>OZ014532.1:57550873-58750873 GCA_963966105.1 Volucella zonaria | reverse complement strand
CGCTGGCAAAACTACTGCGTAAGTTTTTTCATCAATCCTACTCCTCAGGGCTCTTTCCGAGAAGATGGAAAACAGTATTTGTCCAGCCCGTCCCTAAAAAAGGCGAACCTTCCTCTCTCTCCTCCTACAGACCTATTGCACATACGTCCCTTCTAACCAAGGTTATGCAAACGCTGATAAACCGCCAGCTCATGAAATATCTCGAAACACGAAAACATCTCAAAGACCGGCAGTACATTTTTCGTAGCAACAGGTCCACTGGTGATTTGATGGCATGTCTCACTGAAAAGTGTAACCAAAGCGTACATCAATCTGGCGAAAGCAAGATAGTTGCACTTGATATTTCTAAGACATTTGACAGAGTTTGATATCAGGCTCTTTTGTCGAAAATGCATGCTTTTGGGGATGATGAATCTCTAGTTCAATGGATTAGAAATTACCTTTCGGCACATTCAATTCAAGTTGTCTTGGATGGTTTCAAGTCTGATGTTCAAAAAATAAATGCTGGTGTGCCCCAGGGCTCCATTCTGTCTCCGACACTCTTTTTAATTTTCATCAACGATCTCTTGTCTTCTACCTCTAATCCAATATATTCTGTTGCTGATGACCGATAAACTTTCCATTCTCGGTATATGTGTCAATGACAACGTACGTTGGAATGACCACCTACTTGATGTCACCAAAAATGCTGCGAAATGTCTAGGTTTCCTCAAGCGATGTAAGAAATATTTTTCACCCTCTGATCTGGCCTCAGTATATAAGACATTCATCCGCCCAAAGTTGGTATAGAATGCCCACACCTGGTCAGGTGCTTGAAACTTACAGGTGATGCTAATATCACTCAGTCAATTAACACTCTCGAACACCGACGTATTGTCTATTGTCTCCATTTTCACCAAAAGTGCTCCATCGACATTGCCAGTAGCATTCGTAACACCCGTCTCGCTATGATTACTCGTCATTATACCGTTAAACCCGAATTTGGGCTAACTCTAAAATATCGTGATTCGCTCCTAAGCCGTACAACTCGTTTATGGAATGCTCTGCAAAGCCTCTATTTTCTAGGCGTTATAGCCTTCGAACATTTAAAACCAACGTTCACCGGTACCTCTCTTTCCATCCTCCCTGACTTTCCTTCGCCGGCACTGTGTGCAAGGGTGCAAGGGTACTTAATCCTAGTGGGATGGCCCTAGTGGAGCTACTGCCAGGCAATCCAATTTTAACGGATGAAATCCCTTCCGTGCTCGACCTCGATATTCCGTATGATCAATACGCGCAGCAGGTAAAATGAAATTGCAACTTTCGCAGATGATTCGAAAACAGAGAAATGGACAGGTTCTCGTATATTCTCGGAAGACGCGGAACTGAGAGGGTCTATAAGACTACGGGACCCAAGCAATGTCTTTTAATCAGAGGTTCTGGTTGTCGCCAGCGCGGCTGAACTAATGCAGATCAGGTCGATGTCCGTCGCACTAAAGGCAATGGAATCAATCAACCTCATCTCTGATACAGTCAGGGGCTGTCGCACAGTGTTCAAGGCAGTATGCAGTCAGAACCTAGTGAGACTGTCCTGGGTGCCAGGACACTGCGATATTAAACGAAATGAACCAGCGGATGAGCTTGCAAGAAAATGAGGGCTACACGATAATAGTGAGGTTGCTAACAAATAACCACCCCTTTGTAAGGCACTATCGCGGAAAAAATCACAAAGACTGCTAAGCTGAGGTGGTCAAGTCTTGAAGGACACAGGGTATCCAAGGCTCTGAGGCCACTTTTTGACGGCAGAACATCTAGGGACACCGCATTCTGCGGTGTGAATGTGAGGCAATATCGCGTAGTCGAAGAAAATTTTTAGGAAAATACTTTTTCGAAAACCTAGAAGAAATACCTCAAAGGCCTTCTTGGCTTTCGCAATAAAATTGGATGTTTCACTATGCAGATTGTTTAGGTTCTTGACATTTGGAGATCAATTCAACTGGTTCCACATGGATCGCGAAGGGCCCGTTTTGGTGCTTGGTGTCTATGTGATGGCATATCCATCATAACCCTGTTTAACCTAGCCAGCATGCTGTTACCTCATCTGAACATCAATAAAGGGACTTGGCTTTCCCACTTTTGTATTATATTAAAAGGCGGACACGTGTTATTAACGGACTTTATTCTAAAGACTGCGCTTGTATGACAGTTGTAATTCTTATGTCACCTTTACGTGTCATGTCTTAGGTAATAATACTTATGATCTAGTACAACTATAATACCTACTATCAATATACCCTCAACCAGATTGATCATATTGCGATCGATGTCCGAGATCGACTCGAATCATTGCCTTGTTGCAACCAAGGCTCCAATGCAGGTATCACAGGCGCAATAGAGTCCAGTAAGACCACCAAAGTTCCACGTTTCTCTCAAAATCTCTCTCTCAATATCCCTTTCAAAATCAGAGCCCTTTTGGCTATAGTCGTACTAACTACAGAGGAATAAGTCCATATGATCTTTCTTGCTGAATTATGTGAACGTTTAAAACCATTCATAAACAGTCTGGTTGGTCCATATCACTGTGGTTTCACCCCAGGAAAGTCCATCTATTAGTCGACTTCAAAATCGCCTACGGTAGCGTGCATAAGGAAGAGCTATACAACGCCATGTCTAGTTTTGACATCGCTGCCAAACTCATCAAGTTGCTCAGGATAATTTTGGAGAATTCTTGCTGCTCTATCAAGAGAAGTTTCAGATATGTCAACGCGCTGTCATGTGACTTTTTTAACATTGCCCTAGGTAGTATCGTGCAAGACTCAATGGCTAACAAAAGAGGCACGATCTTTTTAAGGCCACACAATTGCTTGCGAACGCTTTCGTAAGTATTGAGGACATATTGGGTCTGACTGTAAGCGAGGGCAAAACAAAGCACGCACACCACCGTCGGCTTAGCCGGAAAGTCGCCATTGTCGGTTATAACTTCGATAACTCCTCAGTTTCAAACAGCAGCGACATCAGCGCAGAAATCAGACGCAGAATTTCTCTTGCCAATCGGGAGGCAATTGATCGTTGACCAAAGAGGCTTTATACAAGACCGTTATCTTCCCTGTTATCACCTTGGTCTTTTTGAGACTAAGGTACTGGGGAAAGGAGCAGGAGATTCAATCACGAAATGTACGATTTGAATAGAGACACGGTCTAGTCAGGCGTTCACGGCCCTTACGTCTGAGATAACAGGAGAGCCTTCGACTTTGGCTCCAAGGGACGGTAAGGGACAGCACTACCCGGTGTAAGATGGCGCGCGCAAGTGTAAAGGGACCGCAACCAATTTTGAGTGTGCCACTGGAGGCAGCTGGCGAGGTATCGCTCGATTTCCACCATCGCCCAAGCCAGTGGCCGATCTCAGTGAACATTAGCAAGATAGGACGGCTTCCAGCCAAACTTTGTTACGGGGGAAAGGCTCCAGTGATCGGCTTAATTCTATTCAACACGTATGCTTCAGATAAATTAAGGAAGTTCTGTTAAAAAGTGTCCTTGTTAGACCATAGATACAAACTTTAAATTTCTACTCTTTTAATTTCTTAATACCGTTAAAATATTTACATAGACCGTGGGCGAAAGATAGATAGGGAGGAAGACACTGGAGGTACCGATGTACGTTGGTCTTAAATGTTTGCAAGTTACAATGACTAGGAAATAAAAACCTCGGCAATGCATTCCATAAGCGACTTATACGGCTTAGGAATGAAACACGATGTTTCAAGGTACGTCTGTAAGTTAGGTGAAGGTTTGAAGGGACGGAATGCTACTGGCAATTTCAATGGAGCAATGGTAGGGAAAATAGCGATAGAGCAACGTAAGGCATTACTACATCAGTGTCCCATTGACTATGCAATATTAGCTCTAGCAAGTACAAAGAGGTCTTGTGGCCAGATGTGGATGGATGAATGCCTTATATATTGCGACCAGATCAAAGGGGGGAAAGGTATTTCATACATATCGCAGCGTTGAATATGTGGTTATTCCACAAATTTGACACACATACTCGTACAGAGAATGGAATGTTTTTCGGTTTTGACGATGCATGTGCCATTCGTGGATAAGGCTGGGTGTTTAAATTTCGGACAGAATTGTGTTTTGAACGCATTAAATTCCACTCTGTTGGTGGTTCCCCATTTAGTGATGCTGTTTACATTGGAATCTAATGAATTTAACATACACTTCCGTTCCGGTTCTACAGCTTAAGAGCTGTAATATAGAATAGGATGCCTACGAAGATCCTGGCGTATCTCAATCTCAGAAAATCTAACTAAATTCGCTTTAAATGAAAATCTGTTCAAATGCCGTCCAGAGGTAGAAGATGGGAACGCTACTCGTATTCATAGCCTGCGTGTTGCCCTCATGGAATATTTCAAATTAATATGTTCTGCAAGGAATGACCTGCTCAGTGATGTCTGAGTTTTACGGCAGAATCTAGGAATCTAGAAAGGCAGAAAAATGTGAAATCAGAGAATTTGTCACTATTTACAATCTTTTCGATAACTGCAACACAGCTAGAACAAAACACGCAAAAAGTCAGATAGTTTCTACTCGGACCGTATCTGTTGTGGTGATGTATGCGTTGCTAGGCAGCTTCGACAGCTTGAAGTCAATGGTAGCGGAGTATACTAGCTTTGCTTTGGCAAAATGCACGGGTAAGACATACTCGTATGTTGCCCATTTTGAAGAGTATTTCTATTGTTACCCCAACACCCATCCTGATTGTTCCTTTTCTACCAAATATTGAAGGGTGACTATACTCTCGGTAAATCAGTCTTTTCTGTTGGGACGAATGGTTGAATGGTTGAACCTCAATAGTTATTTGCAAATTTATGTATAATTTTTTGAGGTTGCAATAGGCTCTGTAAGATGTCATCCTACCCTTACTGTCGCTGTGGACCCAGTTGTACTGTCTACTTGATAATGAATATCAGCTTTCAGTCGAGTCTTTTCAAAATTCGGGGTGTTTTCCCTGCGAGAAGGAAACAGTTGTTCGAATTGACATATACTAACACTATTGGCAGATGCTCAGATCAACTAGCGAGGCATGTCACAAAGGATACAGTACTTCATAAGGACCTGAATCTGTAAACGAACTGCCCGTGTTCACGGGTGATGCTTGAACCCAGTGGATATATTTTCGAGATGTAGACAGGCCTAATAGACCCTGACGACCGGATACGTCTAGAAATGCCTGGGATTAAATTATGATATACATTTTGTCTACTTGCAAATTTCAGTGCAAATAAAAGCCCCTATCTACAATAAAAAAAAAATAACTCGACCTATATTTATGTCCTCACTGTCCTACACAACCAATTTAAATATGTCTTGCGGAATTGCCAATTGTGTAATCGATGACAACAATGCTGACTGGATAGCTTGCAAGGGCATTTGTGGGAACGATTTTCATGTCGTTTGTGTCGGGTTAAATAAAAGAAGTGCGGTGTTTATTAAAGAATTCTCCGATAACCTACTTTTATCCTGTGATGAGTGTAAGAGTATTTCACTTTCGCAGGTGCTTTTGGTAATAAAATGCATAAGCGTTTCGCATGACTCCTACCAAGACGCACTCGCCAAAAAGATTACGGATAAAATTTTGGTCATTAAAAGCAATGTTAAAAGTGTTGAAGGGTTGCGAGATCAGTGCATAACTCAGCCGATCTAATAAAATCCAAAGTAAAGCACATGGATGAACAAATTGCTGGTTTAATCGAGTTAGACTCCGGGAGATCCAGGAATGAAGAAACTCCCTTACGCCACCTGGATAAAGTGCTGAGTGACATCAACGCTATCTGTTCTACGCAGGTTATCTCCAACCAAAAAACCTGCGAGTTGATAAGCTCCCTGCGTGTCGACATAGACATTCATTTCCAGTCCTCGTCACACAAACAACTCTCTCCCAATCAATGTGATCCCATGCTAGAAGTTATCTTCGATAAAGTAAACGATATCGGTGACGAATTTACTGCGACTCGATCCCTCGCATGTTCCCTATAATACATCGCTCATAGCTGAATTAATGGAACCTGAAGTGGATTCATGCTCACCTCCACATTTAAGTCATCTGCGGACGGTTCAACCCACTGATTCCTGCGAAGTTTCTTCCAACTTTACAACAGAGAACGCTTCTATGTTAGCTCCTCCAATCACTGCCCCACGGAGGATTATCAATCATTTCAATTCAACTTGCACACCTTCCGGCTGGCAACGTAGACTTGATAAGCTTGCGTCGAAGAATCAAGTGGTCACCACGCTTCTTATCAAAAGCGCCCGCCTTTGATTGGATCTCGAATTTCTTCGAAAAGAAATATGACATTACCATTAGCCACTGTAATTTGCTTCCAACATCTCAGCACAGAAGCAAGCGCAACTTCCAGCTCAATCTTCCGGCCAAATGCGAATGGTTATTCCATAATCCAATCAGCAACAATTTCAATCTTGGAAAGTTGCGTGTCTGCAAATAGTTGGAAAATACGACCAAGAAGCAGGATAAAGTCAAGCAGTCCGTCATGCCTAAACCAACAAATAAGTTAGCAAGTAAATCCTATTTGCCAAGACCCACCTAGTCTACCCACAACAAGCCCAGCTCCAATTGCTGTTTTAAAACTGAAATCTTTCCTAATTTTAAGCCTCCCACCCATACTCTAACTCCCCTTATTCCACCCCAAATCCAGCCCCAACGTCAACGTGTCTCTTTCGACTTAACTCCTGCAACTCAACCCCTACCACTCAACCCCTAACTTACACGCCTTTCCCTAATTTCGACCTCAGAACTGGAGCTAAATATCCTAATTTCATCAGTTCTCACCCTGCAGAAACTTCAGAAACCCCATCCGTTGCGACACCAAACCCATTAACCACTCCCTCTTCTATTAACCCCCTTTCGCCACCCACTGTGATACCACCGAATGTCGCTATGCGCTCTCTAGGCTTAGAGATCCGACTCGGTGTGCTACGAGTGTAAAACAAAAACAAGCGTCATGGTTTCCATCCAGCAGGAAGGCCTCCCTATCGACGTTACCAGTCTCAGGAAACTTTATATAAACTATCACTATGTACACTCTAAAAGAGTCTCACACCTCCAACGCAGCCGACTTGACCACGATAAATTTTTTCGACCCTAAAAAGTCATACAAAAACCTTCCTCTCACCTTCTATTAGCGGAACGTAAGAGGATTGCGTTCTAAAATCCACGCCGTTTTGCGCCAATCTCATACTCTCCCATTTGATATCTACGCTCTGACCGAAACTAATCTTATCGCAAACGTCAAAAACCAGGAGTTATTCCCTCCTTCTTTTAACATTTTTCCGAATTGAATCCCCTTGAAGAGGTTTCCTACTGGCTATTCACAACAGCCTGGACTCCAATCTCGTTGCAACTTCATTTTCTTCTAAGTTCGACTTTGTGTCGATTAAAATAACACTTACCCGTAGATGCTTCATTCTTCCGGCGCAACCTATCGAATCCTACCAACTTGCTATTGCAGCAATTGACAATTTGATCGACTTATCAGACTCGCTTGATGAGATCATTATCTTCGGCGATTTTAATCTGCCTCAGCTAAAGTGGACTCCATCTGAAGACCAATCTTTTTTCATCGCTTCCAATCCCATTTCTACTAAGGAATGCCTCTTCTTAGATAGGTTAACAGACTCTAGTCTATGCCAAGTCAGTTGCGTTTCCAACTATATGGAAAGGCAATTAGACCTTATCTTCACAACTGACCCCATCGACTCTTCAGTATCGTGTTGTCCCCTATCTCTTTCAACTATTGATAACTTTCATCCTCCACTTCTTCACTCATTTTTCCACAACTCTCCCCTCGCAGTTCTGTTTTCTTACAGTTGTCACAAATCTAATCAATACCTATCTAAGTAGGGCTTCCTTCGAGTTTACCAATCTAACTCTGGTCGCTGCCCTCTCCATTTTTTACAGAGAAATATTCAAATCCATCTCCCTTTATGTGCCTTATTCCCGCCATAAAACTTCTTCCACATCCCCTCCTTGGTATAATCGTAGACTCCGCTCTCTACGAAACAAAAGAAACAAGTTATAGGCGGTATTCCTTCGCACCCACTCTTCTGCCGACTATTGAAATTATTTAAGTACAATACATATATGTCTTCACTTCATTGAACTCAACAACTGCCTCTATCAACGCTACCTGGATAGTATGCAAATTAATCTCATAAATAAAGTAAGACTGATGGTTATCCTTCCTACCATCGCCAACTTTTTTGCTGCACTTTTCAAACAATCTTGCCAACAAGTCCTTCATTCCAGATCCCTCTTGCTTCAATGGCCTACCAAATTTCTCCATTGGTCCCCTTCCCACTCAAAATTTCGATCCTGCAGTTATTGAAGAAAAGTTACTAAATCTTAAAGATGAATTTGTACCTGGCCCAGACGGACTCCCCGCCGTGTTTCTTAAAAAAATGCTCTTCCAACCTGTCTCTTTCTTACCTTTCTTACCTTTTTCGTCTATCCCTTACACAGGAAGAATTTCCCCAGATTTGAAAGACCTCTTTTATAATCCCGATACACAAAAATGGATCTAAGCATGAAGTTACCAATTATCGTTCCATTGCTAAACTCTCTCATATACCCAAGCTCTTTGAAAGCATTTTATACGAAGCTTTAAGCTTCAAATGCAAGCCTTTTGTTTCACCCCGACCACATGGTTTTCTAAAAGGTAGATCAACTACTACAATTTTAGTTGGATTCGTGTCTTTTGCTCCCGCAGCCTTAGAAAATGGCAAAGAAATCGATGTTATCGCAGCTGATTTCACTAAAGCGTTTGATAAGATATCTCATCAATTGATCCTCTTCAAATTGTCTGATCTCGTCTTTGAGCCTCTCTTATTAAAATGGATTTCTTCTTACCTAGTAAACCGATATTATAGTGTTCGCCTTTCTGTTCCATTCCTGGCCTCATCTGGAGTTCCACAAGGCAGTCATCTTGGTCCCCTTCTCTTCATTCTTACTATCAACGATGTTGAGAGGGTCATTAATCACTCCTGCCTCTCCCTTTACGCTGACGACATACAATTTTTTAAAACTACTTCCTCTCCTTCTTCAAGAAAACCTTGACCGGTTTTCAATCTGGTGCCTCGAACACTGCCTAGAACTTAATATAGCCAAATGTCAATCTATAACCTTCCCACGTAAATGCAACCCGTCTCCTCCCCGACCTTATTTTCTCTATGGTCAACCAATTCCTCAGGTTCAGTCTTTTCAAGACCTTGGCATATCGATTAGATGATCCTCAAGGTCAACTCATCACTTGCTTTTATTAAACAATGGTCCATTGAATTTTCCAACCCGTACGTAAGCAGATCTATCTATATTACCTTTGTTGGCCCCCTGCTTGAGTATACCAGTCAAGCTTGGTGCCTATTTCACCGGGTTCAGGATTCCCGAATCGAGGGTATTCAACGTCGATTCCTCCGATTTGCTCTCCGTAGTCTGCCGTGGAACGACCCTTTAATCTTACCTCGCTATTAGGACCGCCTCAAACTTCTAAATATAAATTCGTTAGAAGAATGTACGAATACTGCTGACATTCTTTTCATTCATCGACTTCTCTCAGCTGTGCCTTCATTTTGAACTCCATTTTCTTCAATACTACGTTGTCCTCGTCTCTTCTAAATACCGGTCCTCCGCACCTCTTATGGTTTAAACGAACCAATCTCCCGAAAGCTTCGAAAGGTCAACTCAAACCTCTCCCTTTTGGATATGCACCTGAGCACTCCTCGTCTCAAACAAAATCTCTTCCATCACTTCCTTGGTCCCTAGCTCTTAGTTCTTTCTCTTAGTTTTTAGTCCTAGTTGGAATAAGGCGCGGCGTCAGCCCCCACCAAAATTAAAACACACAAGTAAATAAATTAATTAGGACCTTCAGTAAAAGTATTTCTGTCTCACAACGTATACCAAACCTTATTACCACATTCCTTTTCACTCGACTCTTTGTATTTACCTGCAACGAAAGAAGAGAAAAGAAAAACGATTTATTACTACAAATTACAAGTACTTAAGCCGATTAAAACTAATTGCTAAAGGACATCCTAAAAGCTTTTGACTTTTATTCCAAATCAATCCTGCTAGTCCAATCTCACAAACTGGATTTGATTTCTAATATCCATTAAATGGTAATTCACTCAATCTCCAAGCATCAAGGACACTTAATCGATTCGAAACTTCTCATCTCAATCACAGTGATTGACGAAATCCCGGCAAAAACTTTTCTAAAATCTAAGACTGACAAACCATTTGATCTAAGAGACCTCAGTATCTGTAACTTTTTAATTCATTTGTTAAACTTTACCAATGAGTTTTACTTCTGATTTATTCCCGCAGGACGAAGGCAAAATGGCAAGAGAAAATGTTAAATTGAAAATAGAGAAAAAGTACGAGTAGCACACAATTATGCACTGGGGCGCATATACTCGTACATAAATTCACCAACGATTAAAACATTTGTGAAATGTAGAGGAACCAGAGGCCCGAGATGGAAGTACGAAGAGAACAGTAAAGGATCTACCACTGGAAATAGGGAACATTTTGCTGGGGTTTATTGAAAGCGCCCACAGCTAGCAGGATAGTGGAAGAGAATGCGAATTTCTATGCTAATAGCTGAGTTGAGTATTCTGAACTCCCTCAAATTGCCGCACACTTAAAAATATTCGCAAATTGTGGCTACGAATAAATTAAGGACCAGCTAAAAAGAAGGATCCGGAGCAAGGTGGGAAGTTTGAGTTGATCGGGTGGTTGATGGAGGTGGTTGTGCAGGAGCGGAGTCAGTAATAAAACGGCCCGAGAAGAGGCAGCAGGAACAATTCTCGGATTTAGGATTATCTTCTCAAATCTTGTGAGTTTCAGAAAGTCAAAGGAAGCCGGCAGATAAACAGAGTAAGTAATCAGCATAATCTTGGACATCTTAATTGATTTGCAAAGAGTCGGTTGTGAAGGACTCTGACTAACAAAGATTTTAGGATATCAGTGGAAAAGTATTTACAGTCCATAGATATGAAGCTTCTCGATGCTGATCCAAGCCACGCCAATGCCTTTAATATTGTTGGTGTCTGTAAAATTTCGAGTTGCCAGCATGACGGACTTTGGGCACTTAGAAGGCTCAAGGCAAGCTAAATCGATCAGATGCCAAGAAAAATACAGCTGTGAGTGGGCAGAAGGTTAGCTGAAAAATATTTTGTTGTTTCCACATTAAACATTTCATTCGTTCCAGTATCTCCTTGTGGGTCCTAGGGCCTCTACTATGCCTACGCGCCATCGAGTGCGGTTTCTGGAAATGTGCCTTAGCTCTCCAAAATTTTTTCCCATTTGCCATGCTTCCTTCTCAACTGTTCTGCGCCACGTACTCCTAGGACCGCCGCGCGTCCTGCTACCCTGAGTAAGCGGGTTCCGTTGCATCGCTTGGCTAGCAATGGACCTGTATCCTTTCGGAGAATGTGACCAATCCACTGCCAATTTCGTCGTCGTATGGTTGTGCCTATAGGTTCATAGCCCGTGCTCTGATAAAGTTGTTCGTTAGACATACAGCTTGATAGTGGTGGTTACCCTTCAGGTACCACATCCATATACTAGTAGTAGCACGGATTCAACGTTGGAACGGAACAGCCATAGCTTGCACTACTTCACCAAACGCAGATTTTGCTTTGCCTATGCGGTTGGCGGTTCGGTTCCGCCATCGGTTGAGACAATACTCCCGAGCTATTGGAAGCTCTCTGCTCTCTCAACTGTCTGTCCAGCAATACATGTATGAGTCGATGAGTTTGGTCTTATGCTGATCATTTTTGTTTTTGCCGAGTTAATTTTCAGCCCAACGACGTCTGCTTTCCTCTCCATATTTGTTGTCATTTGGTGAAGGTCCACTATTCTGTGAGACAGAAGGTGTTTGAGTTCAGATTTAAGAGTCCATCGAATTCCTCCATTTCCTGTTAACAAGGCCGCATTCAACATATCGCTAATCACCAATAGAAACAGTATTGGTGAAAGTATGCAGCCTTGCCAACCCTGCCTTGGACTTTGAATTCCTCCGACAGTCTTCCTCTGTGTAAGACATGACATGTGGACCCATCATATGCAGCCTTGATAATTGCTATCAATTTATCAAGAATGCCCCTCCTGCGCAAGGCACGCCAGATAAATTCCCGACTGACACTATCAAACGCCTTTTCAAAATCAATGAACAGCAGGTGAAGTGGTGATCGGTACTCAACACACTGCTCGATGATGATCGCCAAGGTGTTGATGTGGTCGACACCGGAGGATCCAGAGCGGAAACCTGCTTGTTCGGCGTCGAATGCGTCTTCAGTGTGTTCCTTGATTCGCTCCAGGATGATTTTAGCTATGTGTTATCTTGGCCACAGCAGGCAGCACGCAGATAATTCTCCAGTTTACGCACTGTATTGGATTGCCTTTTTTAGGGAGCTTGACGATCAATCCATTTTTCCACTCGTCCGGAAAACTGTCGGCTTCCCATGTTCTCCCGACAAATGGGAACAGTAGCTCAGCTGATGTCGTTGGCCCAGCTAGAAACAGCTCCGCAGGTATGCCGTCCAGTCCTATCGCCTTATTGGTTTTCAGTGCTTTGATCGCGGCAATAACCTCCTCCTTACTGGGGGTTGTGCTGCGAATTCGGGAATTTCTTTCTACACACACTTCAGTTGACTTGGGTGCATATTGCTGGCGAATACTCGGTTTAGAACCGAAGCAAAATGTTCCTTCCATCTCTTGAGTTGATCCTCATCTGATATTAGCAACGAACCGTCTAAGCCTTTCACTGGGTGTTGAGTAGAGCTTCGGCCACCTATAAGGTCTTTGGTGATTCTGTAAACGGTTTTGCTGTCCCACCTCGATGCTGCTTCTTCTGCATGCGTGGCCAGCGCATTGATGTAATTACGCTTGTCACTTCTCATGCTACGCTGCACTTCTCTTATCTTCATGCGATATAGGGACTCTAGCTCGATCCTCCCTGCTACTGGGGCTGCAGCAATTCGAGCTTTAGTTGATCCTTTTCCAGATATCCTCGAAAAGCCACACCCTATGGCTTCCCTGCGATCGACCGATAATCCTTTCAGCACCTGCTGTGAAAACAGTTTTCACAGCACACCAATGGTCTTGGATGGTGGCGGGCAGTGAGCTGCTGATTGTGTTCACTCCTCGTGATAGATGGTCCCTAGTTCTTGAAACTCTCAGTCGGTCTACTTTGAACCTAGGTATTCTTGTGTCGTTAGATCTTCGAACGGCAGCAGTGCGTAATTGGACAGTAGCTATCATAAGATGGTGATCTCGTACCAAACTCATGTCCGCTCCTCGTCTGTTTCGGACGTCTAGAGGACTACTTCTAAAACGGCGACTGACGTCAAAATGGTCGATTTGGTTGGAGGTTGCTTGCCTGTCAGTTGACACCCAACTGATTTTATAACAGGGCTTGTACTCAAACATGGTGCCACCTATCTTTTTTTCGCCGCTGTCATTGCGGTTGCCTAATCCGTGCCGTCCCATAACATGTTTCAGCCCTTCGTTGTAGCTGCCTACCTTGGCATTAAGGTCCCCCATTACAATGAAAATGCCGCCTTTGAGTGTTGCATTATAAACAGCTCCCAACTGGTTGTAGAAGGTCTCCTTTTCTTCCTCAGACGAACCATCCGTGGGGGCGTAACACTGTATAATGGTGACGCGACGTACTCTCGTCCGGAATCTGGCCATTAAAGTCCTATCACCGTGCGGCTGCTAGGAGATTAGGCCTCTGCGTGGTGTGGGTGTTAACAGCAGTCCAACTCAATATCTACGGGGGCTTCTGGAGTAGAGTAATACAGTGTTACGCGGTGGGGATTGGTACTCACCCGCATGTAACCATCTTATCTCGCTTACTCCCACTATGTCCAGCTTATAACACATAAACTCATGCTCTAATTGAAGGAATCTGGCGTTCTGAGGTCCTTCACGCTGAGATTCAAGGAGCGTCTGCACATTCCAGAAACCAATCTTAGTTCGGGTACCATAGCCAAAGGTCGTCAAAGTGTTATCAGTCCTTATCTGAGGTATTAAGTCGGTTTCCGTAGCGGGCTGGTTTCGGTAACGCGGATTGCTGGCCCAGGTAACCTAGTCTAGGCATAAGACCCTAGACAATCTCGCACTTGCTATTTTGGCCTACCAGTATAACGATTTAGCTGCCCGGGAACCAACTCGAGGAGGTAAAGCAAGCACGAAATTACGAACTGGTAGTCTTGCTAACTGCTTGCAAACATTTTTCGGAGAAATGTAAATTCCGACAGCAAAAGGACGAACACGTTTCTGAGGAGGGTACTTCACTTCTCTTAGGATTTGTATCTATAACCATGGGTTTATGATGTTCGAAAACATTACCAAAAAGCATGTTACCGCAATACCGGCTGGCCCTAGAAGATGACACGTCATCCAATTATAATGACTCCATACAGAAACCACGGATGTGGAATGATATCATCTGTGGTTTCAGCTGTTTAAAAGGTTTCAGATGGTATCTAGGACGCGGCGCTAATTTCTTTTTGTAGGGCGAAAATCTTCGCTGGTCGTTCCGAAAATTTGGGTATACCTTCCATGCGGAGATATACGCAACTCTGTTGTGAAAAATGAAGCAAAGCATTTGCGTCTGAAGCAACCGTCAGGTTAGTTCAAGAATACGAGGCTTCTCTGAACGCAATCCGAAGGTTTAGTCTTTTTTGGGTCCCAGATCGCAATGGGATCACAGGGAATGAAATCGCCATTCAACGTGCAAGGCAGACTTCGAAGGGAGGTTGCCTATCAGTACGGAAGACTGTTGACTACTTACTGTTGTCGTAATGTGGTTTTGCAAAACACTGTAAGTGACACAAAATCCTGCGACGCTTATTGTAAATGCGATGATCACGCGGTGAAGCATTATCCGGCATGAAGCAGTGTCCGGCTGATGCACTCATCAGGCTGCATTGTATTGTATCACTATGAAAGATTGAAAGGTTGCAGTAAGCATAGTGCTCTTCGCGCCTGCGAAGGGAGACATATAAATAACAGGAAACTCTATATCACCATCGAGCTATCCACAAAAGTGTATCTGAGTTGGCTACAGTTACCAAAGACCGCCCTAACTGGAGTAGTTTACTGTAGAGACCAAGACTCAATAGTTTTCGCTGCCGAATTTTATCGAACTGCCAACAGAGCTTTTGAAAGGTATGGCTTATGTTGCAGTTGAAACTATTTTGAAAACGGTTACTCTTACGACCAAATCTTCCTTCACCTAAGATGAACGACAAAACAAAAGGACTCTCTGCAATTGGAAAACAGTCGCCCCTTTCATTTTGAGTGCAACAAATCCGCCCCTAACACTATCCCAGTTTAAAAGCACAAATCAAATTTATGGTTATCCTGGCGCGCCTTAAACTACGAGTACTTGAATCAAGATTGTCGTTTCTGTGCGGTGTGTTCTTGTGGCGTACTTGTGAAATGAAGAATTAAACTGCATCCATTGCAGTTTTACTTCCATTCCCCCTCGATTCCGTACAAGTGTTCATTCTATAAGAGCACAAAGCGGGATAATTTACCAAATGGATTCTGAATTACATTTTATCTCGCGCAAAGGATAACACTCTCTTGAACACTTTTAACACAACCAACCGAACGGATCTAGATGGCAGCACTTTCGTACTTTTAAGAAGTCGGAATTTATATCTAAGCAGATAAAATTGAGAAAAAGTATCTGGAACTGAAATTGAGACAAAAAGGAAGAAAGGACACCCCGACAAAGAGTGTGGGATCAGCATCGGCAATAAAAATAATGGACCACACTCATACCTTACAAACAAAGGACAAAAAAAAAAAAAAAAAAAACAATGGCACACATCCTGTTGAGGGTATTTGGGTTTATATTTTCCTTTTTTATTTTGGAAAATTGTAATCCACAGGATATCCCAATTCACAGACGCAGAGAGAAGGGAACAGGATCATGACCTTACACACTCGTTGACATAGTGAATCTCGTCGATTGCCATGTGAAATTGCTGAGGATGATGACGAAACAACCGGAAGGGTGGAGGCTGAAAATAAAGTGACATCGGAAGTTTAAAAGGATATTATCCTCGACATTGTGCTGTGCAGATGAGATTTTTTTTTTCTCTTCACCCTTAACTTCATTCTCCCTTTTCAACCGATTTTTCTTCGCTTTGACTTTTATTGTCCTGACAATTTTCTGTTAATAGAGGGTTTTACGCTTTCCCAAGAGGTGGATGGGAATAAGTTGTGAGGCAAAGACGTTCCACAAGAGGTTGAAGGAATTAGGATCGGTTTCTGGCCTTTTTTTTTTTTTTTTTTTTTCGTCTTTCCGCGACCCTTAATTTACATTGTGCTCTTAGAATTGGGATCACATTTTAAAGATTTGAAATTGATAGAATTGAAAGGGGAGTAATGAGGTTTTCGGTGGAAAATTGAACAGGCACTAAGAACTGGGAACGAAGGGTTCTTTTTGGCTTTGTGGTGGTGGTAAGGGTGGTGGTAAATTTGCTTGTTTGGAGGATTAGATTGGAGATTGATGTCGTTGACATCTTTTTAAGAAGCTTTTTTTTTTGTCTTTTTTGTGGAAGGGGTTAACTAAGTGAAAAGCATTTATGTAGATATTTTGTATACCCCCCTGTATACTCGGATGTTCTTACAAGAGTTTTTTGAATGGGGGAAAATGGTTAACGATTTTCAGAGTTCTTCACGTGTGACCTTAAGGACGGTTTGAGAAAAGAAAATCTGGGGATGAAATAGTCAGATGCTCAAAGGGTTCTTAAGAGAGAAATGATCAAATTAATACCCAAATTTGTTTTCCATTCCTGGCCGAAAGGAAGAAAATGGGAACAGTCATATGAGATTGATGTGAAATGTGAAATTATAGTCCACAATTGGTTGTAGAATGGTCAAAAACTAGGCACTCACAACAGCTTCATCAACCGCATACATAGGCTTCTCATATCCATGACACAGGGCCAGTTAGTCGATTAAGTTTTATTCACATTTATGACGTATCGACATCTTTCAAGTAAGCCTAAACCAGGATACAAAATGCAAGAACTTATAGCACGTCCAAGCGAGACCAAAAGACCAGAATTTCAAATCTTATAACTCACGAATCGAGGCGGCATTAGTGTGTCTAAAATTGTTTACGAAGATGTAGTCATAGTGTGGAAAAAGGGCTCACATTGATCGAATAGGCAACATCCTTCGATCGTATTTGGGTTGCGAAAGAATTTGCAGAAGCATCCACGAGACCGAATACTATAAAAGGCTGAAAGCAATAAGCAAAGACTCTGTAGATCCCTGAATATTTGGATGATGTAATCGACTTACGACTTAGGTAGCTAGGTCAACAGATGCCTTATAATTCAAAATCAGTGCTCATTCTCTGTCACTTAGAGGAAACCCAGTAAAAGACACCACTAGATCGGAACCACCTACATAGATTATGATGCGAATCCCAGGAGAACCTTTGGCTCAATATTACATAACAGAAGCTCTCCAGTTCTATGAAGAAGTGCTACACACAATTCTCATTATTCTCTCAGAAATGGCAGGACTTTCATACAGCAGGTGACATATAGACTCAACCTCTTTTCAGTTCCTGCAATTCTTCCATAGGTATACCAATGGCTGTCAACACCGAAGCGCCCTGGTATAATACTGGGGTCAAGTTGCTCACCGCAATGTCTACAGGGTGAATGACTCGAACTCCAACTTTTTAAAACGCAATAATTTTTTTTATTTCTTGATAAATTTTATTGTGCCAAAGCAAAAAATGTTGGAAAATACATCAGTTTTCAAATTGTATCAGTAGTTTTTAATATGTTCACCTTTGGCGCGAATAATGGCCTTGAGACGGCCGAACAAAGCATCGCACGCTGCACGCAAGTGGCTCTGAGGTATTTTGGCCGCGGTATTCCCGGCGAAGTGCTTGTTTGAGGTGGTCCAAACTTTAGTATTTTTTAGTGCCAACCTTCGCCTTCAAAATACCTCAGACAGAGAAATCCAACAGATTTGCATCCGGAGAATTTGCAATCCATTGTGTCGAAGAAATGAAGTGTGGAACATCGTTTTTGAACCAATCTTGGTTGACGCGCGCTTTGTGAGACGGTGCCGAGTCTTGTTTAAATGTCCACGGTCTCCGACCGAAATGATTGTTTGTCCAAGGCTTCAATACTGCCTCTAAGATAGTTTCACGGTATACGATCGTATTATTTTTGACGCTACGGTCCAAAAATGCGAGTGGAGAGCGACCATCGGCGGTTATGGGGGCCCAAGCAACCACCACTGTGCTGCCTGCTTTCTGGTGGCCGTCCGAAGGTGTAAATTTTCAAAGGACCTCTCTGGCAAGTAAACTCGGTCATTTTGTTTGTTGACATATAGCTCGACAACAAATGGCGACTCATTGGAAAAAACCAAATTCGGCAACTCACCACTTTCGTGCAAGCGTAGCAACTCCTTCGCTCTTTCGACTCTAACTTTTTTCTGTTGCGGTGTAAGATTGTGTGCTTTTTGGAACTTCAATGGCTTCAGCCCAAGCTCATTTTTCAGTATGTGTTGCATCCGTTCCAAAGATATGTTGAGCTCACGAGCCATTTTTCTTCCACTTCGACGCGGATTTCGCTCAATTCGAGCCTTCACTTTCCGAACCATTTCTGCCGATATTGCTGTTTTTTTTATGACCACATCCATATCGTTTTGCAACGCTGCCAGTATCACGGTAACGGGCTGTCGTTCGAAACATAAATGATTTATTCACGTTGAGATGCTGGAGGGCTCTAACGATAGCTACTTGTAGTTTTCCAGCCAAATATAAAGCAATCACACTATCACGTTTGAATTCCATCGCGGATAAAAATTTTCCAACACAACTGGGACGCAAATTGTTTAAAAAGCTTGTAAATAATAAAATTATCTGTCATGTGTCAAAATTTGAGCTCACTGTCATGAACGGTTTGGACATTATAGCAGTCTGAAATTGGTTACAGTTCGAGTCATTCAGGGTGTATATCCACCTCGTTATATGTTAGCCAAAAGGTCTCAGCAACTGCATTAAGCTGGATCCAGTGTGCATTCATTCGACGGGTATCCTCAGTCTTGATGCTTTAATTAGCCGTGGTTAATAGAACAGATTAATAGAATTTGGATAGAGAGAAATGTATGCAAATTGTGTAGCCCCGATCCTTTTCACACCAAATCATCAGCTCTCTTGTTGCTTTCGATATCCATGTGCAGAGATGCTTCATATCTCACCTTTTATAAAGGTCCTTATAACCCCGAATCTAGTTATGACAGAGTTCAAAACTTGGTTCTTCTAGTCGACAATAATGGACCGCTCGGCGATGCCATTTAAAAAAGAGATTGTTGCGTCCGTGAACATGTGCAATTTGACTTCGAAGATAGTGCAATGATCCTTTATTCTTAAGGAGTGGTTTCGTAGTGAACCCTCGCCTCAATGCCGATTACATTGGAACAATCAATGTTCCTGTATATGGTCTCATAGACGGCTGTCTGTGCTTAAGTTAGTCTACAGTAGCAGTTGGAAAAACCAACCCACTTATGCTTATTGACCGATTGTGATGCCACGTGGATCTGTAATCCTCCTACTTTTGGAACCAATTTAAGTTTAAACAGAAAAGTAGGACACTGTCAACGTCTACATTATTTAGATCGCTTAAATCATTGTAGGAGAAAACTCTCAAGTGGTGTTTTCTTCTTTGGGAGAGAGCTGGCAAAGTGGAGAGAATGTGAAGGATTGCCTCCTCCTCCTCCTCGTTTATGCAGCTTCTGCAGATATAATTTGCAAAAACGCCAAGCCTTTTTGCAAGCTTGCATATAAGACATTGTTCAGTGATGACACCTATGATAGCGCTGAGATGTTTCCTATTTTAAGTGTTCAAACTCGGTCGCTAGACACGTCGACTTAAAGGTCTACATAAGGTTTGTTCTTTTATTACAATAGCATCCAGCTTTACTGGTACTTCACATGGTAGCATGCTACCTTTTACAGGTAGGATATGTACAGTGGTTTCAATTTTGGCGAGTCCGTCGACCCTCGATTCCCTGAAATATCTTTGTGCCCCGGCATCCAACATAGATGAAGTTTGAGAGAAAATAATCGAGTGGTGTCAAGTCGCAGGCCAATTAATGAACGCTCGCCGAAATATGACCCAGTCGTCAAATTTCTCCTTCATAACTTCGAGCGTTGCGTCGCTCGAATGGATGCATTGATGCTTGGCCAAACACCTGTGGATTGTGTTCGCTCCAGTAATGGCAATTTTGCTTGTTGACATAGTCGATGAGCCAAAAATTGGTGTCGTCCGAGAAGATGATTTTTTGGCCAAAATCCGGATCTCCGGTCAACATTTCCAACGCTCAACTAGCAAACTCACAGCGTTGTCTATAGTCGTCCGGATTCAATTCTTGCATCAGCACAGTCTTATACAGATGTAGGCCCGAATCCAACCGCAAAATAAGCCGGGTTGACTCTCTCGCGATGTCCAATTCAGCTGATCGGCGCCGAATCGACATTTCTGGATCTTATTCGATACTGGCCGCTACGGCAGCTATGTTTTCTTCATTTCACACCAGTCTCTGTCTAGTTGGAGGCCCAAGATCCAAAAGAGTGTACTCACGCTCAAACTTTTCCACCGTGCGACGAATTGTCTCCACACTGAAGCCATGAAGACGACTGACCTCACGACGACATTCATGTTGCGTATTTCGGCAAGCGTAAAACAATGCAGTGGGTGGCCGTGGCTCAAGTGGTAGTGGACTGGCTTTTAAATCGGAAGGTTCGGTGTTCGAATCCCAGCCCCGCCCGAAAGACATATCATCCACTTTTTCAGTTAACGAAAATCAAATAAGACGAGTAGTTGACTAGAAATCAACATCAAGCCAACTTCCACTAAGAATTTAGTTGGATGCCACCCATGGAGCGAAATAACCAGTGAGCCCAAACATCTTTCTTTCTCTCTCTATCCCATTTTAAAAAAAACTTAACACATGCTGAAGCATTATAAGTATATTCATACCCACTTGAGTGTTAAGTTTAAAAAAAAAAAAAAAAAAAAGCCAAACCTTACTGAATATTTTGACAGCTGGATGTTAATGGTAACTTTGACAGCTACTGGAACATAGCAATTAGAAAAATTATCCTTTCTATCTCGTCGCCCTTTAGTACTGAAGACAAGATGAGTTTTCGAGGGGCTTACTCCCAATCCACAATGATCGGCCCAACGGGTTAATCTGCTATGATTTTGCTGTAAAAGTTCTGCAATGGTATTGAGATGCTTTGCTGAGATTGTAATAGCAACGTCATCCGAATAGGCATTCACCCTGCTACCAATCGCTTCCACGTATATCAACAGCTCACTGACCACTAAGTTCCAGAGAAGGGGTGAAAGAACACCTCCTTGTGGCGTACTTCTGCTGACACATCTTTTAGCAGAAACCCAACATAGTTTGGGGTTGTAAGTCCTGCTATTGCGATTGTCATTTGTTCTGCTTGCAGCCTGGAGAGTCACGCTATTTAGAGTTATGCTCACAAGTACCCCAACTGTCAATGAAAGGCCTAATCGAGGACGCACAAAAGCATAACGCGTGTTAAGACACCTCAGAAGTCTCCCTCTAAGCTGCTCTTCTAGCTTATCTGGTCTTGTTTTGGCATTATTTGGCATTATGCTGCTATATCTATCGGTGTTATATCTTGGAATTCTAAAAACGTTGTTAAATTTGTTTCGAACTTATCAGATATAGAGCCGTTTAACAGGTGCCGTAAGACCGTGCTATACCGATAGACATTATTCTGGTTGGACGTGCGTTACCGAACAGTTGACATCCAAACAATCTTGTGCCCAAGAGGGTGCTCTTGAAAGCAAGACTGCAGATGATTTCCTATGTCATGCCGAGGTCGATCTTCATGACCTTAATGTCTGCGCCTTAGGTGCTTTCAGAACATTGAGAGTTTTTGGGCCTAATGAGTCTGCTCGATGGGATCCCGTGAGCGTTTTCTGATCTATGCTAAATGAGTCTGCTCGACGCAGACTGCACTGCAGAAGGCAGTTTGGCCTTACATGTGCGCCCATGTTCCAACGCAGGAGAAAGACATGACACTAAGAACTTTTTTGTGAGCTCTTGGAAAAGACATATGCTTAATGTCCTAAGCCTGTCCTAAGATAGGAATAAAAGTCGTCTTTGGTAGCACAGTCAGCGGATATAGCCTCCTCCGATAACGGGTTCAAATGTACTCTCTTGATTAATCTTCCGCCAATCAGATTGATCAGGTAGAAAAGCAAAAAACGGATTTACGACCAAAAAAAGAAGGACGAGCATCGACTCTCAGAAGAAAGGAGAAAGAAAATGAGGAACCAAAACAACAATAATTCGTCGATAGCAGGTGCTTCTGTCCCGTTCTCAGGTAACCTGATCAGAATCAGCTTTTGGTCCCTGCAGCTGCAAGTGAGTTGAGAAACACAACAATGGGGATGGATGAGCCCATCAAACACACTGTTGCTTCCTTTAATGGGTTCAGGTTGGCTGGCGTGAGAATCAAGGGAGTCTGCACTGCTAGCTTGGCACTGATATACATACCGAAACCCACGCTAGCCAAAATCTAAGGTAGTGTTAGCCATATACCTACCAACGTGGAAAATCCTGCGAGAGGGCATTTCAAAATCTTGTAGACGGAATTGAATGTGCACTGGAGAGGAAGGCGTGTTCCCTGGGCATTTACATCAATATTAAGGATGGTTCCACAACCCAGCTTCTGACGGCATGTGTAACTCGGTTATATAACACGTCGTAAGCGAATCACTAGTTCCTGGGATAACAGCAATGCTGGTGAATAGAGTACTGAATACGAATGCTGACTGCAGTAAATACGTCGTGGCAGGATTAAAGGGGAGTTCTCCGCAAGGGGGCGTTCTCTCTCCAATATTATGTTGCACGATAGGCAACACGCTCTCAATAGTTTTGACTACTGACTGACTATTCTACGCAGGGATGTAGTGATATTCAGATGATGTAGGCATACTGAATCGTGTGTAGCGACTGCCTTTTTAAGGTGCAGACAGCCATAGACATGATCGACGATTGATGCCATTGAAATCGGCTTTCTGTCAATCCTCTCCGAACTAAGAATATTTCCTTTATCAGAAGGAGCAAGCTGACTGACTCGTTGTAAATCACCAAGGCTTTCTGGCAGTATCCATAAGGTTTCGGCAATGGGGCATAATATATTCCTCTCACCAAAGTACGTCACTGCTGGGTTTACCACATTCCAAAGAACGATCTATGTATTTTGGCTGCATGGAGGCCTTCTCTAGATGACTTTGCTCTAGACGTACTGATGAGTCTTCCACTCCACGATACGAATATCATTGACTGCAGTCTCAAACACGTACTGAAGCTTTGATGACTTTGCGTACCGGCTGGCTTTTTTTGCTCTGGTCTTATGACATCAGAATTCCTGTTGTTGCGAAAATGCAAAATCTATTTTCTCTGTACCAGAATGTGAGCCAGGAACGGAGTGTAGTTGGGTCTTCCCGGTTGGCTCCAATACTGACTTAGGAAGAGGCGCTGGTGTCTTTCTGGAGGACGATAACGTTAGATTTCACTGCCCGTTAGAAAAACTTACGTCTGTCAGTCATACATGCAATTCTGATAGCAATGAACTACATATATTGGCTCCAGCAGACGTCAGGCTGGGCTTAAGATCTTTCTGATTCCACTCATCACCATTAACTAGCGAATGCAAGGTTTTTCTGAACGCAATCGGAAGGCTGAATTTACTTAGTCTAGTCTGGATTTTAAGTCACAATGGGATAGCTGAAATAAATCTCCGGAGGGGCTGTTAGGCCCCGACCCTGTCTTAGGACTACCTGCGTAGTCGATCAGGGCTTCCATTAAAAGGTTTTTCTATTAGTTTAACATACAAAGAGAACAATTTGGTTGTTCTATGCCTATCTGTCGTCAGTCCATGACAGGTGCCACTTAGAGACGTTGGGAAATATTCGTTTTTATCTGAAGATCGATTTATCATTTAATTCCAGAGTCATGCCAACTATCATTGTCCACAAAAGAAACCCAAATTTCAATAAAATGCAAGTTCAAATCACTAGAAATCTGCCTTTGAGTCCTTCAGCTACCCCGTTTTGGCCAATTCAAGTGGTTAGAGGCTTCATCATGTCCCCTAGATTGACGTTTGCTTAAGACATTCTTTGCCATTCTTTGCTTGGAAGACATATGCAAGTTTACCTATCGTCAACAATGAAGAACCGATTGCATCCTCCTCTAACTCAGGAAAGGGATCTGTCGTAAATGAAAAAATTTAATTAACCATGCATATCAAGACCCTGTGTTGAAAAGCCTCATGCCTTGCCGAAAGGTGGCTTCGGTAAATTGAGCTGTTACGGTTAAACTCCGGGTTTTTTTTCTGACGGCTTGTCTCGGAAAACCGAAAATGTAGAACGGGCTACAGAAGAGACACATCCTGAAGGACTACCATCTAACGGGCAGCTGAAGAGGCAACATGAGTGCGAGGTAAACCCACGGCGTAAAGAGATGGTAAGTGCCGTGGAAGGCGCGAGTATTAGAAGACTTATTACCGTTGGAAGTGACACGCACAGAAACCGATCAACTTCTCGGATCGGAAGCTGCGCCCTCTTCTTCTGTCCCGAACATGGCGAAAAGTTTCCGGCACTCCTATGGATAAATCTCTCCGCGATGTCCGGACGAAAGCAACCAGCAAAGGCTGCAGCTCAGGTGGACGGAAATCGCATGAAGCGGTCAAACCTATTGTTAAAAGCAAAACCAGCAAAGGGCTTAGCTGTGATCGACGGAAGTCGGCCAAAGCGGTGAAATTCCCGCTGAGAAACAACTCTGCTGGTGGCTTACACAACGCACAATATCTGGCTAAAACCGGAGCTGCAACTTGGAACTTGGATGTCGCTGGAAAAGTAACCTACAAAGATGCTGCTATCCCTTCTCTGGCGTTTCGAATTGGGGAGGCTGGCAATGACAACAGTCTGAACGAAGCTGAGTGCAAACACTGTATCGATCAACTGTGGGAGCTAGCCAAAGCAGGGAATGTTTGCATTCTAGCAGAGGGCTACGATATGAAGAACGAAACTCTTAGAGTGAAATGCTCCACGGAGCAAATTTTTAAATAGCTAAATCCCACCCCTAGAAACCAAGACCTTCGAGGTTTTCAGGCAACCGAAACTGACGTGCACCATCTTCTGGGTTCCAGAAGTCAGAGAAACGGGAGATGTTTTGATGCGTCTTCGTACCCAGAACCCTGGACTTGACACTGAAAAGTGGAAAGAATCGGAAAAATAAGGATGACTCTTCTCTTATTGGGCTTTAGACAAAGTTTCTGTCGAGACCATTAAGTCTAGGTATGACGCCCGTCCTTATTTATTAATTTCCACATGGTTTTCGAATAAATGCGGATAGGAGACCACACCAGTACCCATCTATTCTGTGTACTCAAATCAACCTTCAACTTTCTAAGTCTGCTACTACATTCCTATGTAGGAGGCTTTCCATGTAGAATACAAAACCTCACATAACATCCATACAAGAGCCATGGGTTTGGAATAAACTTATCTTTGGCTTCGCATGATATCACTAGCAACCGGAAAGGCCGAGAGCTTTTCTTTACGTTCCGAACTCAGTCTCACCATCTAAACTTTTGGAATTTTGTAACCAAGATTCGTTACTGCCGCCACCACCGGAGGCGGTAGTAGAACTCATTGAATATTGTGACTTCAGGAAGATGAGACTTGTCATACGAGTATGCTACACTTTTTGGGGCAATAGCAAATGCAGCGTGAGAGGTAATCATCTTCTGGATCTCATACTATGTCTGACCTGACTGTCAATAATGTTGGCTCTCAGCCAACTTTTGTTACGAGAGTAAGACAGCAAGTAATCGACTTAACTTTATCCAAACAAGTATACTAAGGAGATTACTGTTTGGAAAGTACTATCGGATACGAGGTCTCGACCTTGTTGAAGAGAAGAAATCCGCGGAAAACCAACTGAACACGATTTGAAGAGGAGTCCGACAAGTGCAATAGTGCTTCCCCAAGGAAATTGACAGATGTTAAAGTAAGAATGACGTGTTGAAATTTGACCAGAAAGTCAAAAAAGTAAGAACGGATGGTTGAACAAGGAGCCCAGTGGTAGATTCCTAGTCAGCTCTCGTTAACGGCGTTAACGATCAACATTCCACTGTCAGACATAAAAAATCATTCAACCTGGACGATGATGGGCAGCAATTTCATCCATCCGCCTTTGCCGAAGTAAGGTTCACCATATTTATACTTAA
This sequence comes from Volucella zonaria, assembly GCA_963966105.1. Classification (NCBI taxonomy): domain Eukaryota; kingdom Metazoa; phylum Arthropoda; class Insecta; order Diptera; family Syrphidae; genus Volucella; species Volucella zonaria. Next base: position 58,724,483 of record OZ014532.1, on the reverse strand, counting down.
GGCCAACAAAGCTGCCAGTACCGCTGGCTCAGCTGCCAAGCTGTTCAATGCACCAAATTATTTCTTAAATATGTTTTGGAAAAAGCATGTCCTACGATAGGAATTTTAGCATTACAGGCTAGATCCTAAAGAAAGGAGACCTTCTAGTATATGCCAACTATAGCGGCATAAGTTTCCTCAACATTGCTTAAAGATCTCCCTTGCTGTGCTATGCATTTGCCTCTTGTGAACCAATTGATTGGTTCCTACCAGAATGGTTACAGGCTTGGAAAGTTCACAATTGACCAGATTTAACATTAACAAACCTAGAATTCCAATTGCAATTTATGGCTGGGTGTCACAACCGAAGCCTTGTCTGGTTTCGGCATCATGACTTACCAGCTTTTGGACGATGGCCTTGGAGAAAACTTGCTACTCCATGAGGGTCGGTAAAAATTTTAGTGAGACCTTTGAAGAAAGGTCTTCGTCGGACAATTGAAACCAGTTTCATGCGATTTCTTTAACATAGCACTTGAGAGCATTGTACGAAACTCGCAAGTCAACAATCTTTTGGAAATTTACAACACTGTTTTCGTACCTAAGGATTACTGTGATTATCAGCAGAACACAGTGAGCTATTTGTGAGCCAATTGCGAGTATTAAGACAGATAGGTCTGGCCGCAAACGAGGAAGCAACGATAGACAGGTATTATCCTGATGTAGTCCAGGATAGTAAATATAAACAACGCGTTCGCCACCTCACTTACTCATAAGAGATCATTCGAAGAGTTAACCTTGGCAATTTCTATTTTTTTGGGCTCAGAAGGCAATTGAGTAGGAGAGCTCTATCCCGGCAAAGCAAATTGGAGCTCTCTAAAACTTCGATTTTCCCAGTCCAACTGTATGGCGCAGAGGCATGAACCTTATCACAAAAGCATGAGGGGGCACTTAGTCATTGAGAGAGAAAAGTGCTTCGAGTGATGTACGACCCTGATTGAGTCGACAGGAGACGGAGGAGTCAGAATTCATTGCAGTCTTCGCAGGCAAGTGGAATGGGACCTCACCGCACTTGAAGTGCGAAATTGCAAGAAGCTGCAAATAATAAGGCTAGCTTAAATGACTCATAGAGTGGAGGCTCACGGCCACCTAAGACTGTACCCCGCCTAAGTAGGTAAAGTTGTTTTTCTCACCGTAAATCTCAATAGACCGTCTTTTGGTTGTTATCTTTTCAGAACGTCGAATCCACCTAGATAGGACACAGGGACACATTTCGTCGAATGAAGACAGATAGCGCATCAACTTTGATAAAAGTCAAATTGCTGTTCAGTTAGTAGCCGAATTGCAGCCGAAAGCTGGAGGAGATATTTACAAATTTCAAGATGAGCTGAAGAGAAGTTAAACTCGGAAGCCTTGCCTTGGTTCCAAGCTCCCAGGGAGTGAAAGTATTTTTAACCACTCTTGTCATGCGGTGCACCCAAATTACCAGTACAGACGATCTCACACGAAATACATCACGTGGACTAGTTAGAGAGCATGGATATAAGTTGAAGTAAGGAAAAAAAAAATAATCATTATAAAGGATGTGATAGTGCGGCTGGCGCCTTCCTCTTTGTTCCTTAAAAATCAACAAGGATACGACTTGTTATGTTGCTCATAAATGAAAATACCAACAGCTCAAACACGGCATATCGCACGATAGATAATATGAATGCGCCTGTGATAGATTCTTCTGTTAGACGTGGTATAAAAGTCTTCCACTCTGGCCAATTTTATTACAGTTCCTCATGGCAATACAGCTCAAATATAACACCACATTAAACGATTCATATTTGCATGCAACGATTGCCATCGACAAATTTTACGACCCAACAATTCTTTCTCAACGAAAAAAAATGTTACGTATACGCCCTGTGGTATGTACAAACTGCTTCCAGAAAACGTGTGTTTCGCAAGCCATCAGCCAGTTTTATGGCGTGCCATCGACATTTATTGGCGTACTCAGGCGGAGGCAATAAAGGAATCACCCATCCAATGTTTTCTTGGTGTCTGGTTATTTAGATTATAACTGCTGCTGCGGGGAGTCCCCGATTTTAGTTCGGTCCACGTGACCAATTTCAATCAAATCACACTTCACATAATCCTTACGAGTTCTCACCAAACATTCAAAGATGTGAGTGTATTTCGTATCCACACAAACATGTGAATGTTTTTGAACCTCAAAAAAAAAAATCGATATAATCGAAACGAGATGAAGAGAATGGAAGGAAGGCTCTCTAACCGTTTTCCACCAGAATGGACACAATAAAACCACAGTACACACACGTTAGTGTGCTGCTCAAAGAGGCATCCGCGTGCCGCAACCGCACGATTAATTCTCGATTACACCAATGAAAGTGTTGCCATGTTTGTGCTATTTTAATTAAACTCTCTAAAAAACCACCAGAGATATAAACACACACAAGCACGCAATTGGTTAACATTTAAGTAGCTGCCAACTGGACAGAGAGAGGAATTTAAACTGAAAGGAAAGTACACCGAGAAAAATACCAGTCATCATTGTCAGTCACTTCTTCTTCAAGGATTCATCTTTGTGTTGTGTGTTCTTTTTCAAAAATTTCATTCTTCCCCATCCTATGACAGAGTATCTGGGAGAAGACTTAAATTTCTGCTTCAAATCGCATTCTGAATGCTGAATCCAAGAAACCAGTTTGACGGAAATGAATTAACTTTTTTCCACCAGCTGATAATCGAAGGCAGTGGCCCAGATAGTGTTTTTTTTTTTTTTGTTGCGGCAGCGGAGTTAGCAGAACTCTCAGAGACTCAGACAATGCTTTCAGTGTCCGGCGAAGGACACTGTCATTTTGTAATTTTTGTCGTGTCAGCCTCCGAAAAATATTTCTGCAGGAAATTAAATCCATCGGATTGAGAATCGAAGTGAAAAAAATAATTACAATGGAACACATAATTCGTTTTAAAGGATACTCTTCGTTTTTATGCTTAATCCGGGGACAATTTTGAAAGCAGCTCGTTGAATCTTAATTTTGAAAACCGACAGTTTTGTAAGCATTTAAAGAGGTAACAAGAAAAGGATGAAAGGAAGTATTTTATTTTTTGGATGAGGGCAGAAATCAGTGCCAAAACTAGACATTGCTCTGTGTACGAGTAGCTCGTCTCTATAGATGCAGTCCTTAAAATAGAGCCCATCCAAGATCTGCTGTAGTGTGAATATTTGGTCGATGCTTGACTTTCCTGGCCTAAAGCCACGCTAATATGGGCCAATCAGGTTGCTGAGGAACAGCTTGGCAGCAGTTGGCGTACTTCAGAAGGCCTCCTTTCATGAGGATCGGACAAACAATGATGAGTTTCCATTCAACGGGCATACCTTCGTCCGACCATATTTTACAGGTGAGTTTTGAAGCACTGCAGTGCTCGGCCTGACTGGCCCTCTGCTCCAGCAGATTTGTTGGACTTAAGTTCAGATATGACTACCTTTACTTCATTCAGGCCGGGTGGGCGGAATTATTTGTCAGCATCGTCAAGGTCAACCTTCAGTTTCAGTCTGCCTGACAGCGGTATTTGGTTCGCCAGCCATCGCCGTTATACAGTCTACAGAAGTATTCCTTCCAAATCCTTAGCATCGACTGCGACTACTACTATGTATGCTCCCTTGTTCGTCTCTGCAGGCTTCGGTTTGGGATTTGTGTCCGTGGCATTAGTAAGATTTCCGGATCTCACTCCCGGAGTAGCATCTCTCAATTTCCTCGACGGCACGCTTCTAATGCTTCTTCTTTTTTCTCCTAGGAAGCCGTTGTTCGTCTGACCTCTTCTGTTCATAGAGCTCGCGAGCAGCTCTAGTCTTTCTAAGGAGCGCCGTTTTGTATATATCGTGCTTAGCTGCGTGTGCTTGCGGGCACTCGCCGTCAAGCCAGGGGTTTTATTGTGGTGACCGAGTGAAACTTAGCACATCAGAGGCAGCATCTGTGATGGCTTTTTGGCAATGTTGCCAATGGTCCTCGATACTTGATGCTGGCGACATAGAACCTCTTCAGAGATTAAGGGATCGGAAAAGTATTTGGCTATCTCTTGCTATTGTAGCCTTTGCGATGTTCAGGATATATGCAACCGTGCTTTGTCTACAACGAGGAACGTTCGGAACGTTCGGACAACCATAATACTGGAGAAGTGCCTTGCGTCAATCGCAATGTGGTGAATCTGCTTGACACTTAATTGATCAAGAGTTCTCCAAGTCCCCTTGTGAATATCTAGATGTGGAAATCGCATGATAGCTATGATGACGTTTCACCCACTCCGCCGTAAAGTCGATTAGCGTTAATCCGTTATAGGAGGTGGTGTCGTGCTGACCATTCTTTCCGACAGTACTACCAAAGATGCTCTCTCTTCCTAGCTTTGCATTAAAATCACCGAGAACCATTTTAAAGCCATAGCTAGGGTACTGCTCGTAAGTCTTGTTCAAGAGCTCGTAGAAGCTATACTTGGTGTCGCCATGTTTTTCCTTTGTCGGGACGTGTGCACATATACGGCTAACGTTAGCAAATTTAGCCTTGACGCGGATGATTACGAGGTGCTCGTTAACATGTCGAAAAATCAAGCCTTCTTGCCAAAGTTTGCCTCTAACAAGAAATCCCCATCCAAATAAGTGCTGCTTTTGCCGTCGATAGCAATCACCGTAGTAGATGTCGCAGTTTCTCATACACCCGGTCTATCTCATTGAATGACGGTAACATCTGCTTCGCAGCAGTCCACGGCCTGAGCTGGTTGTTCGACTGTATGTGGCATACCCAAAGTTCGTTGTTCCGATTTGGTTTGCAAGGTTTGTCAACAGTAGATCAGTTCGTATCCGAGGCTTGTTGTTGCTTCTTCAGTGTAGATTTTTTCATAGCTGGGCAGTTAGCATAATCCCCAGCCTGAAGGGCCAGTTCCTTTATATGTACCCATTCGGGGATGCCCATAAAGGGGTCCCCCATCACCATCTCTTTACCAAGACCCCAAGACTTAGTCTCGGAAATCCTTACCGGCCTGAACTCCAAATATGTCCAAATAGCCCGGATATGGTCTGATTTGTTTTGTTCCGGGAATTCATCCGCTCTGCCGTTTATTGTGCTGCTTTTTTTTGTCTGCTGATCCGCACTCGTGCTTATAAGTTTGGCAAGTTGACTCCGGATAGACATCGACCAGTACCCGAAAATTACCACTTGTAGATAAAATAAGCACAACATGTCGCCAAATTTTATTCCGTCGTGTCGTTAAAATACGCAACAGTATTTCGGCCAAAAAGGCTTATTGAAGACCCAATGATCTGGACTTTAATAAACACCGAATCATCGTTTTAAAAAGTTAGCAAATGCGGAGGATAGAATGCTTTTTATAGAGCGCCTGTGAACAATGAGGATAGAACGCGGTTGTCCTTTAACCAAAAACGCTTCAAAGGAAGTAAATACTCGTAGGGCGGCCCTTAACTATTAAACACTGAACATTACCTACCTCTTAAATTCATGATAATCAGCAAATCCATCATCGTTGTAAGTTTACAGAGATGACCTTAAAGAAACTGGTGGCCAGAGTCTATGTATGTATATCCAGATTACTCAAGACTGAGCATAGCGAAGAATTAGATTTTTTTTTTTTAAAATTACCATAGCGCGCGCTCAAGGGATTTGGGTACCCTAAAAATGTTAATACACAGTGCGGGCGAAAGAAATTTAGGGAGGAAGAAAAGAGAGGCACCGAGGTACATTGGTCTTAAATGTTTGCAAGTTATAACGACCAGGGAATCGAGAGCTCGGCAGGGCATTCCGTAAGCGAGTTGTACGGTTTAGGAACGAATAACGATATGCGGGTTTGAATTTTGGTGGGGGCTAACGCCCCCATTTATTAGGCTTAATTCAATCTTAAAAGACTAGGACTTAAAAACTAAAGTACAAAATATTTAATAAGGGTTTTAAGGCTAGAGATGGTAAAGGAGATCGAATTTGAGGGAAAGTGTGCTGCGATTAAAATCGGAAACGGAAAGTTTGGAGTTTACCTTACGCAGCATACGGGATATTGGTTCGTTGGAGCCATATGCGTTGCGATGGGTTCGTTGATAAAAGAGGCGGGGCAACGTAGATTTCGAGGGTTAGTATTAGAGAAAATGGAGTTGTAAAGGGACATGCAATCGACGGACCCTGAGAGGAGTCGGTGAATGAAAAGAATGTCTGCTGCGTAGCTTCGTTCCTCAAGGGTATTCAGGTTAATGAGTTTAAGACGGTCTCGATAGAGAGGCAAGATTAGAGGATCGTTCCAGAGTAGACCTCGAAGAGCAAATCGAAGAAAACGACGCGAACGTAAGTGATGTATAGTGATCTGGTCACGTACGGGTTACAGAATTCTTTGGACCATCTTTTAACGAAGCCAAGTGATGAGTTTGCTTTAGTAATTTTCTCATCAATATTCGAGCGGAAATTAAGCTCCCCGTAGCATAATATATCAAGGTCGCGGATAGTCTGAACAAGCGATATAGGTTGCCCGTGGAGGACGTAAGTTCGGGGAGCAGACCTGGTGCACTTACGTGAGAAGGTAATCGATTAACATTTGGTGACATTTAGTTCTAAGTAGTTCTTGATGCATCAGGTGGAAAAACTATTTAGATCTATTTGAAGGAGGCTGGAGTCGTATTGTGAGGAGATGGGTTTAAAAAATTTGGTATCGTCAGCATAGAGAGAAAGTGCTAAGTGGTGAATGACCCTTTCAAGATTGTTAATGGTTAGGATGAAGAGAAGTGGACCTAAGTGACTACCTTGAGGAACACCTGAAGTAGCCAAGAAAGATGCCGATAGGACAGACTTGAAACGAACACTATAAAAGCGATTATCCAGGTAAGAAGATATCCATTTAAGCAAAATGGGTTCAAAGCCCAGGACGGACAATTTGAACAGGATTAGTTTATGAGATATCTTGTCAAAAGCTTTACCGAAGTCAGATATTATAACGCCAATTTTTTTACCACTTTCTAAGTCTGAGAGAACAGAGGACACGAATTCAACGGGGTTTGTGGTTGTTGATCTACCTTTCAGAAAGCCGTGTAGATTCGGGAAAATATGTAAGATATTTGCACTGGGGAAATATGTGTATCGGTGTTATGAAAGAAGACTTCCATGTCTGGGGAAATTCACCTTGAGAGTGCGATAATTGGAAGCGATTTGCAAGGGGACGGGAAAGTATTGAGGAACACTTTTTAGGAAGTATCGATGGAAGACCATCTGGACCGGGCAAGTATTCAGCATTAAGTTGTTGTAATTTATTTTCTATTACTGTATGGTCAAAACTTTGAGAAATAGAGGGGCCAATGGGGAAGTTAAGTAGGCATTTGAAATAAGAGGGATGCGGCACGAAGGAATTATCGGCAAAAGTTGGCTATAATATGCGGATCGGTTGATGAGATGTTTTCGTATGAGAGGGATGGCGGAAAACCGTCAGATTTTTTTGTGTAGTTAACGAATTGGTAGAAGAACTTAGGATCATTTATAAGCCTTGATTGCGTACTATCAAGGTATCGCTGGTAGAGAACCTTATAAAGCTGGGCGAATTGAAGGTATGACCCGAGATAGTTTGAATGGTCAGCAAAAGATTTGGATCGGAGGAAAACTCCCTATAGTTTGTTTCTCTTGCTACGTAAAGAGCGAAGTTTACAATTGCACCACGGGAGGCTCATAGAAAGGGTCTTATTGCGCGAAAAGGGAACATAGAGAGAAATAGATTTGAATAATTCTCTATAGAAAATTGAGAGAGCACTTTTAAGGGGCATATTGGCGAAATCAAAAGAACACTTATTAAGATAAGCGTTAATTTTCCGAAAATTCGCTTTATGAAAGTCGTAAGAAGCGGGAGCTGCAGATGGGTTGGGGTGGATAGGAGACTGGTGGGTGAAAGTTACCAGTGTTCGATAGCGAAAGCTGACAGAGCGATACAGAGGAGTTTATGGGGCCAGTGGTGAAAATGAGGTCTAATTGCCTACCCGTGTAGTAGGAGATCCCACTAACTTGGCGTAAGCTACGAGTAGAGTCTGTGAGCTCATCCAAGAAGAGACATTCTTTACTGGAGTTAGGGTCTGCAATAAAAAAAGATTCATCATCTGATTCAGTGCAGTTGTGGTAGATTGAAATCGCCGAATACGATAATATCATCGAGAGGATCAGATAAGTTAATTATGCCGGTAGGATGTAAAAACACATAACGTACAGGCATCTGCAGAGGAGTGTTATCTTTATTGAAACGTAGTCAAGCTTAGAAGAAGTAGAAAAAGCGATTGGAAAAGAGTTTAGGTCATTGTGGACGGTCAATAGGACACCCCGACAAGGAGAATCATCATTCGTCGTCTCGAAAAACATTGAAACTAGGCGGGAATAATTCCTGATTCTTTAGATCGGGAATTAGATTAGTTTCGGTCAGAGCGTAGATCTCAAATGGGAGAGCGTGAGATTGGCAAAAGATGGTCCGGTATACTGATGAGCGTTCATAGTGAGACGGATGTTACAGTTGAATGTTTCCAGGGGCGGAATGCTACTGGCGGTGGTGGAAATAGCGATGAAACAAAGTAAGACAGGAGACATTACGTCGGTGTTCGAGGGTGTCAATTGATTTACTGTTATTAGTATCACCTATGGGTTTTATCGTGCGGTTTTGAATACTATCTTGAAGGTGCAGGAATGTTTTTGGATCACCTGACAGGATATGGGAATTGTCTTCCAATTTTGAGCGGATGAATGCCTCATATATTGAGGACAGATCAGAAGGGGAAAAGTATTTCTTACATCGTTTGAGGAAACGTGGACATTTCGCAGCATTTTTGGTGACATTGGACATGTGGTCAATCCAATGTAAGTTGTCACTGATACATATACCGAGAATGGGAAGTTTTTCGGTTTCGAAAAACCATGCCATTCACGGATAATGGTGGATTTAGCGGATCGGTGAGGAATTGATTAGAATTCTTTCCTAGTTCATGTTCTGGAGAAAGCTTTTACCCTGCTCACCATCAAATATTGGCGGCAATTACTACATATTTACAACCGAAGTTCTGTTAATGTATTTTGGTTCTACACACAATATTAATGGGTCTTCTCACTTACACTGGCCGAGCTTCTTCAGAATTTCATTTTCAATGTGAAAATTAAAATACCCCATGCGGATACTCTTTCAAAGAGCAGTATCTCAATATTTTTTCCATTTGTGGCCTCAAGTTCTTGAAAAAATTTTCAAAAACTGAACGTTAAAGGACACTAGAACATCTCTTTCAACGTGAGGGTAGAGATGTACGAGCACATATTATTTTTACTGATAGTCTTTCAAAGATAATCAAAGGACATCTTTGAAGCACAGACGTGGAAAGTTGCTTTCATCATCCTGTTTATGCTGGAATGGAACTGGCTTTTATCATTCTGTTCTGCCAGTTTTAGACTCTTTGTTGGCATACATTTGTTCAAGGTAATTCGTAGAAAACCTCCTTGATAATGCCTTGAGTTGAATCGGCGTGTCTTGTAAGAGAATATCACGCAGCTGATCATTTTGCCACTTGATTACCAGCTTGGGTAACTTTGGTATATGTTGAAAAGGTCTCTAGCTTAATACTGCTTTTACATGTGTATACGCATTCATACAGGTATATCAGTAACCAACATATGAGAAAAAGTAGTAAAAAGGACTCCAAGTCACAAGCATCATGTCGTGTCTAGTGCCTACTCCCTGCCAGAAGGTCTACGGAAGGAAAACTTTCGAAAATTGAAAGAAATTACAGTAGGACTGAGTCTAAACTGCGAATAGAATAGCGAACCTTGTTCAGTTTATCAGTCACCCTCTTCCTTATTTCAACTGAATTCGCTACGACCTTGTCGATCAAGGTATTTCAATCCATTCGGCGAAGCTTGCCCAAGGTACAGCAAACAACCTATTTATCCTTGAAGAGGTTGACATCTTTTTTGTTATACAATCTACAGCACAGAGACTATTTTTCGGTTGACAGTGAACTGGTGATGAGTTCATTGATCATCGCAACACTTTCCAACACCGTCGTCCATTAAACACGTCTCTGTCCTGCATGTTCTCGTTGTCCTCTAGAATGACAATCAAAAAAGAAAAAACAAAAAAAAAAAGAAAAAAATCCAAAAAAGACTACGTGTACAGAATCAACATAAATCATTGTCAATACGAAATTACCCTGTCACTAGTGCTGCAAGTTTATCCTCTCCAACATCACACTATCAACAGGAAGTTCCAGTGGCAGCTCCACCTTTAGCCGTCAAGCGACTGCTACTATCACTACTCAACTCACACACTCACCCACTTTAATATTAATACGTCAACTCGTGTGTCCAAACGAGTCATTGCATCAGCATTCAGTCAGTTGTGGTAGGATGCCAGGGTAGTAGCAGCCGGAAAGCCGTAGGGGGTGGTATTCGTAGAGAAAAAAAAAATTATAAAATACAAAAAAAAAAAAAGAACATTTCAGTCAATCTCATCTGCATAAATTAAATGTCATGTCCTTTATATCAAATTATCCTGCGAGTAATTGGTACCCAAGTACATGGAAATAAAATTCAAAGGGACCCAACGGACGCGGCGGCGGAAATCGCTATCCGCCCGGGGTTACTATGGAAAATGATTTTTTTTTTTTAATTATTTGTCACTGACAACTTCGTCAACGATAATGTGAATGGTGATGGTGAGCTAGAGTTGTCTGGCACTGGTTGGAGCAGAACATGCTCCCACATGGAAATCCATTCATCTAGTCGTGCTCGTACTCGTACTCGTACTCTGGAGCGGAGTGTTCAATATTTAATGTTTGGGCTGCGATACGAGTAGTGAGGGATGATTACTTATCACCCAGCCGCCCGCTCGGCGAGTGCCAGTCATCGATAATGTGCTTAAATTCATGTTTGCATTGCATTTTTATATTGTTGCAGTGGTATTATCCTTATCCTTCACCCACTTTGTGGCCATTGCCATTGTCTCAATAAGCTCCGGGAGAGAACGAAGCAACATTTTATCAAAACACGACATTCGTTCGGGTGGGAATATCACCATTCGAGGGATCGGGCTTATTTATATTTGTATGGGCCGCAAAAGGTTTTAATTAGGCTTGTCTCCTGATGCAGTTAATTATGTTTCCTTTTTTCCTTTTTCTTTCCTTTTGTTCCCTATGTAACTATGTAGTCCTATGAATTGCTTTGGGCGCTGATGAATGGAAAGATGTGAATACAAGGCGAACATACTACGACAGATAGTGTACGACATTGTGTGGGAAGGAATGCAAAGGAAATTCCAAGAATTCAAGTTCTTAGCCTTGGAGGTGTTTCTAGATATTAAATTGTACTTGTATTCTGGGAATAAGGATTGTAGCAGCCTACATTCTTTTACGCAGATGATTAGAAAAACAAATCACATTTCAAGGAGTTTGAATATTGCGTTTTGTGAAGAAGCTGTGATATGAATGTACATAAGCGTATATCAGAAATGTTGCGGACTTTTTTGGCAAAATGTGCTCAAAGTGGACACGACGCTTCTGTTGTGTTCGGAACGGAATATCTGATATTTGGATGCCATGTAGGGCACAATTTTTTTTTTTTTAATTTCTGTATACTACAAGATGCTTTGAAATAAGCCCACTTACTCCAATAGCAACTCCTTCTACATAATCAGTAACTACCTTCTACATGAGGTACAATAGTTACTCATACAATGCTTTCATCCAAGCCAGACTATACGTAGATTATAAGCTATGTGGAAGGTCGTAAGAACCGATTAAATGCTCCGAAACTCAATTAGGAATGTGTGAATTCAAGAAGCTATTTTAAGTAGTGTCAGAGCAACTGGGGCCGGATATAGGCAATAACTTCACAAATGTTGAATTTCTGACTGAAACTAATGACATCACAGATCCCCACAGACAAAGATCCAAAAGTGTTAAATCACACGGTCCTGGAAGCCAATTCTATGGTCCAATACAAGGAATTATGCACTTACCGATTATTTCATTCAATAAATGCTTGTGATGCACGCTGTGTGTACGCTGTCTTGTTGAAACCACAGCTCTGCCATCACTCTTGCCATTCAACGGGCTAACAAAACAGTCAGTAATCATGGATCCAGAAGGCTCCTCATTGATTTTCAGGCTCTGACCGGCATCATACTTAAAGAAATATGGAGCAGTGATTCCATCAGCTCATTAGGCACGATAAACAGTGATTTTGTGTCTCAAAAATGGCCTGTGGACCGAAATGCGGGAAATTTGGTTGCTGCTGTAGTCAATTTCTTTTTTTGTAAAAGGGAGGATCAAGAGCAATCATCAACTTCACAGATGATGGTCCAGTGGGTTTTGATTCTTGAACGAGCGGGATCTTATAAGTTCGTAAGCCAACATTTCTCCGCAAAGTCGTTCCGGCAGTGGATTGATAGAGCTCTAATTGCTATGTACGAATTCGTTTCTAACTGAGTACACTTAAAGTGTTTACACACAGAGCGGGCGAAAGAAATTTAGAGAGGAAAAAAAGAGAGGTACCGATGTACATTGGTCTTAAATGTTTGCAAGTTATAACGACCGGGAAATAGAGAGTTAGGCACGGCATTCCATAACCGAGTTGTAGAGCTTAGGAACGAATCACGATATTTCAGGGTGGGCTTGAGGGTATACTGATGAGCATTAATAGCGAGACAGGTGTTACGATTGAAGGTTTGAGGAGGCGTAATACTACTGGCAATTTCGATAGAGCACTTTTGGTGAAATAGTATGAAGAAGGTCAGACAGTAGACATTACGCCGGTGTTCGAGGGTGTCAACTGACGGAGTGATATTAGCATCACCTGCAGGTTTTATTTCCCGGTTTTGAATACTATCTGGCAGGTGCAGAGATGTTTTAGGATCTGGGCATTGTACTCCAATTTTCGGCAGATGAATGCCTTATACGAGTATATTGAGACCAGATCAGAGGGGGTGAAATATTTCTTGCGTCGCTTGGAGAAACCTAGACATTTCGCAATGACAACGTAAGTTGTCATTGACACACATACCGAGAATGGAAAGTTTTTCGGTTTAAACGATGCAAGTGCCATTCATGGATAATGGCTGGGTGTTTAAATTTCGCTTTAAGGACTGCAGACAGCATTATGTTGTGGAAGCATTAAATTCTACTCTGTTAGTGGCTCCAAAATTAGTTATTCTGTTTATATCAGAATTTAATGAGCTTAACACACAGCCAGAGGGCAGGAACGTGATTTCGGGAACCAATATGAAAATCAGAGAGCACTGTCGTCAGCTAAGGATTATATTGGATTAGAAATAGCAGCCAAGAGATCATTTATGAAAATTAAAAAGAGTGTCGGCGACAGACCAGAGCCCTGGGGCACATCAACATTTATTTTGATAATATAAAACTTGCGATCGTCCAAGACTACTCGAATTGAGCGTTTGAAAAGGTTCGAACATTCGAAAATTTCTAACCCATTGAAGAAGTGATTCATACAATTCCTTGAATGGAGTCAGATAGCGCATCAAACTCGTGGCAGGTCGAGTTGCTGTCCAGTTTGGGGCTTCTGTAAATAAAACAGTAGTGGATAATTTGCTTACGGAGATGGAATTTTAACCACATGAAGTTGAATTCCAGGTTGGAATAGGGACTACATTGTGGTGGAATTTGGTAAGGTACATCACTACGAACGTAAATGGCGAGACCGCGATGGGAAATGAATAGTGGCACTAGTTCGAGAGGTATGGGCGGGGATCTACCTGTGTTTCACTAAGTTCCAAAACAGCTTGTCTGAATTTGCAGATTTAGACGTACGCAGAAAAGTGATTATGCGTATATTTGCTGTGGCCACTTTAATTTCCCGAGTCATTAGCAAACACAAAAGACACAAACACCTACGATGCTAAGCAAGGTTGCAACGTGAAAATTGTGACGTTGCTTTACCGAATAAAATTGTTGTAGGTGTTATGCCCTTACAACAAAATGAAACAGTGCACCAACAAAATTTACAACTTGCAACCCACTATCCATCAGCTGTTACATGCAGTCAGTCATTGCCCATGCCGTATGACACATACAGCAACAGTGCAAGCAAAAGAACTATGACTTGACCGGGGGCAGGAGAGTTGGGATACCCGCACTGTGCTTTTTTTCGTTAGACACTGAATGTTTGTTTGCCCCTTCTAAGGAGCCTATGTTCTTGGGGTGGATTAAAACCCAGAACACCAGATGCGGTCTCTTTGATTGCTCTTTTGTAGTGATGCCATTGGTCTTCTATGTGGGCCTCCGCCAAATTTTCAAGGCTTCGCGCATTAATGACGTTGTCTAATTGCCGGTCATAGGTCTTGTTGGCGGTAGAACCACCAGTAGTCCTTATCAGCTCTCCGGATCTCAGTCCGCCTGACTTGTTGGGGTAGGCTCCTTTGTGGAAGCGTCATGGTTTAGATCAAAAGTCACGAGAAGGGTCTTACTGTTGGTTAACCCAATGTAGAGTTGCAATAAGTGAACAGTAAGAGGTTTTAAGTTGGCCTCGACTCATATCAAGAGTGGAACTTTTGCCTCCAACACAGTTCCGAGTTGTTATCAAAGGATTGATGGAGAGCGATGGCAAGGCATATCCTTGCTCCCATGGATGTCCGGGCATCCCGTAAACTTAAGTCTACCCGACAGGTGTTTAGAGAGACTGTAGTCTTTTATGTTCGATGCCGGCAGTATCGGACTTCTTGGGGGGTTATGGGAGACTCGATCGTAAAAGGCCCTTGCTATTGTGGTTTCGACGTTAAGTCTTCTTAAAATTGTCCGCTGGCGTGGCCTGTTACAGATATCAGCATCCGAATCTTTGTTACAACTTTTTGACATCCAAAACACACTGGATATGATCACGTTGGTTGAGGATCGGTTGGAATTACCCGAGTTCCTTTGTGGATATCAAGATATGGAGACTATAGTCGTCAAGGCTGATTTTTTTTTCATATTAAGGGCATTGTTTGTAGGTTTTGTCGAGTAGCTCGTAGACCCAATCTTTGGTAAGTTCATCATCATCTTGTTTCGCGGCATGGGCTTTTTGAGGCTTATTTTGGTGAATGGAATGGAAGTGACAGTAAAGGAACAATGCAAGAGTACAACGTTGCTTGTTTTTTTGTTTGATCGTTCTGTTCCGACAGAAAAAAAAAATTGACAAACTGGGAACTTTACTAGCTTCTGTTTGTTAAACGTTATTACTTGCACATTTGCAGGAGAGCCATTTCTTCCATGGTGATGCGGTATTTTTACGTTCATACCATTCGATTTTAATTCGACTGAATACTAAGGCGTTTTCTTTATAATGAGGAGGGCTTACTACATTTTTCTCCAAAAAGCTATTAATAGCGTCCGCTGAGGCTGTGGTCATCATCGTTGTCATCATCCAGTGTATCTCTCCTTGTAGTTATTGATAAGGATTTTGGTTTACTATCAGATAGCTCAGTGTTCATTTGGCCCCAATATTTAGGTAGTGACAATTTTTTTCTCTTCCTCTGAAAGTATTTTCTATGTCCTGCCCAAGAAGAGTTTCATTCGCCTAAATGTTCAACTTCTGCCTAATCTGTTAGAGCAGAATTAATCTTTTCGTAATTTGAATTACACTACCCTCTGGCTTGGGAGGGATAAGTTTGCTTCCTGCCTCTGGACTTACTTATTCCTCGTTTGAGTAGTTCTATTTCTGTATTACGTTTCTTGGTATAAATCGTCACAACATAGTTGTTACGAGTAAATCCACGCATGCATAGTGCTCGGACCTGCTTCGGGCATAGTCATGCTAGATCTCGTTAGTTGGCAAGCAAGTGAACATCCCATATTTGAGTTGCTCTGAGTAGATCCTAGGAGTAACTTTAGAAGAAGAAACCAAGGTGGGAAGTCTTTTCTCTAAGAATCCATATTTAAAGCATTGCTCTTCGATAACCACAAAGTTATTTACTTCTGTTTGCAGGAGTACTCAAGCTGAAGATCTCTAGCGTCCCCCGCTTTAATCCGAGTCTTAGTTACAGTGTTTTCTATACTTTTCTGCCTCGTGGCTGACGAATTCCAGTTACCCGTCCAATTTTCGATCCGGACCCTTCTGTGGGCACTTACCACTATCATGCTGATTTCTTCAGTTGAGATTCACTATGGAATCGGGAAAACTGAAAGACTGGCTGCTACGCTGCTACGGAAGGTAATATTCTCACGTTTGACTCAGTAGTCCCTCTTACCCTCTTACCTTCGGCAGGCCATCTAGGTATTTTTAACTAAATTGAGCAATGCCTCACTGATACTCTCAATATTTTCCTCATCTTTGGAGGGAACCAAAAAAAAACTTCACAAAACAGCTTTTCAAATTTTTCGAATGGCACATATTGCCATACAAGCTGTACATAATACATTTAATTGCCATCCCTGGCTCCGTTGCTGGGGAGATGAAAAGTAAACAAAAAAAAAAAAAAATCATTTTACTTTGCAACAAGTTGACGCGCGTTCTAATGCAAAATCTCATTCTGGCAAATTTATGCCAAAAAAATATCTTCACACTGCCGGCAGCCTCCACGTAATATCCTTTAAGACGTATTATAGCCCGTATACCACGTATAAGTTATAACTTGTATACCTCGTATCCCCAATGGCAGTGAGGCCTCCGTCATCTCCTCAGCATTAGCAGCAATTGCTATCAACCTGGGACTACCAATTCATACTTGTCCTCATGCCAAACGCTGGAAAAAGACGACACCGTGTCGCGTCGTCATATCTTTGAAGTCGTTTAGCAATAGCAATGACGATGATGAGGACCAGGACAATGACGATGACAATGATGCTCCCCTCTTGCTTTGGTTTCATAATTTCTCAAGCTTTACACCTATCCTATGCCGTTTCAGCAAAATTAGGTTTTCCGATTTTTTTTTTTCTGTTCCTTCCTGTTCCTCCTTATTTGGGATGTTTTTTTTATGGGACATCCACCAACCGGGAGTGCTATGAAATCACCCCCTTTTATGACTTGAAAAAATGCCGCATCATACCTCTTTCGACTTAAGAGATGGTTGGTTGGGGGGGGGGAGGGGTAGGGGGAGGGGGAGGGAAACGAGCAGGCCCGACAGTAACATCTTGCGTAACGCAGTACAATTTAATTGTGCGAGCATTAGAGTTATCGTTTATTTATTTATTTTTATTTTTGTTCGTCTCTGTTGAGTGCTTCGGAGGAGTGGCAGCACCCCCCGGGTATTGCTCCTCAAACGGGGTGCCAAAACGATGCCAGTTCGGTAGGTACTGCCACTTAAACTCGCATAAATGTGATTTTTATTCACCAAAGTGGAATCCTGTTTTTCTTTTTGTTTTGGTTGGTGATGGAGAATACCCCTAAGGTGCCACCGAATTTAGATGCCTTCTTGGCACGTACTTTTGTGGCGTCTTATATGTATTGTAAGGAGTATATCCCACGCAAACCATCTCATTCTGTCAATTTAGGCAGAAAACGGTATCATTTAACGTTGCAATTTACACGGATTTTAGTAGGACATCAAGCGAAATATTTAAGCACGACTAACTGAGCTGAGATTATATGTACGAGTATAAAAGGTTTGCCTTCGAGAAGAGTTTTTCCTTTGGGTATTATTTTGCCAGCCAACAGATGGAGTGAGTGTATGGGATGTACACAGTTTGCTAAGAGCTTGTTGTGCTGGCTTAATTATCCATATAATGAATTTCTTTTGTTTTATTATGACGTTATTATTTGCTTGAGAGGATCTTTGTGAAGTGGAAAAATGCTAAACCGGCAGAGAGCAAGGGTTAGATGAAAAAAAATAAAAACACTTACAATTGCGCAGATGGAAAACGAAGCGTGGAAATTGTATACAACTGCAATGGACCATAGAGAAGGCGTTTAAAGGTGGATACCCAAAAACCACAGCCGAATGTCAATGGTATTGGGAAATCGGAAGAAATCCGTCAGGGACAGGTAATTTGTGTCAAGTGGGCTCAATTAAGCCAAGCAGTGGGTGGAAAGTTACTTTAAATTTTTGATTAGATCATCCAGTTTAAAGATCCATCGTGAGATACAGGGTCACTTACTATAGATAAGTAGGTTGCCTAGAAAACTTATTAGGACAAATTACGAGTACTCTCTGCTAGAGGGTATAGCTATAGCTTAGCCTATAAACGGAGGTGAATAAGAGAATTCTATGGGTCAAACGTGACTGATAGGTTTTGGTTCCTGAATCGTCATTGGGATGGGTAAACGTTTCAGAAATGTCTGTTCCAGGAATAACCAAATCTGCTCTTGAGTTTCCTCCTTACGTGCTGAAGAATTGGTTTGCGAAGTACTACATGCCATAGCTATTTACTTCGAAAGTTCCTCGACTCTGAAGAGGTATTGTCAATCAATGAGCTGTTTCGCTCTTCGTTTATGTGCTTGCAAGCCTTTTGCTTGAAACCATATTGAGCGAGACAGTTCATAGGGCCAACCTTACGAAGACCTACAAGTTAACAGCTGGATTTCAGCACCTATTCCAGAAGTTTATAAAAATACTTATGAACTAACTGAGGTGGTGCTGTAGTCCAGTATGAACAAGCCAGTGCTGCACTTCAAATTTGTTGAGATCTCCCTCCGCTTTCCTGTGCCACCTTAGATGCAGTCATCTTCTATCGCGCCGTTCTTCAGGGTTAGATTTGAAGACTTCTTTGGGCGAAGTTGTAACTTGCAATCGCTTAATATGGCACAGGCAAAATTAGACACGGCATTCCATAGTCCACTCCTATGCACGCTGTCATATGCGACACTGAAGTCAACAAATAGATGGTGGGTGTCGATCTGAAATACCTGAGTCGTTTCCAAGATCAGCCGTAGTATGAATACTTGATGGATGGTGGATCTTCCTTCGGTGAAACCCGATTGTTCATGAATGGTTATAGATGCATACATAATATGGCAGAGAAGATCTTTTTGGCGATGATGGCGATGGAGACTTTTTCATTATTGTTTGTCCTATTTCTTGTGGATCGGATAAACGGTGCTGAGAATCCTTGCTTCGGACATTATTTTCTCTGACTGAATTGGTGCATATTCCCAGGTTATCTCTAGGCTCCTTAAATAGCGCAGGAGATAGTCCGTCTGCGCCAGGAGCTAATTAAACTTAAGCATCGATATACTTTCCACCTAGACGAAGGCCAACGGGACGCAATTCTCTGTCATCTTCTTCCAGTGTGAATGGTTAACTCTGCCTGACAAGAGTATTTGTCCCCAGAAATGATCTTTCTATCCTCAGCACGGACTGTGACTCTACTACTGGTTCTGCAGATGACTCATGGAGGCTTCCATCTGGTTTTGTACCTTCTCTCATGCTCGTTTCAATTGCTTTATTCTTTGAAGAGACTTTCGAATGTGAATCCTTTTTTTTATAATATGTGCCCGCTCAAGGGATTTAAAATGCTTGTACACAGAGCGGGCGAGGAAAATTAAGAGGAAAGAAATAGAGATGCCGATTAACGTTGGTTTTAAATGTTTGAAGGTTATAATGACTAAGAAATAGAGAGCTCAGCAGGGTATTCCGTATGACAGTTGTATGGTCTGGGAATGAATTACGATATTTCGGAGTAAGACCGAATGCGGGCTTGAAGGTATACTAACAAGCAATCATAGGGAGCAGACGGGTGTTACGACGGAAGGTTTGAAGGGACAGAATGCTACTGGCAATGTCGATGGAGCACTTTTGGTGAAAATGGAGACAATAGACGCTGGTGCTCGAGGATGTCAAATGACTGAGTGATATTATGTAGCATCACCTGTAAGTTTTATCGCCCGGTTTTGAATCCTATCTAGAAGATGCAGAGATGTTTTAAGAGCACCTGACCAGGTGTGGACATTGTATACCAATTTTGGGCGGATGAATGTCTTATATATTGAGGCCAGGTCAGAGGTGAAAAATATTTCTTACATCTCTGGAGGAAACTTAGGCATTTCGCATAATTTTTAGCGACATCAAATTGGTGGTCATTGACATCCAGGTTGCCATGACAATTCAAAGTTTTTCGGCTTCGACGATACAAGTGCCATCGATGGATAATGGCTGGGTCTTTAAATTTTGCTTTAATGTCAGCAGACAGCATTATGTTTTGGAAGCATTAGTTCCTCAATTAGTTATGCTGTTAATATCAGAATTTAACGCGCTTAACATACGCTGCCGTTCCTGTACAATAGCCGGAGAGCAGGGACGTGAATTCGGGAACGAATATAAAAAGCAGAGAGTACCTGTCGTCAGCAAAGGAGCATATTGGATTAGAAGTAGCAGAGAAGAGATCGTTGATGAAAATTAAAAAGAGTGTCGGAGACAGAATGGAGCCCTGGTACACACCAGCATTTATTTTGGTAATATCAGACTTGCGACCATCCAAACCTACTCGAAGCTAATTTCTAATTCATTGAAGAAAAGAGTCATCGATCCCAAAAGAGCCTGATGCCAAACTTTGTCAAATGCCTTAGAAATATCAAGTGCAACTATCATGCTTTCGCCAGATTGATGTACGCTTTGATTTCACTTTTCGGTAAGACATCCCAACAAATCACCAGTTGATCTGTTGCTACGAAGACGGTGGACGTAACTGCAATGGGTCTGCAGGAGGAGAAAGAAGAAGACGGGCTGAACAAATGCTTTTTTCAATCTGCTTGGAAAGAGTCCCAAAGTGTAGGATTGATGAAAAAACTAACGCGGTAGTTTTGGGTTTTTGCCAGTGAGGAAGAACACCTGTTCAGAAGACGGGAAGATAAATCATCTGGTCCAGCGGATTGGTGAATGTTAAGATATTTAAGTACTCTTGCTACTACAGAAGTGCGAAAGTGGATTCGTCTCATTGAAGATTCGACACACTCAATTGTAGGCGGAGACAAATCGCAATCAGGAAGTGTTGAGCTGGCCGCAAAGTGTGCAACAAGCAAACTGGCCTTATCCAAAGAACTGACAGCTGGTATAAATGATCGTTGGAATGGAGGATGAGGTAGAATTTCTGTTGTTCTTGACTCACGACCAACTTTTTTATTTTATTTTTGACCTTAGTTTTCGGTCGTATTGAAATTCCACAAGTTGCGGTCATTCCAGGCATTTCTCTAACTCTAACAGCCTCCTTACAGCTCGAGTCGTACCATGCCTTTTCTTTTGGTTTGCTACCCTTCATCCAATGAGGGATAAAAGATCTCATTCCAAAGAGAATAGTGTCTGTGAGAAAACATAATGACAAGTTAAAATTCCTAAAGAAGGTGTTAAGTCCGCTCCAATTGGCTTTCTCGTATTGCCATACGGTTCGCTTAGGAATCTTTTCGCTAAGTGTATGGTCGGGGTACGCGAATTAGCTGATCTGAAACAATGGTCCGGGAAAGAACATCATCAGTAATGTTCCTCCATTTCCTTGATCAGGTGTTTCTTGAGATTTTCCTTCTTCTTTCCGAGAAGCCAGTGGTCTTTGCTTCTTTTATACTTTTATACAGAGGTTTCTTATGGCGGGGCTTAGAAACCAATCACAGCGGAAGCAGCTTCTCTGATGGCTCGTTGACATTCCAATAGGTTGTATACGGGCTGTAGGATTTTCAGAGAGCTAGAAGAAAACGCGAGTATCAAAAATTGTAGCGATGTTTTGCGATTGTACCTTTTCGACGTCCAGCATTTGTGGTCTTTCTCGACTCTGTTGTCCCCGTACCCTGGCTGAAACAAGGTTATGATCTGAGACTACGTTGACTTCTCGAAAAGTTTGGATATCCAGAGTGCGGGAGAAGTGTTAGGGGTCAATCGCAATGTGACCAGGATAATCGATCCTCTTTATGGATGTTGAGATTTGGGAACAGTGTACTTGCTACTCGAAAGTTATACCCCGTTTCAAAGGATGCATGCTAATTGACCTAGATGCAGATTGTCGTTTATATGCAGAAAGTAATGGTCCTTTTCATCTCAAAAGCTGAAGAGGCTTTTCAAAGCGATTCAAGAGTATTAAGGACAATTATTCGAACATGCTTTCCTCCGAAACCATCAAAAGATAGTGAGGCTAGACAAGAATATGTCAAAACAAACTTTCTGGACATAGAAAATCTCTTCGATAGAGTAGAGTCTTAATTTATGTCAACATGCTCACAGATCAGAATGTGCTTTAGCTATTGTGTTGCGAAAATGCTAAGACTATTCACGCTAAGCTGAAGAGCAGTCTGTCAAAATTATAACTTGCATGCTAGTGGACATACAATCAGAAGCCTTTAGACAAACTTAGACAGAAAGGATCTCATTTACCAAGAAATGATAGTAAGTCAAGTTGGTGACATCTGCTGATCAACGGTCAACAGTTGTCCGAGAAGCAATGGTGCGTTTAAGTGCCGCCTCTAGTATAAGCTCGAGGTTGTGTGCAAAGCATAAATTCACTTGATAAGAGATTGTCAAGCCTATCTAACACCTCTGCCATTATATGAGTCATGGAACCTGGTTGGAGAGCAACTTCACTTGTGGTAGACTGACTTACAATTTATAGTGACTACGAGATGCCCAAGCAAACTTAATTGGCCTAGCTCTCTCCGTGGTTTTAGGTACAATCTACAGCAATTACTATACTCCCACAAGGGAGCCAACGGCAAGATCAAGCTGTTACAAATTTCAGAGGTCCCTGGCTTCGCACTGTACCAGAATATAGTCCCCGTCCGGCTTCGAAATCTTGCCGTCACTACCAGTACCATAGTCCAGAATTTGCTGTCTGGGTTAAGCTAGATAGGAATAGGAAGCTTTCTACTTATTTCGCTGTCCAAGGAAACCCCCTTTTGCATTGTAGGCTTCAGCATCTATATGCAAATTTAAACACTCGACAGCATACCATTGAGATAAGGTGATCATCTATTTACGCTGAGTGCACCTGAAAATCGCTCAAAATACACCTAAGACGCCTATCCTCATCGAACCGTCGTCAAATGTCTCCCGAAATCCATGCAATGCAACCCGACTGATTCAAATCAAATCAGTGTGCGATGACTTTGAGTTTTCTATAATATCAGGCCGTTTCCTGGTTTCTGAGTCAACTGCATAGGGACAAGCAAGGGACTATACCTTGGGGTTGCAGCGAAACAAGGGACTGCTCTATATAAAGGTACCGCGTGCAATTGGGTCGATGTAATGCTAGATGAACAGAACAGTGGATTTTGAATCTGCTGATCGAATGTGGTTCCAGTGGTCTAAGGAAGTCAACTCCTGAATTTGCCGAACTCGATTGGATACATATGGTTTGAGCATTGTCGGCTGCTTCCTCAGCCAGCATAAATCGATGCGAGAATCCGACCATAAGTAGAACAGAGTGTTCATCAATCCTAATGCAACGCGGACGCTTTCCAACATGACAACCACGAGACGCAAAATTGTGGCACCCTTTAGAGGGGCTACCTTTTAACGTGCTGTAAGTAGTGAAATTTATGACTTCTGCTGGGAGCAAACAGTTTTCGTGTAAATCAGGGCAGCCTAGGCACGCGAGTAAGCATCAGAAAAGCCATGTAGTTCAGTTATTCGTCCATCCAACATTCCTAACTAAAGGAAGTCCACTACGAAATTTTAGCCATGATACACGTAATTCTTCGGTTAATAGAGCATCCCAGGCGATACATGCTGACCAAATTGTTTGAACAACCATTTTACCTGTGGCTACCAGCGGCACTGGTAAGCCAATGGGATCAAAAAGTTGTACGACATCGGAGAAAGGTTGCTTACTTCCAGCTGTACTCTGAAGAATAATTCATCTGCCACAGGATCCCACCGTAAGTCAAGCACCGTCGATGTCGAAGTGTCAATATTAAGTTCTGCAGTAGGAGAAGCATCTCTAGCGATGTGAGTTAAAATGTCTGAGAGCTGTTAGAGTTCAATTTTCGCAATTTAAAATGTCCTGCTGATAAAATAGCACCGACGTCGTTAGCTAAGGACACGGCTTCATTAATACTGTCACAGCTGGTCAAAAAATCATCCGCATAGAATGAGATCAGCATGGTGTCCCGTGCAACAACTGCCTGCTCAGTGTCTTCAATTCTACCGTCGTTGTCATATGCACATTGATGAAGAGTACGTACAGCGTTGTATGGACTGCAGGCCATTCCACACGTGATGGTTGCCAAACGAAAAGTCCCCATGTTGTCAGTTGGTGATCTTCTGCATACTGTATTGTAAGGTAGTTACTTCTTCGACGAGCTGAAGGACCCAAGCAACATTGAGCTGAATAACCTTGTAGGATTTATATCCCTATTTAGTTGGGTATTAATCAACGGACCCTCTATGAGTTTTAAAACAAAATTAGGAAACGGCAAAATAGACAGAAACGTGGATCGAAGTGAACAGTGGCTACTAAATCCTAGGACATCCATTTCTCGACCTACTTACCCCAGTCTCTAGTTGTCTATTGATTATCTGTAGCAGATGCAGAGGAAATACGATGGTCAATCGCTGCTACAGCTGTTTCTAAGTTATAAAGGCAAACCCGTCACGAGAAACTGTAACAACTACCGATCTGTGTGGCGACTGAATCATACAATAAAAGCTTATGAGCAGAACTATGCCATCTACTACGACGACTTCTAAGTACAAAAATCGAAAGTGAGGCTAGTTGGATGCTGAATAAGTCAAAAAGCCTGAATCTTCCGGCATGTAATCGAACGCCCGACGACAATTCGCATTAAGACCAATTTCGGAAGTTTAACCCTGTTTTGCGTCCAACCCTCTAGATAGGATAAGGTTGACAGGACCAAAAATGAGTTCCACGACTTCCTATTAAGCATAAGTTCAGAGCTATGAAACAAAAATTGTGCTGGTAGCGTCATCAGAAAATAACGCCTGCACAATACCAGGTTCGACTATGGATTTTGGAATTTCTACACGTAACCTCTTTATGTCGACAACGCGGGACTTGGATATTCCCAGATCAATCAACAGACTAATCGGACTACGATGGACCCCAGATACTCCTCCACAATTCTGGATGTGCCAACATCAAATCCTTGTAAAGTCTCGCCCATAAGATCTTTTTTGTCGTATCATGTGGTCGTCTGAAACCATTCATGAGCAATCTTGTTGGTTTATATCAGTGCGGTCACGGTAGATCTTTGTAGAGATCAGGGTATTTCAGATCGTCCATCACCATCTATTCGTCGACTTCAAAGCCGTATATGACACCGTGCATGGAGATGGGCTTCCCAAACTCGTCAAATTGTGCAGCATAGGTGTAGATAATTCTTGTTGATTTTTCAATGTCGGTAATGAGTAGACCGCGATCTTTAATGTCAAGTAATATTTTATACCAGACGACGCATTGTCATATGACTTGTGTAGCATCGTCCCAGAAACAATGGTGCAAAACTCACCGGCCAACAAAAGGGGCACGACATTGACGTGATTGAGCGGACATAGCGAGCAGTCAATGAAGCTTTCGTGAGTAATCAGGCGGAGGCCGTCATAATGGGTCTGGCAGTAAACGGAGGCTAACAAAGCACAACCTGTCATCAGGAAAGGACGAACAGCACCAACCGCTTGGCCAAAACGTCATCATTGGTAGTTATGATATCGAGGTGGTTAAGGACTTTGTCTAATTACTCCTGGTAATTAGTGTTTCTTTGGGTTCAGGACGCAATTGATAAACAGTGTCCACTCTAGTTAGACCAAGATCCTGATCACCTCGGTTCTCCTCTGTGGCACAGAGTAGATGAAGAAGCACTTGGTCGTTTCGAGAGAAAGATTATGCGTTTCTATTGATTCAACCACGAACTACATATATGGATTGCACACCTTGATCGGTCTAGGAAACATCTAAGGTGGCTGGGCGATGTTGAGGGAATGGGCGCCACAGATCCGGCCCAAAGACTCTTCGAGACACTAGGGATGACTGCATCAAAAGTAATTCAAGTAAGCGGAAGGAGACCTTAACCAATTTGTGGCTGTCCATTGGAAGAAATAGACGGGAGATTGTCCGATTTGGAGAGGCTTGTTAGGTGTGGCGCATCCGGGACTGAAGTAACTGAGTTTGCGGGGTTGGAAATTGTAGTCCTTGCTACTACATGCTTGCTACGTTACAATATAAGGAATCTGCAATTTGGCACAGTCTATAATGCGAGTATCTCTAGGGGAAATTGACGATGTTGGCGACATTACTCTGATTGGTCTGCTTATTTCCACATTCAAATTGTTTCTTGCGCTGTAGATCTGAATGTATCCCAGACTATGCGCTAACAAAACTGAAGTGCCGAAGACATTCTCCAGCCAATTTATCCGCATGGCTAGCTCTTTTTCCATGACCTGCTCACCATTCACCTGGGTGGCCCCTTTCATTCTCAGGAAAAAAGAAATAAAAATGCAAAACTGTCCACTTAGCACTTTGTTTTTTTGTGGAAAAAAACTCCATCACCTCACTAGCAAATCGTTATTGCTTCAAAGTGCTTCATTTGCGAATTGTCCCACCCCTACCCCCTACAATCTGAGACCTGTGGAAATGGTCCAAAAGTTTACACTTCATAGTTTATTCGGGTTTTAGCTGTGAATCTTTCCATTCAATCCAAGCAGTGGACCTTTATCCAACCGAATGGTTTGCTTTGATGTCGATTTTTGTATTTTCACGCTTCGAAAGCACTAAAATCGAAGAGCACAGACCAAAGCCGAGTAAAAGCAAAACAAGCAGCAGCTTGATAGATCCATATCCAGAGACCTCGGGCAATATCTCTTTTTCCTTTCTCCAAAGTTAGAACTCAATCAATGGAACGGAAAAAATAGCACACGATGCGTTTGGTAGCCGCCACGGCATCTAAAGCGACCAGCGATTTCATGCAAAACATCACCGACATTCATGTACCACAGTTGCAGATACAGATACGGGTATCGGTACTTGTCCAGTCGTACAATATATATAACAATTGATTCATGCAAATTGGAGAACGAGGAGTTTTCGTTGTTTTTTTGTTTTCATTTATGGACACCCCCAATGGGCGGAAGAGGGTTTAGCCGGTGGTGAACGGCCATGTTTGGTGCAGCAACAACGACAATTGATTCGATACTCCATACAACTGTTGGAGTATCTCATAAATTAAAAATAAAAAGTGCCTTTGTATGAATGGATTGCATTTTTGTGTATCCATTTGGACAAACGGTGATCCCGTAGCAACATTGTTGCCATAACAATGGCCTACGACATGGATCTGTGAATATAAAACACAAACGGGACTCTAGCGAAATTTATGCATTGCAAATTAATTAATTGCAAATGATGGAGTTGTACATTTTTGCTTTGTTGGATTTTTTCCTTTCCATCCACGAAAGGAGGGAAATCAAAGTGGAAAAGTGGCAAAGTGGTAAAGTGGTAAAGTTGAAACTACCCTTTGGAGAATTGCATTCGAAAAAATCTGCAAAACAATCGATTATCGATTTTCGATTACGGAATCCTTTTTATCCGTCGAAATTAACATCCCTGTTTCGGGCTGTGGATGAATTCAATTTTTTAATCAGTTTCCAAGGAGTGCAGTGAAATGACTTTGGCCTCAGTCGGGAGCTTTGAAACAACTTTCAACCTTAAGAGGAAAGTACTCGTACTTTGATTAAAGAGTAATCGAGGGATGATGGTTGATGTCTAGACCTATCACATCAGCGGTGAGCAAAGATCAGCTCATATCGCCAATTTAGAGAGCTTAAAGTGTGTCCTTTTAACGGGTTAGTATTACATAAATCGATGGCCAACTGTATTAGTGCTTAACCCTATGGGCTGAAACCAGGCACTCCAACAAACTACAGACCGGCTACTGATACCTTTTAGGACATTTTAAACTACATACACGCATATTGCATCAGGAGTTTTCCAACTTCACGTTGGATCAGATTTGCAAGGATCTCCAAATCGGCCATCAAATTGTAGAGCTCAATACAATGAATGCTGCCATAAGTGGGAAGTCGATGTAGAATTGTTGAGTCTCGGCTTGGGATTCGTTGGTTTTTTTTTTAGAATTTGACTTAGCATGACAATTTGTTTGATCATCGATCGATCGGAAAACTATTGATTTCTTAGAGCTTGGTCTGGGCCAGTAGCGCAACAATCAGTCACAATGAAGTGCTTGTTTTGCCTCCTCGTGGTGGTCCTCGGCCAACTATTTGCGTATCCCTATAAACGTAAATAGCCTAAAATTACAAGTGCGAAAGGCCTAGGTTTCTAGTATAGCTTACGGAGATTAGCATTCTTTGTAACCGAAATTAAAACCGCTACCGAAACCGACACTACGCCTCGGATAAGGAATGATAAAACGTTGACCATATTTGGCTATTGTACCCAGAGAAAGATTGGTTTCTGGAATGTGAAGACGTCTCGACAACTGAAGTGAAGGTCCTCGAAATGCCATATTAACTAGAGAACGAATTCATGCGGTATAAGATGGACATCTTAGGGATTGGTGAAGGAGAGTGCTGCTTATAATAGTACACCACGCGGAGACATCACAATGGTAATGGGAGTCTTGAGTGCCAAGATTGACAATGACAATGATGGACTCAGGCATGTTATGGGAAAGCATAGTATTGACGACCGCAACGACAATGGCGAGCGTTTTGTTGATTTTTACCAACCGCCTTTTAATAGAAGGAACCACGTTTGAGCACAAGACGTGTCACAAAGTCAGTTGGGTGTCGACGGACAGATAAGCAACTTCCAACCAAATTGATCAGTTCGCGATCAGCCGGCGATTTTAAAGTAGTCTCCAGGACGTTCGTGACAGAATACCGTTTAATACCGATAGACTGAAGGATCCCGCAGTCCTTTCACAAAGATTGAGAGCAATCAGTAGTATGGAACCCACCTCCATCGAAAACCATTGGGGTGTTGTCTGTCTTAATATCCGGTACTGAAAGTATAGTCGGTCGGTCGCCTTAACACCTCAAAACTTGCATCGCAGCTAGTCCAGCAGCAGGGAGAAACTACTTAGAGTATACGTATCGCATGAAGTTGAGAGAAGTTCACTGTAGACCGTCAACAGAATTACCAAAGAGCTCATTGACGTTTAAAGCTTTAAATAACACCTGGTAAAAGACACGGACGGATTTCTGCTAGTTTCGGATTAGGACCAGCTCAAAAGGTGGAAGGAGAACTTTTCTGCGGTTTTAAACCGCCTTTTTGCCAGTGAAGTGAACTCAATACGCACTGTATCTCCCAGTAGAAATGAAATCTTTACCGCAATCAATCCGCTGAAGAACAACAAAGCGGTTGGACTTGACGATATTCCCGCAGAGCTCTTACGAATAGCGCCAACAATATCGAGTGAGCTCCTGCACCCACTCATTCAGAGAGATTGGAAAACAGAGAGTTTTCCTGAAGAGTGGAAAAAGTGAATGATTGTCAAGCTCCCAATGAAAGGAGACCTTTTCGCAGTGCGAAAACCAGAGAGAAATTTGCGTGCTGTCTGTAGTAGCCAAGGTAATAATAAAATACATCCTGGAGCGACTACAAGACCACCTCGAAGACATACTCGACACCCAACAAGCAGGATTCCGCACTGAATCTTTTGGATCACACCTTGCCGATAATCATCCAACAGTGCGTTGAATAGCGATCACCACTTCACCTTCATCGATTTCGAAAAGGCGGTCGACAGCGTCTATAGACAATTTATCTGGCTTGCTTTGCGCAGGAGGTGCATCCCAGATAAATTGATTGCCATTAACAAGACTACATATGATGGATCCAAATGTCACGTTCTGCATAAAGGAAGGTTGTCAGAGGAGTTTGAAATCCTAAGTGGGGTTAGGCAGGGCTGTGTACTGTCACCAATACTGTTTCTGTTGGTGATGAGTGATGTACTATATAGAGCTTTGTCGGCTGGAAATGGAGGACTCTGCAATCACACCTCAAACATCTGGACTCTGCGGATGGCGTATGCTTTCTCTCTCATAGGACCATGGTCTCCATCAAATGATATCCAGGTTGAAGAGGGAAGCTGAAATCGTTAACCAATATGGCAAAAACAAAAAGGAACAGCCTTGGAACTTCCTCATCTAACCAAGTAGAGAGTTCTACCGATGACGGTAGAGACATAATTAACCGAATTGGGAAAGTAAAGGCTGCGTTTGGAATGCTGTCCAAAATATGCAGAAACAACTCTAACAGCCTAAAGACCAAGCTACGACTGCTCCGCTCTAATGTTGAACCCATGCTTCTTTATGGATGCAGCACTTGGCACCCCGCTGTCAAAAACGTTTGTGAATAGATGTCTGCGAAACATCTTGAGGATTTTCTGACCCAACCATATCTCTAATGATGAACTTCATGCGAGAACAGGTCAGGGACACATTGACTCTATCATACGAAGATGCAAGTGGCAGTGGATTGGGCATACGATTCGTAAAGGTCAGGAGTGCATTGCAAGTCAAGCGAAGCTGCGATACGCTGCGTTGCTACAGCTGCTACTCTCCGCCGAGCCTGTCTTGGGAACAATACCAAAAGTTGCTGGATGATATTGTAAAAGATGCAAGAGAAAAAAACCCGTTAGCAATAGAAAGAGATTTCAAGGCCTGGGCCACAGTAGTACGACCGATGCAGAGGTCGAGCTCTACTCGAGACGTTCGCAAGACTGGACATAGTTCTGGTAAACATGGACACGAAGAATTCTTTCCGAAAGGCGACCACGGGGTTTACAGACATAATTTTTGTCAGCAGCTTTCTGGTACGTAACACAAAATGGTGCACCAGTGAATTGTGTACACAAAGCGACCATCAGGCCGTGGTTTTCGAGCTCATAAAAGAAACCTTTAAGGAGGTCATTAGTAATTACCAACTGAAACCCTGAGACCGGGAAATGGTCCAGTTGTCAGACCTATTAAGTTCTGCATATGACGCTT
This sequence comes from Volucella zonaria, assembly GCA_963966105.1. NCBI lineage: Eukaryota > Metazoa > Arthropoda > Insecta > Diptera > Syrphidae > Volucella > Volucella zonaria. The sequence continues at coordinate 58,693,631 of OZ014532.1, read as the reverse complement.
CTATGCCAAGAAGAAAGCCCAACCCATTCGGGCACTCAGCTACTGATGGAACAACGAAATAAGATCCCTAAGAATTATCTGTCTGAGAGTGAAACGAAAAGCCTAACGCTCAAGAGGAAATCTTCATTTTTATCAGAACTTGATTATCTTTAAGCAAACGAGGAGATCCTTAAAAAGGGCCAATAAGGACATCAAAAACAGGCACTTCAAAAGCTGCTGGACGAAGCCTATAGGATCCTCATGACAAAGATCAAAGGACTTAGAGCGCCCCAATCAACATGCCCGACAATCGTGGAAAATATTATTGAGACACTGTTTCCAGAATAATTACCGAACCGTTTTGGCGAAGTTTTGGAAAGAAAAAGAAAAAGATTGGCGACAGGATAACTCCAAATCCAGATGGAATACCAAGTTGGGTCCTTAAAGCAGCAAATACATCGAGACCGGACATCTTTTCAGAAGTAATTTACAGCTGTCTTAAGTAGGGAGCATTCCCAGATCACTTGAAACTCTATCGTTTAGTGCTTCTCCCCAAAGGCAATAAGTCTTCTTGCCTTCTGGATACCATGGGAAAGATTGTACAAAAGGTCATTTATAACAGACTGATGAGAATGGTAGAAGAGGGCAGTGCACTGTCAGAATACTAGTTTGGGTTCCGAATATCCCGATCCACTGTAGATCAATCAAAACAGTGACAGTTATAGCAACCGTAGCCATCGAGGGACGTCGATAGCGATTCGGAACAAAGGAGGACTGTACAGTGGCCACATTAGACACCAGAAATGCTTTTAATTCGGCTAAACGAGTCTTTATAATGAATGCTCTTGCTAGAATGGACGTACCAAACTACACCCTCAGAATTATATCCACCTAAGATATGATACCGACGAGGGTACCAACCACTACAACATAACAGCAGGTGTGCCACAAGGATCCATCCTTGGGCCTTTGCTGTGGAATATTATGTATGACGGTGTCTTCAGGCTCCCAAAGCCCCCAAACGTGAAGAAAAAAAAACAGCTAAGTACTTGGATGTCATCGTGGATACGAAACGTTTTTTGGCCTCAACATGTCAAGCCGAAAACCTTTAGAGCTCTGTCGTCTACCTGAAAGTATATATAAGTTTTCTACAAGACTTACTACTGATGAAAGTCCTAAGGATCTACACGGGTGTGATAAGTCCAATTATCACATTTGGTTTGGTGGAATGAGCTGAGGCCTCTGTCTGGCGCACTGATAATTCCCCATGCCCTTGATATTAATAGCATGAGCTGTACTCCTAAAGCCATCTTCCGATTAAAAGGCTTTTTCTTTGGTACAACATTCGTAGGAGTGTGTGCGCGCCAACTGTTTTTGCCACTGGTCTTATTGGTATGCCGTCTGCTGCTATGACACCAGAGCTCCTTTAAAATTTAAAACGGACTCGGAGTCTTGAGGCCTAGAAATGTTTTCGGCCAGAATCTGATTTATTTATACGATGGCTCCAAAACTGATTGATGATAAACTCTTCGTTGGGTAATCTTGCATTTGTCGTCCAAGCGGAAATATATGCAATCCTTACGACAATGACATATAAGTATATCTATGCTGTATTGCGAAGAGTCGTAGAGGACCAGAAATACAGCTACAATCAAACAGCTCTTAAAGTTTTCCTGAACTGGCTTACGAATTCCGAGGCAGTACGAGATTGCTAAGCCTCTTTGAATGCAGTCAGGAGGCTGAATTCACTGAGTTTCTCTGAACTCTTGACGATTGCATTTCATATAAGCATAATAGCAGATGCAGTCGCACCATCTGACGGCAGATTAAACGAATGCTTCCAGACCTCTCCAAGAGGTCAGCGACTTTCAGTAGGAAAGATTGAAGGTAGCCTACTGTCATCGTGACTGGGCACTACGCTCTTGCTAAGCATTTAAATGTGCTGGACATATGTGATACAACATCCTGCAGCACTTTCTATACTCTCATCAGGCTATAGGTGCTGACGTGGTGGATGCGGCTACTGTAGGCACTTTATCACTGAAGCGTGATTCTTCTACAAAGTTCTAAGAAATTCGAGTAAAGAGAAATTCGAGTAAGTAGTACGATGGCCAAGTTCTGAGTGCGAAAAAAAAGAAATAGGGTCTAGAGCCCAGCCTTGTGGTAGAACACTACTACCTTCGCTGAGTTCATTTGTTTAAATAATCAGGTCCCCATCTTCTTGGCAAAGAAAAGAGTCTTAACCAGCCAAATTGATGATCACATACGGATATAGAAGACTTACTGATATAATTTTGTAAGCCTTGCGCTACAACTCCACATGGGATACATGTAAAAGAAGCTGTATCTCTTCCGCAAGGAGTAAAGAATCCGTTGAATTTCGAGCATATCCCGATACCTATCGTCAACAAAACTCCTAAAGATCCCACCGTTTTGAGAAAAAGCTTCTAGCAATACCACTGATGCTTTCAGAAGCCTACACAGTTCTGCTATAGTTGCTCATGTCATTGGCTTCTCCTTCATCCTGCATTTGGCTTAAAAAAAGGGGTCTTTGCCACTACTTCCATTAAATCTTCAACAACTCAGCGAGTCAACCAGCCCCACACTCTAGTTTGGAGACTTACAGTAGAATATTAGTAGAATCTTTGTATTTAGCCGGGTAATGAGTCGAGAGGTGTCAACTCGACAAACTTATAAGCGTGAGTGCTGACCGGCAGATAAAAATAGCAGCATGGACAGCAGATGGAATCAACGGCGACATAAAATCCCGGAATAAAACAAACGAGACCTTATCCGGACTACTCCGGCCTATTTGGAGCTAACGCCGGTAAGGATTTCCGATACTAAGTAAGGGTCTTGGAAAAGAGATGGTGGTGGCTAGCATCTCCGAACCGGCTTCGGTCTAACCGACCCCTTGTTTTAGGGGTATCATAATGCAACTGGTCCTCAAGGGTGTGGATTGTGCCATGGACACGGATTCGTTGTTAGAGGCAGACTTAGGCAAGAAGTCTTGAGTTTCCGGCATGTGAACGAGCGCTTCGTAACAACCGTTGTCAAGTCTAAATATGCGGCCCCACAGAGGAGAAAGACGACGACATCAAAGATGGCTTCTAAGAGCTCTTAGGTAAGACCTAGGAGCAGTGCCCTAATTATGACATTAAGACTGTCCTCGGCGATTTTAATGCAAGAGGGCATCTTTGGTAGTACTGTCGGAAAGTGTAACCTGTACGACAATACCACCGATAACAAATTAAGGCTAATTGACTTCGCCGCGGAGCGAAACATTGCCGTAGCTAGCACGCGGTTGCCATATCTCGATATTAACAAGGAGAGTTGGAGATCTCTTGATCAATTAACCGTCAATCAGTTTGACCACATTACGATTGACGCAAGGCACTCCTCCAGTATCATGGATGTCTGAACGTTCCGAGGCGCCAAAATCGACTTGGATCACTACGAGTTTTTATCCCGCCAGCATCAAGTATCGAAGACCAGTCGCAACATTGCCAAAGAGCCGTCAGAAATGCCACCTCTGATGTGCTATGTTCCACTAAGCCACTACAACGAAATACCTGCTTTGATGACGAGTGCCAATAAGTACATGCAGCTAAGCAAGAGGCATAGAAAGCGGCGCTCCACGATCAAAAGAGGAAAAACGAACACCGGGTCTTCAGGAGGAAAAAGAAGGAGGATGAGGCGCGCGGTCGGGGAAATTGAAAGATGCTGCTCCAGGAACGAGATTCGGAAGTTTTGCCGAAGGGTAAAAAAGCATGTTACGAATATGAGGCGAACAAGGGAACATCGTAGTAGAGTTGCAGTCGATCCTGAGGATTTGGAAAGAGCATTGAGCAGAATGAATCTTTCAATCTGGAGGATGTAGACCAACAATTCCGTCCAGCCGACCTGGATGAAGTAATGATAGCCATATCCAAGCTTAAGTTCAGCAAAGCTGCTAGAGCGGACGGCCTGACTGCCGAGGTGTTCACAGCGGTGACTAGGTATGAAGTATACACCAACTCATCAGTATGAGTGGAACCTCAGCATTGAAGGAGACCCTCTGAACTGTACCAATTACATAGGCATCAATCTTCACAACACCGCCTACAAGATCCTATTTTCTGTATTGTGTGAAGGCATGAGGCCGTTCGTCAACAACCTGTTTGGTCCATATCAGTGTGGCTTCAGGCTAGGAAAGCCCACCATCGGCCAAATATTTACACTACGGAAAATCCACGCTGCTCTAACAAGGTCGGTAAGGAATTCACCGAGACTTTTGATGTCATAAGAGGATTTAGACAAGGCGATGTGCTGTTATGCGAATTCTTTAATATCATTCGAAAGAATATTGCAAAACTCACGAGCCGACACAAGAGGCACAACCTTACAAAAGTCTAATTGGACGGATCGGATACGCCGATGATATTGACATAATCGAAAGAAAGCAGCGTGATGTCAGGGGCGCTTTCGCGAATACTCAGTCGGAGGCGACGAAGATGGGTTTAACGGTCAACGAGGGCAAGACGAAGTATATGCTGTCAGACACATCCAACATCGACGTCTCGGACAGAACGTCATCCTCGACATAACTATTTAAGGACCTTGTCTACTTGGACTCCGCTTTTAATTCAGACAACGACACCATTTCTGAGATCAAACAATTGCCAGTCGCTGCTTTTTTGGGCGAAGAAGGCAATTGACTAGCAAAGGTCTCTCTCTAACAGCAAAAGTGACCCTATATAGTGCAGAGGCTCTATAGTGCTCTATAGTGCAGAGGCATGGACTTTTTTGGTCCACGTTGAGTGGAGGAGGAGATACAGCGATGAACTGCACTATCTGTACAGCGACATTGACTTAGCCAGAAGAATGAAGATCCAATGACTGAGATGGTTGTGTCATGTAGAGTCTTCAAATCCGCTAACGCAGTTGAAGGGCACGTCAGCCAACTTAACGCGCAAAACTGGAGGCAGCTGGCTAAAGATCTAGCAGGTCCACTCCAGACTGTAGAGCAACCTTAAGTAAGTAAATAAATAATAACAAGGAATGGTAGAAAAATAATTACGATCTATGGGATGAGCAAACCTTCATTAAAGCAAAAGAACTCCTAGCAAGATGGCATACTACGAGTAGATGGAGTGAAAAGTGACCTCCTTGGGAATTAAAAAAAATTTTTTTTTTTAAATATTTTTTTATATTATTCAATATAGTCCCCTTTTAGTTCGATACACTTATTCCAGCGATTTTCCAACATCTTGATCCCGCCCGAAAAGTAATTCTCCGGAAGGTCTGCAAAATACTCCTCCCTGGCGTCGATGATTTCCTCGCGTGAGCTGAATTTTTTATTGATGAGCCATCTTTTGAGGTTTGGGAAGAGATAATAGTCCGAGGGATCCAAATCCAGTTACGGTCAGTACTAATCTTTGTGGTATCTGCTAGCTCGAGCACCTTCACTTTCCGGTCAGCCAACACCATTTCATGTATTTTTTTGACATTGTCCTCTGTAACCGCATCGGAGGACCTGCCGCTGCGGACTTGATAGGTAGTGGAGTTGCGGCCACCACGAAACTCTCGAAACCAATATTTGACGGTGTAATCTCAAAAAATAATGTTTTATGAGAGAACGAAAATCGTTTTTGTGCATACTCAACATGATGCCAAACACGTCAACAACAATCAACTGTCAAAACAAAACTAAGGACAGTATCGCACTGAAACTTGGCATGTCTGCGCAAATATGAACGGACTTCAAGACACATAACCTTTTTTGCAGTAGCAGCGCATTCTGGCGGTCAAGGAGGTCACTTTTCACTCCACTTCAGCAGTACAGCTTCTATTTATGGCTGAAAGTGTTCCACACAAAAAAATTGATTGTTGACCATGCAATGAAGCTACGACCGTCCGAAGAGCTATCCTGAATAGCAGTTCTTATTTCTTTGTAAGTTTAGACGTTGTCTTCGAAATTTGGAAATAGATTTGGAAATATTTATTTCCTCAGAGTTGGCCCTAAGACAAGCTCATCCCCTGTTACAGAATAACATTGGCTTGCTACTATAAGAAGTTTGTAACTTATTTTTGTAAAATAATTAAAGTATCCGTCAGTTCCATGGATGCCGAAAAGCGAGTAAATGGAAATTTTAACTCGTACTATCTGCAACTCCAAGAAAATAAACAAATTAATATTACAGACTCCTTAAGAGCTTTTACAAAAACTTTTAATCATGTCCGGTTATTCCATCCTCTTTGGAGAAATGAATAAGTTTTCCTCCTCTTTTCGCCAGCTCCGGGTCTGTATTTTCCCATTCAAAGTTCTCTCATTTCGCAATATGAATCGATTTTCCGTATGGCTGCACAAATTACTTAGCTTGTCATTATCATTTTAGCTCTTTCATTGTGGTCTACCCTTAACCCTCTCTCGGTTTTCGTCCATTAACTTTGCAGTTCCTTCTCTAAACATTATCATACCATCACAAGGACTGGTTTACGAGTACCTTGTTTGGTTTTCTTCTTTACTTTTTTCACATTCCTTAGACCTGCCATGTTCATTGCTTGTTTAAGCTGCAAGAAAACTCGATCCTTGCAATAAGCATACTCAAGAGTCCACGAGTTAATACCGTATCCAGTTGGATAGACAAAAAAACAAGAAAATACCACAATCGGTATCAAATTGTATCTTTTGGTAAAAAAAAGAGGTGGAATCTTACATTTACAATATTTCTTCTGGCCAATTTTTTTTTTTTTTTTTGGAATTGTAACACCAGCTCGTGCATAAAAACCACTTCGGAACGCATTAACTTCAAGAGCGCGCACTAGACACAAGAATGCTCTGCGGCACACCGATACTAAACCTAAATGACTCTTGTACCAGAAACGTGGTACATAACATATAGCAAAGTTTCTACTCTCTTTCGCCGTGCAAATACAAAAGGAACAAAATGCCAACTTGTGGGAAGAGGGAGGACAATAACAAAATTTTCCATGAACCATGAACAGTAGCTGTAAAACAATGGAGAGGTCACGGTACCACAAATAACAAACCGAAGAATTTGAATCCAACCATCTCAACCACCTCGTCGTCGTCGTCGTCGTCGTCGCCGTACTCCTTTAGAATGGCATGCGATTTGCTTCGTCTACCCCATGACGGGGGTCGGATACGGGAATGAATTGTTAAAAACCAACCGCAGTACTCGTAAATGTGCAAACACAATGAATCAGGACTATCATAATTTGGCAGAAAATTTTAACAAATCCTTGGATGGGAATAGGGGTTATTTTTTCATTTCGGTTACTTTTTTGCTCTTCACAATTGCGGTACAGGAAAATTCTTAATTATCCGGATGCTTGAAAAGGGAAATTCATTTTAAAATCTGTCAAGGATACCGAATGTGGAAAGGCCATAAGGCAGGAAGGATTGGGAAAAATTATTTAGTATTTCAGGATTGCGTAACAGCCTTAACGCAACGATGTTTGCAGAGTGAATGGCACAACCTTAAGCCCTCAAGTTTTGTGAATCATATTTACTTTCAGAGACTCCTTTCTAGAGTCATAGTCAACCCTTTGCGGTAGGTTGTACGGATAGTGAAAGTACGGCGCAGTGATTAACTTCGTTGACTACTACGCTATAGAGCCGGAGTTCGAATCACAGGACAACACTCTAAAAGAGAAAAATCATTTTTGCGACGTAACTAGCTTTCTTAAGTTACAACTGACTGTGAGAAGGTCCTTCACTCTCAAAGTTAACAGAGCACCTTCCGTCGGACTCATTTCGAAAATGACATCACGTGGAGAGATCAGGCATTCATCAATTGAGTCTAGCTGCTATATATTGGCATAGACAACCTAATTTATGGCTTTCCACTCGAGCTCTTACAGGTTGGAGACGCGTAACGTTAAGTGCAGCGCCATATCGTCTTCAACGGTAAATTTACAATATTTCTCATCGAAATTCTAGTCACAGGATACTAAGTCGTTAGTCATTCTATTTTAAGAAGGACCTTTCCGAAATGCACATTTCTATTAAGCTCAGGCCATTGGGACTACCAGAGTACTCGTAGTTTCATAGTTTCCTTCGCGTCGGTCTTCCAGTGAACTAGCTTCTGTAGCCATCTCCTTAGTATAGGGTTGAAGTGGGTCGCTTGTTTCATTTTCGCGGTAAATTTGTATACCTTAAACAAATTATGCTCCACGCATGCTGAATCTGCCATAGAGCAGACCAACGATTTATGCCAGCAACAGTTTTTGGCGAGTGTCAGACAAGTGACATTTATGAGAAATGTGACAGGATTGGGTGATCTGAAGCCGGTCCGTAACAGGGGAAGTGCTATGAAGTGTTGTACTCACTTTTAAAACAAGCCTCGCAGCAGACATTAGCACTTCAGGAGCTCAGCAAAATCACTGCTCTATACCTTCTGAGATCCCAATAAGCACTCCGTAGCCTTTTCCTTTGAAAGACATCAAAAACGCAGTTGAATTTTATAAGATCTTTTACCTATAGTTGAGCTTTTGAATAAACCCCATCGGGACACAGACAAGAATTCATCCTTTCAAATGTTTACTGCATATTTCAGCAAACTTGGGAAAGTCTACGACGTAGTTTGATTGATGTTATTGACGAAAAGTCGCTCTTTTCACCTGTTCTTCAAGGATTTTGTGTGCCCTTAAAATGGTTGCACACAGCGCGGGCGAAGGAAACTTAGGGCGGAAAGAAAGAGAGGTACCGGTGAAGGTTGGTTTTAAATGTTCAAAGGCTATAATGACTAGAAAATAGAGGCTTGGCAGAGCATTCCATAAATGAGTTGTACGGCTTAGGAACGAATCACGATATTTAAGAAAAAGTCAAATGCGGGTTTGACGGTATAATGACGAGTAATCATAGCGAGACGGGTGTTACGGTTGAAGGTTTGAAGCGGCAGAATGATACTGCCATTGTGGACCACTGATAGTGAAAATAGCGATAAAGCAAAGTGAGACACGAGACATTTCGTCGGTGTTCGACGGTATCCATTGATTGGGTGAAACTAGCATCATCTATGAGTTTTATCGCGCGGCTTTGAATCCTGTCGAGAAGGTGCAGAGATATTGTAAGAGCAACTGAAAAAATCAAGAATCAAGGAGTTAAAGTATTTCTTACATCGCTTGAGGAAATCTAGACATTTCGCAGCATTTTTGACGACACCGAATATGTGGTCACTCCAACGTAAGTTGTCATTGACACACATACCGAGAATGGAAAGTTTTTCGGTTTCAACGATACAAATAGCATTCATGGATAATGGCTGGGTGTTTAAATCTCACTTTAAGGACAGCAGACAGCATTAAGTTTTGGAAGTATTAAATTCTGATAAGACCCCAATTGGTCATGCTGTTAGCAACAGAATTTAATGAGAGTAACATACGCTGCCGTTCCCGTTCTAGAGCCGAAAACTAGGGAGGTGAGTCCTCGAAACAATATGAAAAGCAGAGAGTAGTGTCGTCAGCAAAGGAATATTTTGGATTAGAAGTGGCAGACAAGAGATCATTGATGAAAAGTAAAAAAAAGTGTCGGAGACAGAACGGAGCCCTGGGGCACACCAGCATTTATTTTGTAAATAACAGACTTGCGATCATCCAAGACAACTTCAATTAAACGTTCCGAAAGTTAGTTTCTAATCCGTTGAAGAGGAGATGCATCGATCCCAAATGCACGCATTTTCGGCAAAATATCCTGATGCCAAGTTCTGTCAAGTACCTTACCGATATACGCTTTTCCACTTTTCGATGAGATATCCCAACAAATCACCAGTGGATCTGTTGCTCTGCAGGTCTTTGGGAAGTTTTCGTTATTCGAGATATTTCATGAGCTGATGGATTATCAGCATTTCCATGACCTTGGGAAGAAGGGACGTAAAGGCAATGGGTCTGTAGAAGACAGGCCGGACAAATGCTGTTTTCCATCTCCTTAGAAAGAGTCCTAAGGAGCAGGATTGATGAAAAAGCTTACACAGTGATTTTGACAGTGAGGAAGAGACATACCATCTGGACCAGCGGGTTTATGTATGCCAAGATCTTTAAGAACTCTTGCTACTACACGAGTGCGAAAGTGGACTCGTCCCAGTGGAAATCCAACGCACTCAACTGTAGACGCGGACAAAGCACAATCTGGTAGTGTTGAGGTAGCCGCAAATTGTGCAGCAAGCAGATTGGCCTCGTCCAAACATCTGACAGCTGGAACACCAATATAAATGAGCGTTGACGCATACTACCAACAATTTTTACTACCTTTGGGACATTGTTGTATTTTTTACCTCAACCTTTGTTCGTATTTAAATTCCACTCGCTTAAGTAACACGTTGCAGTCATTCCTGTCTCGTTTTAACTTTTTTCGGTTTTCCTCTGTAAGTTCGGTCTTGTGGTCATTTCTCTAACCCTGACAGCCTATTTACAGCTCGAGCCGTACAATGTCACGCCTTTTCTATCTTATTCCACAGAGAGTAGTGTCAGTGATCATCTTAGCAGCGGCATCCACTTCGTTGTCGAGGAAACATAATTACTTAGTTTTCTCGTATTGCCATACGTTCTTTTGAATTGTGGGGAATATAGTCTCTTCAACATCACATGCCACACATCAAGATGGGGTTGTCACGAAAGGTTTTATATGAACTATATGAACTATTTATTGTGTGAACGTCTCAAGCCACTAATCGGCATGTACTAGTGTATCTTTCGGCTCTACTGATGGACTATCGGCCAAATTTTTACACCAAGGCAAATTCTAGAAAAAGACTACACACGCATTCCAAGTCGAATCCCACAGACATCGTCCTCAAGGCCGGCTATAATAGCATTCATTGTTTTGAGCTTTAGAGGGAGATTAAAGAACTCGGGGTTCTGTCGTACCGCACGGTGCTGGAAAACACTAGGCGCAATGTGCAGCTTGGAAACACGTCCTCCAAATTACTCCAAGCGTGTACCGGATTTCGGCGAGGAGATGCACTGCCATGCTGGAACAAATTTTGCACAGGTACTATCTATCCAAGTACTGAAACACACAGACGACATCGACATCATCAGTTGCTTCCTGAGCAACAAATGGGATCAGAACTCTTAACTGGGAAGACGAAGTTCATGTTCTATTATACAAAGCATTGATCCCGACAGTTCCATATGAAGCCAAATGCTGGACAATAAGCAGAAAAGTTGAACAGATATTGAACGCTTTTGAGTGGAAAATTCCTCATCGAATATTTGGTCCCGCAAGCGAGGAGGGTTTGATAGTTTTTCCAATTGTTGTGTTTCGGCGGATGTTAAAGTTACCAATGACATCCAGCTGTCAAAATATTGAGTAAGGTTTGCCATTTCAACATGCATCGTTTTACGCTTGCCGCACTTGTGGAAATTATTAAAAAATTATCGAAATTCCGGCCACCAAATAGACGAAATGGTGCGAAATGAAGAAAACATATCCGCCATAGCGGCCAGTATCGAAGAAAACCTACAAATGTCGATTCGGCACAATCAGCTGAATTGGTCATCGCCAGAGAGTCAACCCGGCTTATTTTACGGTTGGATTTGGCCCAATTGTGCGTGAATTCGCCAATTGCACGCTGGAAATGTTGGCCGGAGATCCGAATCTTGGCCAAAAGATCATCTTCTCGGACGAGGGTTATTTTTGGCTCAGCGGCTATGTTCACAAGCAAAATTGCCATTATTGGAGCGAACGCAGTTCACAACTGTTCGGCCAAATACCAATGCATCCACAAAGATTGACTGTTTGGTGCGGTTTATAGCATGGTGGCGTCATCGGGCCATATTTCTTTCGAAATGAGGAAGGAGACACCGTTACCGTCAACGGTCTCAAGTAAAGAGCGATGTTAACCGACTTTCTCTGATCACAGAGAATATATCGAAAAAATCGATATATCCGACCTGAAATTCCAACAAGACGGCCCTACATGCCATGCAAGTGACGCAACGCTCGAAGATGTGAAGGAGAAATTTGGCGACTGGGTCATCTCACGGCGATTTGACACCACTCGATTATTTCCTCCGGGGCTACGTCAAGTCCTTAGTATACGCTAACAAGTCAACCACTTTGGACGAGCTGGAGGCCAACATTCGACACGCTATTGTCGGAATAACGCCGCACATATTGGACCGAGTCATCAAAAATTGGACCGACTGCTTGAAGCGCGGCCGGCGAAGCCCAGACGGCTATTTGAATGACGTGCGATTCAATTTAATATCTTATACTGTTGCAGTTTTATTTACAATTTTTTTTATCGTCCAAATGCTGATTTTTACCAGAGTGAACAAGAGTATACTTGGCTGCTTCGAGGGAAAAGTTCTTAATGTTTTACATGCTCCCTAGTCAATAAAAAATCCATCTGCATAGCCTGAGATGGCTAGATAACACATGGATTGCATATGCACCAATATTCCGAACAGTCAATCTAGAAGGAAGACGCAACAAAGGAATACCACGCTTAAGGTGTTGCCCAAAGTTGTAAATGGCCCTCAAACAATTCAGCACATGAAACTGGAAGCAGCTGACTATGGTTCGAGTTGATTGATTGGAGCCATGTTTCACATCAAAATCTAAAGGAAAGTGAAAAGCGGAGTACGTGGAATAGGTGTGTTTGCAAGCGGCCATCTGTACCCGTAAATGAAAGCAAATCAAATTTCGTGCTTTCGGCAAAGAGAAATACTCCGTACCGACGGTTGTAGTGGCCGTTTTATTGGTCAAGATGCCAGTTGATTCAAACTCGAAAAACATCGAATGTCAGTTACGAGTACTTTGGCTTTAAAAAGTCTGGAATGAGTTGAATAGCTACTTTTAAATGGACAAGAAACTTACTGATCTAAGGTCATGGAAGGAAGAAAAATATCAGTAGCATCCCGAGGGGATTTGGTTGATGTACCTATCGAAATAGAAGAAAAACTACTAGGGTGTCCCTTATATGGTCGATTTTTTTTGTTTAATAATACTAAACGCTAACCACGTGCAAAATTTCATGGTTATATAATAACGATAACCTGTGTCGACAAAGCCTAAATGTATTCTTATATAAACGGATCTACATAAAACATCCAGTGGCATATAAGCAATATAAGAACAAAATTCCTATTTTAAAATAAAAACACAGTGGAAGATTTATTTGGGTATGGGTTTATAAAAATTAAATAACTGTATAATTATACAGGATACTTTCTTTTCAAAGTTTCCTTTTTACAATCTGGGTACAACTTTTTATGTTCTTGAACACAGCGCAACAAGAACTGTTTTTGTTTTTGGTCAGCAGAAATTAAACCATGAAAATCTTCCATGAGCTTCACACCTCTCTCTGCGGTGTCATTGACTGCCTTCAAGTGCATAACTTTTTGTTTAGCTTCCTGAAAGGAAGGAATTTGATCCCAGGAAGAGACGTCTTCTTGGAGAAAAGCGTTATCAATTTATAACCGTGATAACAAATTTGTGCTCTTTATGGTAACGAAATCACTCAAATATTTTTCTGCAACAATAAGAAAAATTATTTATTAACAAAATTAACAGTTTTTCTGGTGATAGGATGAAAAACACTTATTCAACTCACCGTACAATGAGGCAGATATTTCTTCCTTTGACGGAAAATATCTCTTCCCAAAATCATATAAACTTTCTCTTTGTAAATTCGACACAATATTAGCTTTGGATTGTGTATCAACTTCATCTTGAAATAGTGAAAATGAAGTTATTTCTTCTGATAAATACGAGTGCCATAAGTGTTGACTGAACTTGGTCAGAGCTGCTTTAGAAATCACATTGTCGACTGTTTCATAGTTTTTCAATGTTTTTAAGAATCTTGATTCGGGGCTTTTACTGCCAAATTACACCTAAGCCAGGGCTTTAAATAAGCTGTTGCAATAAATAAGCAAACATCTTGCAGTGGTAGCTTGTCTTTAGCACACATTTTAAACTGGGATTGCAGCAAACATATCTTTAAAGCGTAAATAGTTCTTGCTATCCATCGTCCCCTATTCCTTTGGCCAGGAGGTCGGATTTTAAATTTGTTTTCATTGTCCCCTCCCAAAAAAAAAAACAATAGAAAGTTCAATCAATTCCCGATAATCGTCACGTATAATTGATTTCAGTAATTCTTTTTTATAGTAGTTAATTATTTCGTTAATGACCGTCTCACAGAAATATTTATTTGCGAAATCAGACCATGTTTCGAAAGCAGTTGGATCAACGTTCTTCCAATTGTCTCTGATTTTTTTTAATAACGGGATATCCGGACCGCTGGTAACTTGGCGGATCTTTGATTCAACTACACATCTCAAAACCAGTTCATATATTTGATGACGGCAAGCAAAGAGTAATAATTCTCTTTCTATTTTTTGCTCCAAGAGCACACAAGCCCCAGTTAAGCGACCTGTATTAGAGGCCGTTGTATCACAACACATAATCTGTACCTTATCTTTGAGGTCCCAATCAGAAAGCGCATTCAAAACAGCTTGAGCTTGGTCTTTGCCAGTAGAATGTTCGAGTTTGGCAGTGGTAAAATATATTCTTTTCTCTGAATGAAAATGAATTGGCACGCGTTTTTCTTTTGAACCCGTAACATTTAAACTTGGCAACAGTTTTCCATCCCAATGAACCGTCACAATTTGAGGCACGTTGTTCTGAAAATCAGATTTGACCGATTTTGCTCTTTCTTCTCTTATTTGGGTCCGAATTCGTTGAATAGAAGACTTGCTGATTGCAAAATCTTCACAACAGAATCCCTTACACTTAGTTGACACCTATCTAAAGCAGCAACTAATTTAAGGGTGATAAAACACGTCCTTCCTCTACCTTCCTGGTAGACAGCGAACTCACGGGTTGCGTTTGCGAAGTGCAGGGCAAATTTTCACACATCGTCAGAACTGATAGGCTGTTCGTAAATATCTTGAGGTGAACTCTTGTGTGAAGTAGAGAAGTTCTTGGTAGTCAAATACTTTAGTCTTTTTTCCTCTTCTTTTAGTTTTCTCTGCCTTAAGTACTCGTTCTTCTTTCTCAGCTAACTTTGTGTCAACACCCGCTAAACAACCCGAACGCGCTGGCTCTCTTTGTTTTTGAAGAACAATTTTGTCTTCCTCTATTTTGATCTTTTCAGCGTGTGCGATATTAAACGAATTATCGAAATCTTTTTGAAATTTCTCCTCGCGGTGCTTATAAATGTCCTGTGGTTTTTTACAGTTTTTTGCAGCTCTCTCCAAACTTGGTAAAGATCCACAAGCTTTTTTCACACAGTTAGGTACAGCTCTGGCGGATATTCTTGCCTTTTCCCAAAATATAATGCATTCCCGAATCACAAGGTTTGCACTTTCATTCACAGTCAATTTTACTTCGTTAATATTAAAGAAAAGAACTGAGAGAACTTGGCGATTAGACGGTAACTTCGCACCAGTTATTTGGTGATTTACTCGTATCTCACCAACCAAGAAAATACTTTTTTTAATACTTTTTAGTTCCACTGACATGTGGGGGTCATCCTCGTAAATTGTATGAACAGATGGTATAATTCGCGCGCAACTCGGCACGGGTTGCTGCGATTCAAATAAGATACAATTTTATTTTCAAGTACGAGTATTTGATGGTCAAATGAAAAAAACTAGAGCGTATGCGTTAGAAAAAATTAGCTTTGAAAAATAAGGGACAGCCTAAAAACTATAGCCCGTATCTGATGGGGACTTATTTTTTTTTAGAGAAGGAGCAAAGCATATTAACGTTCCAAGGCTTCTGAACTCTCGTGGACCTGGAATGACCCTTCTCCGAAGGGTGTGAGATACGGTTCCTAGATATGTAAAATTCAAATTCAAACTGACTGTGTCTGTCCCTAATTTAATTTTAATTTTAATTTTGGTGGGGGCGAAAGCCCCCATTTATTCGGCTTAATACAAGCTATAACTTAAAATTAAACTTAAACTAAAACTTAAAACTAAGGTTGGTTATTGTGGTGAAGGAGAACGGATTTGAGGTAGGAAGTGGTGCGGTGGAAGTCAAAGACGCTAGGGTTTGAATTAATTTTTCGTAGCATGCGGGAGATTGGTTCGTTCGCGCCATAAGTGGTGTGGTGGGTTGGGAGATAGAAGAGACGAGGAGTACGTAGATTACGAGGGTTAGTGTTGAGGAAAATAGAATTGTGAAGGGACGTGCATTCAACCTGACCTGAAAGAAGTCGATGAATGAAGAGAAAGTCGGCTGCATCTCTGCGTTCCTCACGGGTGTTTAGGTTAATAAGGTTGAGACGGTTTTGATAGGGGGGGGCAGAGTAAAAGGATCATCCCAGGGCAAACCTCGAAGAGCAAATCGAAGAAAACGGCGCTGGATGCTTTCGATTCTCGAGATATGAACGCGATGATATGGGGACCATACTTGACTCGCGTACTCTAGGAGGGGACGAACAAAGGTAATATAGAGGGATCTGGTCACGTATGGGTTGGTGAATTCTTTGGACCATCGTTTTACAAAACCTAGTGCAGAGTTGGCTTTAAGGATTATCCCATCCATATGCAAAATGGAAGTTGAGCTCCCTATCACACAAAATGCCGAGGTCGCGAAGAGATTCAACGGAGGAGATAGGTTGGTTGTGGAGAAGGTAGAGTCGAGGAGGAGATTTGAGCCGCTTATGTGAAAAGGTGATGGATTAGCATTTGGTGATATTAAGTTCCAAACAATTTTTGAGGCACCAGATCGAAAAAACTATCAAGGTCTTGTTGAAGAAGGAAGGAGTCATGGGGAGAGGAAATGGTTTTGAAAAATTTGGTATCGTCGGCGTAAAGGGAGACGGACGAGTATTTGATGATCCTATCGAGATCATTTATGGTTAATATAAAGAGAAGGGGACCGAGATGGCTACCTTGAGGAACTCCAGAGGTGGCCAAAAATGGAACGGAGTGGGCTGACCTAAAACGAACACTGTAAAAACGGTTTTCGAGGTAAGAGGATATCCATTTTAACAGTATGGGTTCAAAGCCGAGGGCAGACAATTTGAAGAGTATTAATCGATGAGAGATTTTATCGAAGGCTTTGCTAAAATCGGTTGCAACTACATCGACTTCGTTGCCGTTCTCTAGGGCAGAGATGGCAAAGGATTTGTGGTGGTTGACCTACCCTTTAGGAAGCCGTGTTGTCTAGGGGAAATAAGTGATTTGCATTGGAAACTTAGAGCTTCATACAAAATACTTTCGAGGAGTTTGGGTATATGGGAGAGTTTAGCGATTGGACGATAGTTTGTTATTTCGTTTTTTGATCCCTTTTTGTGGATTGGGGTTATAAAGGAGGTTTTCCAAACCTGAGGAAATTCTCTTTGTGAAAGGGATAGACGAAAGAGATCAGAAAGGGCAAGGGAAAGAGACGAAGAACATTTTTTAAGAAATGTGGCAGGGAGGCCATCTGGACCGGGTGTAAATTCGTTATTGAGTTGGTGTAATTTATATTCGATATAGGTGGGGTCCAAGATGTGAGAGAGAAGTGGGCCGTTGGAGAAGTTCAGTAGGTAACGAAAATAGGATGGATCTGGTACAAAGGAGTCGTTGGTAAAGGATTGTTTAAAGAAGCTGGCAAATAGGTTGGCAATGGTGAGTGGATCGGTTGATGACTTGTTGTTGAAAGAGAGGGAAGGAGGGTAACTATCGGACTTTCTTTTGTAGTTAACAAATTGGTAAAAGGACTTAGGGTCATTTATAAGGTTGACTTGCGCATTGTTAAGGTAACGCTGGTAAAGGGAATCGTAAAGTTCGGTGAAATGAAGATAAGCACCAAGATAGTTGGAATAGTCGGACAAGGATCTGGTACGCAGGAAAACAGCCCATAACTTATTTCTCTTGTTTCGTAAGGAACGAAGCTTGCGATTATACCAGGGAGGACTAGTAGATGATGTTTTAAGGCGGGAAAACGGAACGTAAAGGCTGAAAGAATTAAATATTTCTTTATAAAAAATGGATAAGGCATCATTTACGCTTAGGTTGTGAAAGTTAAAGGGGGATCTGCTAAGATAGTCACTGATTTTGTGAAAGTTTGCTTTGTGAAAGTCGTAGGATGAGAGAGTTGTGGGAGGAGTGGACTGGAAAGAAGAGTTATGAAAAAATGAAAGTAGAAGGGGGGGGGGGGGTGGTAGTTGTCGATTGTAGAGAGAGATAGGGGACAAAGTGAGACTGAGGAGTTAATTGAATCTGTTGTGAAAATAAGGTCCAATTGCCTGCCCATATAGTTGGATACACCACTGACTTGGCATAGACTTGAGTCTGTTAAGCGATCTAAGAAGAGACATTCCTTAGCTGAGTTGGCATTTGAAGCGATGAAGAACGATTGATCGTCTGATGGAATCCACTGTAGCTGAGGAAGATTAAAGTCGCCGAAAACAAAGATATCGTCAGTAGAGTCAGACAGGTCAATTAAATAGTCGATCGCATCGACAACAAGTTGGTAAGATTCGGTAGGTTGAGCTGGCGGGATGTAGCAACATAAAACGTAAAGGGACTTGAAGGGGAGTGATATTTTTATAGCGACAAAGTCGACTTTAGAGGATGAAGAGATGGTAATGGGAGAAGAGTTAAGGCTGTTGTGGATCGCCAGTAGGACGCCTCGAGAGGGGGAATCATCATGTGGGCGGGTAGGATCGTCGTCGCGAAAAACATTAAAAGTACGGGGGAACAATTCCTGGTTCTTTATGTCGGGAATCAAATTGGTTTCAGTCAAGTCAGATGCGAAACAAAATCAAAGGTTTAATGTTCCTGCAGATTTATGGGAATTCTACTATTGTAGGACACTGTCCTACAATCAAAATACCACGACTCACGTGAATTCTGTAAAAGCTCTACATAGGGAAGGAGGTAGATAACCACCCGAAATTTTCGTTACTATCCCTGCCCACCATACACGTACCAAAGTCGGTTGAATGATAAACATCTCGAAGAATTCCTGAAAGAACAATAAATTCACATTCCTGCTTAGAGTTTAAGATAACCATTTGAGGTAGAACCCTCCACCCATGTTGACTACAAAAAACACAAAATTTGATTGTCATGAAAGAAATTTCCTTTAGCCACCATCAACAATTATCCTCCCAATCATAGCAGAGTGCATTGGAAATTTTGCCAAAATGAGAGGACAACAAGCCGCTAATCGCACCGCATTCGAATTTTGAAAATCTCCAAATTTCCAAATTGCTTAGAACACTCACCAGTAACGTTCACCATCGGTTGAAGGCGTTGTCCCAAATTCTAAATTACAAGAACCCAACAGCCCTCTGCCACGAGGCTGTAATTACATTTTCGAAAATTGCCAGCGTTAAACCAGAAACAAAGTAGCTTATCCGAAGCAGTAACCAAAAAGCAAAGAACAAACACAACTACAAATGTATTTTTGGGATAAATTATTTCTGAAGTCAACTCTGTCATCCGCATCTAAATGTTTGCCATTGCCAGATGGTCAACTATTGTGGGGTTTTCGTCCTTCATCGGCTTTTGTTTGTATGCTTGCGGATGGAATGCATCTCAATTGTGTCTGGAGACGAATTATAGCTTTCGATGTGCATAATTCCATTCCAAGGTATTGCGAAATGATTTCAAGATACTAGCTGCTCCAGCTGCGGTTTCTGGGTATTATAATCGTAAAGTGTCGAAGCATATTGTTTGAGGTTTCATCAAATTCCAGTGGTAGAACTGCAGCAGATTATATAAATAAGCCCAGTTGGGCTGGAGGCTGTGGTTGACAAAAAAGACCACCTCCAGAGGAGGGAATGTTTGGGAATGCTTTATGTAAGTTAACAGTCGTAAACTTGGGTGTGAAGTTGCCATTGCAAGTCGAAGACATTTGATTTTATTCATCGGGATCAAGTATCTTGCGTAAGGCCAAATTTAATATATGGGTTACCTTAGCCTGACCTTTTGAGCTGCATTGCGCGGATGCGACATCATCAATGAGTTCAACTCCGCTGCGACCGCATTAAAAGGGGAGGTGGAGTCTATGTGATGGAAAACAGAACTAAAACCAAACCATGGAAGAGACAACGAGAAGTAATTTCGTTACGGTGTAGGAAGTCGAATCCCTGTACCGGCGGCTGTCAGGAGTAAACACGCGGGCCCCTAGACGTGACCATCCTATGACCGCAATAAGGAATAAATCAACCTAGCCTTCGCTCCCAGAAAAAGAAAGTGAAACCAGAAGTGACACTTTCAGAAAAATTGTAAGACTGCAGCGTATGCCATCACCAGCAGCAAAAGCCCCTTTAAGAGCGCCACAGACACAAGGGAAACTGCCAGCAGTTCGGGATATCACCTACAACAAATCGGAGCCCACCAGTTGCAGAAGAAAATAAGCCACAGGATATTCTCAAACGGGAGATACAGAATTGCGGAGATATGGTATCATCAAGTCTATGAATGGAGCTTGCATCAATCAGCACATCTGCAGAGGAAGTGCAAAGGAGAAGATAAAAACTAAGTAGAGACAATAGAAATTTCGACCAGAAGTGATTCCTTCAAAGCAAAAAGGAGGAGAAATGTGTGCCGATATCCTGAGAGAGTTCTGGAGTTAGGCGAACTCGGACGACACAGAAACTGCTGTTAAAACAGTACGCCAAACAAAATCTGGGGGTGTACTCCTTGAGCTCGGGTCAAAGAGAAAGGACAAACAGGCTTTTGGGAGATCTCAGAAAGAAATCCTTGGGGAAAGGACGATGGTCCGCTTTCATGAACCGAAACCTTCACTCGAGATTAGGGACTTGTCATAACAAAGAGGGTCAGCGATCCGATGTTGGACCTCCAGGTTGTGATCACAGATCACAGATCACAGATGGCATTAGTCAACATTAATGCCCGGGCAGCTAACGAGATGCTGAAAAATTGAATGGATTCAATCTCGAATCCGAAGGAGGGTGGAGGTTTCACGGTGTTTTAGATGCTTTAGATACGGACATCAGCAGGCAATCTATAGCGGTGCAGACATGAAGCGACAAGGGGTGTGCGTAAACTGTGGACAAAGCAGCCATAAAAAATTTGACTGACAAAATCATCGGAAGTGCTGCATATGGATCATGTGCCGGGCTCAGCTAAATGTTAAATATGTATTCAGAGAAGCATTTGACAAGATGAAGAAATCTATCTTCCAATGACCAGCATACACCTTAGTAGTCGAAAGGCTGACACAGAAGTGAACTGGCGAGCAGATATGGTCATCCTCAGCGAACAACATACGAACTAGGAAGGCCCGAACGGGATTGCGAACTCATTGCGAACAGCTGCTATCTAGACTCCAGAGGCAAGGAAATTCCCCATTAAAAGCCAAGGCACAAAAAGAGGCTTTGTTAGGATGAAAAGTCATAGACTCAAAGTAATAATCATCTATCTCACGCTAGACGAAAGAATAGAGGAGTTCCGGCAAGAACTCTAAGACTTGGAGGACTTCATTGCTGAAATTGAAGGGAAGATCCTGGTCGTCAGAGATTTCTATGACAGAGCCCAGGAGTAGGGGATGCCAATCACAGGCTTTCGCTGAAGGCAAATACTAGAGATGGCTGCGAGGCGCGGTCTTAATGTAGTAAACGCAAGAAACTCACCTGCACTCAGGTGACCTAGATATGAAAGAACCTTTCCGGACATCACCTTCGCGATGGAATCGATATCCGCAAGAATAGAGAGCTGAAGAATCATCGAAAACTATGCGGGGAGCGACCGTCAATACATAAACTTCGATCTACGAGGGGATCAACGAGTTCCAAATTGGAATCATATACGAGCTCCATGATGCAACTCCTATGCCTTGCATGTGATGTTTCGATGCACCGACTGAGTAGCTTCAACAGAAATAGGGCCCCAGTATACTGGTGGATGAACGAGATACTCGTAGCAGCCCTTCGGAGAAGATGCATGCAGCTGAGATGCACAGAAGATCCGATCTTAAGAGGACCATCAATATGAGCAAAAAAACAGAACTGGAAGGATCTTTGCCGAGATGTCAATAGTGACCGCTGGGGACTAGGCTATAAGATAAGAGCTCGGGAGCCCAACCCTGCCCTAAGTTAAGAAAAAAACGCATAGTAGACACGCTTTTCCCAACTCACCCGACACCACTCTGGCCCAACAACAGGAAATTCCGGCTTTCACCGAAGAAGAGTTGAGTTTAGCGGTGAAAATCCTACAAAACCGAAAAGCCCCCTGACCGGATAGCATACCGACGGAAGTGCTGAAAGCGATTGCCCAAACGTGTCCACAGACACTGATGAACATGTACAACAGGTTCCTTGAGGAAGGGGTCTTTCTCAGTCAGCTTGGTGCTGATCAAAGGCAAAGGAGGCCTGGATTCCCCATCTGCGTACAGACCACTTTGCATGCTGGACACTGCAGGGAAATTGCTATAAACGATGCTTAACGCACGGCTCACAGATGCAGTACAAAGATCAGGTGGCCTGTCCAAGAGAAAGGGCCACTCTACGATCGGAGCTTCAATACGAAGCTCACCTTCTGGCAACAGATGAAATCCGTATCTGAACAAGCGTCAACAATGTCACTTAGTCGACTGATGGCAAACGTAGGGAGTCCTACACCCAGCAAACGGAGGCTACTAATGTCGATCACACACGCCATTCTTCTGCAATATATGGCTGTGAGATCTGGGCAGACAAACTCCGATAAGAAAAGTACAGGAAGCAAATGACAGCAGTACAGAGACGCGGAGCTCTACCACTGACAAGCTCGTACCATACTCGAAACCAGCCTTGCTTGTAGTCGCAGGAGTGACCCGTATCGATCTTCTAGCGGCAGAAGGGAAGTACGTCTACGAAAAAAAGGCGGAAATTGGAGTGGAAACGACCACCTAGGAGGCGAAGGTGCTCACGAAACGGCAGTGACTAGAAGACTAGAACTCGAAAAGCAGAGGACAATGAACTGCGAAGCTGACCAAGGACGTGACTAAATGCAATAAACGGAAATAAGGCAAAATAAATTATACGTCACCCAGCTACTCACTGGACACGGATATTACACCGCCTATTTTTACAAGTAAACACTCCGACAGATCCTGTAAAACACTCAAACAGTCCAAATCGATACTTACCGATTTTAAGGCCGCATTTGATACCCCTGCCAAACTCGTTAGATTGTGCAGAATGACGATGGAAACTCTGGCTGGTCTATTAAGGTCGGTAACGGAAATTGTGCGGAACTCATAAACCAACACCAGATGTCCAATTTTGTGCAACTTCTAGTGTACACCGATGATAGGAACATAATCGGCAGAACTCAGCGGGCTGTAACTCGTGCGTTCGCCAAATGGGCTTCAGCGAAAAATTAGTGCAAAACCAAGTAAATTGTGTTAACAAGATGTAACATCGACGAATTGGAGAGAATATCATAGTAGACAGCTGTAACTTTGAAGTAGTAAGCCACTTTGTTCTATCTGGCCCCTGCTATCAGTACTTCCAACAGCACCTCAGTAGAAACAAAACGAAGAATCACTCTTGCCAATCGCTGCTTTTTGGGCTAAGAAGGCAGTTGAGCTATAAGGCTCTATCCCGAAAACTCTTTATACAAAAGACCTTGAAAATCCCAGTCCTATTTTTTGGCGCTGTACGGCGACATTCCAGTCATCAAACTGCTCCGGATGGCGGAGTCTTCGAAAATAACCCGTAGAGGCTTAATAGTTGCTGGCCGAAATGTAGAACTACCCACGTCAGCAAGTAAGAGCCACAAAATAGGCATTTTCTGAACGATGATTGGAGCCAAATCTCTTTCTGCCAATCCATGTCTTCAGATGTGGAAATAGGAAATAGTCATCGGGGTCTAAATCCGGAGAATATGGATCAGGGAACGATTCGTAGCCTAATTTTGCCATAGCGGCAACGCCCGTGCAATGTCTCGATGGAACAAATCACAGCTGAACAGGTCCAATAAGTTGGCATAATATTTTCCGCTGACTAAAAGCTTTTTAAGGTTACCGACGTTAATAACACTGTGTGCATTCCAAACCCTGTCGCCATAGCCTCGTTGGCCGAGAGACCTATCTTGACTTTCTTTGACGGCGATTCACCCCAAGAAACCCACTGTTTCGACTACTGCTTAGTCTGTGATGAGTTGTGACGGATTCATGTTTCGTCCACGGTTGTGGAACGACCACCCGGATCTTGGGTTAAACAGCGCCAAACACTTTTTCGATCATCTTCGATGAAGCAGTGTTACTTGTCACGTTACAATGAGGTAAATTCAAAAAGTTACGAACTTATTGATCCACCTTCGTGTATTCCGGTGATGTATTAAAATTGCAAATTGGGGTCGTTTCACAGGAGCAGTTGAAATTTCTATTCTGAAACCGTTCAATAGGTCCAATAATCTTATCTGCCGAATGGCTAACAAAGGCCTCGTAGGAGCAGTATCTCACGATGGCTGCTGGTCCGCTAAACAGCGAGTAAGAGCCGCTGCAGTCGACAATCTAGTAGCTTTGCTAGTAAATCCTACACCCATCTCCTCGTAGTGCCTTCTGGGAATTTCTTCGGAAATTGCGAACGGGATGAGTCATAAGCGTAAAAAAGATAACTGCTACGAATCGGCAAAAAACGCCTCGGTCGGATACGGACAGATAACTTGTTGACGACCTTTGGCTATGGAATAAGGACGACGATTGGATTCTGGTACGTTAAGACCCTCCTCGACTCACACCAGGAAGGGCCTCAAAACGCCAGACTCCTCCAACTGGAACGCGAGTTCACACGATATAATATCGACATCATGCGACTGAGTGAGGGAAGATGGTTCCAAGCACTATCATGCTCTACCCTGGCAAGACAGCTGGTAATACTTGGAGGTTTAGAATAGGATTGATGCTAACTCAAGCTGCGAGAAGAAGCCTCACATCCTGGAAATCTCATAGTGACCAAATATTGAAGGCTAGATTTCAGAATAGAGTAAGACAATTCACCCTCATACAGTCTTATGCTCCAAATAAAGATGCGGCTGAAGATGAAAAGAACGATTTGTACAGCCATTTAGGTGCCGCCCACAATCAAACGCCTAATCGGGACATCGTATTGGTGATGGGGAATTTCAATGCCAAGGTAGGTAGCAGCAACACTATGCTTAAACACGTGATGGAAGTTCACGGCGTTGGAAAATGGAATGATAACGATGAGCGGTTTGTGGACTTCTGCAATACCAATCGCCTAGTCATTGCAGGTACACTGTTTAAGTATAACACCCGCAAGAAGATCAGCTGGGTGCCAACTGACAGGCTGCGCACAACCAACCAGATAGATCAGCCGTCGCTTTAGAAATTGTCTAGACGTCCGCAACAGACGAAAAAACATGGAACAAGAACGCAATCACCATCCTATGTTAGCTCATGTACGCCTTTGCACTGTATCCGTCAACAGCTACCGTTCAAACTTGTACAAAACAGCCAGGTAAAATTCTGACAGGCTCAGGGATCCGCACTTCAGGGACCACCTTGCTTTAGAGGCAGAATCAATCACCAGTACAACGCAGAATAGCGTGGACTACCACTGGAATGCTGTGAAAAATGTGTTTGCAGCTGGGGCAAGCACCTATGTCGGTAAAAGACAGAAAAGTCACCGCACATGACTTTCGGCTGAAATCTGGAGACTGATCGATGAGCGCACAACAATCGGAGCTCGGATTGCGGCCGCCCCCGTTTAGAGAGATCCGAGCTAGAAGCCCGATATCGTGTGAAGTAGAAGGAAGTGCAGCATAGTGTAAGACGTGACAAGTGTGAGTACAACGACACACTGGCTTCAAGCGCGGAAGGAGCAGCAAGCAGGTGCGACAGTAGCGCTGTTTAAAAAATCACCATCACTGGTGGTCGGAACTCCAAACAACATCCAGTGAAAAGTGTAAATGGTAATCAACTGATTTTAGAAGAGGAACAGCTCACTAGATGGAGACAATATTTTGCTACGGTCTTAAACCACTTAGACCATGGCGCTATGAG
Organism: Volucella zonaria; assembly: GCA_963966105.1. Lineage (NCBI taxonomy): Eukaryota > Metazoa > Arthropoda > Insecta > Diptera > Syrphidae > Volucella > Volucella zonaria. Next base: position 58,667,722 of record OZ014532.1, on the reverse strand, counting down.
TTCTCCGAGGCAAGGAATTTAAGAATTCGCCTCCCAGTAAAACCCAAATAATGGCAGCAATCAGGTCCCTCAAGAAAAACAAGGCGGTGGGTATTGATGACATCCCTGCCGAACTATACCAAGCGGCGGTAAATACATCGGCTGATCTGCTACAGCCGCTCATATACAGTGCGTGGGATAGTGAAGAATTTCCGCAGGAGTGGAAAAGAGGGATGATCAGCAAGCTGCCAAAAAAAACGAAACCTGGTAGAGTGTCAAAACTGCAGATACACCTCTAGCTGCAGGCAAAATAATGGCTAGAATAATTCCGGGACGAATCAGAGAATATTTAGATTCAACTCTCGACGTCGGATAGGCAGGCTTTCACGCTGGATCCTCCTGCATCGACCCCATAAATACCTTACGGATCATTACAGAGTAATGTATTGAGTATAGGTCTCCGCTACGTTTGCTGTCTATTGACTTCGAGAAGGCTTTCGACAGTTTGAACCGAGATGCTGGCCTAACGCAGGAGAGGCATCCCAGGAGAACTTATAAATATTATTAAACCTACATAGGGGGATGGTAAGTGTCTCGTTTTGCACAATGGTAAGATGCCTGAGGATTTTGAAGTCCAAAGTGGAGTACATCAGGGGTGTATACTGGCATCACAATTGTTTTTGGTGGTTATCAACGATGTACTCCGTGCAGCATTGACGGAAGGCAACTGTGGAATTCGATGGACAATGATATCTTACCTTAAACACCTTTGACATCAGATAATGGACCTTCATTTGATGGCTTACTGTCTGTAAGCTGAGGCGAACAAAGTGAGGCTAAAAATAAACACAGCCAAAACGAAAGCGCTTAGTACTTCCAACACCCGCGCTCAACTTAACATTGCCGGACAGGAGGTCGAGAAGTTTGACAACTTTCTATATTTAGGAAGAGTAGTCTCGGCAAACCGGAGTGGCACCGAACTGGATGTATGCAGCAGAATCGGGAAGTCTAAATCTGCGTTCGGAATGCTATCCAAAATCTGGAAAAGCAATGTTTTCAGCTTAAGAACGAAGGTGAGACTGTTCCGCTCCAACGTAGAATCAGTACGACGCGAAGACAGTTCCATTGCGAAGTACGCAGGCAATAGACAATAGTGATTCTCTAAACCAAGTCTTACTAGCTCGTCTTGATGAGATTTAATTTCAAAGAATAGCATCTCAAAAACTATCTGATCAGAGATCAATCGTAATCAGAACTGCATTCATCGCCTTGGTTTCAGTCTAGGAGTTTACTGGTCAATGACAATATAGCTAGCAGAAGTTCTTTTCATCGTTAGACCACATATGCTCCGTGCATCTAACTCGAAGCAATACATCTGCTCTGGCCTGACAACTCACCACTCTAACTGGCGATTCAAACGAACAAATTGGCTTCCAAATTCAAACCGTTGAGGTGTTAAATTCTTCACCCAAGCCCCGAACAGATACATACTTCTTCGCTTATGACATGGATTGTAAGACACTTAGTGACTAATACTCGAAATACAATATATTTTTTGTTTACTACCATCAAACAACTACACAAATCATAACCCAGCGGCCATTGATCTTTCACCTTTAATCGTCGTAACACGTTCCGAAGTGTGCGCCTAGATACTAAGAAAAATAAAAATCTTACCGTCGACCTATTTTCGTTCCCATTTAGCCCCTAATGACGTCCGTTGACTTTTACTGTTCCCCATACCTTTTCTCCTCCTTCTACATTTGACTACGCAAAATTCTGTACCTCATAGATACCCATGATACAACTCATAAACCTACCATGAGCGGCAAGCGGCACAAAAGCCATAGCCGCCATGATATGAAGACACACGAATACTCATACCCGTGCAGAAGTATAAATTATAGCACCCGTACTAATTTTTCGAAAGTCGTTTCGAAGACCGGTTATGGAAGCACTCATAGATTATTAGCCCTAATGGACACACAAAAAGAAAAGATTTGGTTGCTAATGGGAATCTATCCTCGCGACTTGTGGATACCGAATGCAAACAGATCTTCCAATACCGGTCTGATGGTGATGCTTCTGCGTGCTGGTATTTACGGTACGTACCAGTACCAGTTTCAGTATCTAACGAATGCTGATGGTCACATTGTTCATGAATGGAACTTAATGCACCATTCGCTATGCGATGTGATGTGATGCGATTCGATGCGATACCAAAAGATACTCTCCAAAACGAGTTTCTTCAGCTGCCTCAACGAAACGAAAACTGGGTCAGTTATAAGTTTCTTTGGTTCACATCGATCAGTGGATATGGTGATTGCTGATTGCTGATTGGTGACGGCGATGATGATGACATTAACAATTCGGGTTCGAAGCCCCTTCAATCTTAAAGTAGCTAACATGTGAGCGGGCGAAATGGTGTTTGTCCATTAGAGCCAGTTAGCCAGTTGGTCTTAATTGGCAGAAAAAACAAGGTGCCAGCTCGTTTTGCGCCACTACTTTATTGCCTTCGAAAGTCGTTCAGTATTAACAGGCATTTGTTAGTGGTTTGGTATTTTTAGAAACAGCAAACCGTTGCAGTTCTCAATGATATTCATAAATATTCTTTATAACAAGTTCCTTCTTCTTCAACAACGTATTACTGGACATGCAAATGAGGATGTATCGACCTAAAATCTGATGCCTACACGAATGTTGATTCACTTGGCAAGTTATTATGGAAAGTGTGCCATACAAAAGGGATTCAAGTAATCCAGATCTTCAACTACGAGTAACAACTTACAATTACACCCCAAGATGCTGTTGAATTGATAAGTCAGCTATCTTACCTGAAAATAAAAAAAAAAAAAAGAAAATAACTCGTTAGAAATTTCGGTTTATTTAGGTTAAGTTGTTTTTTAAATTACAATTTAATTTATTTATTATTTTTACATTTTACTTTCAAATCCTCTAAATATGATTTAATATTTTTCCTAATAATTTAGATAGTGATAGATGTATAAGAGAACAGAATAGAATATGAGTAGAACCACTTTGATTTGGCAATAAATAGAATTTAATGTCACTTCAAGAGCTAAAGATATTTATTCTGTTAATTAGCAGCAGAGCAATAGATACAAGTATTATTCAGCAACAAGAAAAGAAAAAGAAAAAAAAATTAAGCCATATTATTTCACGAGTATCTACAAAATTGTGTAAATTCCTTGAGAATCGCATGTCTAGACGGAGCCTGTTAAACAAACTTCGGGAGACAATGCTCTAAATATCTCTGTAAAAAGTGGTACGAAATATGGCAGTACTAACGAAATACCTCGTGTTTCTATTTAGGTTATGCATGTCTGAATTTTGGGCACTGTAAGCAACTACCCTTATGCCTTATATGCGCTTACGAGCTCCTCGACAAAACCTACGAGAAATGTCCGATATATAATGCTAAAATCGTCCTAGGCCACTTTAATGCCAAAATTGGAAAGGATGACATCTTTGGTAGCATAATCGGAAGACATAGCCCATACGACACAACGTCTAAAAACGGACTTAGGCTAATCGATTTCGCTGCGGGGCGTAACGTTACTATAACAAGCACGCGGTCTCCTCACCTCAATATCTATAACGGAACATGGCAGACACCAGGCCAGCAAACTTGCAACCAGCTTGACCATGTTGCGATTAACGTAAGGCACTCCTCAAGTATTTTAAATGCGCGAATATTCCGAGCGGCCAACATAGACTCGGACCACTACCTAGTTGAAGCCAAGGTACGTCTACGGGATATCCCAGACGCCACAATAACGGGGAAATACTGTGAGGCGATTTAACGTTGAACGGTTGCAATCCCTCAACGTCTCGAGAAGTCCCTTGCAGGCAGCATCAAGTGCTGAAGACCAGTAGCTTAGATGCCAAGAAGCCATCAAAAATGATGCGATTAACGTGCTGGGTTTCACCCGTCCACCACCACGAAACCCTTGGTTTGCTGAAGAGTGCCGGCCAGCACATGCAGTAAAACAACATGCCTACAAAGCGGTGCTGCACTAAAGGATGAGTGCGGTTCGTAAGCTCTACGAGCAAAAGAGGAGGAAGAACATCGGCTCCTCCGGAGAAAACAGAAAGACCATGAGAAGCGCGCGATGGAGGAAATACTCGTAGAGAGGTGCTACTTCAGGAATGAGATTCGGGAGTTTTACCAAAAGGTAAAAAGAATGTGTTAAGGTAATAAGACCCGACCAGAACCTGTAAAGATGAACCAGGGAACCTTGTAAAGGGTGTTTTGTTTATAGATTTAGTTTTCAAACTGGCAATACTGTTTCCAGAGAGTGTCAATTTGGCAGTTGAAAGTCGATTTGTGATTAATCCGTTTTGCCATTTTACGACGAATAGATTAACACCAGAGCAACGCGTGCAAATTGTGCAAACTTATTTTGAAAATCATGGTTCGGCTCGCCAAACTTGTCGTGCGCTAAGTTCATTTTACGGTCGACATAATCGTCCATCTGAGCAAGTTATTCGGAACACGGTGAATCGTTTTCGAACCACGTGCACTCTAGTGGATAATACGCATCCCCAAAGATGACCAACAGTTCGGACAGAAGAAATTATTGCCGTCCGAATGAATCGATTCGCTGTCGTGCACAGCAATTGGAGCTATGCCCATCCACTTTGTGGAAGATTTTACGGAAAGATCTTGGCTTAAAAGCTTATAAGATCCAGCTTGTGTAAGAGTTAAAACCGCATGACCATTATACGCGTCGTAGGTTCGGTGAATGGGCCGAAAACCTGATTCAGCTTGATCCTCATTTTCAACGCAAAACTTTATTCTCCGATGAGACACACTTTTGGTTAAGGGGACAAGCAAAATTGCCGAATTTGGAGTGGAGACAACCCAGAAGCCTTTGTCTAGACACCCCTACAACCGCAGTTTGATGTGTTTTATGGGCTGGTGGAATCATCGGACCATATTTCTTTAAGGACGATGCCGGCCAGAATGTTACGGTCAATGGAGAGCGCTATAGAAACACGATTTCTGACTTCTTCGTTTCTCAGTTGAATGGCATTGACGTAACAGAGCTTTGGTTTGAACATGATGGAGCAACATGCCACACAGCGCGCGACACAGTCAATTTATTGCGGGAAACATTTGCTGAGCGCATAATTTCGCGTAATGGACCTGTGAACTGGCCTCCACGACCCTGTGATCTTACACCTTTACATTACTTTGTTTCCGGTATGTAAAGGCACTAGTCCGTGAATATAAACCTGAGGCGTTGGACGATTTGGAAGTCAACATTCGCCGTGTAATTGCTGATGTACGACCCCAGTTGCTCGATGAAATTGTCAAAAATTGGACTTCATGATTGCGCTTTAATCGAGTTAGCTGTGGCGCGGATATGTCCGATATCATATTTAGACACTAATGGCATGAAATTATCCATTAAATAAAGCTAATATCTCAGACATTAACATTAACTTTAAGTATTTTATTTCATATTCAATTTGTATACCTCTACAAAAAACACCCTTTACAATGGTAGAGTCACAGTCGGGGCTGAGGATATGGAAAAACCATCTCTGTGGAATGCTAAACAGCGAAGACGACATAAATTCCCTTGTCAGGCAGAGCGAACTATTCAATATTGACGATGAACGTCAAAAATCCCGTTCACCCGATCAAAATGAAGTGAGGATAGCAATATCTAAACTGAAGTCGAACGCGGCAGCCGGACCGGATGGCCTACCCGTCCAACTATTTAAGGCAGCAGAATATGACCTGGTAGAAAGCACACACCAACTTATTTCCAAGATTTGCTCGTATGAATGTATGCCTTATGAATGAAATCTCAGCATCATTTGCCAGGTTCACAAAGAAGGAGACCCTCTAAACTGCGCTAACTTTAGAAGTATCCGTCTCATAAACATTGTATCTAAGATCTTGTCTGCCGTATTGTGCGAGCGCCTGAAACCATTTGTCAACGATCTGAATGGACCCTGTCAGTGCGGTTCTAGGCAGACCCTGGAGAAAAACCTAGAAGTCCAGATCGATACTCACATACACACATCGCAGAATCTTTGACTCTAATCCGGAGGGAGAACCCAGTAGAGGAAGGCCTCGACTTAGGTGGCGCACGCAAGTGGAAGGGGACCTCAACCAACTTGGAGTTCGCAACTAAAAGCAGTTATCGCTGAGAATCGAACGAATCGAACAGAGGAAACATTGTTTTAAAATTGCGATCAATAGTGGTGCCTAAATATATATAGTCATCCACATAACTGTGCTATCGAAGCAGATTCCAGATGTTTTATAATTACTGTGTAAGACACAAGCATTTGTTGTGCATATCCATATAAGTGACAATTCAAATGCATCCTTATCACATAAGTGGCACTTACCTTCTCCACAACCAACCTATTTCTTCGCATTTTATGTGATAGGGAGCTCAACTTCCGTTTACATATGGATGGGATAATCCTTAAAATCAATTCTGCACTAGGTTTTGTAAAACGGTGGTCCAAAGAATTCACCAACCCATACGTGACCAGGTCCCTCTGTATTACCTTTGTTCGCCCCCTCCTAAAGCACGCCAGTCAAGTGTGGTCCCCAAATCATCGTGTTCGTATCTCGAGAATCGAAAGCGCCCAGCACCGCTTTCTTCGGCTTGCTCTTCGACGTATGCCCTGGAACGATCCTTTTATTCTACCCCCCTATCAAAACCGTCTCAACCTTATCAACTTAAACACGCAGCAGCCGACTTTTTCTTCATTCATCGACTCCTTTTAGGTCACGTTGAAGGCGAATCCCTCCACAACTCTATTTTCCTCAACACTAACCCTCGAAATCTACGTACCCCTCAACCCTTCTATCTATCAACCCACCACACCTCCTCCTGCGTAATATCAATTCAAACTCTACCATCTTTGACTTCCACCGCACCGCTCCCTGCCCCAAATCCGTTCTCCTTCACCACTCCAACCAACCTTAGTTTTAAGTTTAAGTTTAAGTTTAAGTTTAAGTTTAATTTTATTTTATAGCTTGTGTGACACGGAAAATCGAAACTGCTAGTTGCAACTGCAATCTAACTCCCATTCCCTTCTAATTCCTCCACCAGGTCATTTTAATGTGTCCTTACAGATCTAAGTGCAATGTGGTACTATGGTATTTCTTTGGACTAGGAAGGAACAATAAGTCCTTGTCCCGAACGACGAAGAAACCACATCGGATTCGTTGGTTAGGTCATGTTGAACTAATGAGCACTATAGCTAAAGTCTCCAGCATCATCGAATTCATACCGCAGGAACAAAGGAAGACCTCGCCTAAATAGAAAGTAACCTCAGCCAAAATGATATGTGCGACTGCAGGCGGATAGCGCAAGGCCACGCAAAGTTAGCTCTTCAATAAGACGATTGCGTCTATCGCCTTCGGTTGCGATTTAAGATGGTAACATCAAACTGATTCGGCCACGAGTGACTCATCTCAAACTTGAAGACCAACATCAGTCGCCTTCTCTCGACTGTGTAAGGTCAGATTAGTCAATTGCTTTTTGCGCTCACATCCATTGGCTAGCCTCAGGGGTTAATGTCAATAAATCCCACACCCGTCCGATGACTGCTTGGCAAACTAAAAATATATACCATGCCCCGACTGACTGTGAGAGTATCTTTTTCAATTTGAATGCAGTTCGTGTAGAATTTTTAAGTTTTCAATAAATTATGCGATCAGATACGTACTATCGTCAGCCGACAGCTGTCCACTGTAATATAAACCGCCCGCCGCCGCATATCCGGAATGAAGAATCTGAGCTGCACGGTGTTTTGCAACTAAATGAAATAATCCAATCAAACTACTCGTACCAACAAAAAAGATAAAATTGAAATGTAAGTACCAAGCGGTACCTGGACCGAGGGTGAAATTCGAGGTGAGGTCATTCAAGCGCCCGACGATTGCGTATTCTCTTGTTAAATTGAGAAGTAAAGTTGACAAGAGAATTTTTTTGTTGTGTTGCTGGCGCTGTCAATTACTGGATTGCGAAATGAAAGTGTGATAGAACCGGTAAGAACGAGGATGAACTGAAAACGAAAAACGAACAAAGCAATCCAAAAAAACAACAAAACAAAAAACTAAACATAATAAAAACCGAAATCGAGAAAGGAAATGAGGGTATACATGCGACGATAGCAGGGCCAGCTTTGAGCTTAAGTGGGTTGGGTCAGTGTGGCGGCATAAGGTTTCGCCAGTGATTTCATCAAATTCATGGGAACGAATGATGTTTTTAATTAAGCGTTGTCAAAGGTTTAATGGAACACTGCATTGTAGGCTGGAAATCGAACCATAGATACACCGACTCGTACCCCATTGAAAGGGAGCTGACTTGAATGGTTTTAGAAACTGGGTTAGTCGGCGCGTTTCGTTTTGTGTGTACGATATTGATTTTGAATAAGGTGAATTTTGAAAGCGCTCACATGGAATAGTGACACCGATTTTTAATCACGTGGAAAAAGATGTTGCGAAGGTTATTTTGGGATAGTTGATTTCGATGTCGGAGCTTGAAGTTCACTAAGCAGAGAGAAGTTACAATAGGTCACAAAGACGGTAGTAGAAGGTTGCTTTCAAGACATAGCCACGTGCTCCGAGTTGTATGAGTTAATTCTATCAGCCTTTTCTTCCCACAGAGCCTACTTATCTTTTTTCAGAGGCGATGATTATGCTGCTATAAGTGCGCTATATTTTCAGCTCACCTTCGACTAAAACTCGAAATCATCATGCCCAGAAAGATGTTGGTATTTATCCAACTCTACCTGGATGGAGATTAATCGAACACACAAGATTGTATCTAAGTGCTTGCCTGACTTTGCAGTGGTGATCTCTGGTAACAACATGAGTAAATCCATACTTATTCAGGCTAAAATAGCAAGTGCGTGATCGACCAGCAGTATAATACTGGCCTACGCCTTCACAAGGCTCACAAGACTATACGGAAGAGTTAAGCAAACGATAACAACGAATTCAATATTTACGACCCTGCCACGTGCAGTTGAAAAAGTAACAGAGGCCTTTGACCGCTACCATGCAAACATCACCTCCTTCAAGGAAGTGTGATAGGATGAGCCTTTCACTCGAGGAGGAAAACTCTATCCGAAGGGTGAGTCAAAAGAAGGCGTGAATGTTGGCTGTCAATTATCTACTGTCATTTACTGAATTCAATGTGATTGCTCTTTTTGATAGATGTCATACAATCTTTGGCACTTTTAGCCATGGAGTAGTCAGTCATCATGGACGATCTGTAAAAGCAACATTTCGTCAAATTCGTAAATTTTTCGGTCAACATAATCCCAGTAGTGAGTCCGGAATTCGTGCAATGGTGAAGCGTTTTGAAAAAATTGTTTCGGTATAGGGTCAAACACGCCAAAACATCACCACTGTGAGCGAAAGTGGTCAAAACCTGCCTGGCTGCCTCAATTCGTCGCCGAAGTCAACAGTTGGGCCTGACTTATGGCACTTTACGGCGAATTTTCTTCCAAAATTGAATGAATTGGGTCTGGACAATCTCTGGTTTCAACAGGATGGTGCTCCCGCCTACACAAGCCTTCTCGTCTTTGCCCTTGGTCGATGGCTTTACCATCAATCTTCCCATGCTGTACCTTACCGTAACTTTCGATTTTTCGAGGTATGGTAAAGGACAGCAGAAATGGTGTCCATACTGCCGTCTATGCCGCGTCTTAAGGACTCTCCAGATATCGGCTTTTAGTTCCCAATTCTGCACTTGGAGTAGTCCCAGGAGCTTCTCAGTGTGACCCATATCCATGCCGTCGCCAGTTTGATGTCTTCCAAGCATCGCATACCTCCAAAACCAAGCGTCTTAGGAAGTCCACATAAGTCTTATTTCCACAAGCCACAACCTCGCGGCCGCCTTAGCAACCAGCTGCATCGAATTCCCCGTTCCCCATTGCCTGTGGTGGATAATTTCTTCCATGGGACATCTTGGAACTTCTCGTTGACATTTTTCAACTTGTCGATTGTCAGACGACCGCAAGGTTCCAGCTCGTTTATTACAGCAACGAGAAGCTCGTCTTCCAGGTCGCTTTGCTTACAACGCATTGCGGATGAAGCACCAGCTTTATCCTTTTTCGCATCTTTCGGCTCCACGACGTCGTCGGATCTGCGTCCCTTGCTGCTAAACCGGCCCTTTTCAGATACACTAGCCACCTCTTTGACGCGTAGCAGGTAGAGGGCGCCGGATCGGCTTCCACTCCCGTTTTTGAAGCAACATCCTTCTTGCCAAGAGCAACACAAGTTCCATCAAAACCACCAAAATCACCCGATCTGGTGCCCTGTGACTTTTGCCAGTTCCTCCAACTCAAAACAGAGCTTCGTGGAACGCGTTTTAACAGCCGCATCCAAGTTGGTTGAGGTCCCCTGGTATAGTTCGTCGTTGAATCCTCTCTTCCAAAGCCCGTCAACGCAAACGGGTCTGAATATCTTTCGAAAGATTTTTCTCTCGACACGACTGAGGATATCTTCATCCGCTTTCTATGCTTCAGCACCATAAAGTAGGACTGGGATGATCAGGGTTCTATATAAAATCTGCTTTATTTTTTCGAGATGGGGCCTTACTACTCAATTGCCTTTTTAGCCCAAAACAGCGATTGGCAAGAGTGATTCTTCGTCCTTTACTTCATCGAAATTATAGCTTGTTGACAGCGTGTGCTTGGTTTTGCCCTCATTTAAAATACTAGCGAACGCGCCGATATCATCCCGCTGAGTTCTCCCATGATATGACGATATCATCGGCGTAGGCTAGCAATTGCACCGAGGTTCAAAAGATTGTGCCCCCAATGCTCGCTTGTGAGTTTCGCACAGTTCTTTCAAGTATGAGGAAGTCACATGACAGTGCGTCACTTTGTGACATCAAAGATCTCACTTACGTCGTTACCGACCGTTCTTCAACGTCATGTGATTTGGCACCTTTAGATTTCTTCCTGTGGGGTTATTTCAGGATCTCAAACATACCATCCAAACTGAAATTGCGGCCATTGACCCACTTCGAAAATTCATCCATAATTTTGTCCTTCGGATGGTCGCTTGCAACAGAAGCCGTGGTAGTCACATGCACGATGTTGTGCTCCATTCATAATTGCCATAGACCGAGCTTTATTAATCAATAAAATTTCACATTGGTTTCACAATAAACGTGTAGACAAAGTCAAGATGTCTTGAGCATCAACGCAAAATATGCTAACATAAGCCTAATATGCGCTCATACCCCCACGGAAGAAAATTATTACGTCCCCAAAGAATATTTCTACAAACTCCTCCACAGGACATTTGAGCAATGTCCTAAGTATGACGTTAAAATCGTACTAAGTGAATTTTACGCCTGAGTAGAAAAGGAGGACATCTTTGGTAGGTCGCCTTGTAAGCATAGTCTACACGACGCCACTGCAGCGGGTCGAAATATCACTATAGAAAGGACATGGCTTCCTCATCTAATATGCACAAGGGGTCGCATCATGACACGCTAAGCCCAGTTGATAATTTTTCGATTGACTTCGGACATGCCCCCAATATTCTGGACGTCCGAACCTTCCGGGCAACCAACGTTGTCTCGTTGTCTACCTTGTTGCAACCAAGTTATGAATGCGGATTTTCCAAGCCGCCAGAATCTTTGCCGAACGCGTTTCACAAAATCTCTCAACAACTCCTATGCCGCCAGCAGGAAGCATCGAAAGTAACGCTGCCAACGTGTAGAAATGCCCCAACTGATGTGCTGGGTTTCGCCCGACCACCACTAAGAAATCTCTAGTTTGATGTAGAATACCAGCAAGCACATGTAGCTCAAGAAGAAGTGTGCGAGAGCTGCTCGTGAGCCCTACAAGCAAAAGAGACGGAAAGAATGTTGGCTTCTCCAGAAGATATTGACTGTTTGAACTCCTAGCACAACATACAGAAATTTTGGTAAAGAGAATATGCCAAGTCAGCAATATAAGTACAGGAATCTGTAGAGATGAAGAAGGAAATCTTGTAGCAGAATCACAGTCGGCGCTGAGAATATAATGGCAACGAAGTACAACATCACGCCATCAGACATTACAGACTATTCCACTGAGAGAATAACAGCCAAAACTTCCGCCCACTTGACCAGAACGAAGTGCGGATAGCAGTATCTAAACCAACAAAGTTGTTGAACCTGAAGCCTGCTGGAAGTGAACTCATTTCTACGATCTGGTCGGAGGAGTATACGCCTGATAAATGGTATCTCAACGTCGTTCGCCGGATCCACAGAAAAGGAGATCCTTTCAACTGCGCCAACTAATCGGTATAAGTCTCCTCAATAAGATCTTATCTGTCATATTGTCCGAACGTCTGAAATCGTTTCACAAAAATCTCATCAGTGATTATCCCCTCTCAGCGTGAAGTACCAAGAAGTACGGCGACATTGATCAAGTCAGAAAACAGCCCACCAATCGCCTGAGATGGCTAAGACTTATAGAGCGGAATGGCCTCCGGCTCGTCCAGCCTTCGACTCTAACCCGATGGGACAACCCAGTAGAGGAAGACCTCACATACTCATAATGTACAAGTACAAGGGGACCTCAACCGACTTGGCGTACATAACTGGAGGGAGTGAGCTAGGGATCAGGTTAACAAGAGAGGCTTGCTAGTAGAAGGGGGCTTCAATCGACTTGGCGTACATAACTGAAGGGAGTGAGCTAAGGATCAGGTTAACTAGAGAGGCTTGCTAGTAGAAGGGGGCTTCAATCGACTTGGCGTACATAACTGTAGGGAATGAGCTAGGGATCAGGTTAACTAGAGAGGCTTGCTAGTAGAAGGGGGCCTCAATCGACTTGGCGTGCATAACTGGAGGGAGTGAGCTAAGGAGCTTGCTAATTCAGGCTCAGGTTCACCCCGGAATGTGGCGAATAGAACCTTTTTAATATTGAGATACTCATGCAATTTCTTTGGTCTAAATCTATCCGTAGCAGTCTGGCAACTCAATAAAAGGATTTATTTCCATTTGAACACTTTGTATTTGTGATATTTTAGAATCTAGTAATCACTCCGATATGTCGTTAATATGTCCCCCAGGTTTTAATAGTTCTCTACCTTCAACTGTTATGACAATATTGCGGACTTTAAAACATCACAGACAGGTACAGACCAGAGAATCTCTTGTTCTTAACTCTATATACTCGTACTTGAGAGACACATTCCCATAGTTAAATATAGAACAAAACATCTTCATTAGAGAACGATCAAAATAGGACACAGTGAAGTTTGCTTCGAAGCACTAGGCCTTCGTACGATGTGTTGTGTAAAAGCAAATCTGTTATCGTGATCCAACTTCAACGCTGTTCCTTGACTAACAACGACATTGCTTTCCAAAATTGATCGGCTTTAACGTCTCACAATCTGGCCCAATAGTTAAAGCCATCCGATTTAACGAGAGGTTTGGTCTTCGTTCAGTAGTTAGAGGCTACTTTGATGACATTCACCTGCCCAGACTGTGTATAACATGTACAATAGAACTTCTTTAGCAAGTATCGGCATTAAACGCTATTGACCTGATATTGGCTACGTAAAGCCGGTTACTTCTGCACTTTTAGCAAGCCCAAGAATAAAACCAGGGACTATCTGGAAAGCCAACGAAAGATCAACATCCTGTATGCAAGATCAGTTGCCCTTCTTCAAAGATCTACAAATGGAAGGCTTCGCTTCGCTTCGGTTTCCCCTTTTATTTTTCATTTTGGGTCATTCAAATGACAAAAATTCATCTAGTCTTGAATTTATGTTCTAGTTTCTAAATATGCTTAACTTTACGTTGGCCGAATCCGAATCGAGAAGAAAAATAAGCCTGCGGTTCATTCAAAATATATGTACATATGTACTCGTATGTATCTTTCCACTTCCTATCTGAACCTGCAGGCTCATTAATTCCAATCTGCACATGTCTGTACTCCACTGTAACAATTCCCAATAATCCCAACGAAAACTCATGCTCGACAAAGAACTAATCGATTTCCAACCACCTGCTACCGTGGGAGTATGTGTATTTGATTGGGGCGGTGCGTTGTTATTATTTTGAAAATTCCATTAATTCCACCCTCTGGGAGAGCGCGTCCTTCCGATGGTTCACCCCTTTTTAACCGCAGGCAGCAATTTCAAAAACTCATCATGAATAAATGGAAAAATTGGCGTGCCAATTATGCGATACAAAGTACGAATACAGACGCGAGTATCTGAATGAGCATACAAGTACAGGCTGTCAAAAGTGCTCTCTGTCAGAAAAAAAAATCATTTCCACCTTCTGCTGGCATCACTACTGACATCGTTGTCCTGGACGAATATGCAGCTGAAACTTCATTGTGTTTGCTCTCTGCTCCTTTCTGCCATAATTAATAGAAGTGTTAATCAACACAGTCAACTGAACGTTTCCGTTCGAGACCAAACAAAAAAAAAAAAAAAAATCCGGAATCAATGGAAAATCCATTTGGATTGCGATTCATTTACAAATTGTTATTGGCTGATTTGCGAATTCGGAATTATTTTGCTTTTAATTAAATTCATGCGGTTGAAGGGATGGATATCAGCCCCGTGGAGATAATGTGACACAAACTGCACTGAGATAGAACATGCTGTTGGAGGAGATGGTAAGAGGTATGATTTAGTTCTTTAAACGTAGCAAAGTCATGACGAAGATACGGTATCCAGTTTGCCATAGTCCTTCAAACCTAGATGAGTACTGCTTAGCTATAAAGAGGGATCTTCTAAATTCTGCTTCAGTTTAATGATGTATCCTATTGAGAAGCCCATCATACGACTTCTTATATGATGACAGGTGTATGCCTGCTGGGGAGTAGTCTTTTCTAAACGTCAGTTTGGCTTTACCTCGAAAAATAAGCTCATTAAAAGTGGCCAGCACAACCTTTCTCCCTACTCAAAGTAAGGCCTTAGATAATTGTTTTAAGACACATCAGAGAATGTCTGTGGTGAAGCAAAGTACCTGTGCTCTTTTAGGATACACAAATGAAGTAGACACCATTAGCAGACACAGAGTACGTTTTTAACAAGAATCAGAGATCGCTCGATATCGCCTCGGTAAGAGGAGTAATAAATAGTAGCCCATGATCGGCATGACGCAGTGGTTAAATTTATCGACTACTTTGACTGTCTCCGGGTTCGAACCCTAGACTATACACCGAAAAAACTCGAAGCTACAAGCAAATGAGACGAGCTCACTTTTGTAAGGGTCAACGTTAGAGCAAAAACGCAGAAAGGAGAAAGGACAACTGCAATCTTTTCTAGTTAAGGTATCTCAGGTTGTACACTGGGAAAAAGTAAAGTGTTTGCTGCTAAAAGCTCGGACACGCCATGTCGAATTGTTGAATGGAACCTTAATGCGTTAAGTGTGGACAGGACAACAAATCAGACGAATGTGCTCTAGGTAAGGATGGAGTATCGGACAAAAGCGAAGACGGGACACATGTCAGACTATAGACAACACCGATACACTAGGAAAGTAAATCTAGCTCGGCGGCAAAAAATGAAGTTTGAAGGTCTACCTGTACATATTAAAACACCAGCTGTGGGATGCAAATTGTCAACATCCAAATAGTTGTAGGTAGAGGAAGCATCTTCAGGCATCAAGCGAAGATAGGTTCTCAGGCTTCAGCACCTATCTATTTTGCTCTTGATCCAGGATTCAGTTACAACGTCAGATACAGGAGCAGGACCAGATCTGGCAAGTCTAATGCACCTCCAATCGTAATGGATGCCAGTATCGCGGAATAAACCCTAAAGGGTCTTGCCTTGAATTTAAATTCATTGATAAGGGTCAAACAAAGACTCACTCTGAGAATGGTATTCTTCTCAACTCGATCTACCCAGCGTCCAAAAAGAATCGAGAGAAGAGATTGAAAGGCACTTGAGACTAATGAAAAAAACGAATCATGTAAAGGGTGTTTTTTTTTTAGTTTAAACAACTTTAATATGAATTAAAGCACTTGAATCTAATGTTAATGTCTATGGTATTAGCTTTATTTAATAGATAATTTAATGCCATTAATGGTGAGAGATTACAGGATTGTGGAGGCCAGTTCATATGTCCATTACACGAAATTATGCTCTCAGCAAATGTTTCTGCAATAAATTGATAGTGTCGCGCGCCGTGTGACATGGTGCGCCATCTTGTTGAAACCAAAGCTCTGTCACGTCAATGCCATTCAACTGAGGAACGAAGAAGTTAGAAATCATATTTCTATAGCGCTCTCCATTGAGGGTAACATTCTGGCATCGTCCTTAAAGAAATATGGGCCGATGATTTCACCATAAAGCACAC
Source organism: Volucella zonaria (assembly GCA_963966105.1). Taxonomy (NCBI): domain Eukaryota; kingdom Metazoa; phylum Arthropoda; class Insecta; order Diptera; family Syrphidae; genus Volucella; species Volucella zonaria. The sequence goes on along the minus strand of OZ014532.1, from coordinate 58,651,412 downwards.
CAAACTGCGGTTTAAGGGCGCCTCGAGGTTTTCTCCACTCCAAATTCGGCAATTTTGCTTGTTTACATATCCATTTAACCAAAAATGGGTCTCATGGGAGAACAAGATTTTGCGACGAAAATGAGGGTCAAGCTGAATCGTGTCTTCGGCCACTTCACCGAACCTACGACGCGTATAATGGTCACGCGGTTTCAACTCTTGCACAGGCTGGATCGTATAAACTTTTAAGCCAAGATCTTTCCGTAAAATCTTCCACAAAGTGGATGGGCATAGCTCCAATTGGCGGTAAGAGACGGACGAACGAATGAACGAACATTTAAAAAAATGTTTAGCAACTGATAATGCACTTAAACTCAAGACATTTATCGTTCCAGGTACTGATAGAACAATTTATTGCGATTCTTCGACAACGCCGCTGTGACTCTATCTAAACGAAAGGTTCCGGTTGGGTTTCCTCAATATTCGCGGGTTAAGCTACACCGGAATCAACAAAACAGTGAAGATGGTTGCCGAAAGATTTGTTTGGCCGGCAGTCCCCTGTCGGCGATGGGCGAAGTCGTATCGTGTCGTGTCGTGGCGAAGTCGTTGCCAAAAATCAAAAATTGACCGTCATAACAAGTCTCCTACTGGATCGTTTGCACTTCCGAATCGTAGATTTGAGCACATCAATGTGGACATCGTAGGTCCACTACCAACTTTAAATGGACATCGCAAATGTTTGACCTGCATCGATAGATACACCCGCTAGCCCGAGGCTTATTCAATGGTAAATCTTAGGTTGTACTCGCAATGGTTTCCAAGGTATGGGGTACCAACACGAATCACCACGGATCAGGAGCGACAGTTCACATCACAACTATTCAGAGAACTAATACGATTAATGGGTGCGAGTCACAATACAGAACGTTGGACAGAAGTACTTCCGATGATTATTCCTGGGTTCAGGTTGACTGGTAAAGAAGACTTACTGACATCACCTGCTAAAACCTGCAAACCTCGTTTGCCAGGAAGAACACGAGTTTGTTAAACAACTCAAGCATACGATGAAATCGCTTAGGCCATCGCCAACCAGTAATCATTCGTCAAACACAGTTTTCATCGAGAGAGAACTTCAGATGTCACCATTCGTATTTGTCGGTACCGATGCAGTTAGAAAGCCGCTTCATACACCCTAAGAAAGTCCATTCCATGTCATAGAAAGAGTAGAAAAATATTTTACATTCGATTTTAATACCGGGTGAAAGAAGATATCACTCATTGAGAGACCTTGGGAAACATAGAGTTTTCCTGAAGTGAGGAAAAAGAAAGGAGACCTTACGCAGTGCGAACAAAGTGTCCCGATAATTGCACTCCAGATGTGGTTCAGAACTGTGAAGCTTATCCCAAAATATCACAATATACCTATACACCAACCCATGTATGTGAACACAAACAGAGTATCTATCGTAATCCAATAGCTTCTACCAGGCTAGATCCCGTTGGTCATAGATACAGAAAGGGATGTCCACTTCTGTAGAGCGGAATGTGCAAATTTACAACGAATTTGTCAAGATGGTATCAAGACATTTCGAGAAAAAGGATAACAAGGTATGAAACTACTTTATTGGTTCAGACGACGTTCCACAGGGATCAGTATTTGGCCCTATTTTGTTGAGACTCGCCCAAAACAAGAATTACGTATATAATTTCTAAGAAATGAGTTACCTACGAGGGTAAAAGATAGCGGCACTCGTCAATAAAAGCTAGTGAATTCTAGTTGTGCGTCTTTTGACGCGCAGTCATTTTGGACGCACAGTTTTAATTTGACAGTCGTTTCAGTGAGTCGATGTGAGTGTTTTTTGTGAAAATGGAAAAAATTGAGTATCGAGCTGTTACTAAATTCTTGTTTTTGAAAGGCAATACGCCTACTCAAATCAAAAATGATTTGGACTCTGTGTATGGGGACTCTGCACCATCATTTACCACAGTGACATTTTGGGCAGCTGAATTTAAACGTGGCTGTAAGAGCTTGGGAGGTGATAAGTGTTCGGGACGTTCAAAAACTGCAACCACTGACGATAACATTGCTAAAGTTCATCAAATGGTGTTAGATGACCGCCGAATTAAAGTGCGAGAGATAGTGGAGGGTATGAAAATGTCCAAAGAACGTGCTTGTTACATATTAAATCAAGATTTAGGCATGAGAAAGCTGTCCGCACATTGGGTGCCGCGTTTGCTTACGTTAGACCAAAAACATGTTCGAATGAACATTTCCAAAGCTCTGTTGGCGCAGTTTAGGCGCAATAAATCCGAGTTTTGGCGCCGATTAAACTTGGATACACCATTATACGCCCGAAGCAAAAATTCAGTCAAAACAGTGGACTGCAAAGGGAAAGCCGGCTTCAAAAAAAGCAAAAACTGTTTTTTCAGCAGGGAAAGTGATGGTGACTGGTTTTGGGATAGCAAAGGAGTTATCTTAATCGATTCTCTTCAAAAAGGAAAAACCATTACAGGAGCATACTACGCATCATTACTTGCCAACCTGAAGGCAAAAATTGCGGAAAAACGGCCACATTTGCAGGAAAAGAAAATCTGGTTTCACCAAGACAACGCGCCGTCCCACACCTCAGCGGTTGCCATGGCGAAAATCCATGAATTACGGTTTGAACTGCTTGACCATCAGGACAGAGATTTTCGTCAAATGAGGAGGCAATCACCTTGTTGCGATAAAATTTACCACAACAAGCTGGACTCTTTTTCCTTGAAACCTTTGCTTCACTCCATCGAACCTTTCCCTTTGTAACAGTTGTTCGTCCAAAATTCTGAGAGAGTGATGGGCAGCCATGGGCGCATCAGCCATCGGTGCTGGAAGGACAACACAAATAGGTACGACGGACGGTAAAAAAAAAAAAAAATATAAAACTCGAGGAAGAACCGCGCAGAAGAGGTGGACGGTTTGCTACAGACCGCAAGGAAAGCGCTATAGGTTTTGGTTTTTGTGCAAGGGTCCAACACGAAATAGCCGACCCTTGTCCCAAATGTTGTTTTGTCTCCCCCAATGGGTAGTCTCCAGACTTAAGTAGAGCTAAGGCACCCGTCTCATCCTTCCAGCTCCTAACCCCTTCACCTTTTGACCAGCCTTGTCTGTTATGTCCGTTGTCGCTTTGGAGGAACGTATTTGCGAAAGGTACCTGTAGATTCTTCCAATCCCGGACTTCTGCTTTTACGCTCCTCGGAAGTGCCAACCAGTGGGTCCACCCGGGAAAGACAGAGCCAGGCGGACAGCCTGGAACACTCTGAACATATGGCGGACGGCCATATTATTTGGACTATACACCTAGAGCCAGATGGGCGGTCTGGAACCTTCTGTGTAAATGAAACATCTACAACGCGCACACGTTGCCTAGAACCAGGCGAACTGTCTGCAACTCTCTGCAAAACACACCACACAACACACAAAAAAAAACACAGCAAACGAAACAGAAGACAGAAACAACAAAAAAAGAGAAACAACAAATTGTATAATGAAAAATAAAACCTAATTAATGTAAAGATTGGGACGATATCTGATATTCCCTTTTCTCCTCACCCAAAATCTGCACGGAAGCTCACCGGGTCCACCTTTCATTAGGGAATTTAATTCGAGAAAAATTTCCTTCTTCCTCCGTCACTTTTCAAAAGTTTAACCTAAGATCCCTAGATCCTGACTTAGTTCCCCATTCGAAATCGCAAATGAATAGAAAAGGAACTTTCTTTGTCACTTCGACTTACTTCAGGGATCAAATTCGGTGAAAGAAGGGGTTAATTGAACCCAAGACAACTCAGGGGAAATGTTCACTCAGGCCAAAGGAAATTCCCAAAATTCGGAAATTTCCCCGAGGATCTGGGTAGTCAAAGTGGCACACTTGAGTGTATGAAAGAGCGGTCTAGCGGTGCCCCAAGACATGGTTACACGCTCAAGCTAGGTAGCGGAGCACTGTACACATAGACCAGACATTGGGCCCGCTAACAGAAGAGATGTAATGCACGAATGTGTGGGTGAGGGCAGCCACTTCTAGGTTGACCGCAACGCAGTATAGAGGTTTTAAAAAGAAAAAAATAAAGAGATCTAAGTCCAAATGACAAAGAAAGGAAGTAGAGAAAGGAAAATTTAGACAACGAAACAGAAAAAAAAACATTTAAGTGCAAAGTCAAAGGAAAAGAGGACAGGATCAGGGACCCACAGTGAGAACTGGGGAGACGAGGAAAGAAGGATATCACGCAAAGCTAAGTATTGTGTAGTAACAGTGTATAGTGAGATTCCGGTAGGCTTTCGCCAACGTGAAAAAAATCGTTCGGGAAGGCGGACGATAGCGGCCCACTCTTAAGCGGTTTCTGCTACGGTAGTTTTAACTGCAGCTTGTCTTGTTCCGTAAGCCGTTTATACCGCTCAATTTTCTTTGTTCGAAAAAAAAGTCCGATCAATAAAATACCCGTTATAACGTGACTTTCGACTTTTGTTGGGTTTTTTTTTTTTCCATCGTTTTAAGGTTTCACAATTCCTTACTAAAAAGATTGCGTGGCGCCTACGGACACATTTGTGTATTTTTATTTTTTTGAGATCTGCTACTTACGTATATTTTTATTTCCGCTTTTTTTTTTAACCATAAACCCACTCCCAGCTGAGCAGCCGAAAGTGGCAGCACTCAACCTGCGGCCTGTTGTAAATTTTAATTTTTTTTGTTTTTTTTTTCGTTGTTGGCGTTGCAGTCCGCCATTACCGAAATAACCACCACCTGTGTGGTTCGCGATCGCTTTGCTGCTTTTATTTTTGAAGTTTGATTCCTGCCGGTAGACCGGCTACTGAATATAGTAATTATTAAAAATTGCAACAAATGCGGAAAAAAAAATTGCAACAACCTTCGTGAACAATTATTTTGCAGAGAAAAACGCCAAGTACTATTTGGACGGGTTAGAGAGATGGGAGTATCGCTGGGCGAAGTGCGTAGAGTTACAAGGAGACTATATAGAAAAAAAAAATTTTTTTTCTTGTATCATTGTTCGGTCGGAAACTTTTCAGCCAACCCTCGTATATGTAAGAGGAATAAGCATTTTGACAAGAAATACGACCTTGATCAAAAAGTTCCTGGAATGTAGTCAGAAAATTGGAAATACAAGTTTATTCATCTAAATCTATATTGTCCCCTTCAGAGTAATCCCCATCGACTGCAACACACTTATGCCAGCGCTTGATCCAATCCTCGAAACATTTTTTCTAGTCGGTTTTCGGTATGTCCATCAGTGCTTCCTGCGATTTTTCCATTACTTCCTCTCGGCTGCTGAAACGCGTTCCCCGTACTGGTTTTTTAACTCGATTGAACTGAAAGAAGTCACAGGGAGCCAAATAAGGTGAATTCGGTGGCTGTTGGATGGTACTCGTATTTGTTGCATTTTTCGTCAAAAAATTATGAATAATGATGGCACTGTGCGACCGTGACGGTGCGTTATCATGGTGCAAAAATCCACGAGTTTTCTGCCCACAATTCTGGTCTCTTTCGGCGAATTGGCGAATTGCTTCACGAAAACATCCCATAACGCCCAAATAATACGAGTACTCTTTGTTTACTGTCTGGCCTTCTGGTAAAACTTCATGATGCACTACACCGTTGTAATCCATGAAAACCGTGAGCATTGCTTTCGTTTTTGGCTGAAAACGACGTGCTTTTTTGGTCTCGGCTCATTTGGTGAACACGATTCACTTGCCTGATGTCAGGATTGCGTGTCGTACTCATAAACCCACGTCTCGTCTCCAGTAATGATCATTTTGATGAATGTGGGATCGGATTCAACCTCGCAAATCATCTCGTTTTTACATAAAATTGAGGTCTTTTGCTGTTACACGACGGAAACCCAAATTATTAACCAAAATGTCTTGGACGGATCCATAGGCAATGTTCAAGTCCTCCGCTATCTCTCTGATGGTTAATTTGCGGTTATTGACCAACATTTCTTTTACTTCATCAATGTTTTCGTCGGTTTCCGATGTCGATGGTCTTCGATTGACTCACGAGCACTTTTGAACCCACTGGTAAACGACCCTTTTCTTTATAGAATCGCCGAAACACTTTTCCAATATTTCCAACGTTCGCGCACCATTAAATCCGTTTTTTACGCAAAATTTAATACAAGTTCGTTGTTGCAAATTTAAATCCATTTCTACATAAAATTGTAAAAAAACGCCAACACACACAGAGATAGATGTACTCTTGGCCACGTAACTTTTGCAAATGTCAAGCTATGATGCTAAGATTTAGAGGGAATGTTAACAACGGATTTACCAACTTAACACAAAAAAAAACCGAACTCAAATCGGAGCAATGGGAGAGCCAAACGGTGGTATCCCCCGGGAACTTTTTGATCAATGTGGTATAGTTGGCGAACGTCTAAGATGGATATAAATTAGATAGTGAGCAATTTGAGGCAGTTAGCTAAAGGCCGGATTAGTTGTGAGTTGAGTCTAAGGGGTTGTCCAACTATCGGCCCAGCTTTGATCACACGAAGCCACTTCACTTAATTAAAATCTTTTACACTTTCAATCCTCTCAACGTTTTTTAATCAATGCAAAGGGATATGACATGTGAGTATTCCAAGTCAATACGATATGAATCCGTATACCTTCATCTTCAAGAAATCTATGGAGTACAAGTGACCTCATCTCAACAACGTCCATCCATCCAACGACAGTGATGGTCTGGATAGCCAATTACCTTCAATCATAGAGCCCTGCATCTATAACTCAAACTCCAGTTTCAACTCTGACTCCAAGTCCACCTGTCAGACAAATCAATTTGTTTACTTTAACATCTACTCTCTGTAATTCCTCTTCTTCGGTATACTCCGTATGTTTCTTCATTCGTAACCATCATTGCGAGCAGTTTCATTCCACTCAAATCAAATCAGACTACTCAAATGCAGCCCTGAGCAGGCATGTTCAACCTCAGTATGTAATTACAAGCATCTCGTCTTTGACCGGTACCGATGCTACGTATACGTATACAGACATTGAGTATTGCATAAGCAGTCATGTGAAAAAAAGCTTCAAAATGACAACGTTCCACCGTGAGTAACTCAGATGGAAAATATCCATCTACGAGTACCAATACTCGTACATGTACATCCATAGATACATGTGTATTCAGTATTCCTATTTCAGGGTACATCATGATGGCGGATGTTTACATAATGCACGTTAGGCTCTCATTCATTAAGCTCTGCCTTTGTGGTTTTTCGATGTAGAAACATAGAAAAAAAAAAAAAAAACAGACAATCTAGCCAGTCTAACGAACGCTTGGGATATTGCTTGAGAATTTGGACTTGTAGATGGAAAGATACTACAAACTGCGCCACCGGCCGGTAACCGATACAGACGCTGAGCACAGAGTAATTACTTTTAATGTGACCTTAGTTGGGAATTATTTAGTTGAGGGGAGTGGAAGACGAATGAGCGGCAGATGGTTTGGATAATGCACTGCTACCTGGCTAATGTTCCTTTGCTCTTTAGTTGGAAAATTTTTTTTCCCCTTTGGCCAGATGCAGTCAATTGAAAATGAAGACGAGTACGAAGACTCCAACAGATGACTTTGGCTTCGTTGACAAAGTTAAAGTTTTTCCTTGTCAGCAACTAGGCAAAGGTTCTTTTGAATAGTGTAGATTGTGATCATACGATCCATCCATCTAAAGATGACAGAATTGCATTGAAAGATACCCGCACATTGAAATGGCAATTTTCCAGGAGACAGACGATTCATTCCGCTTTGCAGCTTTAATTTGATTTTGATTTTAATTTTAGGAATTCCAGGCAGAACTAATATTAGGAATCGAACTCAGCGTGAAGGTTGTTGATTCCAGACAGGCAGGACATGTGTGTTGTGGTGTTGAAGCATTAAATTCCACTCTGCTGGTGGTTCCCCATTTCACATAGTAATGCTGTTTATATCGGCATTTGCTGAGCTTAGAACATGGTGCCGTTCCCGAAGAGCAGGGATGTGAGTCCGGGAACGAATATGAAAAGCAGGGAGTACTGTCGTCAGCAAAGGAATATATTGGATTAGAAGTAGCAGAGAAGAGAACATTAATGAAGATTAAAAAGAGTGTCGGACACAGAACGGAGCCCTGGGGCACACCAGCATTTATTTTGTGAATATCAGACTTGAAACCGTCCAAGACAACTTGAATTGAACGTTCCGAAAGGTAATTTCTAATCCATTGAAGAAGGGACTCACCCATTCCAAATGCACGCATTTTCGACAAAAGAGCCTGATGCCAATCTCTATCAAATGGCATAGGAAGATCAAGTGCAACTATCTAGCTTACGCAGTAGTTTTGCCAGCGTGGGGAACAGCACTTCAGAATTTTACTTAAAAACTAGGACTAACAACTAATAGAAAGACTTAAGAGCTGGGGACCAAGGAAGTGATGAAGGAGATCTTGTCTGGGACGAGGAGCGCTCGGGTGGAAATCAAAAAGGGAGAGGTTTGAGTTGACCTTTCGAAGCATTCGGGAGATTGGTTCGTTGGAGCTATAATAGGTGCGGTAGAGAAAAGGGACGAGGACAACGTAGATTTCGGGGGTTCGTATTGAAGAAAATGGAGTTCAAAATGAATGCACAGTCGATGGAACCTGAGAGAAGTCGATGAATGAAAAGAATGTCAGCAGTATCCCTACGTTCTTCTAACGAATTCATATTTAGAAGTTTGATGCGGTCCTAATAGCGAGGTAAGATTAAAGGGTCGTTCCACGGCAGACCACGGAGAGCAAATGGGAGGAATCGACGTTGAATACCCTCGATTCGGGAAACATGAATCCGGTGAAAGGGAGACCAAGCTTTACTGGCATACTCAAGCAGGGGGCCAACAAAGGTAACATAGAGAGATCTGGTTTAATAAAGCCAAGTCAAGAGTTGGCTCTGAGGATCATCTAATCGAATGATGAATTTGTTGACCATAGAGAAAATAAAGTCGGGGAGGAGACGGGTTGCATTTACGTGGGAAGGTTATAGATTGACATTTGGCTATATTAAGTTCTTGGCAGTTTTCGAAGCACCAGATTGAAAACCGATCAAGTTCTTCTTGAAGAAGGGCAGACTCATTGGGAGAGGAAATTGTTTTAAAAAATTTGATGTCTTCAGCGTAAAGGGAGAGGGAGGAGTGTTTAATGACCCTCGCAACATCGTTGATAGTAAGAATGAAGAGAAGAGGGCCAAGATGACTGCCTGGTGGAACTCCAGATGAGGCCAGGAATGGAACAGAAAGGGTGGATCTAAGCCGAACACTATAATATCGGTTTACCAGGTAAGAAGAAATCCATTTTAATAAGAGAGGCTCAAAGCCGAAAGCAGACTATTTGAAGAGGATCAATTGATGAGATATCTTATCAAACGCTTTAGTGAAATCACCTGCGATAACATCTCGATTTCTTTGCCATTTTCTAAGGCTGCGAAAGCAAAAGACACGAATCCAACTAGATTTGTGGTAGTTGATCTACCTTTTAGAAAACCATGTTGTCGGGGTGAGATAAAAGGCTTTCAGTTGAAGATTAAGGCTTCGTATAAAATGCTTTCAAAGAGTTTGGGTATATGAGAGAGTTTAGCAATGGGACGATAATCGGTAACTTCATGTTTAGATCCCTTTTTGTGTATCGGGATTATGAAAGAGGTCTTCCAAATCTGGAGAAATTCTCCCTGTGTAAGGGATAGACGAAAAAAGTAGGAAAGGGGTAGAGACACGTTGGAAGAGCATTTTTTAAGAAATACGGCGGGGAGTCCGTCTGGGCCAGGTACAAATTCATCTCTAAGCTTTTGTAACCTTTCTTCAATAACTGCAGGATAGAAATTTGCTGTGAGAAAGGGACCAATGGAGAAATTTGGTAGATCATTGAAGTAAGAGGGATCTGGTACGAAGGAGTTGTTGGCAAATGATTGTTTGAAAAATGTGGCAAACAAGTTGGCGCTGGTAGGAGGATCACTTGAAGATTTAGTTTTAAAAGCGAGGGAGGAAGGATAACCAACACTCTTACTTTTGCAATTGACAAATTGAAAAAAGGATTGGTTTACGCACTATTCAGGTGGCGTTGATAGAGAGAGTTATAGAGTTCGATGAAATGAAGATATGTACCTAGTTAATTTGAATAGTCGAAAGAAGAGTGGGTGCGAAGGAATACCGCCCATAACTTGTTTTTTTTTGTTTCGTAGAGAGCGAAGTCTACGATTATACCAAGGAGGGGATGTAGAAGAAGTTTTATGGCGGGAGTAAGACACATAAAGGGAGATGGATTTGAATATTTCTCTGTAAAAAATGGAGAGGGCAGCGACCAGAATTAGATTGGTAAACTCGAAAGAAGCGCTACTTAGATAGGTATTGATTAGATTTGTGACAACTGTAAGAAAACAGAACTGCGGGGGGAGAGTTGTGGAAAAATGAGAGAAGAAGTGGAGGATGAAAGTTATCAATAGTTGAAAAACATAGGGCACAACACGATACTGAGGAGTTGATGTGGTCATTTGTGAAGATAAGGTCTAATTGCCTTTCCATATAGTTGGAAACGCCACTGACTTGCCATAGACTAGAGTCTGTTAACCTATCTAAGAAGAGGCATTCCTTAGTAGAAATGGGATTGGAAGCGATGAAAAAAGATTGGTCTTCAGATGGAGTCCACTTTAGCTGAGGCGGATTAAAATCGCCGAAGATAATGATCTCATCAAGGGAGTCTGATAAGTCGATCAAATTGTCAATTGCTGCAATAGCAAGTTGGTAGGATTCGATAGGTTGCGCCGGAAGAATGAAGCATCTACGGGTAAGTGTTGTTTTAATCGACACAAAGTCGAACTTAGAAGAAGATGAAGTTGCAACGAGATTGGAGTCCAGGCTGTTGTGAATAGCCAGTAGGAAACCTCTTCAAGGGGATTCAATCCGGAAAAATGTTAAAAGAAGGAGGGAATAACTCCTGGTTTTTGACGTTTGCGATAAGATTAGTTTCGGTCAGAGCGTAGATATCAAATGGGAGAGCATGAGATTGGCGCAAAACGGCGTGGATTTTAGAACGTAGTCCTCTTACGTTCTGGTAATAGAAGGTGAGAGGAAGGTTTTTGTATGACTTTTTAGGGTCGAAAAAATTTATCGTGGTCAAGTCGGCTGCGTTGGAGGTGTGAGACTCTTTTAGAGTGTACATAGTGACGAAGAGAGGCTAGATCGTCTGCAACTTTTTGGGGGGGCGTATTGGAAATCTCGTGATACTTTATATAAAGTTTCCTGAGACTGGTAACGTCTGTAGGGAGGCCTTCCTGCTGGATAGAAACCATGACGCTTGTTTTTGTTTTACCCTCGTAGCACACCGAGTCGGATTTATCGTGCAGATAAGCGAGATATAGACGTATATTCTCATATATCTTTTTATCTCTAAGACTAGAGAGCGCATAGCGACATTCGGTGGTATCGCTAGTTTGCTGCGTTAATTTAACAGTGGGCGGCGAAAGGGGGTCAATAGAAGAGGGAGTGGTTAATGAGTTTGGTGTCGCAACGGCTGATTTTTCTGAAATAGGGTTTAAAATGTGAGAACTGATGAAATTGGGATACTTAGCTCCAGTTCTGAGGTCGAAATTAGGGAAAGGCGTGTGTGTTAGGGGTTGAGTGTTTTGAGTTTGAGTTGTAGGGGTTAAGTCGAAAGAGACACGTTGACGTTGGGGCTTGATTTGGGGTGGAATATGGGGAGTTGGAGTTTGGGTGAGCGGCTTAAAATTAGGAAAAAATTTTGTTTTAAAACTCCAATTGGAGCTGGGTTTGTTGTGGGAAGAGGAGGTGGGTTTTGGCAAATTGGATTTATTTACTAACTTATTTGTTGGTTTAGGTATAACGGACTGCTTGGCTTTATCCTGCTTCTTGGGCGTATTTTCCAACCAATTCCAGACACGCAACTTTCCAAGATTGAAATTTGGATTATGGAATAACCATTCGTGTTTGGCTGGAAGATTGAGCTTGAAGCTGCGCTAGCTTCTATGGTCAGATGTTAGAAGCAAATCGCAGCGGCTAATGGTAATGCCATATTTCTTTTCGAAGAAATTCGAGATCCAATCCTCATCAGCGTTTGGGGGGCGCCTTTGATAAGAAGCGTAGTGACCAATTGATTCTTCAAAGCAAGCTTATCAAGTCTACGTTGCCATTCGGAAGGTGTCCAATTTGAATTGAAATGATTGATAAGCCTCCGTGGGGCAGCGATTGGAGGAGCTGACATAGACGCGTTCTCTGTTGTAAAGTTGGAAGAAACTTCACAGGAATCGGTGGGTTGAATCGTCCGCAGATGACTTATATGTGGGGGTGAGCGTGAACCCACTTCAGGATCCATTAATTCAGCCATGAGCGATGTATTATAGGGAACATACGAGGGATAGAGTCGCAGTAAGTTCGTCACCGACATCGTTTACTTTATCGAAGATAACCCATTGTTTGGCAGAGAGTTGTTTGTGTGACGAGGACTGGAAATGAATGTCTATGTCGCCACGCAGGCAGCTTATCAACTCGCAGGTTTTTTGGTTGAAGATTACCTGCGCAGAAGAGATAACTTTGATGTCACTCAGCACTTTATCCAGGTGATGTGAGGGAGTTTCTTCATTCCTGGATCTCCCGGAGTCTAACCAGAAATTTGTTTATCCATGTGCTTTACTTTGGATTTTATTAGATCGGTTGAGTTATGCACTGACCTTCGCAACTCTTCAACACTTTTAACATTGCTTTCAATGACCAAAATTTTATCCGTAATCTTTTTGGCTAGTGCGTCTTGGTAGGAGTCATGCGAAACGCTTATGCATTTTATTGCCAAAAGCACGTGCGAAAGTGAGATACTCTTACACTCATCACAGAATAAAAGTAGGTTATCGGAGAATTCGACACAAACCGTTCCCACATATGCTCTTGCAAGCAACCCAGTCAGCATTGTTGTCACAGATTACACAATTGGCAATTCCGCAAGGCATATGGTATTTAAAGAAGATGGGAAGATATACCATATTTTTTATGGTGCTCAGCAGCATACACGATTTATACCCCTGGATGTTCTAATGTCAGGAGTATGCCAACGTACTAAACCACGCCTTGCACACCTCAACCACTCGACTCGACTACAATAAAATATTGCATGCTCGTCATTTGGACAATTTGGACACAAGGAATAGTTATCGTGTCCCAAGCGGTGCAGATATTTACAGTACCCCCCGTGACCGGACAGGAAGTGTCTGAGGTGGTAGTTATATGTGTCCGGTTTACCCACACTCCTATAGACGGAATTAACTTACAAGGTCCATCGGTCTTTTGTGGTGTTGTGTCATCCATTCTGCCACCAGGTCGCCAAAGATCATTCTTTTCCTCTCTTTAAGCCTTTTTATTTCATGCGTTTCTACGAGGCAGTTTGACGCAATTTTGCTGTACATCCTAAACATCTCATCTCCGAGTATGTTGATAAGTACCATTCCAGCTATACCATATGCTGCTTCATCCGATATCGTTCGAAAGTCACATATCGTCCTTAATGCGCATAGTCTGTATACCGACGATAGTTTTTTCTTAGTATCCTGTCTGACTAGTGCCGTGGCCCAAGCCCGGCCAGCGTAAAGCAGAACCAAGCTGATCGCCTTTGAAAGTAATACCCTTCTAGTGTAACCAGGTCCACCGATATTTGGTAGAATTCGTGATAATGCCGCTTGTAGTAAAGGCTATTATCTAACATTACTCCTAGGTATTTCATTGCTCTTTTAGACCGAATTGTCTGGCTTCCAACCAGGAAAGTTGCATATTCCACGGCCTTACGACTGGTTATTAAAATTGCCCCAGTTTTGTGGTCAACAAGTTCAAGTCCAGCTGAACTTAGTCAATCTTTTATATGCGCAGTAGCAGCATTTGTAGCAGATTCTACTTCGTGAATGTGCTTGGCGAGAATAATATTCCACAATAATGGTCCTAGTAGTAATCCGTGTGATACTCCTGCAGAGATACTCTTATGTTTGATACCATCTTCTGTTTGATACTACTCCTTACAATCTTAAGTAAATAGCGTGGTGTATCGGTTCTAGGGAGTGCTGTTGTTATGAATAACCAGCTTATGGAGTTAAAGACATTTTCAACATCAACTGTTACCAATGTGTAATATTCCTTTGTACCACATCGCCATCTATCACTTTTGTCGCAATGTCTACTAGCGCTTTTATTACATCTATGGTAGACCGCGATTTTCTAAAACCGAATTGGCGATTTAATAAAGCTCCTTTTTCCTCAGATACTAACAATAGTTTTTCGTAAATGATAGGTTCCGTAATCTTGCCCAGGGTATCTAGAAGACATATTGACCGACATGAAGCTGGTTCACCTGGTGAACTTTAGCAGTAGTACCAAATGCTGTTTTTTCCATGGCTCAGAAGAAAATTCTTCATTTAGACATCTATGGTATGCTGCTATGAATATACCTGGTCTTTCCTGGACAGCTGCCTGTACGGCCTTATTTGGAATTCCGTTGGGTCCAGGCGTCCGCTGATATCTGTGGAATTTCTGCTTCCCTATTCGCTTCCTCGATATAATGCATAAGAGGTGGTCTTTGTGGGAAAATAGATGCTAGCAGAGTGGGGCATGTTATTTGTGGAGCCTCATAGCCCTTTACTTTGGCCATTACCATCCTATATGCAGTACCCCAAGGATTTAGATCAGTTTCGTTACACAGTCGCCTGATGCATATCGCTTTACTTTCTTTGACCGGAGTTTTGAGATGGCGTCTTGCTCTGCCATGTGTATATGAATCAAAGTAATCCAAAAGGGAAAATCATCCAGCCTGCCAGTCGAAAGCAGAGATTCCCAGGTAGCCTAACCAAATCAGAAGTAGCCGTAGTTGGGAGCTCTAAAGCACGAGCAGAAGGTAATCGACGATTTTTTCATTTGAAATGGGCTTTCAGTCAATCCTCTGAAAACTGAGAGTTATCTGGATCTACATTGCTATGACAAGGCCAATTATATCCTGTGTGTCCGTTGCCTGGTGGAATAAGTTTTCACGTAAATGCATCATGGCCGAAGGGGGATCTTCAGAGACGACTTCAAAACTGATTTATTGTAGAATGCCACACTGGTGTCCCGTGTCTTTTTTTAAAGCTGAGATATACACAATAATGGCGACATATGTCTCTTGTGTTTTACGTAGGTACCCGCGTACGGCTTGAGCCTACGGTGCGTCTTCGCACAAGATATCAAAACAATGCGTTGATAAGCGCCCATCGGATAGCACAAGTACGACCACGACTTCCCCTTTGGTGAAGGGTCGAGGCCTATCTAATATCTCCGCTATTCTGTGGGTCATGGCACCCGGTTGCAATGGAACTCCACATCGAGCAAACCAGATGGTTCCATAGCAATTCCTTGGTTGAGCACAGGTCGTAGCACTACAACATATGCTAAGCCATGAGATGTCCAAGCTCCATTCGGTCTACTCTCCCCGCGATTGTGAGTACAAACCTACAGCCACCACCATACTCCCACAAGGGGGCCAACTCCTAGATTAGGCCGGAACCATAGTTCCGAGGACTCCTGACCTTCCGTGGTTCCATAATATAGCTTCCGGTCGAGCTTCGCAACCTTGCGGTCACTTCCAGATGGGCACCTCGCTGCCCAGGACTGGCGGCCTTTGAACAAATTTAAAAATTTCTATGTTCCACCCCCTAGCTGCCTACTGCGTCTTCTATTAAATACCTCCTTTGCAAAACTATGGGAATCCTGGCGACAATGAATTGGGATTTATAGCGACGACTATTGCGTGACTTCACTGAACGCAATGGAAAGGCTCATTTCACTGAGTCCAGGCCACAGCTGTCTTTGGTTTTCAAACTGCTTAATTCCACTGAATGCCCATACATTCACATGAGCAAGGATATGCCTTTCCATCGCTCTTCGTCAATTCACTTTGATACCAAAATAGAACTTATATTGGAGGCACAAATTCCAGACTTGGCATGAGTCGAGGGTGATCTTAAGCCTCTTGCTTATCTTAGGTCCCAGGATTTCGAGGAATGAAATCGCCGATGAACGTTTTTAAATCTAAACATGACTATAATTGCAGATGGGATTAGTCTGCAGGTTGCCGGCAGACCGAAAGAATGCTTCCCGATATTTTAAAGAGATCAGCGACTTTCCTGCTGGCTATTAGTGGGAAAGGCTGTGGGCTGCTTATGGGCGTCATGACGAGGCACTACGCTACACTGCTGAGCAAATGAGTGCACTAGACATATGTAAGGGACCCAACAGCCTGCAACACTTACAGTGAAAGCGATAATGACACCGTGGAGCTCAGTGAGTGTCTACCGGCCTTACCGCGAATCAGGCTACAGATACTCGACGCTGGATATTTCATCACTCTTCTTTCTACGAAAGACTGAGAACTTTTTGTAAAAAAGTCGGGGAGGCATTTTCATGTCTTTTAGAAATAGTCTTCTGGATGTCCCAAACAGACCCGGCATGTACGTATTTGCCATTAGTACGAGATCATTATAAAAAAGTGGTCCCTATCCGAGTATTCTTCATGACATTGTTAGAATATGCCATCAAAGAACTGCCTGTCCTGAGATGGGAGAGAAATCATCGGCAAAGTGCCCGCCACTATTAAAGACCATTGGAATGCTTTGAAAACTGTCTTTACATCCAGCGCTGAAACAACGTTCACTCGCCGGAAGAGGCAATATAAGACGCGTCTTTCCATAGTTAACTGGACATAAATCGAATAGAAAAAAAGTGAATGATCACTTTATAGCTACCCCAACAGCTGAGAGGAGCATGCTGAACTCCCTACGTCACAATAAAGAAAGTAAAATCCCATCTTGGCGCAAGATATAAAAAGCGCATATTCGGCTGGCTGCAGAAACTGGGAAAGCTGTATGCAGTAGCAAAACGATTTATAGAATTGCTGAAGGGTAGACAGTTGAACGTATCCCCAAGTTTCATTTGGTTAAGGGCTTACCAGGAGTGTTGCGAACCGTGTGGCTAGCAAAAGCAAGTGCTCGGGCACATATCACAAGCCTCCACCAAGGATGAGTTCACAAACATGATAAAGGTGGTACGACTTGACCATACATATACTCTCCGAACTCGTACGAGGAGGACCGCTAACACAGTCTGGACTTCAGAGGGCTTAAAATGCTTTTCAAGAAAAGCGACAAGTGCGTGCCAAATTATGCCCGATATTGTCAGCTTGCGTTTTCGCGGATCCGAACTTTGATCGTAGTGTTGTTGAGCTGTACGAAAAGGAGTACACGCGAGACGCGAGTGATAGATTCATGGTATCTATGCCCCTGTGCTGTAGTGAACCGAAGTTTAGGGGTTCTTTAGACATTGCGATTCGTCGATTTGATTCCGCTGAAAAAAAATTCGCTAAAAATGATTCGTTAGCCCAAGCGCACAAAAAATTCCTCCGCGAGTATGAATCGTTGGGTCATATGGAAAAGGTGAAAGACTACTCAGAATTCCGATTTTTTACCTCACCACGCCGTGGTTAAGAGTGATAATTCGGGTGCCATACGGGTCGTGTTCAATGCGTCACAGGGTACGAGTAATTTTCTGTCGCTAAACGACACCCTCTTCGCTGGTCCTAAACTACAACAAGACTTGTGGATTGTGCTTCTAAGATTTCGGTTTTTTCGCTACGCATTTACGGGTGACATTGTTAAGATGTTTAGGTAGATCCAGGTAAAGAAGTCTGACCTCAACCGTCAAATGATTGTCTGGCGCCAACAGTTATCTTGCCGGAACGAAATTTGCCCCCTTCGCGTTTATTTGGGTCCTAAACAAAGTTGCAGAGTTGGAACGAGATCGATTTCCAACAGGTTCCACTTAGTTGACTAGCAACACTTACGTGGACGACGTGTTGGGTGGCGGGAATACCCTCGAAGAAGCCCAAAACGCTCAGTGTGAGCTCATTTCAATCCGCGCTCTGTGAACTAAGCAGGTGGACAGCGAACGTGGACGAATTACTACCAATTCCCAGGGCTGTCTGACTCAAAAAACATTGGGAACTCCTACGTGTACATCAACTCTTGACCTCGGTTGGCACACAGGTGAGGATAGCTTTCAATTTCAGATCCGAAGAGAAGCAGACCTTTTGCTGCTAACAAAACGGCGTCTTTTATCAAGTAGCCTCCGGCTCTTTGACTCACTTGGACTTTGGCTCCAGTTCTCATTCGGTCAAAAATTCTGATCCAAGACTGCTAGCTATTGGGCGTGGATTGGGATGAAGAGGTCTCGCAAATTATTCAGGAAAAATGGCGAAGTCTTCTTCATGATCTAGAGGCAATTCAAACTACTACAGATACCCCGATGGCTTCAGATCGAATCGCGTCAAGAATGGTACGTCCATGAGTTTAGTGACGCTTCAGGGCGTGCTTACGCTTCCACAGTGCATGCTGTCAGTCAACAGACAAATGGGACTTGGACGAGTGTGTTGCTGAGCAAGAGCCGCATTGCTCCTGTAAAATGCATGAGTCTACTACGGATGGAGTTGCTTGGTGCCGTATTGCAGCCCTATGCGCTGACGTTGCGCACCAACCTACCAGGATCTTGTGCTGGTCCGATTCTAAGGTAGTGTTAGCTTAGTTATGTGCGCACCCTTTAAAGTGGGTAGCGTATGTGGCAAATCGAGTAGCTGAAATCGACCGTTTGCTCCCAGATGTGGATTGGAGGCATGTGCGGTGGCATAACAACCCAGCAGACAGCGCTACATGAGGCTTTTCTGCAGTAGAACTAGCGGCGTCAAAGTTGTGGTGCAATGGGCCGCCATGGCTTTTTCAAGGATGCAGTATCTGATAGATGTTTCCACCGAGTTATTGGTGGTACGAAAAAGTGCTTGGTCAGACTGGCTATCCAAGTTCAGTTCGTTTGATCGACCTGTCCGAGTGTTGGCCTTAATCTTCCGTTGGCAGCGCCTAAGCCTGAAGCGTACCGAAAACTCGTCAAAGAGGGTAAGCCTCGAAGACTTATGGCGGCCGGAGCGGGTCCTGTATCGGTCTGCACAGTCGGATTTTTTTCAGGAAGAGATTCAGACTGTGAGCTCTGGCAAAGGCGTTAGTCACAGCAGTAAACTGCGCCATCATGCATCGTTTCATAACCCTTACTTGACATACGAAGGGAAACATCCGATACTGCTGTCTCGACACTCTTGGCTGGCAACTCTCTTGGAGCGAAAGGCGCATGCAATCACAATGCACTGCCCGATATCGCTGACATGGGGCTACTTGGTAAGTTTTGTATGGATCTTGGGTGGACGCATTCTGTGCACGATTCGCTGCTCGCCCATGCACACAACAAATGGCCAAATTACCTAAGGGTGGTCCGATCTTTTGCAGAGACCGGAGTTGACTACGCTGGATCTTTTCAACTCAGATTAGCACCAGGAAGAGGTACTCATTCTCAAGACGGTTATGTGTCAGTCTTCGTATGCATGGCATCAAGAGCAGTCCATTTAGAAGTTGTAACTGCCCTTTCCACCGAGGCTTTTATGGCAGCGTTCACCTGTTTTACTGCCAGACGAGGCAGCTGTTGCCGCCTGTACAGTGACAACTCTACAAATTTTCGAGGCGCCAGTGCTGTACTTCGGCGCCTATTTAGGAAAATGTCAGAGTTTCAGGAAGATGTTGCTGCCAAGTTATTGAATAAGCTTTGGGAGGCTGCCGTAAAGATCTTCAAGCAGTACCTTCGCAAGGTCGTTGGTGATACCTTGTTGACCTACGGAGAATTTGCTACCGTTGTTGCTAGTATCGAGTAGTGCATGAGTACGCTACCTCTTTGGGCACAGAGCAGCAACCTGTCGACTTAAATGCGCTGACGCCGACCCTAACTGAGAGCCCACGAAATCCTAGAACGCGATGGGAAATGCTTCAACAAATGCGCAACCACTTTTGGCGCAGATGGAATTCTGCGTATCTGAACCACATGCAACGACGTTCAAAGTGGTGTTTTGAGAATCCTAACATCCATATCGAAGTAATGGTTTTGCTGATTGACGATCGATTACCGCCGGGCCGTTGGACTCTCGCTAGAATCATTTAAGTACATCCAGGATCTGATGGCAAGGTGAGAGTAGTTACCGTTCGTACCTCCAGGGAACGTCGTTCTTTTTTCTCGTTCTGTTGTCGCTTCCACTGCAACGCTGCTGCGAAGACATTTCGAGAAAAGGATACGAAAATACTTTCTTGGTTCAGAAGATGTTCCACAGGGAACAGTATTTGGTCCTATTTTGTTGAGAGCCACCCAAAATAAGAATTACGCATATAATTCCTAAGCGGGTAAAAAAACAACACCGTCTTCATAGGTACTTCACGTTTTGTTCAACGATTTGGATAAAACGCACGGCAGTACCAACAGAGGGTTTATTTGGCTTGCAGTAATGTTTATCTCGTAGCTACGTTCAAGTGTAGCGATTTACATAGAGAACGATGTAGCGAACCCCACAAATTCAAACTTTCCTAGGACGAAGAAGAACTGAGAACTGGCTGGTAACACCCTGCGTCTGATGCTAGTTTCATGACTGTTTGAAAATTATGCTACCTTTTTCGAGGTAGCAAGGATATTTTTTGATCTCAATCGTGTTATGGTGACTTGGCTTTTGGTTTATTAAGTCCCGATACTGAATAGATATAGCGTTTGTAGGGGAAGATTGACATCTAGTCCGTTGTTATGAGAAGACCTCATAACTACTCCTTGGAATATTTTCGGCATGGGCTGATGTCTTGGAATGTTCATGACACACGGAATAGAATAAGACAATTGATAGTTAGCTTATAATTGACCGTGTTCTTCTTTCCTCTTTAGGTGTTGCTAAATTACGGAACTCAACCAACTTGAAGTGCGGTTGGAGCCCAGGAATATGGCATGAACTTTTCTCATCTCAACTGCCTTAAATACTTCTGTCAGTGCACTCTATTAACAGAGTTTTGCTATTGCCTATTTGGCCTACAGCTACTTTGTGGGCCTTCTACTGCCCACACGTTTAATTTGCTCTGTCATTCGTAACTTGCTCTTAGGAACAATATCATGACCTCCGATGAAAGTGTTTCTTTTCAACAAGACTTTCACTTCCCTCATCATTCTGTCGTTTTATTCCGACCGAAACATAGTTGGAATAGTCTGGGTGTGAGTTGTACTATATTTAATGAGGGTGCACCTTCTTCCGATGAAACACCAGGTGTCCATTGCCCGAAGTACAACAAAACAAAATCAAGGACGAACCCGGACACATGTTCCTTCATCTACAAATAGAGTACAATTCACCTCTGTGCTGTGAACCAAGGATAATATTAGGTTTAACACAGACATACATAACACTGCCTTGTTGACCTCCTTTACTCTATCTTATGCTCTGAGCTATAAAACTTTGTTTCAACTTTATCCATCATGTGTCTACGTTCAAATGCTAGTTATAGATTCAACTACCGCAACTACTACTCCCCTGATCACCTATTATCATGTTCCCAGCCGCTGATTTTGTGAAAACAACCGAAAATAAACTTCTAAATCACAGAATGCTATAAGAAACGGATACCCACGCGAGTTCTGTAGTTGTGAACATCAATCTTAATTGCTGAGCAAAAGATAGTCAAAGGAAAGCATCTACTAGGACCACTTCAGATGGGGTACGACCAGTAGGGTGGCTACAAATTCGGCTAAAAGCACATGGCTGCCGATGGTGGATGAAAACCAAAAGGCGCAGCAAAACTTTAGCTTCATTCGAAAACTCTGCAGAGATGGAGTTTCCTTTTTTCTTTTTTGTGTTTTGTTCATCGACCAGAGTTTGTCTTTCCTAGCTGAATGAGAAGATGGGGAGTTAATGGGTTTTGAAACGCGACGGAGCGCAACTGAACAGAATGCCAGTTGGTATAGCATATAGTGGCAAGCGGCAAAGGCAATGGTAGGTACTCGTAATGCTTCTATTTCTATTCTAACTCTCCCACACCACCCCTTCAGGTAGGGAAAAGTTTAAATTTCTTCAATTAGAACTGAAACGAGGACGAAAACTTTCCCACTTTCCTTCTAATGTCATGGGCTCTAGGGTGCCTTCAAAGTCGACGGCTACTCCGAGCCTTCCCATTCAACTAGGGCAAACGGTTGAAGATGTGCGATGGTGAATTTGCCAAAAAAAAAACTAGCTCGTGGGAAATGTCGCTCACCGCAAAGAGTTTGATGGATGCAATTATTTAAAAAAAAAAAAAAGCAGAAGAACAACCACGAGGGATTCTCGTGGCTAGATTAGTTTGAGTTCTAGGAGCAGCACAGTTCTGCGGATTGGGATTGCAGAGTTGAAAATTAGTTCAAATGATCGCAATTTTTCCTTCGTTTTTCCTAACATCTAAGTGAATTTTGTATAAAAGAGAAAAAGTTTTCAGCCTCTGTGTGTTAACTTTTAGATTTTTGGTTCTAAATGTTTGATGAGTTCATCTGTGATTTAAGGGAAAGCTGGAAAATATGTTGGAACAAGTAATTTATGATGCTAGCTGGCATATGGAAGGGATACCAGTAAAGAGAAATATAAAATCTTTGAGGCCTTGGTCTCAGGAGAATTGTCTCACCACCGTCTCCATTTAATGAGGCTATGGGGGATAAATCGATCATGATGAGTAAAGAGCCAGTTCACGAACATGGGGAGCGCCATATTTATGGGAAGAGTTCTGGAAAGATTTTACGTGGAAAAATAATCTCAACTATTGCAAGCTAATTTCCACAAACAAAGGGCCTCTTCAGGAAGTGGTGCTACTTTCGTATAAGTCGATACCGCTTTCGCGGACCAGCATAAAAAAATGCTTGGATTCCGGCCATTGACGACCCAACTTAGCCCACAAACCCACGCGACTTGTAACACATTCAAAAGTTAGTGAAGCGTAGTATTATAAGGCAGAAGAACTACTACCACAAGCTAAGTCCGCTACAAAGATAATACCACCAGCTCAAAACTCGAACACAGGTGGATGAAATTCCGTCCACATGGCCGATTCTGATGGTAAGCATGTCTCCACGAACGAGCCCCTCTAGACTGAACTATAGTATGACCAGCTAAGAACGATAGGGAAAATATTTAAATAAAACAACAACGGTGTGAGATATAAAATCGATTCTGGCTGAATTTTGAAGCGGTCGGTCCAATTTTTGATGACTCGGTCCAATACGAGTATGTGCGGTGTTATTCCGGCAGTAGCGTGTCGAATGTTGGCCTCGTGCTCGTGGTTGGCTTCTTAGCGTAGACTAAGGACTTCACGTAGCCCCGGAGAAAATAATCGAGTGGCGTCAAATCGCATGATCATCGCGGCGGCCAATTTACGAAGGCTCGCCGAAAGATGACCCAGTTGTCAAATTTCTCCGAGCGCTGCGTCGCTTGTATGTCATCCAGGGCCGTCTTGTTAGAACTACAGCTCGGATAAACCGATGTTGTAGAGCCTTGACCACAAAAAGTCGGTTAACATTGCTATATGCTATATGCCTGAGGCCATTGACGGTAACGGCGTCTACTTCCTCATTTTTAAAGAGATAAGGTGCGATGATGCCGCCATGCCATAAGCCGCACCAAAGAGTCAATCTTTGTGGATGCATTGATGCTTGGCCAAACACTTGTGGATTGTGTTCACTCCAGTAATGGCAATTTTGCTTGTTGACATAGTCGCTGAGCCAAAAATTGGTGTCGTCCGAGAAGATGATTTTTTTGGCCAAAATCCAGATCTCCGGCCAACATTTCCAACACCCAATTAGCGAACTCACGGCGTTGCCTATGGTCGTCCGGCTTCAATTCTTCCATCAGCACAGTCTTATACAGATGTAGTCCCAAACCGCAAAATAAGCCGAGTTGACTCTCTGCCGATGCCCGATTCCGCTGATCGGCGCCGAATCGGCATTTCTGGTCTTCTCCGATACTAGCCGCTACGGCGGCTATGTTATCTTCATTTCGCACCAATCTCTGTCTGGTTGGTGGCTTACGATCCAAAAAAGTGTACTCACTCTCAAACTTCTCCACGGTACAACGAATTGCCTGCATACTGAAGCCATGATAACCACCGACCTCACGACGAAATTCATGTAGTGAAGTTACAATTAAGCCGGCATTTCAATATTTTTTAAGAATTTCCGCACGTTCAGCAGGCGTAAAATGATGCACGATGAAATGGCAAAGCTTGCCGGATATTTTGATATCTGGATGTAATTGAAAAACTATCATTGCTATCTGGTCACCCTATTGATTGAATCGACGGCGACGTCAAAAGTCCATTCAGCTTCGACACATTCGAGTCTAAGGTTAACTGAGGAATCTTTTGAGCCAAAATGACAATCCGACAATAAGCTGCTAATACTGCTGGTTCTACTGGTTGTGGGCTGTGCCGTAGAGCTAACTGCCTGACCATGTAATATAACGACGACCCAATAAAAAACGTCTAAGGATCAGCAACTATGCATGTGGAATTTTTTTGGGCTCGTACCGGAACAGATCCAGCTGAATTGAAGTTCTTTACCGCAAATAGATACCACTGCCATCCCAGAAGTGCTATGAAATAGTCGAGCAAAAAATAAAAGGAAAACTGTGACACCTTCACTGGGAATTGTTGTAGTGAGAGAATTTCAATTCTGCTTGGATGCGATTTTAAGAGGATATCTAGTGTAATAAACTTTAGACTATTAGCCATTTGGTTTAAGCCCTGATTATAATTCTAATATGCGCTTATGGTCTCACAGAGCCAGAAAAAGGCTTTACCAAAACTGCTTCACCAAACTCCTTGTACGAGACATATTCGTACGAGGTTCAGGACGTTCTTAGTACAACTGCATAAAGGCCAAGTTAGTTGAGGAGGGTATCTTTGGCTGTGTAGAGTTGTAAAGCATTGAGTATGCTGCAGTTTCGAAAATGGATTCGGGGAGAAATGTCTTGTAATATATTTCTGTTTACAAGGTGGCGCAAGAGTTGTCACCCGATGTTCTTTGGCTGTAAACGTTGGTTCTGCTTTGGATTATCTTTACTTGACGGCTTAAATTTTTTTCCATTAAGTCGAGAAAATGATATCGGCTAAGGGGCCGCCGCCAGAGTTGATGACCTTTCGGGCCCGATTTGTGGCGTTTTCCATCATTCTTGTCAGAACTTCCGGCCATACGTCCTCTCATTCTTGATGGATATTCTCCTTGAGCGCTTCAACAGAACGTCTCATGATTTTTAACGTAAACCACCTGTCATGCAGACCTTATGTTTACGGGATGCCCATACATGCATAGGGAGCAAGAATACGCCTTGCCATCTCCCTCAATCCTTTGATACCAATTCGGAACTGTGTTGGAGGCACTAGTTCCACCCTTGGTATGAGTCGAGGCCGACCTAAAACCTCTTACTGTTCTTAGGGTCACAGCACAAAGTACTTATTTGCTACTCTACAATGGGTTAGACCCGTTCTCGCGATTTGGGTTTAAACCACAACCACCATGACGCTCCCACAAGGAGGCCTACCTCAACAAGTCAGACCCGGACCGAAATCCGGGGGGCTCCTGACTCCCATGGTACCGTGATTTAAGTCCTGGTATGGACTACCGGTTGTCAAGCCTCCAACAAGACCTATGACCGGCAACTTGTTACTGGTCAAATCGTAGCAATCTTCAGACGCGTTATCTGAAGATGTTTACGATAAGACCAGTAATATGCTCTGCCCTCGCTTTTTATTAGACAACGTCATGGATGGGCGAAGCCTTGATAATTGGGCGGGGGCCCTGAGGGCTTCAACAGTCTGAGGCTTCTTGACTTAGACTCGTGATTTCAAAAAAACCAAACAAAGAAGTCTAGAACGGTTAAATCAGGCGATCTTGCTGGCCAGCGCAAATCGCCAAAATGAGATATTAGGCGACCCGGAAATGCAGCCCTCAAAATTTCGGTTATGGCTCATGCAGTACGCGCCATTGCTCCATCCTGTTGGAACCACATGTTCTCCAGTCCCAATTCATCCAATTGCGGAAGGAGAAAGCCATTAAGCATGGCTCTGTAGTAATTTAAAACGGGTGTAATGGCCCTTCGTGGGTTAGACCGGATTTTTAGTGACCCAGAAGCGATAATTTTGCTTTTTCAGTTATCCACAGAGATGGAGATGGGCCTCGTCGCTCATGATGATTTTCGATAAAAAGTCGTCTCCCTCGTGGTCGAGATTCAGGATGGCATGAGCGTAGGGTACATGCGCTTGGCGGTCAATATCTAACAGCTGATACACTGTCTGCACTTTAAAAAGGAACATCTTACAGTCTTTCACCAAAATTCTCTGTAAAAATCGCAGATTGATGTCCAATTGCGCTGCACGTCGCCTCGTCGACTCTTTGGGGTCGTCTGCGATATCTCCAACCACAGCTAAACGTCGCACAGTGGACCGTTTCGTACATGCTAGACGTAAAAAAGTCAACTGCGACTCATTGTTTTTGATGTAGTTCCGAACAAAAACAATTCCCCGCTGATCATATAACTGTAATCTAAATTCTGTTTAATTAATTTAGCAACAGGTTCTGGCTAATCAAAGGCCAATTTTTAGTTTTTCTCAGTGATTGCGTGTATTAATTGCATTGTGAGCTTCTCATATATTTTATTATAACTCTAAATTGAAAAGGAAACAATTTACAAGAAATGGCAGGCTTATTAGTCGGTATGTTCTATTTTATTTATCCGTTTTTGATTTCTAGTACCTCGTTTAATTGTCTTGTTAATAAGCCTCAAAAGCAAGTCGTATTTTGTGGTGTAAAATTGAAAGATTTTGTTCTTTTTTTAGATAATCTAACTATGAGTGTGTCAATGTGTCCGGATGAGTTATATATTTTTGTAAAGTGCATCGTTTCTAGTTAAAGAATATGTGTCATTTTTGCTCCGCACGAATTTGCAACACTTGATTTTCTTCCTTCTAACTGCTAGAGTATGGGATTCCGGGAATGGAGTATTTTGAAATTTGGTGTTCCAATGAAAAGAAAAACCGTATTAATAAAATTTTTGAATATGTTTCAAACAAAATAAATATTTCTGAATAAAATTGCAAGCTTTCCAAGCAAATAAAAAAATAAAATTCGACTGTTGTCAGTAAATTTCGATAAGAAATGGAAAGCAGCCGGCTTGAGAAAAGAAAGGTTTTTTTGATATATGAAGATTGGTTGAATGGCAATGATTTTATTCTAGCACGTAAAGCAAACAGTTTTGAAAGTGAAAATGAAGAATCTGAGCATACTTCTAAGAGTGGAAGGCCAGGAAAAAGATTTGAGGATTGTGTTAATCACTCTAAAGGCGCCAAGGTTCGCGATCTCCTCGAATCCAGATTTCCTTCAGAACTATTATATGTTGCTCAAATGGCTTCACGTGCAAATGGAAAGCGTATAGTTGCGGATGTTATAAAAGAAGTAACAGAGCATCCCCAAGCTGCAAGAGATTTTAAAACTAATCAAAGGAAGTTAGATAAAGTTCGATCCTACAGTAATGACGAGGCCCTTGCTTTGAACGAAGGTCACTTTTGATTTTTCAAATGATAATTCCTGATTTTCATTGCTCAGTCGTATTGAGGAACACGACTTTGCCTCAAAGGTCTTATTCATTCAGTGCTAGATACCACTGCACTGGCACGCCTAAGTTATTAATCGGTTTCCAATGTTGTTAGGGTGTTAGAAGGTCGAGATTTGTTTTGAGGAAATCATTATTGCCTCGAGTGAAATTAAAACTCCAAAAAATTTCAGATAGAGACAAATTGTCCTAAATTTATCTGAGAGTGTATGATGTGCACTCTGCCCTTTTTTTCTACTTAAACGGAACTGTACTTCATTTAGAAGTTCGATATTTGTTTTGAGGAACTGATTATTATTAGTAACGTTTTCCAGATTAATAATGCAGGCTATTTCAATTCAAGAGAAAATTGAAATGATATTGATTTATGGAGAAAGTGGAAGGAACATCGATGGTGCTATTGCTCTTTACGCCCAACGTTTCCCAGACCAGATACGATCGCGCGCTTCCTTTTATCGAGTCATCCAACAATTCACTGGTGAAGGAAGTGTGCAACCAAAGAAAAGGAATCGGTCAGATAGGGTGGCTATTGAGGACAATGAAATAGCAGTGTCAGCTGCCGTTGCACACAATCCTCACATTAGCACTCGCCAAATAAGTCGACTGTCTGTAAGATATTACATCGGCATAAATACCATCCTTATGATGTTTCAGTGCATCAAGAATTTTTTAGTGAGGATTTTCGCAACCGGGTTTCCTTTTGTCAATGGGCACTTCAGCAAATTGAACGAGACCCCCTTTTCTTCTCCAAGGTGTTATTCTCTGATGAGTCGACTTTCACCAATCACGGTACGGTCAATCGACATAATATGCATTACTGGGCTACTGAAAACCCTTTTTGGTTGCGACAAGTTGAACGCCAGCACCCTTGGAATGTTAATGTTTGGGCGGGAATTATTGGGGATAAATTAATAGGTCCATATTTTATTGAAGGCAACTTAAATGGCGAAAAGTATGCAAACTTCTTGCGGGACCATCTTCCAGTATTACTAGAAGAACTGCCATTGGAGTTGCGACAAACAATTTGGTTTCAACATGATGGTTGTCCAGCTCACTATTCCCAAGTATCCCGGGGCGTATTAAACAATGTTTATCATCAACGATGGATCGGGCGAGGGGGTCCGAGGCAATGGCCTGCTAGATCACCTGATCTTACGTCACTTGATTTCTTCTTGTGGTGCTACTTAAAAAGTAAGGTTTACAGAAAAAAGCCAACAACACGTGAGAACATGAAAAGACGAATAACTAAAGCTTGCCGGAAGATTACGCCACAAATAATTCTCAGTTCTGTTGGTTCATTTAGAGCGCGGATATTGAAGTGAATGGTCACATTTTCGAGCATTTGATGAAATAGTTTCGGGAAATAAACGTCGAAATAGGAAGAATTCAATGATTCAACAGTTGGTGGCAAGGGGACCCACTCTAATTAGTCACCCCGAAGGAAACAAAATACTGCTACGTCCACGTCGTTGTTTATGGGTTATGCTAAACGCAGTATGTAAAAACAAATGACAAGCCTACGAGACAAGCAATACGACTGAGCAATGAAAATCAGGAATTATCATTTGAAAAATCAAAAGTGACCTTCGTTTGCCCTTGAAAATGGATCTCAAGGTCAAACTCGTGGTCACCATCTTATGTCCCCTTCAGAACCTTGTGACTTTTGTCTGAAACATTTTTTGCGATATCGTGTATTTTTCGAGTAATTTGGATGTCTCAAGTTAAAAAACTCACCCTGTATAGACACAAAACTTACGCGTCATACTTACGAAATCTTAAGAAAACAATCGATCGAAAGAGGTCATGCATTATATGCATCAGTTTACAGTTTAGCCAAAGCTAAAAAGGATTGTTTTCCATCCGAAAATGCAATATGTGTCGATGAATCGAGTGCCTACATAAATTTAAAAAACATATTTTATCACACAGCTAAGCGTTTGTTATTAGTGCAAGAGAGAGTTGTATCCCAAAACGTAGCAGACGGATCGTCAATTCTTTTTATTTGTAAATGGGAAGGTGATGGTAGCTCAGCTCACTACAAGCAAGCTTTTGAAAACCAAGCGAATTCAGACGAATGTTTTTTCCTTATTTCATTTGTTCCTATTCAGCTTAGATATATGGCAAAATCCCCATCCTTCATCCACACGTTTATGCCGTCCAATTAATTTTATGTTTGCTAAAGAAACAGAAAATATGGCTCTTAGAGAATTTAACGCAGTTCGGAATCAGTTTGCAAATATCGAAGAGCTCGAGTTCTCGGTTGGCGGCAAAAATGTCAAAATTGATTTTAAATTTGTTTTTACGATGATAGACGGTAAAGTTGCTAACTTCCTTACATCCAATCAGTCAACTCAATCGTGTTATATTTGTGGAGCCAAACCAAGTGAGATGAATCAAGTAAGGATTAATAGAGTTCCAAAAACAGAATTTTATGAATATGGTTTGTCAAGTTTGCATGCTTGAATTAAAGCACTTGAGTGTTTTTTTACATATAGCTTATAGACTTGACGTAAAGAAATGGGCTATAAGAAATGAAAAAGACAAGGCGAAATAAAAAATATTCAATTTCGTTTCAAAACTGAAATGGGTCTTATTGTAGACAAACCGAAACCGGGTTTCGGAAACACAAATGATGGCAATACTGCCAGGAGGTTTTTCAAAAATCATGTAAAAAGCGCTGAAATAAAACGGTTTTATATCATTTTAAGTTGTATATCATCGGGCCACGAAATTAACATTGGCCTTTTTGAAAAATTATTATTATTATTATTATTATCAAGGGAACGATACAAATTAATTTGTAGGGTCCGGGACTTAACGCCGGAGTACTATGCCCATGTGGCGCGTTTTGTCAACAGCACGCGGAGTACTGAGTTCACATGTGGTTTTTTGAAAAATATTTGGAGGAAACAAAACTAGCATATTTAGGAATGTACAACTTGTATTCAATGCCCGTCAGCATATATAAATTGCTTTGTCATTCTGTCGAAGTAATTAAACACTGCATACTTCCGATGGCTCGGAACAAAGACTGCAGACGTTTTCGAATGTCTCATACAAGACTAAATACTAACCGAGACCTTTTAAATATGTTTTTGATAACCTCTGATCCGATAATAGATTCTTTTCGAGAAAAACCTTTCAAAAATGTAAGCTCAATACCATCAGACATCACACAATTTTTAGCTGAACCTAAACTGGTTGGAAACACAAGTAAACAAACAAATCAAGAAGATGAGGACTCAGATACCATAACTTCAGATGCATTCAGTACCGATTTGGATTCATCAGATTAAATCTGTAAACTGTATTATCAAAAAAAAATAAAAAATAAAAAAATAAAAGGAAAAATCGCTTGTTTTACTTTTTGGTAATTCTGTCATAAGCAAAAGTGTTTTTCATTTTTATTTTAACTTCGGATAGCAAAATTTAATGTTTTCAGCAAAAAATGTTGTTTTATATGAATTGTATATAAAATAATCGAAAATAAAAGCGTTCACTCAAACTTATGAATTTTTTACGTGTAGCATGTATGAAACGGTCCAATGTGCGTCGTAGTGTTTGCCCAGTTGGTGTCGGACGACCGACCGGGAAATCTGCGCAGAAATTCGAGTTAGGCCAAAGCCATCGACGAGTTATTCTGCCAAAAAACCGTAACAATTATTCCGCGTTCTCTAGGAGCAGAGCGATTCATGTCTTGTTAACGTGTATTTTCTTACAGATTTGACATTTGCCGCCATTTGCAAAAATTATGGCGGCAAACTCACGAGCACACACGAGCACGATAACTAAGGTTCAAGAATGTTTCCCGAGCGTAGTTATTTAGTTTTATCTTTTAAATCCTAGCCCCCGTTCATAAACTATACAAAGTCCATTCCAAAGTGAACAGGCCTTTTTAAAAATAGTTATTTCTAATGGGGCCATCTATCGACAATTGCATGCGTCGAAAAGGTAGATCCTTCACTGATATGCTGCCAATATTTCGTAATATTTGGACGAACAGGAGCGGAATTATTGCATCTGAAGTGATAGTATGTTTGCGTACAAAAATAAGCATCGATCAAAAATTGCTCAGAACTCAATACTCGAAGGACATAATTAGCGATACCTTCCTTCCTTTACAACATTGTAACTGGTGATGAAACGTGGTATTTTCAATATGATCCAGAAATCGAGCACCAAAGTGCCAGATGAGTCAAAATCCATAAAATCTCGTTTGGAGAAGTCAAAAGTGAAGACAATGGCGTTGTTCATTTCACCCATCCAAACAGTTAATGGACAAACCTATTTTGAATCGTATTCCGCCATAATATTGCGCAGAAGGTAGTTGGCATCTGTATCTTGTCATCGATCGACACTTGTGGCAGTACTTTAACTGCCAACCACTCCCCATATTCGCCCGATTTGGCACCGACTTTTCGGAGAACTGCATTTGTGGATGAAAGAAAAGTGTTTTGTGGATGTAGAGGCCATCCAAAAAGCTATCTGAATCACATCCCAACCGACGATCTAAAACACTCATTCGACATGCTTTTGGACTGTGTAAATACTCGTAGCTGTGCTGTTGTACCAGTGTGTTGCATATTGTTGTTCTTATTTTTAAAATTTTACTGTGGAATGCATCTTGTCGAACACTAATGGGAATATCATTAATGAGCCCTCAGAGAAGTTGCTTCGGACTTAGGAAAACTATGAAGGTAAACCTCGCAAAGGTAGTCTTATATACCACAAGGGCTAATAAGTAATATTCTGACAATTTCGCATCACCAAGAATGTCGAATTACTTATTGCACTTGGCGAACATGTCGAATTAATTCCAGAAGCACCAATATATACGTTATTCTTCCTCCGAGAACCTCTTCGAAAACTATTTGCACACACAGATACTAAATCGAAACAAAACACACAAACCAACCCATCGATTCTAACTCCAAATTCAGTTCCAATTTCGCTTCCAATTACAACTGCAATCGAAGCCAACTACCGTTTCATTAATATCGCAAATTGTAATAATAATAAGGATGCTCATGTAGCTCCCTATTTGCCTGCTATAGATATTGTACATCAGTATGATGCCTAGGCATTACCGCCATCGAATCGAGGGTACTCATATGGTATACCTACGTTTGTCTTTCTACGAGTAGCTGAGTGCCATTTAGAGTTCATGTTACTCTAAAACTGAGGTAAACCATCGATAGCGTTGGTGCAGAAGTATCACACTCGTACAACAACTAGATGCAGATAGTAATACAAATACGAGTACAGTCCCACAAGCGATGAAGATGTATTCCTTGTGCTGCCACCAAATTCTTAGACCGTGGGAATGCCTTTTATTTTTTTCTCATTTCCCAACACAGTTTAGTGCTCGTATCTATAACATACTCGCGTACGGATATTTGCCGCAAAGCGGTGAAAAACTACTCCTAGCCTCATGCAAATACCAATTTGGAAGTTTGCCAATCCGACGGAGTTGCTTTTCGAGCTTATGTCGTTGGATCAGTTTCCATCAAAACATATATCAACACATAAGGACTTGGGTTTTTTCTCCAACACCTCCCCCTAACCACAACCCAACTAGTATGTATAGATACTCTTGTAATCAAGGCAAAGTGCATTAATAATTCGACTTGCTGGTAGTAGTTCATTTCGAAGCCAATTATCTACACCATCATTAAGTCCTTGATTCGAATTGCGAGAGGTCCTCTCTTCCGCTTCTTCATTCACCAAGTCAAGAAAAGATGCAACAGTAGGAGTAGGAGTATGTGAAAGATGCTTACGTTTCAGAAACAACAAACAAAAAACACAAAAAAAAAATTCCACAACACCCTAACCCAACCGTCGGTAGTCGTTAACGAAGAGAAAATCTTCTCTGATGCGGTTTGGATATCTCGACGTTCCAGCACACACAGGATAACGATGGCGATAATGATGATGAGAAAGTTGATGATGTTGATAGAGAAATTGGAACATAACGGCAAATTGCGAAGGAAATGAGTAATTTGTTGTACCACAAAACACTAGGCACAAGGAGTTGGTTGTACGAAGGGCGGAGGCTGTCTGTGATAACGATGATGTTGCCTGACAGTTGAGTTTGGATTGAAATTCAACCCCCTCAACATCCGATTAACCAACCCGCCCATCTGGATTTAGAAAGGGTCGAAATGAGTGGTAAGATATTTTGTAATTAAGCTCAGTACTCAAATATAATTGTCTATGGACGTCAGAGCGATTCCTTAGTGCATGTGCGAATGTGTTTAGTGTCTATAGATACAACTATATAAAGATACAAGCGGAACGGTGGGTTTTGGTTGAAGGCACAAGCCAATTACCAATGTATGATTCCAATAAACATTATGCGAATCAGCTAAATGAGATGCCCTGCGGAAGAACATCCTCAAAGCAAAGTATATAGATACCCGTATGTGTGGCCACATACAAAATAAATAACTTTGGATACATGCGGCAAGACCGAAAACCAAATTAATGTGATCTACTTGAAAAGTTTTTCGTAAAAAGGGAAAAGTTTTGAAGGAGTTTTCTTTTTTATCTTTCTTCTTCCTTTGAAGGACTTGAAGCGTAGTAATAGAACATGTCGCGCAGATTAACAGCCAGACATAGAGAGCTGTGAAGCATAGGACTTAGTGTTGGAGTTGATGTTTGTATTTGTATTGGTGTATCCGGTAAAAGGAAATAATTAAATGACTTGTGGAAAATAGTAGATGGAGTGAAAAGTGACATCCTTGACCGCCAGAATGCGCTGCTACTGCAAAAACGGTTATGGTGTCTTGAAGTCCGTTCATATTTAGGCAGACATGCCAAATTTCAGTGCGATACTGTCTTTAGTTTTGTTTTGACAGCTGATTGTTGTTGACGTGTTTGGCATCATGTTGAGGATGGACAAAAACGACTTTCGTTCTCTCATAAAACATTATTTTTTGAGAGGCAAAACGGCGAAGGAAACAAAAGAAAAGTTGGATAAATATTATGGGGCTAATGCTCCGTCAGATTACACCGTCAAATATTGGTTTCGAGAGTTTCGTGGTGGCCGCAACTCCACTACCTATCAAGTCCGCAGCGGCAGGCCCTCTGATGCGGTTACAGAGGACAATGTCAAAAAAATACATGAAATGGTGTTGGCTGACCGGAAAGTGAAGGTGCGCGAGCTAGCAGATACCACAAAGATTAGTACTGAGCGCACACGCCATATTTTGGGCAATATTCTGCATTTGAAAAAGTTATCCTGCCGCTGGGTGCCGCAAATGCTCACTTTTGACCAAAAACACGAACGCGAGAGCACTTCGAAAGAGTGTATGGACTTGCTAATGCGGAATCGGGCGGTCTTTTGGCGTCGATTGGTAACTTGGATCCACTATTACACACCAGATAACAGAATAAGTGCCCGGCAATGGACTGAAACCGCATGAGTGCTCCGAAGCAGCCGAGGGAGGCACGATGGGTCGGAAAGGTTATGGCGTCGGTTTTGTGGGATTGTCATGGCATACTTTTCGTGGACTACCTCGAAAAAGAAAAAAAACCATCAACAGCGAGTATTACTGTGCATTATTGCAGCGATTGAAGGCCGAAATCGCTGCAACACGGACTCACATGAAGCGTAAAAAAATTTTGCTTTTGCAAGACAATGCGCCGGCGCACAAGAGCATCGCAACCACGGCTAAAATCAATGACTTACGGCTCCAATTGCTGTCGCATCCACCTTTACTTAACCAGAGGCTTACGGAAGAAAAAGTAGTCACGACAAAATAACTTGTCCGGGCCTTGAAGCAAATTTGGAAAGGCCTAAGTTTAGGATATGCGCAAAAATTAAGTGCAAGTTACACTAGACGATGCTAAGCAATTGTAAATAATAATGGTGACCTCTAACTAATATATATACTTGTATACATATTGCGCAATTCGTATATATCACTTTAATAAAAAAAAATGATTTAATGAAATTCTATTGCAGCATTTTTCATTGGTTGACATCGCTGGTGACATCAGCGAGCCGTTGCCTCTACATATGCCTTCCGTGAATTCTAAAAAGTCACCCAAGAGCCCATCATCTCTCTTTAAAATGAACTAACGGAACAACACTGGCTGAGTGCACCAGCTCAGAGTCTACAAGCTGCTTCGTTAATATGAAATAAAAACTCATTATTAATGTATCCTACAGAGTGATGTCTACTCATAAGCATCCTTACAAAAAATGAGTCAAAGGCTTTTGCAAAATGTTAAAAAGTAAGCCATCATGTCTGGAGCAAACTTGTGCGGCCCAGTCCAAAGAGAGCCATCTGCATCAGAAATAATCTCTGGTCCCGCGTCAACTCTTCACTACAAGTCCTTGCTCTACAAGAATGCCGCAAAAATATTATCAACGGTCTTGCATAAGTTAAGAGATTACCAATGCATAGAGAGTGACCAAAAGCCTCAAGAGCCTAAAATGAGCCCAATTTTCAATCAGCAGGGTGAGATAATCAACCGAATCTGAGTAAAAATTAAACAACTCACTTGTGTGCAATTTAGCAATAGTCTCAGTGAAAGCAGAATTAATGTGAGCTCCATAGATGGCCTATTGATGATGCTTTTATGAGAGACTTCGTCGCAATTGTTTAATTAGTGTAGAAGTTGTATCCAAAGTCATTGCACTCCTACTTGACAGAAAGCACTACAACTATAACTAGTGTACAATAACTGACAGAGTATATTACGCAAGAAACTACAATGATGCAACATCCGACACACATCGAAAGCCTCATATCTCATGAACACAACAAAAACAACAACAACAACACCAAACACCCAGAAAATGAATAAGGAAACAGGAAACGAGGACAACTATGAAAATCCGTTCCAAAGAAGTGCGATAATGCGAAGATCTCCTGCCGCACCGACAATATCCCATGCTCCAGTAAGTGTCGGTCCACCGGAGACGAATCGAGCAACAATGGAAGGAACCTCAGGCCAACCAGCTTTACTTAAACTAAGAGAACAAATAAGGGAGTTGGTCGGAATGCTGGAAGAATTCAAAATGCGTCCTATACATCGCAATTGAAAGCATACGCGCTCTCTATGAGCTCTCAGCTATACAGATGCAGGATGAGAAGGCGAAAGAGGTTACTGGAAAGAGCATCACCTCACAAACATCCCCATGGCTTCGACCAACCACTGAGCCAAAACGAAAGTCGACTCCTGACAACAAAAAAACAACGTAAGCAACGGAAAACGGACAAAACAAAAAAAGGAGAAGGCACAAAGAAACGTGCTGAGCAGGTTCATGCAAATGAAGCAGCCATCATCGAGGAACCAGCCTGGACTAAAGTAACCAAAAATACCACCAGGAAGAAAATAGTCGTCGAGACGCAATTGTAATTGAGTCCAAGGGAGAAGCCACATACGCGGAAATGCTCTGTAACATTAAAGCAGATCCCAAACTAGAAAAAGTTTGTAAATCAGTGGCGAGGATCAGAAGGACACACAAGTGAGGACTGCTAATACAGCTCAGGGATACCATCAGCAAGGCCGAGGACGTAAAGGCCGCAATAAGCGAAGCTCTAGGACAAAAGGCAGAGGTCCGAGCCCTTACACAACGCATTACTATTGAATGCAAAGACTTCATGTTTTCAGTTACCTCAAAGGAGGAAATCTGTGAAGCAATCAAAAAGCCCTTCGGATTCGAACAGATAACGATAGCCGACATCAGATCGCTACCACAGACGTATGGACACACAGAATGCACTAATTAACCTCCCTGTACGAATCGGAAAAAAGATGCTAGAAGCAGGAAGACTAAAGGTAGGCTGGGTAAACTGCCGGATTCGACAAAAAAAGATGCGAAAGAAGTGTTTCAAATGTCTAGAATTTGGACACGTAGCAAGCAGATGTGAATGCTTAGAAGACCGCTCCAAACTATGCAGGAGATGCTGCACAGAAGGCCACATAGCAAAAAATTGCAGCGAGGAGCCGTCATGCATGTTCTGCAGGGAAAATGATCCGAAGAACGCAAAACACGTAGCGGGCAGTGGAAAGTGCCCAGTCTTCAAGAAGGCTATGACTAGCATACAATGATGAAGGTCATACAAACAAATCTTAATCACCATGAGATAGCGAACCATATAAAACTCTCCACAGCAGTATCTGGGTACTCGACAACACAAAGTATGCCGCAACATGGATAGCCGGGAATCATGCCTTTCAAGACATCGATGGTGATGCGGAAGGATTTGTACGCGGAAAAAGTAAATGGCATCAACTTCTACAGCTGCTATGCGCGACCTAGTTGGACACTCAACCAATACCAAGCAATGCTGGACAGGTGGATGAACAATGCACAACACAAAATTGATGGGATCATTGGAGGAGACTTCAATGATTGGGCTACGGAATGGGGCAGTAGGCTCACCAACGAAAGGGGGCGTACAATCCTTGAAGCATTTGCATCTGCTAACATAGGCTTAGGAAATAGAGAAAGGAGCAACACATTTCGTAAAGCAGGAACGGGATCAATCATCGACCTAACCTTTGCGAGTCGCTCTATCTTACGCAACATGAGCTGGCGCGTCAGCGAGGAGTACAGCCGACCAGGCGATTATATTCAAGATCAAAAAAGTCAGAAGAACAGCGACAAAAATTAGGATCCCACAATGGAAGGACAGCCTTTTCGACAAGGATACATTCGAGGAGGTGCTGAATAGCTCTACCACAGATACAAGCGGATCAGCCGCATGCTTGTCGTATCAACTTACAGAAAATATAGTAGCGGCTTGTGATGCGGCAATGCCCAGGAAAACAGCAAACCGAAGATGCGCCCCATGTTACTGGTGGAACGATGAAATAAAAACACTCAGGCCAAAGTGTTTAAAAGCTAGACGTAAAATTCAAACGTCTACAGGGAGATATGACTTCCAACAACACCTAGAAAGCTTTAAACAGGCAAGACGGGAGTTTACAAAGGCGATCAAAGAGAGCAAATCAAAATGCTTCAAACGTGTATGAGACGAAGCGGATATCAACCCATGGGGCACGGCCTACAGAATGGTTATGACCAAACTGAAATCCTACAGGTCTCCACAAATAACGTGCCCAAAAATGTTGATAGCCGTGGTGGAGCACTTGTTCCCCAAAAGATTACACAACATGGTCACAATCGTCCGGGAAACAGAAGTAGGACATATCCCAGCCGTTACACTGGAAGAACTGCAGAGAGCTCTTAAACGAATAGGAGACAAAAAGGAGCCTGGACCCGGTGGTATTCCGAACACAGTATTAAAGGCCGCTGCCGCAATAAAACCAGCTCTTTTCATTTTTTCATAGCAATATTGCAAAAGTGTCTCGAGGAGGGAGTGTTCCCAGAACCGTGGAAGTTGCAATAGTTAGTGATATCGACATATCGCCCAATATGTCTTCTGGACACAATGGGAAAGATCCTTGAGCCTATAATATACGAAAGACTGCTGATTGTAGCAGAAGAGAAAGGAGCCCTCTCAAACCACCAGTTTGGATTTGGAAAGTCACGCTCCACGGTCGATGCTATCCATACAGTAGTCGACATTGAGTCTGCAGCCATAGAAGGGAATTCTTGGAGGTGGGGCGCAAAAAAGTACTGTGTGGTGGTGACACTAGACGTCAAAAACGCGTTCAACACTGCCGACTGGTCCCAAATAAGGCGATCACTTGCAAGGATGGAAACACCCTACCACCAGCTAAAGATAATCGCCAACCATTTCACGAACAGGAAGTTACGGTATGACACGGATGAAGGGGTTAAATAATACACCATCTCCGCTGGGGTACCTCAAGGATCAGTGTTAGGTCCACTCCTGTGGAACCTAATGTACGACGGGGTGTTGCGACTAAGGCTGCCCTAAGGAGTCAGTATCATCGGATTCGTAGATGATTGTGGTCGTCGCAAAACACACCCATGAAGTCGAGTCAACCACAAACGCAGCCATTGTTCCAATAAAGCAGTGCCTTGAATCTGCGGGTCTCGAACTGGTGGAACAAAAAATAGAAGCCGTCCTTATTACGAGCTGGAAAACCGTGGAATATATCAATATTCAAGTCGGTAACCAGAATATCCGATCGAAGGAAGCGGTAAAGTAGCTAGGAGTGATGTTAGACAACCGGCTATGGTTCAAACAACATGTGGACTACGTGAGGAAAAACGCGTCAGCGCTACAAGCGGCACTCTCCAGTATACTGCCGAACGTTGGCGGACCCGGATACGCATAAAGGAGAAGGAAAGAGACAGGCCGGAAACAGTCAGCGGTATACCGACTCGTTGCACTAAGGACATTAAGCGGCTATAGGACGATCTCGGACGAAGCCGCATTTGTCATCGCTGAAATGATGCCCATCGACATGCTCGCAGACGAGATGAGGAGAATTTACCGCAGGAAAACTTCAGTGCCAACTGATGCCAAGGCAATAAGGAGAAAGAGGAAGAAAGGGTACGTTCTATAGCCCTATGAGAATTTCGATGTGATAATGCCACAAAGGGCAGATGGACTCATACATTGATTTCAAAAATCGATGTATGAATGGACAGAGCCCAAGGAAACTGAAACTATCACCTTACGCAGTTCATCTATGGTCTTGGGGGATACCGAAAGTATCTATACAGATTTGGCCATGAAAACTCCCAGACCCCCCAGAGGTAATTAAGAGAATGGTGGAGTAGGAAGAATACTGGCTAAATATCTACGGATTTGTAAAAACTGTGCAGACCGAGCTACGGAGAATAGAAGCCGAAAGAAGAGCGGCAGAACCAGCCGAACAAATAGAAACATCGGAGTAGCTTGCAGCCCCGCGAATTAATACCTATCGGCAGTTCCTCGGGGAGTGTGGTAGAAGTGTGCAGGGTGTGGTTCAGAACGAAGGCACGATGTAAGCGCGTTCATGCTAGTAACACGGGTTATCAGTATCTTGAAGAAGATTCCACATCCATTGGCGCAAACCATAAAAAAAAAAATATATCTCATGCCACTTGGTTTCACAAAAACGGTTCATAGAGCCGGAATGATGTCACCTACCGCTTTTTTATAAACATGAAGCAATTGAAGAATAAGGCTCACAGTTACAAGTATCTGCCTTAAGGTAGGAGGTGTACGATTATTGTCCCAACTTACTTGCATCAATCTCTTTCTTCAGACCTTGAATCGTCCATATGCCACTTTTTACTGGCTAGCTGTATGAAGCGAGTATGACTAAGAGGAACCTTGGTTCTATGCTCACTCATTATTCGGGCGCACCTATGTAAAGTCGAAAACTGTCTGCATCTTTTAAAACTTAATTAAACCCGGCTCCATGATACAACGAAGGCATAAAGAAGTCCTTCTTCATATCTCAGAAATTCAAAGTAATTAAGTTATTAATTTTTTTTTCAATTATCCTGCTGACTATTGCCTACGAGAACTCACATGAGAAGAAGTAATTACGAGTATCTTGCAAATTAAATTCAGATGTCAGGAAGTTGTGCTAGGAAACGGAAATTCGACTTCTTTCCAGTGAAGCCTTTCTAATTCAGTTACAAAAACTCGTTCTCTGTTCGTTACCCACGCACATATGCACCATCAGCACGACATACATAGATCAATTTCATTAAATGAAACCTTCTCGGGGTGGTAAGCCATAGTTCAGTTCTAGTATATGCAAACGAGGAACCAAATCACCGGCCAAAAGGATCAACACAGGGAAGATGTAAAAATCCCTTTCAGCGTTTTATGTTTTTTTTTCTCTCTTTTAAAGGTCTACCTCCCTATTACCCCATCGTTAGCTCAAGGAGTATCACAAGTATCCGAAAAAAAAACTCGTAGCCAATTGCCGACAAACTCGAACAATTGAAAGTTGCACAAGACCTACTTAGGCATAAAAATTTCCTCCTTTCATCTGTCCACAAAAAAAAAAATAAAACTTCAGATAGACGACCAGCAGGATAAGCAAGGAAACATCGAAGAGGAACTTTCCAGCTGAAGGAATATTCAGGTTAGAGTTGAATGGATATAGGTATTGGTACCGCCTACCATCTACCATCCTTTGGCTACTCGTAATCGAAAACTCAGTGCTGACGTTCACATCCAAAAAATAATGACAGAGAGGGTTTTTGGTTTTTTTTTTTACAGAAGGACTGCTAGTACGAGTATACTGTTGGTTCTACGATATCGGCCCTCTTCCTTCAAAGCATGCCTCTCTCCGTCACGATGCCTTTAACTCTTACAGAGCGAATGTCGATTTTCTTTTTTAAGAAAAATTGGAAAAGAAAATACGAGTATCTATGAATCGATTACAAGGAAAGAATAAGATGCCTTAAGGCTCACCTCACCATCTTTGCCGCGTTTCAGTGAAGGAAACAAAAAGTGCAGTATCACTGATTCGGTAGTGTAGCTGCCAAAATTTTTATGAACTTCAAAAGATTACATTGTGTGCATTGGATAGATTCGACTTTCTAGAATTCAACCAGTCGTTCCTATTCCAATCCGATGATTGGAAGAACTCTGCAGGAACGGTTGCCAGAGGAAATGTCTTTAGGTAGCTGTGTCTATGTATGTGTTCGAATGCGCACTCAAAGGCATGAAATTGCATCCGGAGTGAGGAAAAGTATTTCATTTCACTTGGATGCATCTCTCATAAAGCGGTTTATCTATCGGACTGACAAAGAAACTAACAACAATCGAAGTCGAATCTTATGCTTTCAATTTTGTTTCTTCTGCTTCATCTATGTATTCCCCCCCTAAAGCCCTGGCCGTCATTCACACAATACAATCGCATGAAGCTGAGCACAAAAGAGAAACTTTTTAGATTCGCAACGATAGACGAAGAAATTACAATTTCGCAAGCCGTAAAGTTTTCATTTGAGAAACGTACGCTGGTCGGTTCCGTCGTTACCATCGTCTTTGCAGCTACGAGTATTTCCGCCATACTACTCAGTCGACTTGGGCCAGAGTTTCCTTTTTTGTTGTTAAAGGTAGCCTGTCATCTTCATCTGTAGACTCAACTCCATCCATACATTCCCTTACACTCACCTTCATCTGCTGGCCCAACTTTAGTCTCATATATTATTCGATGCCTTGGAGGAGTTAAGGGAACTTCCACGAATGCCATTGAAGTGGCAAAATAAACTTTTATTGAAAGGACATCTAGGGAAATGTCTTCTCACTATGGAATATCTCAATGTTGAGAATAAAAATTCCTGCGTTAAGATGCGATCAGGGACAGTACGTGCACTGCTGGAGGTAACAGGCAAAGGGAGTGTTCTAACAGCCATCCTCTATTATTGCCGATGCTGCATTTATGGTGTCCTTTGGAAAAAAAATTGATCCTCCATAACAGGGGCTTTGATCAACAAATCGGATTTTACTAGTATTCGCTCAGGTTAGGGCATTTCAGCGGTCTACCCTCCCGTGCAGTCTTAAGTCTGTTTTATACAGGCTCAACAAAAATTGCTCTTCCTCAGTACCAGTTATCTTGGCAGTATTCTAGATACAAAAGTTAAATATCTATCGTAGCTACGCTCAGAATTGTAACTTCAATACTCCAATGTGTTAGAACAATGCAAGGAGGATATTACCCGGCTCAGTAGTCGGCTTAACATCACTATTTTCAGCTTTTCGCCAGATCTCTCGGTTAGTTCTTACTTATCTACCCATCTACACCAGTCAATACATACAATAAGCGAGGAACAGGCACTAGGCTATAGATGCACTTCAATAAAATGACTTTGATCCTTCTTCTCCTATTACTTCCTCACTTACTTACATACTCGTAGATAGCACTACAGTGAAGGGTGAACCTCGGTTTCAACCAACAAGCCTCTCCAGTGTATGTTTGAGACGTCCATACAATTACTTGCGCAACCTTAGATGCGTTTATCTTTTGCTGCGCTGACACTCGGGGTTAGAATGGAAGACTCCTTGGGCTGATGCTGTGGTATCCAATCACTCAATATGGCCCAGCCATCTCAGACGTTGGATACGTAGACGCATGAACAAACCGGTTCCATTGTACAGCGCGTACAGTTCGTGGTTGAATCTCCTCCGGTGAAAATCACTCGCACTATCTTTCTTTCGAAGCGGGCAGGTGCTTCTTTATACTCGTCCAACAGGGTCCACCGCTCTGCGCCATAGAGCAGGACTCGGATAATAAGGGTTTTGTAGAAAGCCAGTTTGGTCTTACGAGAAGGGTCTCTGTTATTTAATTGCCTCCTGAGCCCAAGAGAACACCGAGTAATCCTTTGTCTAATTTGTGCGCGCTTATCTAGTTGCAGCAGTTACAAGAGCCAGGGTAGACGAAATTTTTAACGATCCCGAAGTTGGCGTGCGTCCTGTTCTGATGATAGAATTTTTTTTTTATAATTAGCGCGCGCTCAGGGGATTTGAGTTCCATGTACAATTTTGTACACAGCGCAAGTGAAGGAATATTAGGGAGGAAGAAAAGAGAGATACCGATGTGCATTGGTCTTAAATGTTTGCAAGTTATAATGACTGGGAAATAGAGAGCCCGGTAGGGCATTCTATAAGCCAGCTATACGGCTTACTAACGAATCACGATATTTTAAATTACGTCTGAAAGACGGCTTGAGTGTATACTGATAAGCATTCATAGCAAGACGGGTGTTACAGTTGAAGGTTTGAAGGGGCACTGGTAGTGGAAATAGCGATAAAAGAAATTGAGACAGGAGACATTGCGTCGGTGCTCGAGGGTGTCAATTGACAGACTGATGTTGATATCACTTATAAGTTTTATCGCACGGTTTTGAATCCTATCTAACAGGTACAGAGATGTTTTAG
This sequence comes from Volucella zonaria, assembly GCA_963966105.1. NCBI lineage: Eukaryota > Metazoa > Arthropoda > Insecta > Diptera > Syrphidae > Volucella > Volucella zonaria. Next base: position 58,607,070 of record OZ014532.1, on the reverse strand, counting down.
GAACACCTGACCAAATGTACGGTAAGCCTCACCAACGCTTATAGTGTCCGTCCAATGACATCCATGTCGTGCCTCTTCTGTTGGCCAGTGAGTTTTGCACGATTGTTTCTGGGTCGATGTTAAAAAAGTCACATGACAGCACGTCGTTACTTTGTCTCAAATCTTTCTTCATATTGAAGGTTTAGGATTCGTTCATAACTGACTTTCGTGGAGTAGAAAGAATCCTCCATAGTTGCCCTGCACAACCTGACGTGTTTGGCAGAGATATCAACACTAGATAGGGCTTTGTATATCTTGTCGACAAATTGCTGCTGAGTGTCGATTTAAAATTCCCGGTCTTTTCAATGATATGTCGTAGTGTGAATATAGGGTGACTTTCCTGGCCTAAAACTGCACGGGAATGGACCAACTAGATTGTTCAAAAATGGTTTCAGATACTCACACAATATGTCAGAGTAGATCTTATAGGCGATGTATAGAAGACTTATTGGAATTACGCTGAAATATTGCTACATTCGTCTAGGTCAGGAGCACGGAATTCTCTATCGCCTTCGGCCTGTTATTTCCTCGAATGTCTTTCTTGCAGTAACATCTCTTCATTTCCTCGAACGCGCGCTTCTCGTGTTCTTTATTTCCTTTACCAGAAGCCTTTGGTCTTCCTCTATTTTCTGCTCGTAGAACTTCGATGTAGCCCCGCCTTGAATGATTTTTGATAGGCTGCATGTACCTGTTTACATTCAACTTCAAACCAGAGCTTCTTTAAACGCACGTTGCAACCAATACATCAGAAGCAGCTTTTGTAATGACTCGTTGGCAGCATTCGCATTGGTGTTGTACGCTTTGTGTATGGGAGCTAGGATTTTTAGTGAACTTCAGCGGTCTAGTTGCCTCTTGCAACTGCAGCTGCAGCTTCGAATTTTGATGGTTTTACGTAAATACGAGTACGTTATGCCTGTAATATCCGCATTCGTGTCCTTGCGATGTTGACTCATCGTAAAGTTCACGCAACCAGAATGCTGAAGAGGTATCTGGAGTCGATCACAATATGATCAATCCGCTTGACTGTTGATCGATTAGGTGGTAGCCGAGTGCCTTTATTGATGTCGAGCTGTGGAAACGGCGAGCTGTGGTACATGGTGTTATGCGGGCTGTGTTTTCCAATGGCTTCCTTACCTAGCACAATTTTTCGTATCATAGTTCGGGCACTGAGCATATGTTCGGTCAAGGAGTGCAAAGAATTCGTGTTTGGTGTTTTCGCCTCTGCAGAGTTATGAGCGCAATTCAGGCTTATATTTCCTTGCTTGCATCCCGAGAGCTTAGACCTTTTTACCTGACTCTCCGTCATCCTTCTTTGTAGCAGTCCCAGTTGATGTCATAATTATTCATCGACTTTTTACCTGGCTCCTTCATCGCACTCCTTATGTTGCGATAATATCCGCTCTCTAGCAGTCCTCCGTGAATTGCTCGGCAGCACGTGGTCTGTTCTTAATATTCCATGCCCAGAGTGTCCAAATTCGTTGTCCCTAAAACGTTTGTTAAGTTCGTCAACATTATATCCGAGGCTGTGTCTGAACTGTTTTGCTTTTCCGACGTACTAGCCTAAACCTCAATGGCTATATCCTTAACAAAACTCCTGGCCAAAGGTTCTGGCTAAAAGGTGCGATGCCAGTTATCTCGCTGAAGCTATGAAAACCGCCGTTTGCCTATCCATGTTTCCTGTGGCGCCATCTCTACTCCAGGGCCCCGACTACCGACTACACAGCCATGAGGGGCCTTGCAGACCTGCATTCCGAATACGTCGAACAATCTAAGTAGCTCCAAAGGGGGTGTGTGCTATATACAGAGCTCAAACTGTCTGGAACCGTGGATGCTGTCATCGATCTGAAGGCCCAGGATTGATTTATTAATAATTGGGACGCAGCTGAGTGCGAAAACGAGTACGAGGACAAGTTGTGGTAACTCATTCTGAAAGTAACGATCAAACAAACGTAAACGAAACAAGACACTGACGGCAACTTAACTCAGAAACTTTAAAGGAATGCTACATTCGCAAATCCTGTTAAAAGGACATTTTCCGGAAAGTATTTGGTAAAGTAGAACACACTGCAGCTGGTAAGAGTTGCAAAAAGGATTTCCCAAGTCCATCAACCAGATGACATTTTCGCAGCAGTAACAACAGAAGTTTCTCTTCGCCATCCTCCTCCTGCTTCGTAATACAAACTAGTTTCTACTTTAGCCAGTGTTAAAGGAACATGAAACATGAAGAGGAAACGGATAAAGTTCCGTTAGCCACATAGTGTAAGTAGAAATGAGAATAGTTTCTTTTCCAGCACTTTAAGTTTTGCTGGCATGTCCTGATTGCTTCTGTTTTTGTTGCTTCGGCGTCTTCTTCTTCTTTGATCGATTGACCTCGAATCGAAGGGAGGATTCTAGAGAAATAATTTGCACCAGCCCAGGGTTTATGTGGGGGTGGGGGTGGGGGTGTTGTGGTTTTATTCGTAAGTTCATTATCTCCTCATGTGTGCCTGTGTTTAGTGTGAGTGATTAAGATTTTTTTGCCCTGTTACAAATTGACCTCCATTTATGTGAAGACATCAAGTCCTGGTTTGTTGAAAAAGATTTTCTATCTTTTAGCTCAGTAATTACGTATCTATCAATCTTTTATGTCAGTTCTTGGAAGAGATTGTCCGTATCCAGGTAGGATTGTGAAGAAGGATGAAGTTTGAGGTGGAGGTTTAATGTTTTTTTTTTTTTTGTCTTTTTGCAAGAAAGTAACGATCTCTAAGTTGACCATTCACGTTAAGTGCAGAGGTACTTCTGATAAAGTGGATAATTGCGAAATTCTATTTGTGTAGACCTAACGAATGTTGAATGTGTAGGACAGCATCGAGGAGATAAATGAAGAAGTGTTGAAGATTTATTGTTCAAAGTGATGATATCATGGAATCGGAGATTTTTGTGGAATGCCCTAGTGAAGATGTATCTGTAAGAGCGTTACTTGAAGCATGATTATGGTGAAGTAGAATAACATGATGTATTTGTACGATGTTGTAAGGACTTGATAATGGATTTGTGCGGATTTGTGCAATTAGTCGGTAGGGGTTCCTATTTTTACAATCAAATTTATTTTAAACATTTACAGACAGAAACTTTCACTGAAAACCAGCTACGTGAGTCTGAAACGCTTGGACTATCGAATGGTGAGCACTTAAAAACCAAACGTTCTTCTGGAAAGCTATGGCTCAGAAAACTTTTAAAGCTGGTACGGCCTTCGAGGAAAGTGTATTCTTACCATTTTCTCTTACGATTATTAAATCTAATGAGACGGCTTTCGGCAAAATAAAAGCCGAAGACGTCGAAGGTAGAGGCTCTGAAGGCGATGTACTCAGGTTCTTAGCTTTTCCGAATCACCTGTTTTTCTTTTTTTGTTCTGTCGGAACAGAGCACTCAGACAAAGAACTAGTCCATTGTACCCCTTGTAAAGTTCATTTTAATGAAATCTTTCAGTCTTACGAGGAACGCTGAGTAAGCGCTTCAGAGATAAGGTGCCTACAGTACCAGCAGCCTGATGCGAGATGGTGCTCCGGGGTGTGATGACACTTTTACAGCAAGCATCGCAGCATGTTGTGTCACTTATGCCCAGCACATTTCAGTGCTTTGCAAAAGTGTAATGCCCTGTCACGACGCCAATCAGCAACCTGCAGTCTTTCCTACTGAGGGACAGAGAGGTCGGGAAGCATTCGTTCGGTCTACCTGCATCTCGGGTAGCTGTGCCATCTGCAGTTGTGCTCATATGAGACCCAACTGTTAATGAGAGCCATAACCGAGGACGCAGGCAGATCCAAGGTTAGTTCGGGTCCTGAAAAACTTTCCTCTGAACCCATTGTGACCTGAGACTCAGACAAGGGTCACTGAATTTAGCCTTCCGACTACGTTCAGTGATCTTTTGATTTCTTGAATTAGCTTGGAAGTCGTAAGAGGGTTCAGGCTATAGATGCAAATGCTACGCACCCTCTACCGGTTCTCCGCAATATAGTTCGCTGCCATTAGGATCCGAGCCTCTCTAACGTGAAATGAAATCTAACATTGCCGTCTTCCAAAAAGACACCAGCGCTACATCCTATATTGGTTTTGCAGCCGTCCGTGAAGATCCGACCGCATTCCTTTCCTGGCTCAGATTCTGATCAAAACCAGTCCTGGGCACAAGGAAAGTCGATTTCGTATTTTTTCCGCAACAGGAGTTCTGGTGTCATTGCATCGGACAGCATGTCCATAAGACGAGAGTCATAAGACAGCCGGCGTGCAAGGTCATCAAAGCTCCAGTGCGTGTTGTACCGGAAGATGGATTTGAGAGTGCAGCTCATGATATGAATATCAAGTCGAAGGAGATTCATCAATGCGTCTAGAGTGGAGCCAGGTATGCTGGGGAAAGCCTCCCATGCTTCCGAGACAAACCGTTCTTTGGAGTCTGGTAAAAGCAGCAATCACCTATTTTCGCGAGAGATTCTTCCACCAGACAACCGACGCATAGGATATAATTGGTTATCATAGCCGTGTACTCGTAGATCGAAAGGATCCTTCTCGGTGACATGTCCCATGTCTTGCCGATAACTCCTCTGCACTGCCAGAAGACCGACAGCGCTTTATACGCTTTCAATCTAGCATGTTTAGTTTGTTATCCAGGATGACACCCAAGTACTTAGCTTCTTCGGAGAATTGTATGGTGATGCCTTTAAGCACTAGATGAGCCAGACCAGGTAGCTTCCTCCTTCTCGTTAAGAGAACAACCCCAGTTTTGGGAGGATTGACTGAAAGCTCATCACGTCTAGGGCTGCCTGCGATTTAGAGCACACAGTCGCTAGACACAACCCAACGGACAGTACAGCTATATGTATCATCCGCGTATGGTTGTGCATAGACGTTAGAACTATTGAACGCATTGAGCAGTGAGTCGACCAACATGCACCATAACAGTGGAGACAGAACGCCTCCTTACCGTCAACCCCTGTTTACACCCGCCACCACATATTAGCCACAGCCAGCATCTGCAATCAGTGTCCTATTCATCGGCATTGCTTTTATCCACAAAACTAGTGATTCGTCTACGCCGTTTTGTCTGGCCGATTTACACATGTCGCCAAAGTTGGGTTTTCTGAAGCATCCTCAACGTCGATAAAAATTCCCAAGGCGTCTTCCTTCTTGTCGAGTGCGCCTTCAATTCTGCCTACCAGATTCTGAAGCGCACTCTTGCACGATCTTTCGCGTTGGTAGGCGTGTTGCATCGCCGACAGAGGATGCATTCGCAAGGCGGTTTTGCGCACATGGATCTCGAAAAAATTAACTCGATGATTTTCAGCTTGAAGGAAGTCAGACTTATAGGCCTGAAACTCTTGGCGAGCGAGTAGTCTTCCTTTCCGGTTTTCGGTATAAAGGCCACTCTCACTGTTCGCCAAGGATTCGGTATGTTTCAGAGTTGCCAGCAGCTGGCCTATAGCTTTTTGTAACATAACCGGTAAATACCATCGGTGCCAGGCGACTAGAAGTCATCAAAGGAAGCAACAGCGTGCTTAATGGCTTCATCTGTCACCACAACCGATGAGATATACCAACTACGGCGTGTTGTGTTATTCGGCTCACTACCTGCTTCGTTGATAGGAGCATAGGATAGGAACAGGCCTTCCAGATAATTTGCTGAAGAGGTACAGCTCTTCAAAAGGTTATGCATGTTTCAGAAGAGGGACTACGCCTGGTTGGTTTCAAAATACTCTGATTAAGCAATCTGTGACTAGCTCCAGCAGGTTTAAGGTTGAGTCCACTAATTGTGAATGGGCAAGTGCCATAAATGCGTTCCTCATCTAGGTAGAGGCTCTTCAGAGAAGCATTCAGCAAAATTCTTCCTTTTGATATGCATATGCTCGTACTTTCTCAGTCTTTCACAAAAGCAGCGTTCAAAAAATGCCAATAGTCAGTAAGAAGTCATTTGTGCTAAGAGGCAAGGAGAATGCCTTCATTAGAAGAACTCCTACGAACCTTCACGTGCAATTTAATCGCTAATATTATTTTACTGGTCAGGACGTTGAATGTAGGAAGCTAAACGCAGCCAAATAAGAAGCATGTGAAGCTGTGATGCATCGAAGAACAAGAGCTGCTCGCGGGCTCAACGAGCAGAAGAAAAGCCACCGGCCTGTGCTCTTGGCTTATGGGGACGAATGCAGATGAAGTAATTATTTATTTAGATTAACAAACTTCTTGGAAATCTTAGCGCCCAGAGGAACTAACTTAAAACCCGGTTTACGTTGTGGTTCATTTGGAAATATCATTCGTTAACGTCCTTTTTAAAATTTGGTACTTAAGGCCAATGTACGAGTATTGTAAACTAATCCACCGTAATTTACCAGTAATCTGTACGACAAACTTGAAATATCCTTGTTCGACACTCATTCAAATAAAATCTGCTTGCCGCGATACTAAAGATAGAAAATATTTTCAAAAATATTAAAATGTGCTTAACGGTCTCTCTAATACGACCATACTAACAGACCATTCTTTTATGAACCTACGCCACGTTCACCAGCCATATAAAGACGCTCTCGGAATTGGCACTAGTGGCACGTGAGGATATATGCTAGAACTATCCCTCCTCTCATAGCATATGTCGCACATCCTGCACATTATTTTCCAAACTTAAAAGATCACATGCACATATGTAGAACCAGATAGGACTTCAAAATACCATAAACTTTTGCAAGGAATAATCAAAGTTGTCACAACCCTCCACAATACTCCAGTTGGAACATGCACAACCATCTATCTGGTTCTCCTTTTTCTTTGAAACTTTTCCAATTTTGTTGGCCGCTCCTGTTTACTCATTCATCCAACGACAAACACTTAAAGCCGTTCCTTCTGAAATTCTTTCTGCAAACGTTTGATATTTTCGTTTCAATTGAAAAGTTTAAATAAACGATTCTTGTTCTATCGAAAGTATTGCAGAAGACATGCATTCCATGGCAGACGTGTCTTAAATTATTCCACACGGTGTAGCACCATTAAGAGGTGTGCAAAGTATTTCAAGGAATTTGTGCATCACATCGTCGTTTGTAACAGTAAGAACGTGCTTCTACTTTTGCCATAAAGATAAACCACATTCAGTTATACCATCCAGTTATACAAGGCGTTTAAGGATAAAGTAAAAAAAAAATTTTAACCGATATCCATCTTATCACCGAATACAGACTACCTAGCACCAAGTGTAGAGTTTCAAGTAAATGGAAATATATGTATTTTCCTGGATGAAGTACACCACAGACAACAAGGATAATAACGAGAACGAATCACCTACTCTAAATCCATCTCTTCGGTCTTTGCCACGATATCTTCCATCACCCACTTGCATATCCTTCAACCAAGTTATGTACACCGAGTCGAACGGCAGCAGGATATTTCTTTTACCAACTGTGCCTGCTGTATTGTGCTGGTGAAATTTTCAATTTTCTCAAAGTCATTGCAGAGGTCCATCGATTGTATCTGTAATTTTATGAAATCCAAAAATCCATTCCGTTTACAAGTGTCGGTACAATGTCGGTATATCTATGATTTGTCAGAGACAGACAGGATACCACTAGTAGTATTCCAGGAAAATATTTGAAATGCAGAACCGAAGAACTGCCTGGTCTACCACGGCCCACCAGTTACCGTTTATGTTACCAAAAGTAACGATTGTTACATTGAGGTTCAGTCCACATATTTATTTTGTTACAGATAGAGGTACTCACATGTAATTAGACTTAATTTGTGGAAGACAATCTAGTCACGTCCTTTAAGTCTTCGGAGATGATTAGTTGCTTAAAGAAACAGGGCACATGGCGTAAATAGGTACTAGTAAGTGGAAGTTAGCATGTTCTTAGGAGATAATAAAACATTCGACCAGATAACACTAGCAGACTCTGATGATAGGGGATTAACTGGCAAATGATTAAAGGACAACGGTCTTCGGATCAACACGTGGAATATTCGGACCATTCACAGATTCTTGACAGCTACAAAGCAGACATGACCGCCATCCAAGAAGTGCAATGTGATGGGCCGGACAAAAAGAGTATGTAAGAATCGTGCTATCTACTGTAGATAATGTCGCAGAAAACCGGGCAGCAGTCACAGCGTTTATTCAGATGTGAGTGCGGCGTAAAAGGAGGACTTTGGGAACAAATTTCATACTACGATTATTATAAAGGGTAAATACTGCAACTTAAGCCTCAAAAAGCCTGCGGACAATGACCTCAATATGACGTGCAAATCATCCTTAGGAATTCGACCATATTGCGATCGACGCAAGGCACTGCTCCTTTATTTTGGAAGTCCGCACGTTCCGAGCAGATACAATCGACTCGGACCAAGATACGAATGCGGATATCCGTAAAAGCCTAAAGCCAACGAAGCATTATGAGGAAGTTCAACGTCGAACAACTACAATCGCAAGAGTCCACCAGGCCCTTCGCCGATCAAGTCTCCGTTAACTTCTCGAGAAGCCTGATTTCACCACCATCGAGAGCGCATTTGATGCCTTGGTTTTCAACTCTCTCCAACAAAAACTACCTCTGGTTCGATAATGAATGCAGGCAGGCAAATCAACAAATTACCCATGGGTACCTCCTAAACAAAACCACACCGTCCAACTGTCCACTATGTTGCAACAACACATCCCAATCCATGGAACATCTCCTCGACTGCCAGAAGATTAAGGACGCACTCACAAGGATATCTTGCTCTCTTCCATCAGTACTAAGTCATCTACCTCATACGTAATTGGTCGTTTATGAGTCTTATTGAATCGTTCCTTCTGCTTTTGCTGGTCTAGTACAGGGCGGTATCTCGCTTCTGATCCATTTCATTTTGATCCCGGTATCCATTCTGTTCAAGCTTTAGTACCTTGTTTCCAACGATTCCCCTTGGCGTATAGGCGAACATCAATTCATGTGGGGTCATCCTTGTGGTTGCACTCCTCGCCGTATTTAAACTCCATTGAATGCTCCTCAACTATTGCGCCCAGTCCTAACACTTGAGTGCTGCTAGTACCGTGCAGTTGACCCTCTCAACTTGTCTGTTAGCCCGTGGTGTTTTAACGGCCATCATAATGTGCTGTATGCCCAGTAAGTTCGACAGTGTTTTGTGAATTCCTTCCCCGTTAATGCCGTACCTCTGTCGGTGATTGAGCTGGTTAAGCACAGTTATCACCCCTTTAGTATTGGTCGTCCTTACAGCTTTCAAAATCGTGTATTTAGTAAAGTTGTCCACCATTGCTTTACAAGTGTTTAGTTCCTCCTCTTCCAGTTATGAAAGGTCCAAGATGATCCAAAGGTATTGGCACTCTCTTCATACAATGCAGCTCACCCTTGACAAAGCTACTCATCTTTGGAAACCAATACGTCCTTCTCAGCCTTTCAAGAGTTTTGTCGAAGCCCAAGTGCGCAGCTTCATCGTGACATATTTCTCTGATTACCGTCGCATCTAAAGAGTTTCCTTTCTTCTAGCTGGTATTCCTTATGTAGCTCCTTTCTATCACTGCTAAAAGTTGTCGCTTCAAGTTGGTTAATGATGTCGCGTAGTTTCTCATCTTGCAATTATGGTGGCTAGCCAATCATCGTCATCAATGCATATGTTTGGTACGTTGGCGGATGCCTCATCTATCTCTCGTTCTTCTTCCACTGATTGGCGACTCATGGCATCGACATACCCTGCTTTCCTCCCTGCTTGGTGAACTGTCGTGAACTCAAATTCCTGGATTTTGAGGCACCATCTTGCTACACGTGGTATCATCTTTGCTTTGTTCTGAGTTGTTACAATTGCTTCACAATCCGTTATAACCTTAAATGCATTCCCCAGTAGATATATTCGAAACCTGTCTGGACTTTCTACCACAGCTAAGAGCTCCCAACTTCGTTACCTTTCTGCTAAAATATGCCACCGGTCTCATCACGCTTCCCTCGTTGCATCAATATGCCGGCAAGTCCTACAGTCGAGGTATCGGTATGAATCTCGTGATCGCAATCTGCATATCGTATAATGCCAAAAGAGGGGGATTACTTAACACTGAATTAAGCTTTTCAAATGTCACCTACTGCTTCTCCATCCACATGAAAGGATTGTCCTCTTTTAGTAAATTTCCAAAAATAACCGGTGACGCACATCTTTCGGTTCGGAAAAGTCTTTAACAGCCACTATCTTCCGCTCGATTCAGCTCTCATCCAGTTGATGGCCGAGGAACTCAATACTAGTTCTCAGGAAAGGAATGCACACTTTTTGATATTGAGAGTCAGTCCGGACTCTTTTAGAACTTTCAGGAATTTTTCGAGCTACTAATTCACTTCTAACTGCGATATCCCTACGGTCCATGCGTGCTTTTATTTGATTCATGCACATTTGGAAGCATGCTGGGGCATTAACCAGGCCAAAGGGCATACGAATGAACTCGTATAGCCCATTTTCTGTAGCAAAGTCTGTATACTTACGACTTTGTTCTGCTATCCGTATCTGATGATAACCAGACTTGAGGTCCAACGTCGTGAAATACTTCTTTCCAGCTAATGTTGCCAGAATCTCCTCTACGGTATGCACTGGGAACTTCTGTTTGGCAGTTACCTTATTCAGTGCCAGATAGTCGATACACATTCTATCCTCACCATATTTCTTCTTTGTAAGGACTATCGGTTCACAAAAGTTGGAGGTTGAAGGTTGAATAACTCCCTGCTGCAACATTTCGCCGATCTTTTCTTCTATTATCCTACGTTTGGCGAAGGGCATGCGGTGAGGCTGCACGCACACTGGCTGTGCTCTACAGTTAACGCGAAGCAATCTCGTTAAGCGTGTACTAATTCGCCTACTTTCTCCTTCTCCTCATTTGTGATTGCTCCCGTGTCCATGTCGTCAATCCTGATGCCGCTCCGTTCCTGTTTAGCCGATTCGTCTGTGATAATTTTAAATTCGTTGTAAGTCTTCTCGATTCGAACTTGAGCTGGATTCAACAAGCGCTGCCCGACGATTATTTTGGATGGCTGGCTTTTATCCGGAATAATTAACACTTCACACCAGCTTCGTAAGGTATCAACTTGAATGTCTGCATGGAATCGTTCTACTGTTCGGTACCCTCCTCCGCCGAATCCGTTTAGTTTTCTTGTATTCTTCATAGTACACACTACCGTCCTCATGCACCCACAACTGGCTTGTCCTTGCAGTGTGGTGGTTCCCCGTGTGACTCTGTTCCCTTAAATTGCGGCCCATGTGCCTGATTTGATTGCACCTGTAGCACTTGGCTCCGGCTGCCTTTGGTTGTTCTGCGGTTGTCCAGCACTTCATTGGTCCACTTGTACTTGCACCTGCGCTCCTGCTGGTTGAGGGACAATCACGTCCGATATACCCTGTAGTGTATGCATCACCGCCGCCATCTATGTGTTATGTGCCAAAGCGGTACACTCTTGTCAGTACATACACTCCACAACGTCATTCTGACTATGACGGGACAGATGGTCGCACGTGTTGGGTACTCTACATCGTTTTGGATATTATACAAATGGTGTTAAAATAACTAAACAAGTATTTTACATGCTCCATCAGGTTACATCTAAAGCATCTGATCAGGGCTGATGTCGAGTTTCCTGCATTCGCCTCTGACTTACTTTGGCTTCGTGTTCCGACTGGGTTAGCGTTGCGCACTGTGGTTTACTCTTGGGATCTTAGACTTGCGTTCCATCGAATTTTCTTTAGAGGTTCCTGTGTTGCTTCCAATACGTCACGACATTCTGTATCGGTTATGCCTCGCACCACATATTTGATTAGTGTCCTGTCGTCCAGTTTACCCCTCGATGCAATCGCTCTCATCTCAAATACGAACTATTCTGTGTCCTTAAACCTCTTTTATTACGCAAAAGTTCGTGTAGATCAGCTACATCATCTTCCATTGGAAAATTGTTGACTAAGTCGCACAGAAATTCTTCTAGTGATGGATGAAGAACTCGGGTACCCCAAAATTTTGCTGCCCCTTCCAACTTACTGATCGACGCCATCATAACCAACCTTCCATCTAGCTGGTACACATCCCTGATTTCTCGAACCCTTCTTGCCTCTAATACAAAAGGCGAGGTCACCAACGTTAATTTTGGATTTTGTGGGCCTCTAGATTGGCATAACCTCTTAGTACGAAGAATTATCAAATTTGGAGTGATGTACTCCGTAAACGCACTCTTTGGTGCAGTTTATGGGCTGTCGGAATCATCGGGCCGTACTTCTTCAACAACGAAGGAAATCGAAATGTCGCCATCAATGGCGGTGATCAACGACCAACGATTTCTTGTTTCTCCAAACGTGTGTGAACATGGTCTGCTGGACAATTAGTACCAACAGGATGGTGTCACATGCTTTACTTCCGCTGAAACCATCGAGTTATTCAATGAAGTGTGCGATGACAACATTATGTTTCTCCCCAATGGACCTGTGGCTTGGGGTCTATGCGGAGAAGCCAATATCGAATGCCTCATTCGTGAGATACGGCCTCAAATGCTACAAAAACTAGCCGAAAATTCGAGCAGTTCCCCCTGAGACGCTCTAGTGGTGGTCGTGGCATGTCATTTCATCACCTAACCTTATATATACAATCCTTGTATGCCAATTGGTATTTTCTCATCTTCATTAGCATTTGTCCTTAGAAAAGTCCTTCAATCTCTTCAAATATGTAATCAATACAGTTCATAGAATGGAAAGACTAAAGCTCTTATGACAGCTACAGGAAACCTAAAACCCATAAGACCATCTTAATTACTGGCAATAACAATGTGCTTTGCTCCTCTTTGCATATATTTTCGCTCACCTTAGATTACTCCAACTACTATCTTTTGATCTTTTGGTCATTGTACTAGTATTTCTCCATAATCCGAGAGTGAAATCTTAACAACACTTCACACTACAACTTTTAGAGTGTCCTTTGAGTTAAGATGCCTCAAGATAAAATGAATATCACCATACAGTGTGGTTGGTATCCAGTGTTTATCCCACACAATATCTGTGTAGTTGTTACCTCGTAATCTCATTTGAATAAAACTGTATCAGGACCCTGACTCACTGCAGACGAAGAACGATCCCTCAATTGAATCAACATGAATAAATAGTCGAATAATAGCATCGCCCTCCGTAAGAGGACGAAAGATTGGGGAGTAGTATTCTACTCAGTGATTTGATTAAGTAGCATCGAAAAGGATTATTGCAGATACATTTTCGTGTCACACAATAACCAGATATACATACTGCATCCAAATTCAAATCCAAATCCAAACACACAAGGCCAGGTTAAAGAGTTATGCTGATATTGAGACTACGACTACGACTACGACTACATTGGTACGAGTAATACTCCTACATATAGGCCCAGTCTTAGATTGGATTTCATCCCCTTTCGTTATCGTCCATTGTGGACGACATCCGTACGAGTACGAATACCTTTTTTCTATACGAATTTCCTTTGGTTTATGTTTCACATCCCAACCCACTAAATGAATCTCATATTTTCGGGTCAGGATATTGGGGGAGGAATCTATTATTTTCTATTTAAGGCGTTACACCACGTTTTTCTTTTTCATAGCCATTGTTGGGGTGGTTTCCTTTTTCTGTTCACTCATACTCGTATATCTCCGTGCATACAAAATTTCAGTTTGGAAGGAGGCCCTTTTGCTCACCTGTAACTTATAGGCCTACTCTGAACCAAAGTAGGTGCTCCATTCAAGCCATTCTTGAGCCATAATTACAGTAAAGAGGAATAAAGGAATCTCGGTGCAGGAGAAGGGCTACGGAACAAAATAAATTTAGGTTTTCTTAGTAGAGAGGGATGTAAGCTCAGCATGTGCCGAGCTGTATTGACATTTGTGGTGAACACTGTACCCACCAGCCCTTTGGTGGAGCATTGAAATGTCCTGTATGCCTTTGAGCAATTTTAATTATGAAGCTATCGCTTGAGACGTCTCTATGGAACTTCTGGTTGGAATATCTTTTTGCCTGCAAGCTGTTGAAATGAATTTTATGATTAGAACTTTGCAATGCTATAGTTTCGATGGGGTGTCGTTTCGAATCACAATGGCCAAAGTTGCGATACAAAGGGAGCCTGATTTGGTTGGTCTCATTGTTAAAGTTTGTCATTGAATGAGTTTTGTTCGATTATTAGATTTGGAGAACACCATTCTTCCGTACCTTCGATGGGTATTTGACGAGGGGATGCTGCACGCGATTAGAAGATTTCTTGAAAAAATTTGGCGTGACAGTCGGATAGTGAGCTACAATCTTGGCTAAATCAACTTCGAAAGTAAAATGTTTTTCGTGTTTTTTTTTTTTGGTTAAGTTTAACAAACTAAACTTGAAACTACGATTTTTAACAAAAAACTGTTTTTTTTTTTTAAATAAACTAAGGTCAAGTGGCGGAAAAAATGGTTGTTCAGGGAATTTCGAAGGGCTAAACTTCTGCAGTGGAAATCGAACACTTGACGTATCCGACACAGTGGCTCGTTAAGACCATAAGTTGTCCTGTGATTATTCGGACGATCTTACATGGCAGGGGTTGATACTGAATGGGATTTGGAAGAATATTGTGAGACAGTCCATGATGCCGGTTAAGAATTCGTGAATGAAGAGATAATCAGCGGACTTCTGACGTTTTTCGAAAGACAGGGGACCGAGTAATTTGAGTCGATTGACATAGGGGGGTAGAATATTGTGGTCAGCCCAATGCGAAACGTAGAAATCTCCGTTGGAATTGAAGCTTTCCAACAGAATTTGTATTCGCTAGAATACTCGAGAAGTGGACGAACAAAGGAGCGGAGTTAGCCTTGCTAATTGTGGAGTCAATATGGGCGCGAAAATTGAGCTATGTATCACAAATGACACCCAAGTCCCACATTCATAGCCACAGTCCCACAGCTACTCTTTGATTAGATAAATAATAGGTGCGGGTTGGAAGTGTCCTGGCATTTTTCTATGTTGAGCTCGAAAAAGTTTTTATGGCACCATATCGAGAGCACTATTGGCACTATTAAGGCTTGAAAGCTGTCTATAGATTTTCATATCATATGTGGGAATGCTTTATGACATTAATAGTCAAAATAAATATTAATGGACCAAGATGACTGCCTTGTGGAACACCCCATGTGGCGAGAATTGGTTCAGAAAAAAGGGAACGAAAATGGACAAGATACGAGTAGTAGCGTTTTTTAGTGTAGGTATTAATCAAAAAGGGCAGTCTAGGCTCGAGACCAAGAGCTTTGAATTTGAATAGAATTAACTTGGGCGAGATTTTGTCAAAGGCCTTACTGAAGTCCGTGGCGATTACATCAATTTCTTTCCCTTGCTCTAGGACGCACAGTGTACGAGAAACAAACTCAATCAGGTTGGTGATCGTTGATCTGCCTTTCAGAAAACGATGTTGGTTGGTTGCCAATGCAGATTTACATTGAAACTACTCGTGTAGTGCATTATAAACGATCCTTGGGGATGCAGGATGGTTTAGAAATGGGGCGATAATGAGTGATATTTGGCCCTTTTTTTGTGAATAGCGGTAATAGAAGCGCTTTTGCGCCGGTCAGACCAAGATAGTTTGAAAATACGAGTAAGGGGGTGTTTTTTTTAAAGATCGACTACGGGCAATCCATTAGGACCTGAAGAAAAATCATCTTTCAGTTCATGTATTTTGTCTAGTAACTGCGCTGAAGTAATTTCAACTGACGAGAGAGATATTTGATAACAGTTGTTCAGGTAACAAAAGTAAATATTCAGATCAGCGTCATCAGATTGGGCCAAAAATGATTGACTAAAGAAGTTCGCAAATAAATTAGTGATGGTAGTTGAGTCATCCGAAGACATTCATGGATAGCAATCGGATTTCTTTTTGTGTTAAAAAATTTATAGATTTTTTTAGGATCTGAGATGATGGTAAAATATCTTTAGTAAAGAGATTCAGCAACTAAGGAGAAGTGATGGAAAACTAGGAGGTAGTTTCGTTGGTCAATGTTCAATGCATGGACGAAGTTATTGATATGGAGTCCTTTGTATCTATGTAGCTCATCTTCGAAGACTTCGATTCCCAGTTAACCCGTTACTTCGCTAGACATAGTAAAAATGTTTCATAAGGTAGAAAGCTAAAATGAAGGAGGCGTCAATCAACTTTAACCCTCGGAACATGACAGGCCTTTAAAAACGTATAGAGCTTGCTATGACTAGACTGAAAGTTATTCGCAAAATTTGCTCCAAAGTCTTAAAAGCGTTACACCCGTAGATATAAAAAAACAAACCAAAAAAATGACAATTCCCTATCTCTAGGGACCTAGCCAGCAAAAAAACTAAAACAACGAACACATCAAGGACGATGTAATATGTAGATATGAGCTATGCAAAGAACAACATCTTCGATATAAAAAGTCCTGCTCAGAAGTTAAGACAACGATCATCTTCAAAATGTTTTGAATTTCGTTTCTGCTCTTTGGTCGATGCCATGGTTTGTTCTTTACCAACTTTGTCCTTGCGATGGAGATTAGAATGTTCATTTCTGGCCAACATGATCTAACCAGCGCAGCTGTTGAATTTTTGGCGCTTTTTCAATTTTAGATTAGCAGTCGTACAGTTTGTGGCTTTATGTAGTGTGGTAGACATCATTTATACAATTTGAACCGCTGAAGGCTTGTGGTCAAAAGGATGATGAATGCGATTATATGAGAACACATTAAGCGTTATCACTTTTGGAGATGGGGTAAACAACCCCTGTGGGACAACGCTGATGGCAAAATACGCGGGGGGGGAGGGGAAGTGCCATTTTACTAAAGCGCTTTCTCCTATTTCCGGGCGGCAGCGGACGAATTCTAAGGATGGAACCAACGGTGGCGTCCACAGTTCTAGTTAGGTCGAATTAGTGTCATCTCTATATGAGCTGCTTCAACGTACTTGAATACCAGGTCTATAGTGATCTCCAACAATAAGTTGGAAAAGATGAGCCCTTAATAAGTGCCAACCGCAGCACTCACATCCTCGAAGCGGGTTACAGGCTCCTTTTGTCCTAGGAGTTCAAAAAAGGGCCAGGCACTCCAGATTGGGGGTTGTGCGTGGGATTAACTGACCAACCACCTAAAAAAGTAATTATTACGAAGCGACCAATAGCCTCGGATAAGGATGGATTCACTGTTGTCGACCCTGCAAAACGAACAAAGGAGAACGACTTTCGGATCTGCATGTGGAATGTTCGGAGCTTGAACAGGCCGCCTGCAGCCGAATAATTAGCGCAGGCCTTACACTATAAAGCAGATCCATTCTATACAGGAAGTACGGTAGGATGGACCAGGTAGGCGATCAGGCTTATATGCGCTCACGCCCCAATAGAGTAAAAGGACGATGCTACCAAAGATTGTTTCTAAGAGCTCCTCTACAAAGCCTACGAGCAATGCCCAATGTATGACGTACAAATCGTTCTAGGAGACCTTAGTGCCAAAATTGGAAATTTGGTAGCACAATCGGAAGGATAGCCTACGCGAAACCATGTCTGGAAACGGACTCAGGCTAATCGATTTCGCTGGCGGAATATGGCGGACACCAGATCAACAAGCTGTCAATCAGATAAATCATGCTGCGATCGGCGTAAGGCACTCCTCAAGCAATTTAGATGTCCGAATAATCCGAGCGGCCAACATGGACTCAGACCACTATGTAGTTACAGCCAGGGTACGTCTATGAATATCTCAGACGCCACAACAACGGGGATATACTATGAGGAGTTTTAACGTTGAACGGTTGCAATTGCAATAAGCCGCCAGATCTTTTGCCGATCACGTATCCCTCAACCTCTCTAGAAGTAATTTGCAGTCAGCATCAAGTACTGAAGACCAGCGGCTTAGATACAGAGAAGCCATCAGAAATGCCCCATCTGACGTTCTGGGTTTCATCCGCCACCACAACGCAGCACAACAACATGCCTAAAAAGCGGCGCTGCACAAAAAGAGAAGGGAAAAAAATCGACTTCTCCGGAGAAAAAAGAAAGGGCACGAGAAGCGCGCGGTGGAGCGAAGTTACTTTAGGAATAACGTTCGAGAGTTTCATCAGAAAAAAGGCATATGCCAGGTTAACAGGTTAAGCTAGAATGGAAGCCTGCATATACGAACATGGAAAACTAGTAGTAGAGTCGCAGTTCTGTTGAGAATATGGAGAGACTACTTCTGCACACTGATGGCTAAAATACCACTGTTAGGCAGAACTATTCCATCCTGGTCGAAGGTGACAGAGAATTCTATTTCCGTGACTTAGACCATGCTAATGTAGCAATATCGGAAAGATGAATAATACTGCTGGCGAAGACAGACTGCTTGTTGGGCTATTTAAAGCATCTGGAGATGACCTGGTTGCGAACATGCATTAACTCATGTAGGATATGGCCAGAGCAAAGCCTTCCCTGAAAAGTGAATCTCAGAATCGTTTGCCTGATCCAGAAGTTGACCTCGCCAAATATAAAGATATAAGTCTCCGAATCATCGATCTGTTCTGTCGTGCTATGTGAGCGTCTGAAACCGTTCATAGATAATCTGTTTGGTCCATATCAGTGCGGTTTCAGGCCAGGAAAGTCTACCACCAATCATCGATAAAATATTCGCCCTACGGCAGATCTTTAAAAAGACCTGGAAATATCAGATCGACACTCTTTATCTATTTGTCGGCTTCAAAGCTGCACATGATACCCTGCATAGGGACGAGCTATATAATTCCATTTCTAGCTTTGACATCTCTGCTGAACTCATCAGGCGATGTACTGTCACGGGACTTTTCTAACATCGCCAGCAAAAGAGGCAAGATATTGCTTAAGCCCACATAAATACCTGTGTATGCGGATGATATTGATGTGGTTGAACGAATACAGCGAGGCGTGAATGACACTTTCGTGGGCAATGAGGTAGAAGCATCAAAAATAGGTCTGACGGTAACGAGGGCAAAAAAACGGCTGGGCAGAACGTCAGTATTAGCAGTTATAACCTTGAGGTAGTCTTCGACATCTTCGAAATACGATTCAAAATGACTCTTGCCAATCGCTGTTTCTTAGGGCTCAGGAGGCAATTGAGTAAAAGAGCCCTCGCTGGTTTTTTACTAGATCTTAAGCATCCTTGTCCTGCTCTATGGTGTGGACCTTGTCGGTCGTAAGTGGATGAGGGAACATTTGGCCATTTAGAGAGATATTACGAGTGATTTTTAGTCCACTTTGTATTGTAGTAAATGGAAGAAGTGATCTAACTATGAACTGTACGGACTATACAGCAACATTGGTCTAGACAGGCGTCTATGGATCCGAAATCTGGGGTGGTTTGCCATGTTGAGCAAATAGCCCAAAGGATCAACCAGTTCATCCCCGAGGAATGGCGCCGGATTGGATGACCACATCTAAGGTGTCGGTAGAGGATCTCAGCCAACCTGAAGCCCGGTACTGGAGGCAGCTGACGAGATATCGTGGTAGAGTTAGAGAGACTTGTTAGTATTTCTAAGAATTGTTCAGGAAAGCCAGCTATCGATTAAACAAATTAACAGTGGATCACATATGTATGTTGCGTAGTCTGTTGGTATTGGATAGCGGCCTAAATATATACAGCGCAGGAAAGTCAAAGACTAATTTCTGAAGCTGTAAAACGGATGGAGAGATTATCTACGTCTGAATAAAATACACTTTAAAGTAAAGTACTTCTAATGGATTCACTTCAGTTCAAAAATCTACACCACCGCATTTAAAATAATGATGATTGCGGTCAGCTTATAAAGCATTAATATACTCATTAGGAAAATTATCAATATAGCTTCAATCGAATCCCCTCATTAGACAAATATCAGCTTCACTCTATTCAATTCTAATCCCATTAGTAGAATTATCATCGATTATAGGTAAGCCAAATGACAATCACTTAAATGGCGCCCAACGCCAGCCCACACCGGCGACCGTGTATATCAAATGAAAATAAGCGTTCGCACTCACCTGAATTTTAATCAACTCAATATGAAATTGAAAACAAACACTCACATAATCCGATCATTTAAATCGCTTTCTCATCACTCTTTGGCTCCTGCTCCTGCCTACCTGGTGGTATCCTCCTTTGTTAGCATACTCAACATCTGCATGATGCATAAGCTTAATAACATCCTTCGTGTGAAATAATATTTTTAACTGCGCAATCATAGCGTGTGAGTACCGCAATACACCATTCAATGACAAAAAAAAAATGCAAAAAAGAAAATAAAAAATAAACCTCATTCAAGGATTCCATCTATCTATTCGCTCGTATCTATCTGGTCGCCGTCGTGCTCGTGGCCGTATCTCTTTCTTTATTTGTATGCTGGGCTGGGAGGGGGGGGAGGGGTCTTTTTTTCCATAAGGATAATTCATATTCAATTTAAAGTTTGCACACAAATTGAGAATACTGAATTTCATCATATGCTGCAGTGCTTTTGAAAGATGAAAGAGCCCAACCATCCTCATCCTCCGGTGTTGTATCCTTCAGTGTATCTCCGAAAGCCAGGACGAACTTGAAAGGCAAAGTTATGCACAAAGAGGCCATAGCTATCCGCGAGAAAGTAAGTCTAAAACGAACCAACAAAAACGGAGGCTGCAAAAAGATTTTAATAACTTTCCGCAGGAAAGTTCAACCTTTCGATGTTTTTTTGCATCGTCGCCGCATATGAGGGGTGTTTTTTTCCCTTTAATCTTTGCATCCATGGTGAAGGGTAAAGAGCAATCGTTTACAATAGCATTGCAAGGATGCGCCTTCATATCCACCTTCAGTAGCAACACCAGAAATGGCCTAAACTACAGCTGTAACTATTCACCAGTTTTAAATGGAAGCTACGCCTGTTGAGTAAGAGAACACAGAGGAAATCCAAGTCTCTCCAATGCTGCATCTTGTTGGTAAATTATTTCAGTCCTCTTATTTGCATTAACCCGATTCCATTTGTTTACGTGTTTGTCTGTGCATTTTATTTATCTGTCACCTCCGACTCCACAGGGTGCCAACGACTACCGAAAAACGATGGCTGACGTCTCTGTACCTTCCTCCCGTGCATACATGCATTTACAAATAGTTCTCTCCCCCTCTATAGTGCTTGATATATGTATTTAATTAAAAATAAATTTAATCTGAGAGAGTACACTCTTGGTAAGAGTGAGTTTATTGAGTTTACGCAGTGAAATACGGTTGCGTAGATATCATATCATACTCGTATATGCAGATACTTTTATTGTGGTGAGATTTTTCCAAGAGTTAAACCACTTCTGCACATTTGGTTTGAATTTTACTTGACCAGGGAATATATTTTCATATTCATAGCATAATCAACATAAAATACTTGTCCATCAACATGACATTGTAAGGAGTAGCTAGACCCTGAAAAGCAGAAGGAGGATTTCAACTAAAAGTTTAAATTGCTCTTCTAATTTGGCTCCCGATAGAAGTCCATTTTGCGCAGCTCAAGGCAGTATCGGCCGCAGAACTCCTCATTTAAATTGCTTCGATGAATAGAAAAATGCGCAAAATGTATATATGCACAGGACGTTAAAGCGAATTTTAAGTGGCGCCCAATGGAAGGATATGGGCAATCATTATTAAAACTCAACTCTTTAACTCTATGAACACAGGAGACGAAAGGGGTATTGGATTGTTTGAAAAAAATTAAAGAAACAAATAGAAAAGCGGTCGATGAAAGTTACGCTTATTCGCAAGTTCTACCAGAAACTGAAAATGACATGCGAATTCCTGGAGAAGCATACAACGATAAGGATGGAAACGCCATAGAGGACTGTTAAAGGTACTAAACTTGTGCTAAAGATTTCGAGGGGTCACTTCTGCTATTTGGTGAACTCCACTGTCTGGCATAACGAACTGCTCAACGTGGCTGTTGGACCTCAATGATGACATCACTCATCCTAAAATTGACTTTCATAATCCAAGATCTATTCAGCAGAATTACCTCTGTGAGATTCCCGTATTCGGAATAAATATTCCATGGAGTAGGTAGAAAACTCACCACCTGTACATGGACAATGATTGACAGCAACATGCTCCATCTGACCAAAACGCTGTTGAGATAGAAATAGGAATCGGACTACCTGCTCCAATTGTGTAAATTAGTAGGGGTTAAAGGAAAAGCTATTAAACTGCCTGAACCAGAAAGGATTCCGACTGTGAACAGGTGGGACTCTATATCAAGAATTTGATAGGTCCTCGCCATGGGTTAAAGGCTGCTAAGAGGGTAAAAAAAAAACCTAAGTAACTTTCAATCAATCCTCTCAAAACTGGAGTTGTTCTCATTGCAAGAAAAATGAAATGGACATGTCTGACTCATCTAGGGCTTAAAGGCAACACGATTCGTTTCTCCTACGAAGCTAAGTATTTGGATGAATCCCTGGATAGCAAACTTCTTTTCACTAAACATATTGTGTCGAAAATCTCCAAGGACCTGTCGCCTTTTTGGCAGTTTAAAGAAACTTTCGGCAAGATAATTTATTGTTTAATTTTTAGATTTATATCCAATGAACTGTACAAATCTATAAGTTAACTTTAATGTACAGCGATTGCTGTTTCTCAATAAATAAATAAAGGATATGAGGCATATTACAGGAGAGAGTCTATGCTTCGGTTGCGTGGTGGAACATTCCTTTACAAAAATACCTACAGCACTGCTGCTTTTACGAGATTCCACAAAAAAACGGTCAGTCTCAGCCGGATGCGAGCTTTCTCTAACACGACTAGCTTTGCTCTAGACGCTCTAATGAATCTCCCACCCTTTAAAAGTCATCACCTTCGATAGGGTGATGTAAACAGATACAAAATACACGTCAACAAAACATGAATCGCTACACTCGTCAAGAACGCGGAATAATTGTTACGATATTTTGCGGAATAATTCGTCGGTGGTGTTGGCGTGGCATAAATTTCGGTCCAAATTTCCCGGTCGTCCGACATTACCTGGGCAAACACTACGACGTTTAGCTGTCCTAGAAGACTATAGGACAACACGAGATGCTGCCAGATCTAGCCGGACCCAAAGCCGCCGTTCTGCTGAAAATATCGCATCTATGGTAGGAGATGTAGCAGTGCACAACAGGGTATAGACCAGACGACGTGACACGCAGTTGGGTATCGGCGGACTTTACAGAGAATTTTTTTTGAAAGACTATAAGATGTTCCCTTACAAAGTGCACTGTATCAGCTGTTAGCTACGCTCAAGCCATCCTGAATCTCGACCACGAGGGAAACAACTTTTCATCGAAAATCATCATGTGCGACGAGGCCCATTTCCATCTCTGTGGATATGTGAATAAGCAAAATTATCGCTTCAGGGGCACAGAAAATTCGCGTATAACCCACGAAGAGCCATTACACCCGATCAAAGTTATTGCATAGTGTGCTGTTTACATTGGAGGCGTCATCGGACCTTATTTTTTCAAAAAACACAGCGGGCCAAACGACTACTTTGGACGGCGAGCGCAACAGAGCCATGCCCAACGATTTTCTCCTTCCTCAATTGGATGAATTCGGACTAGAGAACATGTGGTTCCATAGGAGGGAACAACGGCGCATGCTGCACAAATCACAATCGAAATTCTGATTGCTGCATTTCCGGGTCGCCTAATCTCTCGTTTTGGCGAATTACACTGGTTAGCAAGACGAGTCTATGTCAACCAGCCTCAGACTCTTGAAGCCCTCAAAGAGAATATCCGTCAAGAATGCGAGGACCTATAGCCAGAAGTTCTGGCAAGAGTAATAGAAAATGACACAGATGTCATTTTTCCGACTTAATGGAAAATAATTTAAGACATAAAATAAACACAATCCAAAAGCAGAATCAAAGTTTTTCATTCATAAAAGAAATTAGATCCTATGGACATCGGGTGACAACTTTTCGACCACCTTGCATAATGGGCTGCACTCTTAAAGCCAGCTGCCCATTGTCATTGGTACAACGAAGACGGGGGTTTGACTCCGGTCTTATGAACAAGCCACCTAATCATCCACACGACTTTCTCTGTACCCAAGAATGGTTTCAACCAGAATCTACAGAAGGAATATAGTGGGGTTTTCACAGACGGCTCCAAAACCTATCTAGGATGCAGCACTGATGCCTTTTTGAAGGACGGACGACTTCACTCTTCGTTAGAAAAACTTGCGTCTCTTTTCTAGGCGCAGATATACGCAATCCTGATGTCAATGCGAAGAATTGGCGGAAGGGGAGAAGAATTAACGTCCCTCATGCCACATCCAAGCCGGTTCAAAAATGAAAGGCTTCTATGACCGCAATCGAAAGGCAGTATTCACTGAGTCTTGTTCGGGTTCCATCTCACGATAGGATCGCCGATGAAAAAGACCCAGAGAAAAGTTTTTCATGACCCTGGCCTGTGTTAGGGCCGCCTTTGTTCTCGGTGAAGGCGTCCATTGACAGTTGGATTTCGAGTGACCATACTCGCCAGAAAATCAGCAGACCAAGATAATGTTTCCCAAATTCTCCAAAAGGTCAGATGGAGCACTCTGCTCTTCCAATTAAAAATATTTGAGCGTGTGAGGCCATTGAAGCAGAAGTCGATATGATGGTTTTAGTGGTAAATAAAGGTAAAGGTTGTCGACAAAAAAAGGACACCCAACACCAGCAATTGAGACCATAGACTCCATGATAGACAGCAGTCATTCGCTTAACATATGTAGATAGTTGGAATAAGTTGAGGGAATGAGCACAACCCGTAAGAGGACCATTTTCAACTAGATGCGCGCAACTGGAAACAATTAATAACATCCTACTGTATGGATAGAGTTGCTGTTCGATGCCCTGATGCATCCTAGATGTAGTGCAGTTTAAAACTCGGTATACGAGTATAAGGCTCATAATAACTGCAAATTTATATCACTACCAAACGCGCGTTTTACGCTAACTACATATCAAAAAACTTACACTATCTGAAGAGGTGTTGTTGGAGGATAACCACAAACTTGTCTTACCTGAAAAGATACAAAAAATTAGGAAATTAAAAAATGTTAGGAAGAAGGTGATTTTAAATATTTACTTATTATTTAATAAAAAAAAATTAATGCGCCGAATATAGTACAGCAAAGGATTGGAGGCGTGCATGGAAACTATACACAGCAATGCAGATAAGCTCGGTCAAATGTGTTAAGAATTAGGACAAGGGCTGTCACGCCATTTCACCAGTCCTAAGTCACTAAAGATAAGCAATTTTTGAGTATCTATCGACACATAATCCCACAGATCTTGATGATAGAATACTGCACAATGTACAGTGATATTCTCACAAGATCTGATCTGGTGTGGCAGAGATTGCTATCAGAGTAACTAAGCTGTGGAAGCAAGCTGCCTCACGTAGCACTGGCCTGAAGCAAGAGACTACAACTTTCAAAACCGAACTTGTCATGCTCAATTCATCGCAGTGGAACCTGCAAGACTGGCATTCGGAATTTCGTAGCACGTCGACACTTTATTACCTTTTTGGAGATGACCCCTGTGAGGCTTTAACAAAGCAGGCTGACGAGGATAAAACACATATAAATGCCTAATTGGCAGAATACGCAAATTTTTGAATAAAGGCCAACTCTCAGCTAAATGATTTTTATTTGAAACAATTCTTATTAAATGTTTCTGAGCGAAACGGTATTAGTATACGAGCCTCCCCAGCTTGTTATGCTGTACAGCAACTTTGAGTGAGCAAGACCATAATAGATAGTTGTTAAAACTTTTTGAGAACAAAAAGGCTTTATCAAATACATTTTACGTGTGACCAACAACAAATAAATTTTAATCATTTGAATATGACTTTCCAATTTAAATTGAAATCAATCACTACACCTAGGTACGTAAAGGTTTGAACCGTTTCAATTTTGAAGCAGTTTTCAGTGCAACGCACATTTGCTATAAAATTACTCTTTCCACGCTTATGTAAAGGTAATGGAAACTGTTTACAATCATGAGCGTGAAACCATAAATTATATTCATTTAGGACATTTCCAGATACTTTAAAACACATCACATTAGTTTTCTCACTGACAATCAA
The DNA here is from genome assembly GCA_963966105.1 of Volucella zonaria. NCBI lineage: Eukaryota > Metazoa > Arthropoda > Insecta > Diptera > Syrphidae > Volucella > Volucella zonaria. The sequence goes on along the minus strand of OZ014532.1, from coordinate 58,580,978 downwards.
TTTGTGGTAAGTAAACCACAAGATCTTCATTAACCATCGCAATGCCTTCGAAAACAGTTTTAGATTAGTATGTAAGAGCTACCACCTTGATCAAAACGTTCCCGGGGCGCTCCAATTGTTTCGATTTGAGTTCGGTTTTTTTGTGTTAAGTTGATAAATCCGTTGTTGACATTCTCTCTAAATCTTAGCATCATAGCTTGACATTTGCAAAAGTTACGAAGCCAAGAGTACATCTATCCTTGTGTGTGTTGGCGATTTTTTACAATTTTAGAAATGGATTTAAATTTGCAAAAACGAACTTGTATTAAATTTTGCGTAAAAAACGGATTTAATGGTGCGCGAATTGGAAATGTTGGAAAAGTGTTTCGGCAACGATTCTCTAAAGAAAACTGTCGTTTACCAGTGGCACGAGCGCGAGCGGTTCAAAAGTGGTCGTGAGTCAATCGAAGATGATGAACGCAGTGGCAGACAACCGACGCGACGAAAACATTGATGAAGTAAAAGAAATGTTGGTCAATAACCGCAAATTAACCATTAACTATCAGAGAGATAGCGGAGGACTTGAACATTGCCTATGGATCCGTCCAAGACATTTTGGTTAATGATTTGGGTTTAAGACGTGTAGCAGCAAAGTTGGTGCCAAAAGACCTCAATTTCATGCAAAAATGAGACCGTGTTGACGTCGCAAACGAGATGATTTGCGAGGTTGAATCCGATCCCACATTCATCAACAGGATCATTAGTGGAGACGAGACGTGGGTTCTGAGTACGATATGCAATCCAGACATCAGACAAGTGAATGGTGTTCACCAAATGAGCCGGGACCAAAAAAACCACGTCGTTTTCAGCCAAAAAAGAAGGCAATGCTCACGGTTTTCGTGGATTACAACGGTGTGGGTGCATCATGAATTTTTGCCAGAAGTCCAGACAGTAAACAAAGAGTACTCGTATTATTTGGGCGTTATGAAACTTTTGCATGAAGGAATTCGCCGAAAGAGACCACAATTGTAGGCAGAAAACTCGTGGATTTTGCACCATGATAACGCACCGTCGGACAGTGCCATCATTATTCGTAATTTTTTGACGAAAACTGCAACAAATACCATCCAACAGCCACCGAATTCACCTGATTTGGATCCCTGTGACTTCTTTCTGTTCAATCGAGTTAAAAAGCCATTACGGGGAACGCCTTTCAGCAGCCGAGAAGAAGTAATGGAAAAATCGCAGGAAGCTCTGAAGGACATATCGAAAACCGACTAGAAAAAATGTTTCGAGGATTGGATCAAGCGCTGACAGAAGTGCGTTGCAGTCGATGGGGATCACTTTAAAGGGGACAATATAGATTTAGATGAATAAACTTGTATTTCGAATTTTCTGAATACATTCCGGGAACTTTTTGATTAAGGTTGCAAAAGCAGTTGAATTACCATTTAATTTGAGTTTAAAAATAGAATTAGTGTATATTAAGAAAAACAGAGGGCCAAGTACAGATCCCTGAGGAACAACGTGTTTTAATTGCCTAGGTTCGCTTGAGATTCCACCAATAATGACCTTTTGAGTTTTATTTCTTAAATAAGATATAAGCCAATTGAAAATGTTACCACGAAAACCAACATTAAAAAGCTTAGCAAGCAAAATATCGTGGTTCACCAGATCAAAAGCTTTTGTCATATCAAGAAATAGTCCAAAAGTTGATTGGTTTTTATTTAAACTTCCGTAAAGCATAAACAACAAAATAGACAATTTACCTTATATATTTAATGATAGCATGGTTGATGTTATCTGTCTTTCAGACACCTGGCTGGAGTTAGAAATGAATTCCAATCTGTTTAGACTAGATAATATGAAACTTTTCCGGAGTGATAGGCAGCGCAAAGGAGGTGGAGGGGTCGCCATTTACATTAAAAATAATAAGAATTATACGTTTCATGTCGTAAAGAAATCGGCAATGAGTGAGCTTGTGGAATATCTGTTTATTGAAGTAATAGGTGGCTGTGACACGGATAAAATGTTGCTTGGTTGTGTATACATGGCACCCGATGTAGCCAATTATGCACTCATAAGGGATGTATTTGAGGAATTAGCTCCGCTACACTCCAAAATCGTTATCTGTGGGGATTTTAATCTAAATATCTTAGGGAAATCGAACAACCCGAGAAATGATAGAAGCACTCAATTTAACATTTGTAAATTCCAACCAACCAACTCATTTTGCAACCAATTGTATGCCTTCTCTATTAGACTTTGTTTTGGTTTCTCATCCCAGTTTAGTAATGCACTATAACCAACTTCTTGCTCCTTGTTTTTCCCATCACGACATGATTTTCACAGCAATAGATGCAATTCCTTCTTTTATAAATGATACAACCTTTACATCATATCAGTATTCTCATATCAACTTGGAAGAGCTTTTTGCTGAATGTCGTCGTTTGCATTGGTGGCCCATTTATAGCACGAACAATACTAGTTTTCAGGTTGAATATCTGAATAGCATCATCCTATATTTGTTTAACAAATATGTCCCGCTTAAAATAAATAGGATTAAAAACACTAACATTCCATGGTTTACTCAAGATATTCGTGACCTTATAAAGCACGTAACCTTTTGTACTCCAGGTGGAGACAATACAAATGCTTATCCCTACATAGGGAGTTCAAGGCTGCTCGTAACGCAGTAACGATCCTTATTCGGAGAAAAAAAAAGAAACTTCTTCAAACACAAATTCGACTCTGTTAGCTCAAGTTGGACTAACAACAGATAAGACATCAATTCCTAGCACTACAGATTTAGAAGACCTTAATTCAAAATTCATCTCCAATAGTGAAAAATCAAACATTCGAGAAAACAATCTTGAAAGGAAGTTCTCGCTTTCATGCGTTGACGAAAATGAGGTGGGCAAGACAATATTAAACATCAAATCTAATGCAATGGGTTCAGATAATATCCAACCAAAGTTTTTTTAAAATTCTCCTACCTACTATTCTTCATCAAACCACGCACATTGTGAACACTATAATCACAACGTCAGTTTATCCTGATGGGTGGAAAATCGCAAAAGTGCTACCGGTAAAAAAATCCTCACCATCAAATATTCCAGAATACCGACCCATTGCAATACTACCGTTTCTAAGTAAAGTGTTTGAAACCTTTTTAAGTCATCAAATGAAGACCTATCTCAATAATAACAAATTAATAGCAAAGTACCAGTCGGGGTTTCGCACTAAGCACAACTGCACCACTGCTTTACTAAACATTACAGAGGATCTACGTAACTATTTACATATTTCATAAATGATATTTCTCAACGATCAACGACTTAACACCTGTGCACATCATATATACGCCGATGACCTCCAAATATACTCTCTGTTTCCGAAATCGAACAAAATCCAGGCGATAAACAGCATGAATTGTGAGCTAGACAAAATTAGTAAATGGTCAATCGAAAACAGGCTAAATCTCAACCCGGCAAAGACAAAAGCTATGGTGATAAGTGGTTGTCCTGTCGAGTACGTAGAAACAATTAAGAATCTTGGTATTCATCTCGGTCAACAACTGAACTCGAATATTCATATAAGTAAAACTGTATCAAAAATTTATGGAGCACTTCATGGACTAAGTCCAACGTCAAATTACCTGCCAACTTACGTTAAGTTAAAACTTGTTAAGTCCTTTGTATTGCCTATCATCCTTTATGGTTGCGAAATATTTTCCAATATGGACCATGAGTCTATAAGAAAACTCACAGTAGCCTATAATAGCTGCGCAAGATACATATTTTGTATCAACAGACACGAACACATTTCTGACTACAGTAAACAAATAACCGGCTGCAATTTAATGGCGTTCATGAAATACAGAACCATACTATCATTACACAATATTATTATAACCAAAAAACCGGATTATCTTTTTGAGAAAATACGTTTTGCAAGAAATCATAGAGCCATGCAATTAATTACTCCCAGATGTAAGTATCTTAATACATTTCGTCAATTTTTTGTGCATGCGATTCAGCTTTGGAACCTTTTACCCCTGGAAATTAAGCGTACGAACGACACAAAAGCTTTTAGCAGGAAAGTTTTCCAATACTATAAAGAAAATAACTAATTTAATAATGCTCTATTTCTTCATCTTTTCTTCTTTCTTCTTTCTCTTTATCCTATTTTTTTTCTTCTTTTTTTTCTTTATCACCTATCTTGAAATTATGTACAGATTATATCAATCATTATAATTTTAATTATCCTAAGCTTGTTCAATAAGTTAAAAGATGTATATTATATATCTTATATGAATAAGAATACAAATAAATGTAAATGAAATGAAAAAAAAAAAAATGAAAAGCTGACTACACACCCATAAGATGGCATCCTCAGTTGACAAACCTGATCTAAAACCAAACTGATTTTTACTAAAGAAGTTAAACTTATCCAGAAATGAAACAATTCGAACCTTATAGTAATTAACTTTTCAAAAATTTTGAAAAAAGTCGAAGTGATATTGGCCTATAGTTTGAAACAATTTTTTTATTTCCTTTTTTGAAAAGGGGTAGAACCTCAGCACATTTTAGGTGGTCAGGAAAATAACCCATTTCAACACTTTTATTAAATAAGAAGGACAATACATCAACTACATACCAGGCAATATTTTTTAATAAAATGCTTGAAACACAATTAATTGTAAAAGAAGTTTTATTTTTAAGGGACGAAATAGCATTGTAAACTTCTCTGGGTGTAATTGCATTAAACACAAAACTGTTTGATTGAACATCATCCACAAAAACGCCTGAAGATGAGAAACAATTGCAATTTATGCTTTGTTCGACAGCAGGTTTCAACTTTTCAGAGATTTCATTAAAATAATCGTTAAATTTATTTGAAATTCTTCCTAAATCGGGCACGATTTCTCCCTCAACAAATAGTATCAATTTTACCAGAGTTTCTAACCTTTCCCAAAATGCTATCAATTACTCGCCACTCTTCGCGTACGTTACCTTCAGCACTAGCAAACCTATCAATGTAGAAGTTGTTACGAGTGTCTTCGATTTCATTTTTTAACGACTTACAAAATGTTTCATAATGTTTTTTAAGTCTAATATTGTTCTGATGTTTCTTGCATTTAAAGCTCAACTTTCTCTTTTCCCTTATCTTACTAATTAGATTGTTAGTCATGCAAGGTTTCAAATGCTTCTTCTTACTCGACAGATTTCTTTGAAAAGTACTCGGAAGAGGTCAAAAGCAACGGAAGGATTACCTTCGGAAAAAACCGTTTCCCAACATTCAAAAGTTAAAAATTCTTTCAACATCATATAATTTATGGAATACTTCACTCTATCAGAAGCGGATTTAAAGTTTTCAGAAAGATTGTAAACTGAAAAATAATTTAAGCTAACCATGCTATGATCTGTCAGCTTCAAATCGTGTACCAGTCCACTAAAAATGTTTTTATTATTTTTTTGAGTTCTTAAGAAAATATGGTCAATACAACTTGTAGAGGAATCGGTTAAACGGGTAGGTTCATTAATCAAACTCTTAAGACCATTTGAAGCCATAATAAACAAATAATTTTCAGTACCAATGTTACACTCATCAAGAATATCAACATTGATATCACCGACAACAATTAAATTTTTAGCTAGAGTTGTGCTAAGAATATGACTTAGTTCATGAATAAAAATACTTTTAGCAACACCGTGAAGTCGATAAATATAGTACTCAAAAAAGTGTAATCAATATTTACAAAAGCAAGCGAAACTTTTAATACGTCGGCACTAGATAATTTAAGGCAAGTACTATCATACACATACCCATCTTTAACACGTTCGCGGACGCTAATAATTTCAGGGACCTGCAAAAATATACAGGCAATTATTTTTGAAACTACGAGTAGTTTTAATATCCGAAATCTGATTAGACATATATTATAAGAGTAGTCAGAACATCGTATTTTAACCGTTATTATCTCTTCCCAAACCTCAAAAGATGGCTCATCAATAAAAAATTCAGCTCACGCGAGGAAATCATCGAAGCCACGGAGGAGTATTTTGCAGACCTTCCGGAAAATTACTTTTCGGACGGGATCAAGAAGTTGGAAAATCGCTGGAATAAGTGTATCAAACTAAAAGAGGACTATATTGAATAATATAAAAAAACATTTAAAAAAAAAAAATTTAATTCCCAAGGAGATCACTTTTCACTCCATCCTTCAATGCTTCAATGATACACTCAATAAGCAAATGTCTACTACGATATAACGTTCGGGACGACATTTCCAGACCGTCTTAACTGGGAACAGAAAAAACCAGGGACTCACATGTGTGGTACACAGACGGATCCAAAACAAATGAAGGAGTTGGAGCTGGGGTATACGGCCCTAGCTTTTCAGTTTTCAGTTTTTTATGCATTTTTATTTATATTACTTAATTTACACTTAAATGCTATACAAAAAAACGCTTAAAAATTAGCTTAATTAACTTAAAATAATCTTATTCTAACTTACTGGCCCCATGCGGGCACTCTAAGTTAAACCTAATACTTAAATTATGTCTTTCGACGAATCTTATATTACATGTTTATACTATGTCTATTTATTATAATTAGAACTAAGAAAACATTTTTTAAGAAAAACTTAGTATCATGACTTCTATTTTTTTAACTTATTATAAAACTTAAAACTAAAACTTACAAACTACCTAAGAATAAATCTTAATTTACTTAACCTACTTACATCTAATACATAATATATACATACATAATATATATACATTATATATATATACGTAATATATAAATACATGTACATACATATATATACACATATATATATATATATATATATATATATATATATATATATTTTTTTTTTTTTCGCTTAAATCTAACTTAATTCTACCTAAAACTATCTAAAACTATGTAAGCCGGCCAACGCTAAACCAAAAAAAAAAATTTAGGCTGACCCACTTTGCTTCGCAAGAAGCTATCAATTGCTGAAGGAATTCGACGACGACGCATCCTCTTCTTCAACAAGCCACCAAAATTGCTGGTGCTGACGAGCAACATCTCTCATGTCGCGACTCCCTACCGCCCTACTGGACCGGAGACGCTCCGCACTGCCGTGTGCGACGTCTCTGTCGTAGTTGAGTCGCCTGTCCGCAGCTGTTCGAGCAACGTGGAAGATTAGCGGCACAGCCAATCTGTCCTGGATCAGACCTTTGCTATCAAAGTAGAGGAACGCTTCTGGAGGAACATAGCCGTCAAAGCGAACTCTCTCATGATACATATAATTAGGGTAGTAAGCCCCGGAGATCAGGTTGTTCGATGAGGTCATTGCTCTTGCAATGTGCCTTCGAGTCAACCTAATAACAAAATTGTCCACTCTTATTAGGTTCGCCCTATTGTACAAGACCTCATTGCGATAGAATTTTATGTACTCAGACTCTGGTGTTCTGTATAACCGAAGACAAGCCCTAAGGCAAGCCCTCTCAAACACCCGAATCTTTTCCAATAAACTTGCTCTCACGTTGAACCACACGGGACATCCAAATACAAGCATAGGCCGGATAAGGGCCATGTAGCAGATCACCTTCACCCTCGCATCGAGTTGGCTGTTATAAAACAGTCTCTTTGTAAGGGCAAAAGCACCTCTGGCTCTGGCCAGAGCAACATCTATATGTTTGTTAAAATACAGATGTTGGTCTAGCCAGATCCCAAGGTATCTGACTACATTTCGACAAGCAAGTGGCTGTCCATAATGTCCGACGATAGAGAACTTTCGCCAATTCTTTCTGGTATCCCAAGAGGCCCCAGACAAAGGCGTCCTAAACAGAATGGTTTCCGACTTCTGAAAGTTGATTTTCAACTTCCAGTCATCGCAATATCGCTTAATTTTGTCGAAGTCACGTTGCAAAAGTGTATTAATGACCTCAATCTTTGGACCTGATCTGTACGCAATTAAGTCGTCTGCGTACGCTATGGCATGGTGAAGTGAACCTATCGGATCACTTGTGTAAATGTTGAATAGGATCGGCGAATTTACCGCACCTTGTTGCAGACCGTTTTTAATGTTAAATGTTCCAGCAGAAGTCACATCGCCATTCTTCACGATGAACTGTCTACTGGAGAGCATATCAAAGAGAATATACAGCAGTGGTTTACTAATGCCCAACCTGTCCAGCTTGAAGAAGAGTCCCTCTAACCATACGGTGTCGAAGGCCTTTTCCAAGTCAATCAGACAGGCACCAGTGCACTGTTTCTTGCCTTTGTTCCACTGGATATCAGAAACCAGTTTAGACGCAGCATGAATGATATCATGCCCCGCCTTGAACCCGAATTGATTATCCGGAACTATATGTTTGTCCTCAATCCACTTAGTCAGGACTCTATTGATCACCTTCTCGAAAACCTTACTGATGTTTGGAAGAAGACTAATCGAGCGGAGATTCGCCGGATTGGAAATATCTTTATTCCTTTTGGGAATGGGATGTACCACCGCTGTTTTCCAATGCGCTGGATAATGTGCATTATTCATTGCATTATTAAACAGGGTGGTATAAATGTCCACCGCTTTTAGTGGGAGATGTCGAAGCACAATGTTCGGTATTTCATCGGTTCCCACTGATTTCTTACTTCTAAGTGATTCGAAGATCGTTTGGAGCTCTTCCTTCGAAATGAACGGTGGTAATACCCTTTCGTTGGTGATGACATTATTTGCCATATTCTCGTCACTGAACTGGGTGAAACCCGAGTTCTCGAATCGCCAATTCAAAATTTCATTTCGAAGGCAGAAATTGTGCACAAGGACTCGACTCTCCAGGTCATGGTTCGGGCCAATGATGTCATTCGCCTTGTACACTTCCTGGAAAGTCGCTCCTATAGCCTCTACCTTCTCCTGCGGATCCTCGATCACAAAGAAGTTGTCATCATCAACTGCCTCATTTGGATCGATACCTGCTGCTACAAGTATTTGTTCGTTGTTCGTCGTTCGGGCGATTTTGAGACATGGAAGGTCGTTTTGATTATTTCTCCGAAATATTTTATTTATTTGCGGGAACATATTCGGGTTGCTGGTGTTTACAGCCCGAATTTTGTTATTCCAATACAAACTTACAGAGTTTCTGTAATTTTCCTTTATTAATGTTTGGAGGTTTTTAATCGACGACTTCAATGTCATGATCTCCGGGTTATGTCTGTCAGTGAACTGTCTGTACAAGGTTTTTAGTCTTGACAGCAGCCTACTTTTTTGTCGGTGCAGTGCGTCAATAGTGGCATTGCGGAATAAGTCTTCGTCGTCAGTGTGTTGGTACCGAGGTATCGTTTTGTCCATTGTTCGTTTAATTGTCTCGTCCATTAGTCTAAGATACCTGTCAATCTCCTCGTTTGACAGATTTCTGTTGGACGGTGGGTAGAGGGAATTCGAGGAGAGTGCTCTCGTCAGTATTCTTGAGAAGTGTGTCCAACGCACCCTACTATAATTGTAGGAATGCCTTTGAACAAACTCATCCAATTCCGCAATTTCGTTGGGAACGGTTATTTCGGTGCTGAGACCGCAATGGTCACTGTCATACACGAAAGTGCGTAGACAGTTTGTAGTTTGTTGGTTAGTGCACATCAGTTGTATTCGTGAATCGAACAGCAGGAGATCCAGATAGGACCCGTGTCGGGGAAACGACGGTCTATCCGTAGCTTTGAGGCCGAGTCTATACATCACACTGTGCTGACTCCACCAATTGAATAGTAGATTCCCTCTAGTATTTGGTGTATTATTTCCCCAATCACTATGTTTGGCGTTAAAATCTCCGCCGATAATAAAAAAGTTCTCCTCCAATTCCAGCCTCAGGAATCGAAACAGTGTCTCGAGCTCTGAGATGAATAAAGTGGATTGAGTAGCCTTAGATGCATAAACAGACACCATGTATAACCGCTTTCCACTACGGAGAGGGATGTACATGATGCATGCTTCCAGCACCTGAAACCTACGTACTACACGACTGTATACTCTTTTGAAACGCAGTCCCTTTCTTACAAAGATCGCAACACCACCTCCTTGAATAGAATTGGGTCGGTTTCTTCTTAATATTTCATATCTTCTTTGTCTCATTTTGTGCCTTTTGGTAAGCTTAGTTTCGCTAACCAAGAGCACATCAGGGGCTTGGTCTTTAAGCAACTTAAACAGTGCGGCTCTTCGTTCGCACCTAATCAGTGAATTAACATTCACTGCAAGGACCTTCAGGGTTTGCTCCGCCATGTACGTACCCATTACGACTGGAGGTGCGTTAGGCCCGGCAGCAGCGCGTATATTTGATCTACCCGCGTAGCCTGTTCCTGTATTTGACGCTGAAGCTGAGCCATCTGCCCCTGAATAGAGAGCAAGATAGCCAGCATGTCAGGTACAGGTTCAGGTGCTCTAGGCGCTGGGGCCTGAGAAGCTACCTTTGCTTGTTGTACCGTAGTTCCCCTACCTGCCGCCATTTGGGCGTAGGTAACTTGGGGAGTAACGGCTGGTGTTTGAGCCTGCACGAGTGGACGTTTAACTTCCACTTTCTGCTGCCGAGCCAGATTTACTCTTTTGATGTATTGGTATTTGGGACAACCCCGATAATTTGCGGTGTGTCCCGTGTTCCTACATAAAGCAATATATACGGCCCTAGCGCTAAGGCATCCATACATTCCAGTAATGATACAAGCAGCTCCGTATTTCAGGCTGAAATCCATGCAATAGGACTTTGCATTCGAGAGAATCTAAACAGACATGCGAATATAACAAACAAAAACATTTACATTCTCTCCGACAGCAGAGCAACCCTACTTGAAATAAAATCGAAACTGGTCTGGGATTGCCTTCAACTCCTACAACTGCTGGCCACCACAAATAAAGTTCAGGACACAGCAGACGAACTAGCAAGGAAAGAATCTGCATCTCAACTCATGATGCCAATACCATTCTGTGGGCTATCAACTAATACAATACAATAAAAGGAAGCATTAAAACCTGGCTAGAGGAAACGAAGCATCATTTCTGGACACAAACCGAAGGAAACAGTCAACCCAAGAACTTTTTGCCAAGCAGTTGCCACAAACAACGAAACAACTACTACAGTCAGATTCGACTGATTATAGGTTTTCTCACAGGGCACTGCCATGTAAAAAATCATCTATTGACCATGGGCATAGCACAAGACAATACATTCAGACTGTGCAACGAGGACGTGGAAAAAGCAGAACACGTACTGCAATGGTTTGACCAAAACAAATCAACGTTGCTTAGGTAAATTCTAAGTTGAAGCGGTGGACATAGCTGCCAGCTTACCTAAAAATGTAGCCGGCTTCTTAAGAAATTGCGTCATCATGGATGAGCTCTAAATTGAAGACATCCCAATAGGCCCATCCGTGTCCGCAGTGATCTGGGATCCTTAATACCACCTCTCACAACAATTTAAATCTTCGTAGATCGACGATCGGCTAGATTTTAGTTTTTGGTCGTAAAGACAAGCCTCGTAGATGTGATAGGATCCTGGTGTCCCAGCTACTTTGCTTTTTATGAACATCCAAAACTGCTCAGCCATACTGATGTTCTTAGGAACCTGTAAAGATTGGAGAGCAAGACATCAGAAAGCTGTTCAACACTTTTGATGTACAATAGTAGGTTCGAATTGTTCTGTTCCGCTGGTGACAGAGGCTCAGGCAGTAATGAAGATAATGGGGTGCAGCCTCTACATCCTTCAGATTTAGCGCCATTTTAAATTCTTGTTGTGAAACTGTTTAGTCTGCGCTTTATCATTCACAAAGTGGTAATCTATTTGACCTAAGTTCGCGAGTTCGAAAGTTTTTTCTACGACAGGTAAAAATCTAGTCGAGACACTGACAAGGATAACAGGTTTTAGATAACTACAAAGCACGACAGAGAAGCTTTTATACGCGATATTAAAGAGACTGATGCCTCTGTAGCTGACGTTAACTAAAAGGTCTACTTTTCGAAGGACACTGTGATGAGGTGCCATTTGTGTGGCATTCTATCGAACTGGGATGACGACACAACATGACATTTTCAAAACTAGGAAGCATACTCGTATACCCATCTCCTGAAAGTTGAGACAATCTCACTGAACATACGCCCTGAATGACTCGAACTGCGACCAACTTCAGACTGCTATAATTTCCAAACTGTTCATGACAGTGAGCTCAAATTTTGACACATGACAGACGATTTTATTATTTACAAGCCTTTTAAATGATTTGCGTCTCAGTTGTGTTGAAAAATTTTTATCCGCGACGGAATTCAAACGTGATAGTGTGATTGCCTTATATTTGGCTGGAAAACCACAAGTAGCTATCGTTAGAGCCCTCCAGCATCTCAACGTGAATAAATCATTTATGTTTCGAACCATAGCTCGTTACCGTGATACCGGCAGCGTTGCAAAACGCCATGGAGGTGGTCATAAAAAAACAGCAACATCGGCAGAAATGGTTCGGAAAATGAAGGCTCGAATTGAGCGAAATCCGCGTCGAAGTGGAAGAAAAATGACTCGTGAGCTCAACATATCTTTGGAACGGATGCAACACATATTGAAAAACGAGCTTGGACTCAAGCTATTGAAGTTCCAAAAAGCACACGATCTTACACCGCAACAGAAAAAAGCTAGAGTCGAAAGAGCGAAGGAGTTGCTACGCTTGCACGAAAGTGATGAGTTGCCGAATTTGGTTTTTCCGATGAGTCGCCATTTGTTATCGAGCAATATGTTAACAAACAAAATGACCGAGTTTACTTGCCAGAGAGGTCCTTCGAAAATTTACACCTTCGGACAGCCACCAGAAAACAGGCAGCACCGATGTTGATGGCTTGGGCCGCCATAACTGTCGATGGTCGCTCTCCGCTCGTATTTTTGGACCGTGGCGTCAAAATTAATGCGATCGTATACCGTGAAACTGTCTTAGAGGCAATATTGAAGCCTTGGGCAAACAATCATTTCGGTCGGAGACCGTGGACATTTCAACAAGACTCGGCATCGTCTCACAAAGCGCGCGTCAACCAAGATTTGTTAAAAAACAATGTTCCACACTTCATTTCTTCGACAAAATGGATTACAAATTCTCCGAATGCAAATCCGTTGGATTACTCTGTCTAGGGTATTTTGAAGGCGAAGGATGGCACTAAAAAATACCAAAATTTGGACCACCTCAAACAAGCACTTCGCCGGGAATGGGCCAAAATACCGCAGAGCCACTTGTGTGCAGCGTGCGATGTTTTTTCGGCCGCCTCAAGGCCATTATTCGCGCCAAAGGTGGACATATTGAAAACTACTGATACAATTTGAAAACTGATGTATTTTCCAACGTTTTTTGCTTTGGCACAATAAAATTTATCAAAAAATAAAAAAAATTATAGCATTTTAAAAAGTTGGAGTTCGAGACATTCACCCTGTAGAATCTTCGTGTAAAGAAAAAGAGCGAAAACAAGAAAATCAAGAGGCACCTTCCTTCAGGATTTCTGCAGAACCTTTCGAGTCGCAGAATAGGAATAATCGGATAAAAATTACTTTTCTAACTAACCAGCATTAGTCAATCCCACGTAAAGTACTTCCTTTCTACTGTTGGACTAACTTTTATTTTGTTGTTATTTTATGATGGAATTTCTGGATAAGAGTCTGGGAAAGTGGCCTCCTTACTGCTCGTTCAAGTCATAGTCCTTTTCTAGTCACAAATACTCGTAAGTATCCGTATATCTGTCATAAACATGCGACAAAATGAATTTCATATGATAGAATTCCAAGATCCTCTCCATCAGTGGAGTAGTGCAGAGTCTTATCATCAAGTCATTTCAAAGAAAAGTTAATCTATTTGACTGTCTGTCATTTGTCATCATTCACACTACTCCGGTCACCCTGTCGACACATGTTTCATATTGTTGATCTACTCCTTGTGAGTAGGAAACAGAATAAATTTTCCTTTTTTTTGAATGTTCATCAAAAGACATTAGTAACCCCTTTGGCATGCTGCTGTCAAATAGGAGTATCTTTTCTGCACACCCATCCTTCAGACAGTCACACATGTCACAACTATCTGAACAGTTAAGTGTCGTCCTATCCTCAGTCACATTCAAACTCAACTGTCATAAATCATGAGAAATGAAAAATTCAGCACATCCCCCCCACTAGAGGAGAGGAGTTTGATAAATTTCAGGACATTCAACAATATGAACCCTTTTCTTTTCAATTCTGGCAGCAGGTTAGGTAATTCTTGAGAAGGTATTACATACGAGTATCTGACGTGTGTGTGAATGTAAGGGTCAAGGCGTGGATCCGTTTAATGGCAGACAATTTATTTTCCCTTCTTGATCGACTCACATAAAGTCGTCATCAAAATAGAGACACTTCTTGACCAACAGCTTAACCTCGTGTATCCTGATTTATCACTCAGAAACAATTTCCCACAATAAGAACAAAAAATGTAAAAAAAAAAAAAAAAAAGTAGCCCAGGCAAAGTTCTAGGGGTAAGGAAGGACAAAATAATTTGATACCCCAAATCACAATCTAACGCCAAATCACAACCTCACTCAAATTGTTTTTTTTTTTTTTTTTTGGATATGGAACCTAAGGACTCATTTTTAGGAGGAGGACTAGACTAGGACATGTTACAAGAATGAGTATTATGGTACAAGTAAAGGATGTAGGCAGTAAGGGTCAGGGAAGTCGATGTCGAATGAAGAAGATAAAAATGGAGGAAAAAATCACTCGCATCCGGCACACATTAGACAAATTCCAATCGGAAATGATGTGTTATGAGAAGTTAATGGCACTGGGGAGGGGGACTAGATGGTCCTTGGCAGGATATCAATTCCAAATGACAATGGCCATTTATTTTGAAAATGTTCAGCTTTCCGAGTCGAGCGAGAGAGCGGATTATCCAATTGAATTCTGCTGATACTTGGTTCGGTTCATACATCCTTTTATCCATTTTTTTTTTTTTCCAATTTCGATTTTGGAGCCCGAAGGCCCTTTCAAAAAATTCAAAAAAAAAAGGCCTACAAAGCCCTATAGTGCTCTCATCCTTCTTCATCGAATGAAATATGTTTGACAGATGAGCAGAAAGTATCTGTACATGGATATCGATAAGAATACCGATGAGAGAAATCAATTTCGAATCTTTGTCATAAAATATTCAGATTACTTTGGCTGGCGTTATCCTTGGGAGTTAATACTTCGTAGCAGTATTAATTGGGATTGCAGAGGTTTAGGCTTCATGCTCTTCTTACCGCAGCCCTTTTCGATTTGGGAGTATCCATAGATGAATCTGTTGTCCTTGATTGGGAGGTGGAATTCATTTAGGACGTCTCAGGATAAAATCAATTGTTATTCGATGAAGAAATCCAATTTTCGATTTTTTTATGGATGCGAAGAAGATTTATGTTTGTGTACGAGTGTCTGTGTACGCTCACGTCAAAATTAATGGCAGACGGTTGGCGATTGTCTGAGTGAATGATAGGATCCTGTGTAGTCTTTCATCGTTGCGGGAATGATGAATGATTGAATGATTAAATTACGAGTACTTAATGAAAGGGAAGAGATTGGTTTTTGTTAAGCTAGCTAGATTAGTGTTAAAGTTGAATACATAGCCTGAATGCCAAGGAGTTATACTGGTGGCGATATGTACGACTGAAATTTAGTCTCAAAGGAAAGTTTGATGTAAAATTCTTCTGTGAGTCTCATTTAATTTCATTGTAACTGGAAAGGAACTTTGTTTAGAAAAGATATTAATGATATCAAAGAGATAGAAGGTTCCTTTGATAAACTTCAAGCATAACCTGAAAAGATACTCAGTGAAGAGTCTTATCTGCGGATACTTTGAATTCGTCATCTTTGTCCTTATACTTTTTCAACTCAAAAATTAAGCAAATTTTACTTCTTGAGTTGGAGATTATTTCTCACATGCGGCTCTAGAATTTGACGATCACTTTTTAGAGCCAACAAACACTTTACTTCTTAATCGACGAGAGGAATCGATTGAATTTCGAATTTTTAAAGAAAGCATCCAGGCTTTATCTAGCATTTATCTAGTGCTGTTATCCACGAGATCTATGATAAACCCATTTATATTCTTTATGGTGAAATAAGCTTCCTGATTTTACGAGAGACCAAACACGCGGACTTTGCCCAGCACGCCCTACTCTGCCCTACACGCACTGACGATTCTCCCTCTCCTTGATATTCATATCATTGGCTGCACTTCCAAAGCCACCTTCTGTTTAAAAACAAAACCGACTAGAGTCTTGGTGACCTTGCCCGCCGTTTGGCACTGGTCTGATACAGTGACCCTAGGAGTCTTGTAGCTGCGAAAGTACAAAATGGCCATTCTCAGTGCACTGAATTTGGACCAGGAAACTAATATAATCGGGTCTCCATTGGTGACCTCAAAATCGATCCGAGATGCCGCGCTGGTGTTCTCCTCGTTAGGAAAACTTGAGTCTGCCTTCTAGGAAGAGATGTACGCTATGTGCGAACAGAAATGAACAGACAAAATTAGCAGGGCTATTATCGGAGCTGCGGAGGTAAAATAAAATCTCGGAAAAAAGAACAAATAAGACCTCATCCTGGGTACTCCGACAAATTTAGACCCTCAAGCCGGTAAGTATTTCAGATACCAAGTCAAGGTCTTGAGATTGTGGCGGATGAGATATTAATGGCCCAACGGTAGTGCTCACATCTTTAAACGAGTTACTGGCTTTAATCTGACCGACCACTCGTCCTATGAGTATCTATGTATGTATAATGGGACTAGCCCTCCAGGTTAGTAACTGCCCAGTCATAGAAAAAAATCGACAGTTACGAAGCAACAACAAGCCTTGGATACGGACGGATCTACTGTTGACAACCTTTGCACACGAAATAAGGACAACGAATTTCGGATCTGTGCATGGAATGTTAGGTCCCTTAATGGGCCACATGTAAACGAACAATTACCGGCGACCCTGGACCTCTACAAAGCAGATGTTACAACCATCCAAGAAATGTGATGGGATGAACAGGACAAAAAGAGGACGAAAAACTACGACATCTACTGCGGCAATTGTTGTCGACGACAAAAGCAGCGCAAATTGGGTTGCAGATTTCTTGCTAGAGGTAGACTTAGGCAAGCTGTCTCGAGTTTCTGGCATGAGAACGAGCGTTTCGTAACAATCTGTAATAAAAATAAATTTATCTTGTATGCACAAAGGAGAAAGATGGCCACAAAGTTGGCTTAAACAAGCTCTTGGACAAGAGCTACCAGCCCTAGGGCACTGCATGGCGATTGATCGGGAAACTACTGACTGTTAAAAATATGGATTGGACCAGTAGCGCAACAATCAAGTTCGTAATGTAGTGGTTACTTTACCTCGTCGAGGTGGTCGCCGGTCAACTACGTGTATAAATCCTTATACAGGTAGGCCAAAATACCAAGTGTGAGATTGTCTAGGGTCTTATGCCTAGACTAGGTAACCTGGAAACCGACTTAATGCCTCGGATAAGGACTGATAACACGTTGACGACCTTTGGCTATTGCACCCGGACTAAGATTGGTTTCTGGAATGTGAAGACGCTCCTTGACTCTCAGAGTGAAGGACCTTAGAACGCCAGATTCCTTCAATTAGAGCATGAGTTTATGCGATATAAGCTGGACATATTGGGAGTAAGCGAGATAAGATGGTTATATGCGGGTGAGTACCAATCCCCAACGCGTAACACTGTATTACTCTACTCCGGAAGACCAACCGGAGTCCCCCGTGGATATGGAGCTGGATTGCTGTTAACACCTACAGCTCGCAGAGGCCTATTATCCTGGCAGTCGCACGGTGATAGGATTTTAACGGCCAGATTCGGGACGAGAGTACGTCGCGTCACCATTATACATTGTTACGCTCCCATGAATGGTTCATCTGAGGAAGAAAACGAGACCTTCCACAACCAGTTGGGAGCTGTTTATAATGCAACACTCAACGGCGACATTTTCATTGTAATGGGGGACCTTAATGCCAAGGTAGGCAGCGACAACGAAGGGCTGAAACATGTTATGGGACGGCACGGATTAGGCAACCGCAATGACAGCGGCGAAAGATTTGGTGACTTTTGCAACGCAAATCGTCTTGTCATAGGTGGCACCATGTTTGAGCACAAGGCCTGCCATAAAATCGACCATTTTGCCATCAGTCGCCGTTTTAGAAGTAGTCCTCTAGACGTCCGAAACAGACGAGGAGCGGACATGTGGTTGGCCCGATATCACCATCTTATGATAGCTACTGTCCAATTACGCACTGCTGCCGTTCGGAGATCTAACGACACAAGAATACCTAGGTTCAACGTAGACCGACTGAGAGTTTCCACAGTGCCGCAAGAACTAAGGGACCATCTCTCACGAAAAGTGGAAACAATCAGCAGCTCACTGCCCGCCATCATCCAAGACCATTGGTGTGCTATGAAAACTGTTTTCGCATCAGGTGCTGAAAGGATTGTCGGTCGATCGCAGGGAAGTCATAGTGACTCTCCGAGAATACCTGGAGAAGGATTAACGAACGAAAACAACTAAGAGCTCGAATTGCAGCAGATCCAGAGGATCGAGCTAGCTAGAGCCCCTATATCGCATGAAGATAAGAGAAGTGCAGCGTAGCGTGAGAAGTAACAAGCGCAATTACATCAATGCATTAGCCACGCAAGCAGAAGAAGCAGCAGCGAGGTTCGACAGCAGAACCGTTTACAGAATCAGAGCTTATAGGTGGCCGAAGCCCTACTCAACACCCAGTGAAAGGCTTAGACGGTTCGCTGCTAATATCGGATGAGGATCAACTGAAGAGATGGAGGGAGCATTTTGCTTCTGTTCTAAACCGATTATTCGCCAGCAATATGCACCCCAGTCAGACTGAAGTGTCCTTACAAAAAAATTTCCGAATTCGCACCGCAACCCCCAGTAAGGAAGAGATTATTGCCGCGATCAAAGCATTGAAAACCAATAAGGCGGTAGGACTTGACGGCATACCTGCGGAGCTGTTTCTGGCTACTGTTCCCATTTGCCGGGAAAACATGGGAAGCCGACAGTTTTCCGGACGAGTGGAAGAAGGGATTGATCGTCAAGCTCCCTAAAAAAGGCAATCTAATGCAGCGCGAAAACTGGAGAGTTATCTGCGAGCTGCCTGCTGTGGCCAAGATAATACATAGCTAAAATCTTCCTGGAGCGAATCAAAGAACACCTCGAAGACACACTCGACGCCAAACAAGCAGGTTTCCGCTCTGGATGCTTGTATGTTGACCACATCAACACCTTGCCGATCATCATCGAGCAGTGTGTTGAAAACCGATCACCACTTTACCTGCTGTTTATCGATTTTGAAAAGACGTTTGATAGTGTCAATCGGGAATTTATCTGGCGTGCCTTGCGCAGGAGAGGCATTCCTGATAAATTAATAGCAATTATCAAGGCTGCATATGATGGGTCCACATGTCATGTCTTACACAGAGGAAGACTGTCGGAGGAATTCAAAGTCCAAGGCAGGGTTGGGCAAGGCTGCATACCTTCACCAATACTGTTTCTATTGGTGATTAGCGATGTGTTGAATGCGGCCTTCTTAACAGGAAATGGAGGAATTCGATGGACTCTTAAATCTGAACTCAAACACCTTCTGTCTCACAGAATAGTGGACCTTCACCAAATGACAACAAATATGGAGAGGAAAGCAGACGTCGTTGGGCTGAAAATTAACTCGGCAAAAGCAAAAATGATCAGCATAAGACCAAACTCATCGACTCATACATGTATTGCTGGACAGACAGTTGAGAGAGCAGAGAGCTTCCAATAGCTCGGGAGTATTGTCTCAACCGATAGCGGAACCGAACCGCCAACCGCATAGGCAAAGCAAAATCTGCGTTTGGGATGATATCCACAGTTTGACGAAGTAATGCAAGCTACGACTGTTCCGTTCCAATGTTGAATCCGTGCTACTACGAGTATATGGATGTGGTACCTGGAGGGTGACCACCACTATCACGAGGAAGCTGCAAATGTTTGTCAATAGGTGCCAAGCCGTCTGGCCAAACCGTATCTCTAACGAACAACTTTATCAGAGCACGGGCTATGAACCTATAGGCACAACCATATGACGACGAAAGTGGCAGGGTAACAGGTCCATGGCTAACCAAGCGATGCAATGGAACCCTCTTACTCAGGACGGCAGGATGCGCGGCGGTCCTAGGAGTACGTGGCGCACAACAGTTGAGAAGGAAGCACGGCAACTGGGAAAAAGTTGGGGAGAACTGAGGCACATTTCCAGAAACCGCACTCGATGGCGCATAGGCATAGTAGAGGCAATAGGACCCACAATGGGATACAGGAACGAATGAGTGCCCTAGCCATGACATTAAGATTGTCCTGGGCAACTTTAATGCAAAGCTAACAAGAGAGGACATCTTTGGTAGTACTGTCGGGAAGTATGGCTTGTACGACACCACCTCCGATAAAGATTCGGGCTAATCCACTTTTCCGCGGGGCGAAACATTGTCGTAATTACCACGCGGTTCCCACTCGAAATTCACAAGACGGCTTGAAGAACTCCTGGTTAACCAGTTCCGACGCAAGGCACTACTTCAGTATTACGGATGTCCGCATGTTCCGAGGGGCCAATATCAACTCGGACCATTACCTTGTTGTAGCCAAGTTATGGTTGCGGATATACAAAATATAGCAAAGGCAAGCTAACAGTGTGAGGAAGTTTGACGTCGCATGAGATCGCCAATTACTTTTCCGGTCGGTTCTCCTTTAAGCACTTAAGAGGTCGTTTGCCACCAGCATCTATTATCGAATACCAGTTACAACATTGCCAAAAAGCCATCAGATGTGCTAAGTTTTACTATCATAACGAAACCCCTGGTTTAACGACGAGTGTCAGCAAACACGGCAGCTTGGCAAGATGCATACACAGCAGCGCTGCATAGAACGACAAGCGGAAGACAAGAGACGAACACCGGCTTCTCAGGAGGAAAAGACGGAGGTTGAGAGGTCGAGGCAATTGAGAGAATAAGAATAAGATTCGGAATTTTTAAGAAATGGTAAAAAAAACACAAGTCCGACGCAAGTCCCGAGCTGAAGCCTATCGAGACGAGCAAGGTAACAAGTAACAAATAAAGTCGCAGTCGATACCGAAAGGAAAGAACATTTCTGTAGACTGTACGAGTATAACAGCTAGGACGAACCAAATACCGCTATCAGAGAGATCTAGACCAACAATCTCGTCCAACCGACCTAGATGAAGTGAAGATAGTCATATCTACAACAAAGCTGCTGGAGCGGGAGCTTTTCAAAACGGCAGGCGATGACTTGGTAAGGAGCACACACCAACTCATCTGTAAATAAGGTCAGGCGAAACTATGACCCATGAATAGAACCTTTGAACTGCGCCCACTACAGTCTTCCTAACATCGCCTACAAGATGCTATCTGCCTTATTGTGTGAATGAATGAAGCCGTTCGCAAATAGCCTGAGTGGGCCATACCAGGCAGATATGGGTTTATCATCAAATCAAAGAAAAATAAAGTATAAGCTGTTGGGACTCCCAACGGCAGCTGCAACTTTGAGGTAGTAGGAGACTTATTCTACCTCAGTTCCGCTATCAACTCCGAAAACGACGACACCATCGGGAAAATCATGCGACGAATCAGTTCTGCCAATCGCTGGTTCGTTGAGCTTATAAGACAATTGAGTAATAAGGCCCTATCTGAAGCAACCAAATAGGCTTATTACAAGACACCGATCTTCCCAGAACGAAAGCAGATGAAAATGCAGTCGGGCGCTTTGAGAGTAAAATCCTGGGTAATTTCCAGTTCCATCTACATCAACAGGGAACTGTTTGGGCTGCACAGCGATGCCGACCTCGCCAAAACAGATCGACTAAAACAGCTAGGTTGTCTTAAAGGGCTCGAAAGTTTTGAACTTCAACCCAGAGGGACACCACAGTAGGGAATGATCTCGTCTTAGGTGGTGCACACAAGTGGAAGTGGATTCAGATGGTGGCAGCTGGCAAGAAACTGCGCTGACTGGGGAAGCATGCTAGCTGAGGTCCTAGTCCACCCCGGACTGTAGTGACATCTAAGTAATCATGTAAGCATATCTCAATCTGCCACTGACTGTGTCGACTGTCTAGAACTTTCTCGTACCATGGTATGCGACATTCGCGTCACCGATCGGCAGTTGTTGCAATTTTCCGTGTCGCCTTTGCCTTTATACAAAATTGGAAGCCCTTCAAGCTACGGATTTCCGATTACAGGCAATGCTTCAGAGTCCAAATGCACGATCCTGGTTCATCAGTAAGATTTGTCGTTTCCTTTCCGTGTGGTGCAGCCCAGGGATTTTTACTACATAGAAAGGTACTCCTTCCATCTATTGAAAATCTCGTTGTTCCTGGTTAGCAGGTGTTTTTATATTTTAAACATACGAGTATTTTGCGATTGAGACCCTTGCAAGTTGTTTCTTCCTTGCGCTGCGTCTATGCTTCGACATTGCACTTCTTCCACTGATTCTCGCATGCTTTTGGGTTGTAGGCTATATCATCTAATGCCCAAGACAATGCCTCTGCTGCTATTGTACAGGCTCTAACTGCCGCTTTATTCGCCACTTTATCGGTTTTCCTATTTCCGCTATTCACAGTCCATGCTTCATAGGCATGGTATAAGTATAAGCATAAGTTTCTTTGCTTTTGTGGAGCAGGCCATTCGAAATATGGGGCAGAGTTCTTGCTCACGTATCGCTCTTCAAAGTTGTACCTGTACCTTTGATTAGCGAAACAAAGCTAGACAAAAAGCACAAAATGAGGCACAGAGGATATAAAATATTGTTGCACGAAGAAACCGACCCAACTCCATTCAAGGAGAAGGCGTTACAATCTTTGTAAGAAAAGGACAGCGTTTTAAAAGAGTATATGGCCGTGTAGTTCTAGGTTCTAAGTGCTGGAAATACGCGTCGTGTATATATCTCTCCGTAGTGTCTGTCTATGCACCTAAGGCTACTCAATCCACTTTATTCATCTCAGAGCTCGAGACACTTTTTCGATTCATAAGGCCAAACATAGAGATTGGGGAAATAATACGCCAAACGCTAGAGGGGACCTACTACCCAATTGGTGGATGCAACATAATATTATGTCTCGACTCGGCCTTAAGGCGACGGGCAGTCCGTCATTTTCCGGATATGACTCGTATCTGGATCTCCTGTTGTTCGACACATGGATACAACTGGCAGGCTCTAACCAACAAACTGCTGTCTACGCACTTTCTTATATGACAGTCACTATTGCAGTCTCAGTACCGACATAACGATTCCCAACTAAACTGCGGAATTGGACGAGATTGTTCAAAGGTATTCCAACAATTATAGTAGTGTACGTTGGACGCACTTATTCTGAACATTGACGAGAGCATTCTCTTCGAACTCGCTCTACCCACTGTCCAACAGGAATCTGTCAAACGAGGAGATTGACATGGACGAGACAATTAAACGAACAGTGGACAAAATGATATGGCGGTATTAACACACTGACAACGAAGGCTTATTCCGCAATCTAACTATTGACGTACTGCACCGACATAAAAGCAGACCCAGAGATCGTGACATTGAAGTCGTCGATCAGAAACCTCCAAACATCAAAATTACAGAAATTCTGTAAGTTTGTATTGGAACAACAAAATTCGGGCTGTAAACACCAGCAACCTGAACATGATCCCGCAAATAAATAGAACATTCCGGAGTAAAGTTCAAAATGAGCTTCCGTGTCTAAATATCGCTCGAACTACGAACAACGAACAATTACTGTCAACAGCATGGATAGATCCAGGAGGAGCTGTTGATGATGACAACTTCTTTGGTCGAGGATCCACAAGAGAAGATAAAGGCCATAGGATCGATCTTCCAGAAAGTGTACAAGGTACATGACATCATTAGGCCGGACCATGACCTGGAGGATTAGGTCCTTTTACACAATTCCTACCTCCGAAATGATATGGAGAACTGGCGATTCGAGAACTCAGACATCACTGAGTTCAATGACGAAAATATGGCAAATACTATCATGGCCAATGAGAGGGAACTACCCTCCTTCATTTCGAAGGAAGAGCTGCAAACGATCTTCGAATCAAATCAGTTGGAACCGATCCCACTAGAAGTGGTGGACATTTATACCACCCTGTTTAATAATGCAATGAATAATGCCCATTATCCAGCGCATTGAAAAACTACGATGGTACATCTTGTCCCCAAAAGGGATAAAGACACTTCCAATCCGACGAATCTTCGATCGATCAGTCCTCTTCCAAACATCAGTAAGGTTTTCGAGAAAGTGATCAATAGAGTCCTGCCTAAGTGGGTTGAAGACAAAGATTCGGCTTCAAGACGGTTTCTGATGTCCAGTGGAAGAAAAGCAAGAAACAATGCACGAGTGCCTGCCTGATTGACTTGGAGAAGGCCTTTGACACCGTTTTGCCTCTTCTTCAAGCTAAGCAGGCTGGGCAAAAATAAAGCACTGCTACGAGTAGATATTCTTTTTGATATGCTCTCTAGTAGACAGTTCATCATGAAGAACGGCAATGTGACTTCTGCTGGAGTATTTGACATTATCTGCAACAATGTGCGTTAATTTCACCGATCCTTTTACACAAGTGATTTGATAGGTTCACTTCACCACGTCATAGAGTACGCAGACGAGTTAATTGCGGACAGATCAGGCACAACGATCGAGGTCATACGAGTAAATACAGTCTTGCAATGTGATTTGGATAAGATTAAGCGATATTGCGATGAAATCGGAAACAATTCTGTTTAGGACGACTTTATCTGGGGCCTCTAGGGACACCAAAAAGAATTGGCAAAAGTTTTTGATCGTGGGACAACACGGACAGCCAATTGCTTGGCGAAATGTAGCCAGTTACCTTAGGGTCTAGCTGGATGAATATTTTAACAAACATATAGATGTTGGTCAAGCCAGGTACTTTTTCAAAGGGACTGTGTTATAGGAACCAACGCGATGCGAGGGTGAAGATGATCTGCTACATGAACCTTATCCTGCCAGTGCTTGTGTTTAGATGTCCAGTGTGGTTCAACGTGAAAGCAAGTTTATTGGAAAACATTCGGGTATTTCGCACGGCTTTCCTTGGGGCTTGCCTTCGCTTGTACTGGACACCAGAGTCGGAGCACATAAAATTCTATCAATGAGGTCTTGTAAAATAGGGCGAACCTAATGAGAGTGGACAATTTCGTCATTAGCTGACCCGATTGCACATTGCTACAGCGATGAATTCGAGAAACAACCTTATTCATGGGGCTTATTAATCAAATTATCTTTGTCGCGAGAGAGTGCGTTTTAACCCTTTCGTTTCCCCCTCTATTCTGATAAAAAAGGGCTGATCCAGGACAAATTAACAGCTACGAACAGGTAACTCAACTACGGCAGAGACAACGCATATGGCAGTGTGGAGTATCTCCGGTTTAGTAGGACGGTAGGGAGTCGTGATTTGAGTATGTCGCTTAATAGCACTATGAATTTTGGTGGCTCAGTGAAGGAGAGGAAACTTCTATGTCGTCTCCATCAAATTCGGGCTCGATCCTTACGGGGCAGGGCCGGTAATGCTTTGCTTATGGCCGGCTTACATAGTTAAGAGCAGTAGTTTCGGACAAGGCACGGTCCTAGCGGAGCTACTGCAATGTTAGCATATGGTTTACGATGTTTTCAGGAGTTGGTATCTCTCCAATTTTCTCCTCTAGTTCTCTGCGCTCTGTTCTGAAGTGTGGGCACTGGAAAAATACGAGCTGTGCTTCTTCCGCAGTTTAAGCAGAAGGAAGATCCCTTCAGATCAAGCCTGTATAGATATGATTGAAAGCAGCCATGTCCAGTAAAGTAAAAATCTACTTCTCCGTAATTACGTTCTACCCATTTACGAAGAGTATAAGTTGGTAGGTCCACCTCCCCTTTGTAGACTGGTTCCATCTCTCTTGCTACGCACTTTTGCTGCGCTACTTCTCTCCCAGCTTGATATCTTTGACTGAAACTCCGGGTTCCCGAATTTTGGCATCGTAGGTCCTTTGCAGTTCAGTAGCTAGTATATCTGCTGGTAGCATTCCTGCAGTGACCTGGCCCTGTCCTATATGCACAGCAAACTCTCAGAGCACATAATCTGTTGATAGAGTTAGTCTTTCTTGAGAATGACTTAATTTTCAATGCCGCGCCCATATTGGTGTCGACTGACTGCACCACCCTTGACAGAACTAGTCTCATTTGTTGTCTGGGTCATCCTATGTTTGTCATTATTCTGGACAAGCCAGCGCTCACCTTTGCGGCTTTGTCGCACGTTCTTTCAAGGTGTTCCTTGTAAGTGAGGCCAGCGTCTGTCTTCTATTTCTTTCAGGTGTTTCGCCGCCACAACGATTGCAATATCATCTGTAAAGCCTATGATTTTAGCCTCAATCGGGATTCCAAGTCTTAGAACCCTGTCGTACATAATTTTCAATAAGAGAGGTCCTAGTACCGATACTTGTGGAACGCCGCCAGTTATGTGGTACTGCCTTACTCCATGGTCGGTATCGTAGAGTGGGAACCGATTATAGAAGTTTTGCGGAATGGAACGCATATTTGACGTCAAACGTTTTGGTACCTCCTCTCCATCTTCTGCCCCGAATGGCTTCTTCTAGGGTCGTAGTTCTGAATAGCATCTACTCTAGAGCGAACCTTTCTAAATCCATCCTGCTGGTTTGAGAGTCCTCCGGCTTCATCAATTGACACCTCCAGTCGGTTGCATATTATTCGCTCCAGTACTTTAGGGCGGCTAAGCTAGTATAGATGAGATAGGTATTCGGAAGAGATATCGCTATCTACATTCAGGCCGCCCTTAATGCAATGTAATCGACCAAAATGCCAGTCGCACAGTGCCCATGGTACTACGCAGTCAGAACCGGGTGAGACTGTGCTGGATGTCAGGACATAGTGAGGTTGCTGACATCAAACCACCCCTTTGCACAGTAAGGGGCACTATCGAGGAAAAAATCACAAAGACTGCCAACCTAAAGTGGTCAAGTCCAGATGGACACAGGGTATCTAAGACTCTCCGGCCACTTTTTGACGGCCAAAGGTCTAGGGATTTAATAAAATTAAACATTGATAAGCCGAGGACAATATTAGGAGTCTTGACAGGACACTGCCTCCTACAGAACCACGCAAAGATACTCAAATTGTCAGATACGGATATTTGCTGATAGTTGAAGAAAATTTTTGCGGAAATATCGTACCTTTTCGAAAACCTAGAGGAATTAGACTGCGCTTGCAAAGAAATTGGATGTTTAGGTTCTTGCCATTTGAAGATAAATTCAACTGGTTCCACAGGGATCGCGATGTGCCGGTCTTGGTACCTAGTGTTTGTGTGGTGGCCATCACACCCTGTTTTAACCTAACCTAACCTACATAGTTTAGGTGGATTAAAGTAGCATTGGAGTTTAGAAAGTAAAAACAAAAAAACGCGTGTATTATTCGATTTGGGAACCCGATTGGACATCTGACTTCTAATGGTTTCGTTAGACGTTAATGCGGCCGGAGCTCATCTTAGGTACTCGTATCTAAGCCGATCAGCCGTGTTTATTTAGAATCCCTTACAGACACAAAGGGTATTCCTAGGGAATGAAAGTGATCTCATCGTGCGAAGGTCTACGCTCCGAATGGCTTAGTGGGTCATATTTGGTATTGAAAAACATGAAGCTCAATGATTTCCTTGATCAATGCTCCTTTCCCAATCTGTCGACTTCACAAATCCCACTCGATTCTGACCATGATTTTTTCACTGAAATTCCTTGTAAGCATGAGACTTATCTTTTCGTTGCCAAATCAACCCAATTGGACATGCGAGTTCGGAGCAATTACTACCCAGCCGAGGCTATTGACCATTTTGTGGATATTTTTTTATTCTCAAATTTCTCGACTCGTAATGTCGGTGTGAAATCAACTCACGGTCACCATGAAACGTAAAGTCGAGATCATGCGAACTATAAAGCGAATTAGTATCCATCAAAACGAAGAAATATGTTTGTGCAATTCCACATGAGATACAAATGCTCGAACTCGTCTGTCCATGCAGCAATATGTAGTCCGAGTATGAGTAACCAGTTCGAATGCGAGTAAATCTCGTCTAATGGTAGACCACCTTGATCTAGCGTTGAGTTCATTTGCTCTTAAATAGATTTCCATCGCATGGATGTGGATTTTTATTTTGTTTTATATTATACACGAAAAGTATTTCGTCATGCGAATCGAACGAATGGAAAATGGAAAATTTGTAATGCAGCAGATTGCCCAACTAGCGTTCATATGGTCATTCGGAAATGTCTCTCATACGCCACAGTGCACTCGTACATTAGACAGGTATCCTACAGAGGAATTGTGGATTCGAATAACATACATATGTCGTCCGCAAAGAACGAACTAATGCACCTAATATCTAGTATCTAACGTCTCACACTGACATTCACTTTCAACCTTCTTGACAAAATTGTGTTAGACCTTGAACTCAATTGTTGCGTCAGGTGTTTCCTTAGCCCCGTGTAAATCACTTTTCACATTCATATTTACGTTCATGTCAATAATTTCCTTTTGAATTTTTCCTTCACCATTGTTAGATGGCAAGGACACGAGTTATCCTTTCAGTGGTAAACACAGAGTCCCCAGCCAGAGCCATTCGAAGTGAAGTTGTATGCATAACACATGTTAAGATACACAATGGAAAATGTCATGCAATTTTAAGCCTTTTACGAGGTCTGACAGCAGATAATGGGTTCCTACGTAGACTCTGTCATTATTGTCGGCATAAGAAGTCATTAGTATTTGATTGCGGGAAATGAACATTCTGACGTACCAGTCAGAGTTTAAGGGAATTGCCGGTACTTATGTTAAGTGGAGGGATGATTACGTAGTTAGGGTTGAATTTAATATTGGTGATTCGAAGAGAGTCTTAAATGCTTAACGCGTAACTTAAGGTTGCATGAGGTGAGTTCAGATGGAGCTTTAGAAAGTTAATAGCAGCGGTTGTAGATGATGTGACTTAAAAAGTCACTACGGGCTCACCAGGTGACACAATTTTGTGCCATGAAATATTGTAGTGGAAGAACGTTGAAAACTATGCCGAGCGTCTGCCATCGGCGACCTGGCCGGTCATTTCAAATCTGCTAGAGACCATGTGGATTTTCCGTACACCAGAATGGCTTAACAAAGCATGGGAGCAAGTTAACCTCACTTGACTGTTAGGAGGCAGCAGTTAGTGAACGGTTTGCACTTTATAAGGGAACATCTTCACGTCTTTCATCAAAATTCGATGCAACGAACGGCAATACGGGGCCGGCCACTTTTTGCGACATCTCTAGTGGAGCTAGTTTGTATGAGACGCATTGCCAAACGCTCAATTGTTCGCACACATGGTGCAGGACGACAAGGAAAACGACGGCGAAATTCACGCTGCGTTAAAACAACAGACCGAAGTTTGGTCAAATAAGCAGTAACCATAGTTCCGCGGTCTTCGGTTATGTATCGCTATATTGCTTGTTGTTAACTAATTCTTTATATGTCTACAACAAAATTGTTAAAGGACTATGACACTTTACGCCGTTTGCTAAAATTTTGGCACATTCACATTATGATTTGTAGGTTAGAAGTCACAGTTTGTATGTCGCTACAGACGCAAATGTTTCACCCGCTACACTGTTTCTTCGCAATATACCATACATACGTAGCTCGTTAGCATTAGGTTGTGTATATCTCCTAACGAGAAGTGAAATCTAATCTTGCCGTCCTCTAGGAAGACACCAGTGCCCCTAAATCGGTTTTGGAGTCATCCGTGAAGACCTGACTACATTCCATTTCATGCTCAGATTGTGGCCGAACCCACTTCTGGTGTCATTGCATTAGACGGCATCTTCAGAGTCAAAAGATGGTCGACATGAAAGGTAATCAAAACTCCAGTGCGTGTTGTACCAAAGACCACTTGTCTCTAAACGGAAGATGGCTCTAAGGGTGTAGCCCATGATATGAATATTAAATCAGCGGGAGATTCATATGTGCGTCTAAAGCAGAGCCAGCTAAGTCTAGCAAAAGCATCAGTGATCTATTTTCTTGAAAGATTGTTCCAACAGACAACTGACGCTTAAGATTCATATAATCAACTTATCGTGGTCGTGTAGATCCAAAGGAACACCCTCGGTGGCAAGCCAAGCACCATTTTTGGCCGAAGGCTGCTTCGCACTGCCAAGACCGACAGCGCTTTGGAGGCTTTCGACATGTTTAGTCCAAT
This sequence comes from Volucella zonaria, assembly GCA_963966105.1. NCBI lineage: Eukaryota > Metazoa > Arthropoda > Insecta > Diptera > Syrphidae > Volucella > Volucella zonaria. Next base: position 58,550,658 of record OZ014532.1, on the reverse strand, counting down.
GAAGTTTGTCATCTAGAATGATATGTGGTTTTGTTGGAGAAAGGCCTCACCGCCTTTAAGTAATAGATGAGTCAGACTAGTCAATTTCCTTCTTCTCATGAAGAGATTGACTGAGAACCCATTTCGAGCCCACTAATAGTCGATCTAAGGCTGCCTGTCGCTTAAGGTTATAAGTGCTCTTAAAATGTTTGCACACAGCGTGGGCGAAGGTAAGTTAGGGAGGAAAGTAAGAGAGGTAACGATGTACGTTGGTTTTGAATGTTTGAAGCTTATAATGCTCAGGAAATAAAGAGCTTGGTAGGGCATTCAATATGCGAGAAAGGATCACGATATTTTAATGTACGTCCGAAAGTGGGTTTCAGGGTAAACTGATGGGCATTCAGAGCGAGACGGGTATTATGGTTAAAGGGCGGAATACTACTAGCAATTTCAATGGAGCACTGGTGGTGAAAATAGCGATAGAGCAAGGTGAGACAGGAGGCACTTCGTCGCTGTTCGAGGTTGTTAATTGACTGGGTGATATTAACAAGACCTATGAGTCTGATCCCATGATTTTGAATTCTATCTAGCAGGTGCAAAGTAGTTTTAGGAGCACATGAACAGATGTGGTCATTGTACTCCGATTTTGGGCGGATGAATGCCTTACCCTATCGGAAGATGCTAAAATTTTTGCGAAAGGCAGCAAATGTCAATTCTACTTTGTCATTAGGGAAGTAAACAGATACAAAATACACCTCACCAGGCCATGAATATCGCTATACTACTAAAGAACGCAGAATAATTGTAACGATTTTGTTGCAAAATAATTCGTCGGTGGCGTTGGCCCAGCGCGAATTTCGGCGCAGATTTCCCAGTGGTCCGACACCAACTGGGCAAGCACTACGACGTTTAGCCGGGCGCCTAGAAAAGTATGGAACAACACGAGATGCTGCCAGGTTTGGCCGGCCCCGTAGCAGCTGTTCTGCTGAGGATATCGCAGCTATGGTTGAAGATGTCGCAGAGGACCCCGGAGTATCGACCAGATGACGTGCCACGCAATTGGACAACAATCGCCGGTCTTTACAGATAATTTTGGCGAAAAACTGTTATAAAGTGCAGACAGTGCAGCAGTTATTGGCTACGCTCAAGCCATCCTGAGTCTCGACCACGAGGGAGACAACTTTTCGTCGAAAAACATCATGAGCGACGAGGCCCACTTCCATGTTTGTGGATATGTGAATAAGGAAAATTATCGTCTCTGAGGCACCGCAAATCCGCGTATAGCCCACTAAGAGCCATTACTGCATGGTGTGCTGTTTACCCTAGAGGCGTTATAGGGCCTCCGCGGGCCAAACGAAGACTGTGGACGGCGAGCGCTACGGAGCAATGCTCAATGACTTTCCTCTTCCGCAATTGAATGAATTTTGACCATAGAAGGACATGTGGTTCCAACAGGATGGAGCAACGGCGCATACTGCATGAGCCACAACCGTAATTCTAAGGCCTGTATTTCCGGGTCGCCCAATATCTCGTTTTGGCGATCTGCAGTCACTGGCAAGTTCGCCTGATTTAACTGTTCCACATTTCTTTTTGTGGGGTTTTTTGAAGTCAAGAGTCTATGTCAAGAAGCCTCAGACACTTGAGGGCTCAAAGAGAATATCCGCCAAGAATGCGAGGACCTATCGCCGTAAGTCTTGGCAAGAGTGATGGAAAATGCCACAGATCGAGTCCGAACGGTCATCAATTTTGACGGCGGCCACTTAGCCGATATCATTTTCCCGACTTAATGTAAAAAAATGTACGACATCAAGTAAACAGAATTCAAATGCAGAACCAAACTTCTTCACTCATAAAAAAAATTGCAGCCAAAGAACTTCGGGTGACAATTTTTGTGTCTGTTTGTATATTGTGGCCTTGTCAGAGGGTGTGAAATATTTCTTACATCGCTTGAGGAAACTAGATATTTCGCAGTATTTTTGGCGACATCGAATATGTGATCAATCCAACGTAGGCCGTCATTGATACACACACCAAATATGGAAAAATATCGGTTTCGACGATGCAAGTGCCATTCGATAATGTCTGGGTGTTTGGATTGTGCTTTAACGACAGCAAACAGCATTGAGGTCGGAACGCATTAAATTGCACTCTGTTGATTGTCACCCAATTAGTTATGCTGCTAATATCGGAATTTAATGAGCTTAGCATACGTTACCGCTCACGTTCTACAGCCGAAGAGCAGGGACATGAGTCCGGGAATGAATACGAAAACCAGGGAGTACTATCGCCAGCAAAGGAATTGGATTAGAAGAAGATCATTAGTGAAAATTGAAAAGAGTGTCGGAGACAGAACGGAACCTTGCGGCGCACCAGCACTTGTTTTGTGGATATCTGACTTGAAAGCAGCCAAGACAACTTGAATTGAACGTTGCGAGAGGTGCTTTCAAATCCTTTGAAGAAGAGAGTCGTCGATCCCAAATACACGCATATTCGGCAAAAGAGCCAGATGCCAAATTCTGTCAAATGGCTTAGAAATATCAAGTCCAACTATCTTGCTTTCGCCAGATTGATGTACGCCTTGGTTCCACTTTTCGGTGAGACAAGCCATCAGGTCACCAGTGGACCTTTTGCTACGGAAACCGTACTGCCGGTCAGTAGAAAGTTTTCGTGATTCGAGATATTTCACGGGCTGACAGTTTATCAGCGTTTCCATAACCTAGAAAAGCATGGACGTAAGTGAAATGGGTCTGTAGGAGGAGAGACCATTCATCTGCTCGGAAAGAATCCAAAAATGTAGCGGATTTGTGTATGTTAGGATCTCTCAGTACTCTTGCTACTACACGAGCCCGAAAGTGGATTCGTCCCATTGAAGAATCGACGCACTCAAGAGTAGGCGGAGACAAAGCACAATCTGGAAGTATTGAGTTAGCCATAAAGTGTGCAGCAAGCAGTCTGATCTTGTCTAAAGAGCTAACAGCTGGAATGTCATTGTAAATGAGTGTTGCGATGGTGGATGAGGCAGAATTTATGATGTTTTTGACGCACGCGTATTTATTTGCTGAACTCTGTCTCACTAAATTCTGTCAGGGAGATGGCAGAGCAGTTCAACCTTCAGTTATGTTGGGTGCCGGGCCACAAAAACATTCCAGGGAAGTGTAGAGCTGAGGAACTTGCCAAAATCGGAACTACTCTACTTCGTCTACCGGAAAAGGGTAGCTACGAGCAAATTAATGTTTAAGCTAGATGCTAACAAAGGAACAAGCCTTAGGTAGACTGTTGGGTCAACATGTCTAGTGATCAAAAAGATCTGGCCAAAGCTGAATCTTAGTCGCTCTATGAGTGTTGATCTTTCAAAATAGAAAACATCTCAGCGGTATCATTGGTGTCATCACCGAACACTGTTTAATACGCAAACATGCAAGACTTGATGTCTGTACTAATGATTTCTGTAGAAGCTGCAAGGTCGAGGAGGAGGAGTAGGCAATCCTGTACATGCCCAGCTCTCTCTCAAAGAAGGAAACTCCACTTAGGGGCTTTCTTCTACAATGGCTTAAATGATCTAGACAATATAGTCCTACGTTTCATCATAAGCATCATTATGGGAAATAGGCCTCAGTGGGTTGGCCACTTTAACCTAACCTAACCTAATCTTTCCTTCTTTTGGACAGTCAACCGCAGAAGACCTATTCTACCATTTTCGGTAATCCATCAACCACTTCGCTTGAACGTACCACTTGAAACCAGTCCTCCCCCAGGAGAAAACAGATTTGCCGTACATATGGTCAACAGTTGAAATCACCATAACCCACGACATGAGGGCAGCCTCTATGCAAATCACTTCTATCTACATGACGAATTTTTAAATTTGTGATTTGAGTACTACGGTTCCACCGAATCAAACGATTTACGTGTCTTTTATTCACTGAGTAACAAAAGGACGGGGGGAGTTGACGGAATATCAAACGTCGTATTGAGACACCTGTCATGAAAGGAATGGATATTTTTACCACGCCACTTGACAATACGTTAAATAATTCATATTACCCAACGGGTTGCTTTCGAACATAGGAAAGGTTTTCGAGGGGGTAGAAAATTTAACTCTGTTGAAGTGGGTTGAAGATAATATTAATAACCCGGATAATGAGTTAAGTATTAGGGTTTGGCATGTCACTATCTATGATGTGCCGAAATTGATTTCCGTCATGCAATGGGAATATAAGTGAGAAACAATGTATGGCTGACTGCCTGAAACCCTTTGAGAAGGCTTTCGACAACGTATGGGGCTGATCAGATGAGCATCCCGAAACCTTTCCTCTGTATCATTTGACTATGTGAAAGAAGTTTGTTGTTAAGTGTTGTAACGTCACTACAAGCAAAGTCCTTGGCATTCGATTTGGCACATAGTAGGTATCCTCAGTCATGCTATAGCGTAGTGCCATGTACATCAGGTCACAAAATCGATGCCATCCAGACACTTTTGCAAGATGGCTTCGATGATATTAAAGTCGGTAACAATCTTGCTTAGAACTCCATTGAGAAGGGCTTCCAGGGATATCGGGATATCAGAAATAACTGGCGAAACTTGACCATCACAAAATAGAACAGACTGACAATGGACTGCAGTAGATACATAGTACCTCGCATTCTGACTCAATACGTATTTATAGTTGGATTAACTGTCTTGCTGCGGGTAAGAAGGCTTTAGACCAGACAAGAAAACGTGAGCCTAATCAGGCCAACCTTCGCTTACGGTTGTATTGTGTGTTTCAATGTGGTGCCGTATTACAAGAAGATGATTCGGATATTTGACAGTTTGTAGAAAATCTTTGACCCCCGTCCAATTACACAGGCTACGTCTTTTCAATGGCGTAGTCTGATAATAAATGGGCGTAGAACAAAGCTGGTCTTATGGAATAGGACATCAGATTGAAGTGACAGATGTGCATAACATTTGACCTGCGACATTTCCGTATGTGAAATTTGTAGAGCCCTTACTAGTAGCCTGACCAAAGGATTAATTAAAGCACCAAGGCAGTCAAGAGCCGCGGGAACTTCCATTCCAGCCTGACTTGTAGAGGTAGGCCCCCTTGTGGGAGCATCATGGTACATGGGGTTTAAACCTAAGATCGCAGGGAAAAATGTAGCAAGTGCTAGCGGGCACCATGACCCTAAGATCGGCGGATGTTTTAAGTAGGCCTCACCCATTAACAAAGAGGAAGTCGGAGCTTTGAATTGGTACTAATCTGTATGAAGTTTCTCCAAGATCACCTAAATACCGAGATTGTGGACTATTTCCCATTAGGGATCAGACCGGTGATTGACGCACTTTAATCCCGTTTGTATGCCATGGTATATCATAGGTGTAAGCCAGCCATGTCAGATACCCACGTATAGCACGTGACAATGCTGTAGAAAACCCTTTGCGGTGTGCCGGTTAGATTAAACAGAGTTGATAACTTCTTGATCTATCAACAAAAGCCTGACCTTCATGGCGTCTTACCCTAATATTATGTGTTACAAGAGTACGCTCAGATCTAGCTTTATTCTACCAGAAACCTTAATCCATATTCATAAATTAGGATTAGTGGTGCCGTAATAACGTATCTATGACAAGTATATCATCGATGAACTCTTTTAATTTTAGTTATACCATTAGCGTCACCGAGTTCTAGTGGCTTAGGGAAGAGCAGATGGCTTATACCAAACGATCTCCTAAGTCGATGCGGAAACTATCTTCCATATTCCTCTTAGTTTTAGATGAAGCTTAGATAGGGGATTTTCGCAGAGACCTTCCTAGTTCAAAGAATGTCGTGTACCATCTGTACCATGTGACAAATGTTTAGTGTCCGAAAAGCGATCCCAATGATGATTCCATAGGGGTACCGCTCTCTGACCTGATTTTAGTTAAGTCTCAGCAACACATCACTGTAAGCGGATGGACTCCCGTCCGAGAAAACATGTCATGGAATGCAGGAGCTAAGGAAAGGAATGAAACATGAATACGAAATCGGCTAAATCCGTAAAAAAAACAGAGATGCTGACAGAACAGATAATCGGACCCAGGAAAAGAAGACAAGCGGCATCAACATTATGGATCTGTCCCAGCAAATGACAAGCAGAGTACGTCAACAACTAGACCTAAACCAAATCACAGCTCGACGCAAGCATGGGTGAACTTAATCCTTAAAAACCGGCACACAGGTGTCAAAAACAAACCATTGCGTCCGGATGCTAATAGTCAGTAAGAAGACCGGAGGTTTATCAAATGCTGACATGGTTTGCAAAAGCTGCGACGGATCTAAGCTGGCGGGCTAGAAAGACGAAACGCTAGAAGAAAATGGCAACATTTGGGTTAGGGGAAACACCCCAATTCACTAATACTCAGGGTTACCTGGGGTTTACTTGTCGCTGAAGCCCTAGACAAGGGCCCTAGACAAGAGCTCTCTCATAATGGCACCTCCATTAGAATGGAGGAGTTCATATACTCCTCAGTATATGGCATTGACCGGACAACTATTAAGCCATCTAAATGGAGAATTAATACCTTCCATGAAGAACCTCTAAGTCGTTATCACATGACTTAAGCTCAAACCACAGTGGAATTCATAATTCAAGTATCACTGCTAGTAGTCAACCCATGTTATGCATCAACGTCTAGGCTGGGACCGAAATTGCAGAACTACGGTCGGTATGGCACTGAACAAGAAAAACTTACCAGCGTTTCCGGATAACTTTCGAAGAACTTCAAATAAACTACATACTTCAATGAGGCTTGAAGGCCCCCGTATGCAATCGCAAACAGGCCCGCTTACGACAAAGTTGAGACCCATTTTCTCCGCCATGAAAGTAGGCTGCCGGTAGATCAAGTCTATCACAAAGGTGATTTCAAACTTTTGGTGAAGAATTATACGAAGCGGGTTAAAGGGACACGACAGTAAACGATCGGGACTGAATCGTTTTCCAAATCACGCCAAAGTAGTCGACATACAGATTTACTGTGCCTATATGTCCTACGTCTTCTTGAGGGAGTCTTTCCTGTTCCTTGGAAGTTTCAACGGCCAGAGCTTTTGCCAAAAGGTGAGAATCTAACAACCCTTCGCCTTATCGTCCCGTTTGTTTGCTTGACACTTTCGGGTATATCCTTAAGTGGCTTAGCTATAACAGACTCATGTCAGCAATCGGGACACCACCTGTCGGAACAGCAATATGACTTTTATAAACAGGGACGTGAAGAAGGCGTTTAGTTCGGCGATTCCGCTGTGATCATGATGTACAAAGTAACTAATGGTGTACCAAAAGGCTCAATCTTAGGTCCCCTTGTGCTTAACTCTATAAACGAGTATGACGAGACCATGATGTACGAAGTAACTAATGGTGCACCAAAAGGCTCAGTGTTAGGTCCCCTTGTGCTTAACTCTATGAACGAGTATGACGACATTCTACAAACTAGTATGACAAGATTTTACACATACCGTAGTGACGTCCACAGCAACTGTACGATGCCTATTAAATGACGCCGGTTTTCAACTTACCGCTCATAAGTCTTAGGTAGCGCTCAATACAAGTGGAAAGATTCGCGAAACATTGAAGTCTAGAGCTGGAAGGCATGAAGTTGTTTCTCAAGCGTTTCTTCCTCGGAGTTATTGTCGACGATCTTCATAGTGTTGAACATCACATATCGCAGTTATGAGAGCAATCATCGAAAACTGTTGGTGCCATATGAGGACTAATGGGTAATATCGGAGGCCAAAAACCGAGTAAAGGACTTCTTTTTGCAGAAGCTGCGAGTTCTTACGTCCAGTGCTTCCAAAGTATGAGTCATGGTTCACTGCAGTTCTTTTCGAATTATTTCGCACGATGCTATACTCGTCGTGCCTTCAGTGCTGCCTCTTAACATGCTCGTCAAAGAAAATCGAATCCGACACGGTCCGGTAGACGACGAAAATAAATGTGAAAAGAATTGTAGAATCGCAACATGGCAGAAGCAACGTAACTTATTCTTAAAAGGAAGATTAACGCATCATCAACTAGCTGTTACCTGACTCAGTTTTTGGCGGGCCTTGGCTGTTGAAGAGCGGTTCACTTCTTATAGGATCGCAACATGGATGCTTCAAACTATCGTCAGTAATATTATGCCGCAAATACTTAGCGACCCTAACCGTTTAGAGCACCAAGTTCATGTGGAGGTGGTTTTGGCTGGTAAGAATCCTCATTCCTATCATTGGTGCCTCATACAAGACTTCTAGCTTCCAATGCAAAACGAAAAGAAAGAGAACCAGTCATTTGGGCACTGAAATCCTGTTTTTTGCTTGAAGGACAATACTTACTTCATTAGGCAGTTAGTGAAAGACGACGGGAGCACTTACTCCCTATCCAGTCAGAACCACTTAATGTTAGTTATGTCACAGCGTATAGCTTCTTTTGTTATGTTATACCTGTTCAAGAGGCCTCCTGCGAGGTCCCGATGAAAGATACAAGTTCAGAGACACAATATGCAAGCTGACGGCTGATCCATCTAAGCAATCTGACAAAATCGATGCAGATGAAATGTTGAAAACCGGTCGCTGCAATCTGATGGCTACGTCACGTTAAGACCATCGAAAAGGACTCAGTTTAAGCAGGCCTTATAACAATGTGAAGCTTAAAAAGGATGAGAATCTGCTACTGGAAAAACAGCGGTTTCTAGCACTCAAAATATAGTTGGCCGTGACAAGGTCTAAGGTCGATGGATATACTCGTAAGTCTCTGAATACCGGACGTGAAAATTTTATATTCACATCGGCCTGATTTTCGGAATTGCTTTATTTGGTTCCAGCGATTTCAGAGAACACCATCCCAAGGGATGTTTAACAACAAAACAACGTAGTGATACAACCACTTATTTGCCAACAAATTCAATACCCTTCTTGATGGTCTTTAGGAATAGCTTCCTTCGACACCTTCTTCTCGTAGTCGCTCAATTTTGGCAAGTCAAGATTCTCTTCGCCTCCATTTTTGCCCAAAAGCAATGGTGTGGAGAGGAAACCTCTCAACAAAGAATTGGTCAAACGTGCACCAGCAGAAGCCATGAAAAGGATGGCAGAACCAGCACCAGCCTAAGCCTTGACGACTTCAATACCGGCATCTTGGATGCTTTGGTCAAAGCATCGGTATCGCCCTGGTATTTGCCCCAATCTGGGACAAAACTGGAAAAATTGTCACACCAGAGTGATCTCCGATGACATTGATGTCGACTTTCTGTGGATCGGCGTTAAGGGATTCACTGATAAGGTGGTAACACCAAAGAGACGTGCTGGATCGTGTTTTCCAGCCTTTTTGAGGACTTCGGCAGCGATGGGTATAACAGTGTTAACTGGATTGGTGATAAATGTAACAAAGGCTTTTGGGTAGTTTTGGGCAACGGCAGCAGCAAGGTTCTTTACAATACCAGCGTTCGTGTTGAACAAACCATCACGAGTCATACCAGATTTGCGGAGGAATCCAACTGGGATGACGACAGCATCGGCTCCTTGTAAAGCGGCTGTCAATTCTCCTGGGCCAGTGAAACCACGAGTCGAACTCTTTGTATCGATGTGGGAGAGATCAGCGGCAACACCATGTGTACCGCTAATAAGGTACAAGTTGAGTTGGGTAACCAATGGATTCAGCTTCAACAGCAGCTACAGGTGTTGTCCAATACCGCAACTAGTACTGCACTGGTGGAGAATTTCCTAGTAGCTTGCAATGCTCACAGCTTGCTGACTTGCTTGAACATACTGAAGCCGGTAGATAAATTCCAAAATAGATTTTATCGAAAGGACTTTTGGAAAGATAAACTAGCAAAGCGATACAGCCAACGACCGCTCTTAACCGCACAGGTAATGCATAATGTTCCTAAGCTCTCATAATCTGCTACAAGAATAACCCAGGGACAGTCTGGAGGTGATAAAATAGGTTTAATGGAGACATACTGCCGATGCTCCTAATCTCACATGACATTTCCTTTCTTCCTTTCTGTCTAGAGAAATGAGAAACACTCATCCTGTTCTTGGACATACAATCAGCGGAATCAACATTAAAACTTGAAGATATCTGCCAAGAGAAAGGTCTCATCATCTGCTTTGGGTAGGTTGAAAAATTTCAAGTCACGTTCTGGCTAACTAAGACTAATTTGAAAGAACTCCAGTAACCTTAAGCAAGTGTCAGTAATGTAGTACGCAAGAGACTACATAATTCCCTGAACAACTGCACCTTAAACTCACCCAGAGGAATCCAAAATTAAGGACCACAATATCTTCGTTGTAACAGAAAGTCACAAGGTTTCTCTGAGTAATTTACAACTTGACAGATTAAGTTTGCTCTCAAATGAAGGACAGCTGTGTGACATTAATGCTAAATGCCCTGAATTCGATCGAGTCGACAAGGTCTTTGGCTTAGGGGGATCACAGTTTCTTTGTCATCAGTACGAATACCAATCTCTCAAAATTAATTACTCATCTCTCCATTCTGCAGATAACGAAGCAATCATTTGAAGTAGGATCTCTCGTAGCCAAAGGCTTAGATATTTGTTTTATCGTTATTATCATCCCTTATCCGTTCGTTAATTCATGCCTTTATCGCATCCTAAGCCAGCCGTACTTTATGCGTTATCTCTGTTGTAATTAATTTTTTAAGAATTTTTAATTAATTTCAATAAGCCATGTGTTTGAACGTTAATCAGTGCGAATGAATGAGAACAAAGTGATTTAGAGAATACTCGTTACAAGTCGCAATACTACAGCGGCACTAACACTCCAGAGCGCTCTGACACACCCCAGATCGAGGGATGCTTTTGTGCCCTGAAACCACTTAAAATTCTTCAAGCTCACTTATAGTGACCCTGTTTTTTAAACGGGTAATCCCCACCTTACATTGTTTTGAGGTTTTTTTTTTTTCGTTTCCTTTCTCCCATCTATCCCACCCTATGACCATTGGGATTTTGTATCCTCTTTCGACTTCAAATACACACTGTAACTTTAACCACTTTGGAAATACTACGCTTTAGCTTTTGTGAAAGAACACAACGCAACAGCAGCAGCAGGGAATGTAAGCAAACGATTGCAACATGTAGTCAAGACGCGGCGGGAGATTTAGAGTTTGTATCTCAATCTCATCTCTCTACCACTCTCATCTCTGGCTGCCTTAAATGCAATGAACTGGCTTGGTATATGGTAACCCAACTGGAAACGAACTGTGGAAGCAACTGAAAGCACTCCACAACGAAGGAATTCCCCCAAAAGGGACACTTTTAATTAAATCTTCCTCTTCTGTTCGTTCGTCGGAGTCGTTCGTCTTCTTGCCGTTTATACTATTTTAATTGTTTGAAAATAAATGCTACAGAGGATGACAAAGTGTTTGCAGAGATTTCGCTCTGGTTACGTTGTCGTTGTTCGCTTTAAATGAACCAAAGTGGATGAACAAAGTGCAGAACAAAGTGTAGAACAATGCAGGATATAAAGAATGTGCAGAGAACCAGAAAACATAAAGAGAACACATAGGGAACATGCAGAACATATACAGAACATCCATAGAACATTTTCAGAACATTTTCAAAATAGCTAAAGTAGGAAAACCCAGTAGGGTGCAATGTATCATTTCATGCTTATACGAGTATATGAATTTCTGCAGTTTGCTTAACCTAATGGTAGATGGGAATTATGTGCCTTAGTAATGACAACCCAGCAATATATGTATCTTGAAGGTGGTAGTCCTGAAAAACACGATATGATTTCCTCCAGATGACACTTTGAACTTGTTTCGAGTTGGATTAAGTGAACTTCTTCAACTTTAGACACTAAGACGTTATCATTCGAAAACAGAACAACGACGCTAGAAAGTATATTTTACGACGCAAATGCTCGAGTGTACAATATCTGTTGCAGCTCACTGCAATGACCTAATCACCTAGTTTGTGACTCATGACGAATCCACTCATGAAATGAGCTCCACACGAATTTGTCGCTTGAAAACAGGTTCAACTGCTTTGAAACGGAAGAGGACTTTTTCTACTCAGATCATTGGTATTAGTGTGTAATTACCGCTATTAATCATTAATTAATCTCTGCTGTTTCACAAGAATCCATCAGAAACTAGTCATGGTACACGTAGTTATGTAGTCGTACGAGTAGCATAATGCACTAATGTTGCTATTTTAGATACGAATACTCGTATGTTGTAAGCGATCAAATACTAATTAACCTACGGCTTACCGTTGTTGTTCTATGTGCGGATTCGTGGTTTTTTTGTTTCAAAGCAGAAATATCAATAGTCTAACCGGTTGGATTGGCCAAAGTTACTTTTTTGTTTTTGATAAATGCTGAACGAGAACACCTTGTTTAGATAATCGTTGACTTGTTTGCCGTCCAAGTGTAAGGTGATTTACAAGCTCTCCTTCTTCATTAGTGTTATGTTATTGTCATGGGATTGTTGGTATTCTCAACGAAGATATTGAAATCAAGCAAAGGACTATAGAAAAGCAAGAGGTCAAAGCATTGTTAACTTCTGCATTCTTAGTCTCATTTAGTTGAATGATATCTCACCAGCCTACTTTTAGAACTCGGAAAGATTTTTTAGGTTTCAGACTCCTAAATATGGTCCCTTCCTCTTTTTGTAGAGCCGTGAAAATGAGATTCTACAACACTTTGCTGGTATTCAACTGGTCAATGATGAGCTGGAAATTGTCACACCCGTGGTTAAATAGAGAATGTTTCTAGTCCATTGCTACCTGAATAGTGTCCATACAATACTCTTGCACTAAGACAGCCGAGTATCAGAAGCAGCAGTACAAGAAACGAGGAAAAAGAAAGGTGGTCAGGTGCGGAGTTGTAGGGTAATATCGCAGGACGATCACTAAGGGAAACCGATACAAGAAGACTCATTGCCTTCACAAGGCGACGGCCAGGCAACTGTGGTTATTTCACGTCTAATGAACCCCCTTTGCTATTGCAGACTCCGTATGCTCCGTGTACTTGCAAGCCTGTAACGTTGTCCGTATTATTGTTTTAACACAGCCCGACGAAGAGGACCAAACTTCTTCTACAAAAAAAACTGTAACTCCAAGTGGGAATAGCAAGCGCCGAGAGATACATGGTTTAGAGGGCCCTTAGTCTCCAGTTTGCGAACTTCGTATACCGGCCGACCTCAAACTCAAATCGCAGGCCTTCCTTTCAGCAAAACGGGCACTGTCGATTCGCATTACCCACTCGTAGGAATCACAATTGATTCAGTAATGAATATACATAGTCACAGAGACTCTGCCAACTCTGACGCTTATATAAGAACCGAGGAAGGGAATGCGTCATTTCTGAGTGACAGACACAATTAGCATGCTATCGGATGAGTTATGTGTACCATACGTACACATAGTATATCTCCCCTCCTTCTGAAGAGGCGTTCTCCCTCGCTGGCAAAACCACTGCGTAAGCTTTTTCGTCAATCCTACTCTTGAACGCTCTTTCCGAGAAGATGGAAAACAGCATTTGCCCAACCCGTCCCCAAAAACGACAAATCTTCTTCTCTCTCCTCCTACTGACCCATTGAATCTCCTCCTTTCTTTCCAAGGTCTTGGAAACGCTGATAAACCGTCAGCTCATGAAATATCTCGAAATACGAAAACTTCTCAATGACCAGCAATACGGTTTTCGTAGCAACAGGTGCACTGCTGATTTGATGGCATGTCTCACCACAGCATGTATCAATCTGACAAATACAAAACGAATCTCTTCTTCGATGTAATAGAAACTGCCTTTCGGAGCGTTCATTTCAAGCTGCTTTCAAGTCAGATATCCACAAAATAAGTGCTGGTGCGCCGCAAGGTTCCGTTCTGTCTCCGACACTCTTTTCAATTTTCACTAATGATCTTCTTCTAATCCAATTCCTTTGCTGGCGATAGTACTCCCTGGTTTTCGTATTCATTCCCGGACTCATGTCCCTGCTCTTCGGCTGTAGAACGTGAGCGGAAACGTATGCTAAGCTCATTAAATTCCGATATTAGCAGCATAACTAATTGGGTGACAATCAACAGAGTGCAATTTAATGCGTTCCGACCTCAATGCTGTTTGGTGTCGTTAAAGCGCAATCCAAACACCCAGACATTATCGAATGGCACTTGCATCGTCGAAACCGATATCTTCCCACTTTTGGTGTATGTGTCAATGACAGCCTACGTTGGATTGATCACATATTCGATGTCGCCAAAAATACTGCGAAATGTCTAGGTTTCCTCAAGCGATGTAAGAAATATTTCACACCCTCTGACAAGGCCACAATATACAAGCAGACACAAAAATTGTCACCCGAAGTTCTTTGGCTGCAATTTTTTTTATGAGTGAAGAAGTTTGGTTCTGCATTTGAATTCTGTTTACTTGATGTCGTACATTTTTTTTACATTAAGTCGGGAAAATGATATCGGCTAAGTGGCCGCCGTCAAAATTGATGACCATTCGGACTCGATCTGTGGCATTTTCCATCACTCTTGCCAAGACTTACCGCGATAGGTCCTCGCATTCTTGGCGGATATTCTCTTTGAGCCCTCAAATGTCTGAGGCTTGTTGACATAGACTCTTGACTTCAAAAAACCCCAAAAAAAGAAATGTGGAACAGTTAAATCAGGCGAACTTGCCAGTGACTGCAGACCGCCAAAACGAGATATTTGGCGACCCGGAAATGCAGCCCTCAGAATTGTGGCTCATGCAGTATGAGCCGTTGCTCCATCCTGTTGGAACCACATGTTCTCCAGTCCCAATTCATCCAATTGCGGAAGAAGAAAGTCATAGAGCATGGCTCTGTAGCGCTCGCCGTCCCGCGTTTGGCCCGCGGCGTTTTCGAAAAAATAAGGCCCTATAACGCCTCTAGGGTAAACAGCACACCATGCAGTAATGGCTCTTCGTGGGTTATATGCGGATTTTCGGTGCCTCAGAAGAGATAATTTTCCGTATTCACATATCCATCTCCATCTCCTTCGTGGTCGAGATTCAGGATGGCTTTAGCGTAGCCAACAGCTGTTGCGCTGTCTGCACTTTATAAGGGAACACCTTACAGTCTTTCGCCAAAATTATCTGTGAAGTCCGCCGATTGTTGTCCAATTGCATGGCACGTCGTCTGATCGGAACTCCGGTGTCCTCTGCGACATCTTCAACCATAGCTGCGATATTCTCAGCAGAACGGCTACTCCAGGGTCGGCCAGACATGACAGCATCTGGTGTTGTCCCATACTCTTCTAGGCGCCCGGCTAAACGTCGTAGTGTTTGCCCAGTTGGTGTCGGACGACCGGGAAATCCGTGTGGAAATTCACGCTACGCCAGCACCACCAACGAACTATTTCGCAACAAAATCGCTACAATTATTCTGCGTTCTTTAGTAGTATAGCGATATTCATGGTCTGGTGAGGTGTATTTTGTATCTGTTTACTTCCCTAATGACAAAGTAGAATTGACATTTGCTGCCTTTCGTAAAAATTATAGCATCTTCCGATAGGGTAAGGCATTCATCCGCCCAAAATTGGAGTACAATGACCACATCTGTTCATGTGCTCCTAAACCTACTTTGCACCTGCTAGATAGAATTCAAAATCATGGGATCAGACTCATAGTTCTTGTTAATATCACCCAGTCAATTAACAACCTCGAACACCGACGAAGTGCCTACTGTCTCACCTTGCTCTATCCCTATTTTCACCACCAGTGCTCCATTGAAATTGCTAGTAGTATTCCGCCCCTTCTACTCTTTAACCATAATACCCGTCTCGCTCTGAATGCCCATCAGTTTACCCTGAAGCCCACTTTCGGACGTACATTAAAATATCGTGATCCTTTCTCGCATATTGAATGCCCTACCATGCTCTTTATTTCCTGAGCATTATAACCTTCAAACATTCAAAACCAACGTACATCGCTACCTCTCTTTCTTTTCTCCCTAACTTTCCTTCGCCCGCGCTGTGTGCAAACATTTTAAGGGTACAAATAACCCATTGGGCACGCGCTAATTGTAAACGAAAAAAGAAAAATCTTCGACTTTAAGTGACAGGCAGTCTTGAAATGGGTTCTCAGTCAATCTCTTTATGAGAAGAAGGAAGTTGACTAGTCTGACTCATCTATTACTTAAAGGCGGTGAGGCCTTTCTCCAACAAAACCACATATCATTCTAGATGACAAACTTCATTGGACTAAACATGTCGAAAGCCTCCAAAGCGCTGTCGGTATTGGCAGTGCAAAGCAGCTTTCGGCCAAAAATGGTGCTTGGCTTGCACCGAGGGGGTTCCTTTGGATCTACACGGCTACGATAAGTTCATTATATGAATCTTATGCGTCAGTTGTCTGTTGGAACAATATTTCACAAAACTAGATCACTGATGCTTTTGCTAGACTTAGCTGGCTCTGCTTTAGACGCACGTATGAATCTCCCGCCGATTTAATATTCATATCATGGGCTACACCCTTAGAGCCATCATCCGTTTAGAGACAAGTGGTCTTTGGTACAACACGCACTGGAGTTTTGATTACCTTTCATGCCGACCATCTTGTGACTCTGAAGATGCCGTCTGATGCAATGACACAAGAAATGGGTTCGGCCATAATCTAAGCCTGAAATGGAATGTAGTCATCTACGAATTAATAGATTGCGCCCGGTTAAGCTTAACCACTCTCGGATAAGGGCGAATTTACTGTCTGGAAACTGGAAAAATGTCAACGACCATCCTTTTTGAACAGGCCACGTGCAGCCAAACAACTACCGGTCACCTTAAATTAATATAAAGAAGATATCTTATTCATCTAGAAAGTGCGGAAGACGGGCCAAACTGTGAGATATACTAGAACGACTGCCACAGATAACAAATTTTTTTGCTATGTGGATGCAGGGTCAACCCAAGAATTCTTAAGAATCTGGCACGTGAGCGAACGCCTAGTTACAATCCGTATCACGGCTATATCTACCAACATCAGCCTGATGTGAGATCAGAATGCATGATCGTACGATCAATGTTCTTTCAGAAACTTTCGTATCGCGTATCACTTTTAATGCCGCAATTGATGTTGTGCATTCACTCGCTATCACTTGCCTGCAATTCCTTGTTTGATGCAGAGTACAGGTTAATAAATTGGCGTTACATAGAAGAATGAAAGCGGCACTCAAATATTCAGACGACGGCATATCGTAGAGGGTAGATTCAAAGAATTCCAGATCGATGCACAACAAATCTTTATCGAGCTCCATAGATACATGTTTAGTTGTGGCATCTCTGCCAAACTTTCCAGATTTCGAAGAATAACGATGGAGAATGGTCGCTGCTCCGTAAAATTCGGAAGAAATCTCACCAGCACCTTTGATAGCACATGCCAGGTGACTTCTTAACTACTTACATAAATATTGCCAAAAACCATGGGTTGACTCTGGTGCTTTCGCAAGTATTGAAACAAGGGCACGACCAAGTACGAGTATAAGCTGCGAACAAGGGGTGGCGTATAATATCGGCAAATCGAATAGAATGTCATAGTAGACAGACTTAACTAGAAAACTCGGTTCTACTATCAATTCAGATAGTGACACCTTATCAGAAATCATATGAAGAGTTGCTACACTTTCCAATCGCTGTTTCTCTGGTCAAAAAAGGCAGCCTTGTCGAGAAACACTAAGTAGACTTAAGCAGACTCTATACAAGACTCAAATCTTCCCAGTCTTGCCCTAGACAAAGAAGTATTGGAGAAGGATGAAGATATCCTTTTGCGTTGGCCGGCTTTGAAGGAGAAGATATAACACCGAAATATACGATCTCTACAGCAACATCAACATGAACAGGCAAATACGCATTGGTCTTCTGAAATGGGTAGGACACATCAAGCAAATTAGTTTGCTTTGTGGAAGGCAACTCGGCCAAGCACTCTGACGTCGAAACGTGGAAATAGTCCGCAAATGTTTGAAATCTCTTGCCTTGCAACCGATTCTTTGATAAAGGAATCCATTAATCCCATCGAATGGATGGCTTTCCATGGTTACGCCGGAGTCGCAATATCTAAACCAGCCAAATGAAATTTTGTTCAACCAAAACCTAATCCAGACCAACCAAATGAGCTATCATTCTGAAATGCTGCAAATTTTAACACTTGGTTTCAGCCATGAGCGATCAGAATCAAAAACAAAGCCACGTCACACCAGATTCCCCATGGAGTGGAAAATTCCACATCTCGCCTATGTTCACCTCGATGACAAATATTCGAAACATTCAACGCAGTCGAACGGAAGAAGTTTTTCTACTAAAATACCCATCCGGTAAAATCTACTATTCGATCCAATTCCACAAATAGATACACACTCTAGTACGTAGTACTCCAATCACTCTCTTCACAATGTGTCCGTTTGTATGTGCATCCCTCAGATTCAATTTACATCATAACCAAATCTAATTGAGTTATACATTATTGTTATAGTTAATAAAGTTACAATCAAAAACTGGACACAAAAATTGGAACTGAGAGGGGAAGATACGAGATACGAGATACAATCAGTACGACCAGAGTCGGCAAAATAATTCGTTTTACCCAATTGCTGGGTCCCGATAGTAGTTGAACTTCTACCGAGTACTACGGAGTAGTGGCAGCATTCTGACGGGTGACCGTCGGTCATTGTTATTGCCGTCATCATTATCATCAACAACAGCAACAACAGCAACAACAAACAGTGACACTAACAACAACAACATAAACAACATCATCATCAACGTTCAAAGTAAATTAGTGACCGTCGATGTCCATTGGCATAATTTTATTTAAACGTAATTGCTGTGTGACATATGTACGAGTATATATGCATTCGTACATACTCGTATAAGCATGACCAACGAATGATTGTAGAGATCTATAAATATAGAGCGGCCACTGATGCGGGATGGCACTGAAACGCGAGTAAACTGCATCCAACAAAATAAACAATGAACCATGTGACCGCATAGAATATTATTAAATTTAGTAACCCCTTCGAATTCAAGGGGCGGAACCTGGAAAGGGAAATCCGAAATGAACAGCATTCAGTTGTAGGGTGGAAAGGTCAACAAAATCCAACATTTGTTGTATGCGCTTTAATTGGCTGAAGCTGCAGAGAGATTAGGATACCAAAACCCACAACAAGATGTATGGCCCGAAAAAGGAGCTCGAAGGATTTTCTTCTTGCAGTTTTCATCCTTTCATCCACCCAAACAAAACCCCGCCCTTCTTGAAACTGCATTTCTATGTGGACAATTAATTTATCTCGAAAGCGCTACTCGTATCGTACATCGCAGTGACATTATTCTTTTCTTTTCATGTCTTCGTGTCGGTGATTCTTTTCTGGAGGTGGACATTGGACAATGGATGACGGCAAACTAGGTAGAGGTCACGTTAAGGAGTAATTGTGTCTCCTCGAATGGGTATATAGGTTATATCGAAATGTGAACATGGATTACTACATGTGATACGTGACAGCTTAATCCAATGATGAAAGAATTGGATAGGACGTTACGTTACTACAGATCCGTATACGTATACTTGCAGGACAACGGGATCATCTTGGATTCTACTCGTATTTAGTGAAAGCAATGAAAGTTATAGGATACGTGTTGGATATGCTGAGTTTTTGCAAAATGTAACGTTAAATGGAATTGGCGGATACTCCCAATAACATTGACTGCATTTCAAAGTAATTTAGGTAAGAGCAGTGCCATCGGTGTGACAGTTCTAATCAGGGTGAGTACAAAAGATTGTTTCCTTACCAAAAAGGAGTGGAGGTTACATACGAGTATCCTGATTTTGACATGACATCTTTCCCCTTGGCTTAAAACTTTGCAATAAATCAGGGCAAAGCAAGGGTACTACAAGGAGTAGTTCGGTTGGAAACGAGTTACATTCGTTCGGAAAGCCACTCATCAGAGTTTTACTTAAGACAGGATTCTCCTATCCAATGTAAAGGCAGAATGTGCGGTAAGAGATAAACCCGAATGACCGTCTGGATAAGGAGTATTTGAGGATCTAACGAATGTTGGAGTGCTGCTAAAAATCGTTTCTCCAAATTGAGTTGCTTAGTCTGAACGGACAGTTACTTCCCTAGGTGGTCTGAAGACTCTGATAATGACGCGATTTTTCCAAAAGTTTAGCTGATGCTATTAGATACCAATGACAACTTTCAACTTTAAGAAATAATCTTGGGCAACTTTACTAACAAATCCCCACAGAATAGATGTACTAGGTGGCGCAAAAGTCATCACTCTATCGGAAGACGCTATAATTTTTGCAAATGTCGGCAAATGTCAATTCTACTTTGACATTTGTGAAGCAAACTCCTAAAGATCACGGAATAATTGTTACGATTTTTTGCGGTATAATTCTTCGGTGGTGTTGGCGCTGCGTGAATTTCGGCGCAGATTTGCAGGTCGTCCGACACCAACTGGCAAAACACTACGACGTTTAGCCGCTCGCCTAGAAGGGTATGGGACAACGCGAGATGCCTGTGAGCAGCCGTTCCGCAGAGAATATCGCAGCTGTGGCTGAAAGTGTCGCAGAGGACCCCGGAGTATCGACCAGACGACGTGCCACGCAATTGGGCATCAATCGTCGGTTTTTACAGAGAATTTTGGTGAAAGATTGTAAGATGTTCCCTTACAAAGTGCAGACAGTACATCAGCTGTTAGCTGTTGACCGCCAAGCACGTGTAACCTACGCTCAAGCCATCCTGAGTCTCGACCAAGACGGAGACAACTTTTCATCGAAAATCATAATGAGCGACGAGGGCAATTGTGAATAAGCAAAATTATCGCTTCTGGGGCACCGAAAATCCGCGTACTGCATGGTGTACTGTTTACGCTGGAGGCGTCATCGAGCTTTATTTTTTCGAAAACGCCGTGGGCCAAATGACTACTACGGATGGCCAGGGCTACAGAGCCATGCTCAACGACTTTCTCCTTCTTCAATTGGATTAATTGTGACTGGAGAATATGTGGTTCCAACATGATGAAGCAACGGTGCATATTCTACGAGCCACAACCGAAATTCTGAAGGCTGCATTTCTGGCTCGCCTAATCGTTTTGGCGATTTGCATTGGCCGGCAAGATCACCTGATTTAACCGTTCCAGACTTCTTTTTGTTGGGTTTTTTGAAGTCAAGAGCCCATGTCAACGAGCCTCGGACGCTTGAAGCCCTCAATGAGAATATCCCTCAAAAATACGAAGACCTATCGCCGGGAGTTCTGGCAAGAGTTATAGAAATTGCCAGAAATCTGCCCCGAATAGTCATCAATTTTGGCGGCGGCCACTTAGCCTCACGTGAATATGTGTACCTTGGAACTGTTAAATTCCACTTTGTTTCCAAATGAGAGCGGATAGGAGACGACCATCCCCGTACTCAAATCAACTTTCAACATTCCAAGGCTTTCCGCGTTGAATACAAGACCCCACATAATGTCTACACAGGAACCACAGGTGTGGAATAAACACATCTGTGGTTTCGGATGTTTAAGGCCGAGAGACCGCCAAAGACGCTAGCCGAACTCATTTAATATTGTGATTCCAGGAAGATGGGGCTTACCATATGATGCGATGCTAATGGTCAGGCAAATGCAGCGTGAGAGGTAATTATCTCCTCTGGCAACGTTTGTTACAAAAGTAAGACAGAAAGTAATCGACTTAACACTATCCAACAGGCATGCTGAGAGATTACTGGCTGGAAAGTACTATCGGTGATCTCCATATCAAACCATAGATACATCGAGTTCAGAATCGGATGCGAGATCTCGACATTGTTGAAGAGGAGGAATCCGCATAAAACCAACTGGATACGATTTAGGGAGGAGCTCGAGAGGTACAATAGTGCCCCCCCTAACCTCAGGACAAAACAAAAGCTTAAGGAAGCTGTTCAGAACATGAAAGCCACCCTCATCAAGTATTTCGAAATGGCACGTCCATCTATTAAGTAATCCTGCAGATCGGCCGTTCCTTGGTGGAACGCAGCGTCTTCATAAGGATTGAAGAAAACTTCTAAACAGGTCACTTAAGACTAATTCTTTACTGATCGAAGCAAAAAGATTTTAAGCGGCTTATTCGGACTTCGAAAGCGCCTTTTACAATGCTTTTTGCGAAAAGACCGAAACTATCGGTGAAATCAGTAGGCTGCTCAAATTCCTCAAAAGGGGAAGATCAACCAAGCTGGAAGCAATTAGAATATCTGACGGTACCAACACCAAGTCGAAAGCAGAGACTCTCATTCTCATGTTTGAGGCTCACTTCCCAAATAACCAAATCGGAACCAATACCACACGCCGTAGCTGATATACTTATCTCATCGGTTGTGGTGACGGATGACGCCATTAAACATGCTGTTGCTTCCCTTGATGGCTTCAAGTCGCCTGGCACCGATGATATTTACCCAGTTACTCGTATGTTACAAAAAGGTACAGACTAGCTGCTGGCAACTTTGAAGGGAAGTTCCACTGCTAGCCTGGCACTGTATGTATGTACATACCGAGTCCCTGACGAACAGTGAAATAGGCCTTTGTTACGAAAATTGGAAAGGAGGACTCGCTCGCCAAGAGTTTCAGACCTATAAGTCTGACTTCCTTCATGCTAAATGCAACGAGAGAATGGTCGATAACCATGTGCGCAAAATAGTCTTGCAAATGCATCTGCTGTTGGCAATGCAACACACCTACCAACGCGGAAGATTCTACGAGAGTGCGCCTCAGCATTTGGTGGGCAGAATTGAAGGCGCACTTGACAAGTAAGAATACGCCTTGGGCATTTTCATAGACCTTGAGGGTGTTTTCGACAACTTTTGACGGCATGTGTAACTCGGCCAAACCACAGGGCGCAGATAGCACATTGATTGCGAATGCAGGCTGCGGCCAATATGTGGTGCCCGCAAGGCGGCGTTCTGTCTCCACTGCTATGGCGCATGTTGGTCGACTCACTGCCCACGCGGGTGATTTAGCTGTACTGTGTGTTGGATCGTGTCTAGCGACTTTCCGCCCTTAAGCGCTGGCAGCCCTAGACGTGATCGACGGGTGGTGCATTACATAGTAATGGGCTTTCAGTCAATCTTCTTAAAACTGAGGTTGTTCTCTTTACGAGAAGAAGGAGGCTGTCTGGTCTGACTGATCTAGTGGTTAAAGGTATCCTACGCGATTCTCCAAAGAAGCTAAGTATTTGGGTGTCATTCTGGATAACAAACTTTTCTGGACCAAACATGTTACGTTGAAAGTATCTAGGGCGCTGTCGGTCTTCCGGCAGTGCAGAGGAGCTATCCGCAAGACATTGGGCCTGTCACCAAGAAGGGTCCTTTGGATCTACATGGCTAGGATAAATCCAATTGCATCTTATGCGTCGGTTGTCTGGTGGAATAAGCTCTCCCGGAAAGACATGATTGCGGCTTTTATCAGACCCCTAACAACGGTTTGTTTCGGATACATGAAAGCTTTCCCGATCACTCCTGGCACTGCTCTAGACGCATTGATGAATCTCCCTCCCCTTGATATTCATTTCATGGACTGAACTCTCAAAGCTACCTTCCGTTTAAGAAGAAGTGGTCTTTGATACAACACGCACTGGAGATTCGATAACCTTCCGTGTCAGCTGTCTTATGACTCTGGCCTCATGGACATACCATCCGATGAAATGGTACATCAGAACTCCTATTGCGGAAGAAATACGAAATCGACTTTCCTTGTACCTAGGACTGGTTTCATCTGAGCTAGGAAAAGGATGCAGTCGGGTCTTCACGGATGGCTCCAAAACCAATATAGGATGTGGCGCTGGTGACTTTCTGGAGGACGACAACGTTAGATTTCACTTCACTTTAGGAAAGCCAAGGACAGCCAAGTTGCGCTTACAACCTTGCTAAACTTTCTTAAGACTCCCAAGCTAGTTCAAGAATGCAACAGATCACGGAACGCAGTCGGAGGGCTAAATTCAATAATCTGGGTCAAAGGTTGCAATTGCCGATGAACTTGCCAGGCAAGAGAGGGTTTTTTAGGACCCGAAACTACGTTGAGTTTGCCTGCGTTCTCGGTTAAGACTTCCGTTGACAGTTGGGTCTCATATGAGCATAACTGTAGATGGCACAGTTTCCCGGGTTGCAGAAAGTCAGCGGACATTCTGCTATCGCTCAGCAGGAAAGACTGCACGTTGCTTACTGTTGTCGTGATAGGGCGTTACACCTTTTCAAAGCGCACTTAAATGTGCTGGGCATAAGTGACACAACATCCAGCGATGCTTGCTGTGAAGGTGATGACACCGCGGAGCACTGTCTCTGTGAATATCCGGCTTACGCTCGCATCAGGTGGCAGGTATGCATATTATCACAGAAGCGCTTACTCATCTTTCTTCGTAAGACTGAAAGATTTCATTTAAAGGAACTTTACAAAGAGTACAATGTACTAGACAAAGAACTAGGGCTCAGCTCCGATAGAACAAAAAAAAAAATGTGCTCAGAGCTCGTAGTAGTATGAGATTTTTACGTACTAAACGAAACCTCCCTTCTATTGATTAACTACGACCAAGTTTCCTTATCAAGTAGTTTTAGTTTCAAAAAAATTTCCTTGTAAATACGCAAAGTGAAATTCGTCGCACCTTGGAAAATTTGAGCGTACGTACACTCTTTTTGATCTTGAACCACCCACCACACAGAGATTGGTGCGAAATGAAGAAACCATAGCCGCCGTATCGAAGAGGACCCAAAAATGCCGATTTAGCGCTGATCAGATGGATTGGTCATCGCCAGAGAGTCAACCCGGCTTATATTGCGGTTGGATTTGGAGCTACATCCGTATAAGATCGTGGTGACCTAAGAGCTGAAGCCGGACGACCATAGACAATGGCGAGAGTTCGCTAATTTTGTGTTGAAAATGTTGGCCAGAGATCCGGATTTTCATCATCTTCTCAGACGAGGCCCATTTTTGGCTCAGGGGCTATGTCAACAAGCGAAATTTCTGTTATTGGAGAAACTACAATCCACAAGTGTTTGGCCAAGCATCAACGCCTTCACAAAGATTGATTGTTTGGTGCGGTTTATAGCACGGAGGCATTATCGGACAGTTACCGTCAATACTCTCAAGAATAGAGCGTGATTAATCGACTTTCTGCGGTCAGAGCTCGACAACATCGACATATCCCAGCTGTGATTCCTACAAGACGGCGCCACATGCCATATAAGCGACGCAGCGGTCGACGTTGTAAAGGAGAATTTTGGCGATTGGGTCATCTCGATCATGCGATTTGACACCACTCGATTATTTTCTATCCGGCTACATCAAGTCCTTAGTCTACGCTAACAAGTCAACCACTTTGCTATTGCCGGAATAACGCAGCACATATTGGACCGAGTCATCAAAAATTGGACCGACCACTTGAAGCACTACCAGCGAAGCCAAGGCGGCTATTTGAATGATGTGGTATTCCACATATAATGGCATGAACGTAGCTTCAAAATAAATCCAGAGTCAATTTTATGTCTTACACCGTTGTTGTTTTATTTACATTTTCTTTCCTATCGTTTTTATCTAAAATGTGTACACGATAGACAGTGCATGGAGAATTGTTGCTCCAACTTGGGAAGCAACGGCCGCAGTCAGTCGAAAGTTGCAGATGTTTGCAAATTGATGCTTTCGTGATGTCTTCAAGCAAGATCAGTCCATGAACGGAGAGACAAAAGAAGTGAATCGGTCGAACCTTTAGATGTGACGATAATTTCATTGTGGAACATACCATTCAATGAAATTCTCGTACTCAGGTAGGCTGAAGAGCGGGTCACCTTGGCAGATGTGAGACATAACAGAGGATACTTGGAATGAGCTAAAGAAAGAGTGGCAAACCAAAGATGATCCGCATGTACTGTTGGTGCCTTGTCGTTCACGAGGGGAAGAACAATTTTGATGTTGACAATTCTGCTCATTACATCCTACTTCATCCTTCTCATACCCAGATGTGGTGTCGAAAGTCATTGTGAGGATTCCGTCAAAAACTCAAAGCCTGACCACTTTTGCAATTAAACCTGAATAGTGTTGGTATGAGGAAGGATGAAGGATCATTTGTAGTACATTTGCAGATGAATACTCATCACTTAGAATCAAAAGATTTCGCCTTGGGATGACAGAACATAATGACGTTCATTGTAAACTCAAAAGGAACAGTACAGTTCGCTACGAATAATAGCGAACAGATCACTGACATTTCCACGTTGCGTCGTTCTTTATTCCGAGCATATAATTCATATTCAGTATGACTCAGTGAATCGAAAATGTCTCAAACTAGCACCACTGCCCGAATAAAATCATTTTTTTTCTTTTATTGCCATGAGTCAGCTTGTCAATACAATGTCTCCCGTTACACTTTGCTTCCTCAAAACTCACTACAAGCACCTCCAGGTCCAAGTCATTCCACCAACAACATTAACCCCGCTGGACCGTTCTCAAACATGCCACTTCGTATGTAAATCAAAATCAAAATGTAAATTCACGGTTCAGACACTGGAGCTGTTATTTCGGGACAACATCATCGTCGTCGGTCGCTGCTATCGTCAGTAGTCGCGGTGCAGAACAGTACGCTCCACTTATTCGATTTCCTCTTAATTTAGGTCTGGGTCGTGAGGGCCTTATGAACAGTTCATCAGTTCACTGGCTCAATCGCCACTTCGTTCTCAATTTGCTTCCAAAATCAATTTCGGACTTCACATCGAAAACAAAAAACCCCAAAAAAAAAAATTGGGACAACGACCTTTTTTGCGGTTCACTGTACAGTCGTACAGCATACCAAACACACGGCCCACGATCTTTGCCATGATTTTCGGGTTCGCATTTTTGACAGTAAGTCAGGGGACAGAGAACTAAGACACCCTATAACCCGCCGCATCCAAAAGATACAATCTTTTGATGGGTGTATGTAGGCACCATCAAGTTGATTGCATGTAAAATTGATTGCCGATCAAATTAGGAGCACTTAATGGAGAGATGATTTATATGAGAGAATTTGTGGTGGATTGAATGGCCGACCGTAGCACGCAACACACCCGGTACACCGGGTGTTTCTGCTGTGGGTGGAAATCGATTTGTTTTTTTTTTTTTTTTCTCTTTTCGTTGTATTGCGGATTTTCATGTGGAGCGGCTTTATATTTTGCCTTCGATTAACCGATACCCAACCACATTTCCTGGAACCCTGAATTTTGTTATTTTTAATTTTAATTTTAATTTAAATTTTTTTTTATATTTTTTATTGAATTGCAGACAATGGGGGAAATTATTTTCAATTCGGTTAGCGGTGATGTCAATTAATCACGGAGCATATTAATGTCGATGTCACATCCTTGGACATCAATCACCGATGTCGAATGATGTGATTTTTCATTTAAATTGATGTCAATGTAATCGATGCTAATGTATGCAGCATGCAGTAGTTAGTTCGGTTTGTCAATAGCCATTTGTGCATTGAAAAAGCAATCAATGTTGTGGTTTTGGTGCACTTCCAGATACGAGTAGATGAAATGTGGTTGAAGAAGGACTGCGCAAATGGGATGGTAAATTGGTTATTTAAAAGTGAGCAAACTCTCGTTGGAGTAAGGAAATTCAAAAGGAATTGGATCTTCAAAAGGTTAGGTAGGTAGGTAGGTAGGTAGTTATGTGAGTGACAGTGAGCAGTTCTTGTTTAAATGCGCATGCACCCTCTGGGACAGAAACCCATCGATGTCTTGAGCTCATTTTTGGTGCATTTCAATGGAAATTATTGCCAACAAGTTTACTTTATTGCTTTGCAGGAGGACTTTATGAATTCCAAACAATTTCTTACCCGTGAAGATGGCCCGACCAGCAATCTGTTAAGCGTCCATTAGACGTGTTGCTTCAAGAAAAGCTGATTGGAAAAAGGCAAAAACAGTTTTCAATTCAACATCTTGCACATCCCTTGTAAATGATACACATTTCCGAAATGAACAGAACCCAGGCTGAAAAAGGAATGCATGCCTTCTAATGTAGAACTTAGGCTTTTAGCGTCTTCAATTTCAGTCCATTGGCTTTAATAAGATTTTTCTGAAGCCTCCTTTCACAAATAGCATCTGCTGCTGGAAAGACAAGGAATGGCTATGGCTCGGTGAGACCCAAATTTACAAAGGACGAAAATGTTTCGGAGTTTTTGCATATAATTTAGAAAACAACCCGTAATCGCTTCATACAGACGCTAATCCAATCGAATCTGTCTAAGAAAAGGCGGCGACTAGAAGAACCTGAGGTACAATGAACCAAAAATCGTGTCAATTTGAAATCCTTGTGGCAGCCACTGGGCAATGCAACATCAGCATTAAGGATATCCGAACGCCTGAAGTGGTCCACCTATACTTGGACAGGTATCTATTGGGTATATAACTTAATTAGTGCGGTTTGCTAAGAGATGGCGTAACTTGTATTGTTCCATTGGAGCATGCGTTGGAAAGCTAATGTCATTGTACGTCATTTCAGTATATGTCATTCATTTGAAGCGTAAACAACAATAATTTTTTTTCACTCAAATATGTCGAACTTTGTGCCTGAAAAAGTGTTTTTGCGGGGAGTTCTTCTTCATGAAGAAAACTGCTGCCGAAAGTCATCATATTTTGATGGAAGTTTATGGTGAACATGCGCTAGCTGAGCGAACGTGCCAAAAGTGGTTTGCACGATTTAAAAGTGGTGATTTTGACTTGGAAGACGATGTTGCCAAACACAAGAAGAGCTCGCAGAATCTTTGGGTGTCACTCAAGCAGCCATTTCAAAACGTTTAAAAGCAGCTGGATATATTCAAAAGCAAGGAAATTGGGTTCCACATGAACTCAAGCCGCGAGACGTCGAAAGGCGGTTGCGGTTTTGCATGTCCGAAATGCTGCTGGAACGCCACAAAAGGAAGTCATTTTTGTATCGGATTGTTACTGGTGATGAAAAATGGATCCATTACGACAACTCCAAGCGCAAAAAATCATATGTGAAACCCGGCCAACCAGCCAAATCAATGGCAAAGCCGAGTATCCATGGCGCGAAGGTAATGCTCTGTATTTGGTGGGATCAGATGGGTGTGCTGTATTATGAGCTGCTAAAACCGGGTGAAACCATCAATGGACAACGCTACCGAACCCAATTAATCCGTTTGAAGAGAGCAGTGGCCGAAAAACGCCCGGAATATGCGATCAGACACGAGGTAATAATTTTCCATCATGACAACGCTCGGCCCCACGTTGCTATTCCGGTTAAGAACTATTTGGAAAACAGTGGATGGGAAGTCTTACCCCACCCGCCTTATAGCCCAGACCTTGCCCCTTCTGACTACCATTTGTTCCGGTCGATGCAGAACGCCCTCACTGAAATACGGTTCACATCAGAGCAGAATATCAAAAATTGGCTTGATTCATTCTTGGCTGCTAAGCCGGCGCAGTTCTTTTGGGATGGGATCCACAAATTGCCAGAAAGATGCGAAAAAGTCATAGCTTAAGATGGACAATACTTTGAATAATACTATTGGACATGTTTTTCTTAAATAAACGTTAAAATTTTGGAAAAAAACCGTACGAAGTTATATACCCAATACAATAGGTGCAGCTACGAGGGCAGTCCCACAAATACCCGACCTGACGTCTAGATGGCGGTTGTCATTTAAAAAGAATGAAAATTGTAGAATGTATCAATTTTGTAAGACTTAAATTTGAAGTTTGACGATGCTATGTTGTTCGGCAGCCATCAATAGTGAACGCTCTCAATGAAATTTTAAATTTGAAAAAAATTGGTCGTCATTATGTGATGCAATACTTTCATTTGAAAGACCTCAATCCAATCAACATCAAAACGGAACTGGATTCTTCCTACTCTGGGGGAGTCTGCGCCTTCGTTTGCAACAATAAAATGTTGGGTGGCAGAGGTTAAGCGAGGCCATACGAGTTCCTAAGACGAATATTGCAGTGGTCGACATGAGGTGAGTTCACCAGAAATGTTGAACAAAATCCACAAAATGGTATTGGATGACCGTCGATTGAAAGTGCGTGAACTAGCAGAAATGGTAGGCATTTGAAAAAGCGCAAGATCGGTGCCGCAATTACTCACAATGGAACAAAAACACCGTCGTGAGGATGTTTCAATCGAGTATTTGACGAAGTTTCACAGCAATAAAGCCGAGCGTCGATTCACAACCATGGATGAAAGATGGGTACATCAAATGAAAGATTCGGCTCCAAAGACGGCCAAGACAGTTCCATCTCCAGGTAAGGTCATGCGTCAGTTTTTTGGGATGATTCACCGAATATCTTCTGAAACGAAAAGCAATCAACGGTGTTTGTTATGCGAACTTATTGCAGCGTTTGAAAGATGAAATCAGGAAAAAGTGAAGAAAAAGTCTTGTTTCATCAAGACAATAGTTCACTCAACCGTCATCGCGATGGCCAAAATCAATGAGTTGAAGTTCGAATTGCTTCCTCATGCACCCGTCTATTTCCGAATTTGAAAATATGTCTCGGTGGTAAAAGATTTGCCAACAGAAAAGATGTGGAGTCTGCGGTTTACGGCTATTTTAAGGAGTTCGAACAGGATTCTAACTATAAACAGGGTATCGAAGCTACTGAACATCGCTGGGAAAAGTGTATTAAACTAAAAGGAGACTACGTAGAAATATATGTAAAGATATTTTCCCCCAACTTGTTTGTGTTTTCTTTGTTAGGTCGGGTACTTCTGGGTAAGAATATCTCAGAAGCGTACAGTGAGGAGATTTGAACGCAACACACCTTCAGAGCCTTTGCCGATTGCGTACTCCTAAACCTTTCGACATCTAAGCCAAGAAGCCCTCAATAATGCCGCAGCTGGTGTTCTGCCTGTCTAGCTGTCACAAGTACCTGGTTAGACAAAGAGTACAAAAAAGATCGTCCCTAAAGCGGCGCTGCAAGAACGACGTGAGTGAATCATGTCGAGGAGAAAAGAACATTGACATTTATGGAGAGAAAGAATATGAGACGCACGGGATCGAGAAGTTGTGAGGCGCTAGCCTAGCAACGTATTAACCAAACAAGACCTGAACAGAAATGTGTAGAGGTAAGGAAGGAAATTGAATAGTCGATTCACACTCGGTGGTTAGGACATGAAAAATCAACTCTACAGATGCAAACAGAACCCGTATTCTTCTATCAGGCAGAACGAACCATTCAACTTGGGCGATATGCAAGCAAAGGCAACAATGTCTAAGTTCAAGTACAATAAGGTTACCAAATCTCCCTGCTAAGCTATTTAAGGTAGCAAGAGATGACTTGACTATCATCATCGGAGATCTCAGAGTGATTTTCACCACCAATCTATAGCTACTTATAGAGCATCCGGGACTTCTTTACCAAACTGGTCAGATTGTACAGAATGACGATGGAGAAGGCTCACTGTTCCATAAAAATAGGACGGATCTTCACTGATAACTTTGATGTTTCATTTCATGTGGCTTCTTGCGAAACTCACAAACCAAAACCAATGCATTTGGAAGCATTGAACTAGAATAAGGGAAAAACCGAGAACATTTTGTCAACGGAATGAACGGAACGTCACTATAAGGAGCTAAGATGCAAGTATAACTTGAACCTCGCCTTCGCTATGAACGCATCAGATATCAAACACTTGTCAATCGTTGCTTCTTTGTCCTAAAAACAGGCAATTAAGAGATAAGGCTTTGTTAAGAAACTCTACGTAGACTAAATATAGAACTTTTATGACCCTTGGCTCTTGTAACGATTTTTTGTCCTCTTTGAGTTGACGGCCTTTGATGATAAAGCAGCGAATTCTACAAGCTGTACAGCGTCCTTTCTCCACTGCGATGAAGTATGTTGGTGACAGAGTCCTTAAAGCTCTCAATAATTCTAACGTCAGGCATATTCAGATTATGTATTGCATTGTACCAACTGTTGGATCATATGACTGTCTGCTCCAAAGCCCTCGACGTGATCGACGAAATCCTCTATCAATCAATCTTCAGACTATTCTTTTTACGAGAATTCCTTTCTCCAACGATTCTACACATTTGCGTCTCATCCTGGACAACAGATTCCTTTGTACTAAACATAACAAGTCTAGAATTTCCACAGCGCTGTCGGTCTTCTGGTAGTGCAACAGAGTTCGGCACTGAATGCAGCTTGCCACCGAGGAGGCTATGATAAGGATAATTATATCCGATGCGTCGGCTGTCTGATGGAATAAGCTTTGAAGCAAACAAAAACAAGAACTTTCTGTTGTGGCTACATTGGGGCTTTTTTTTATAATAGCCGGCCTGGCTCTGTTCTAGATAAATTGATAAGCCTCCATCATATAATGCGCTGCTATCTCAAAACGATCTTCCATGTAAAAAGAGGTGATTTTTGGCACAATGCAATCATTGAATTTCAATATTAACAGCATAAGCAATTGGGGGACTATTGACGCTGTCAGCTGTCATTAAAGAGAAATTTAATCACCCAGCCATTATCCATGCATGGCACTTGCATCGTAGAAACCGAAAAACTTACAATTCTCGGTTTGTGTTGGAATAGCCAGATATTCAAAGTCGCCAAAAATGCTGCGAAATGTCTATGTTTCCTCGCCCTCTCTGATCTAGCATCAATATGTAAGGCATTCATCTGCCCAAAGTTGGAGTGCGATGAACATGTCTAGTGAGGTGCCCCTAAGACCTCTTTACCCTCTTTACCCTATCCTATCCAAAACCGTGCATATTGCATACTCAATTGACACGCTTCAACACCAGCGTAAAATCTCTTACTTTACCTTGTTCAATCGCTGTTTCCACCACCAATCCTCCATAGAAATCGCAAGTAACATTCCGGCCCCCTTCAAACTTTTCAGTACTCGTATACCCTCAAGCCCATTTTCAGACCAACTCTGAAATGCCATGATTATTTCCTTAACCGCACAACTCGCTTATCTCATGCCCTGCCGTACCGTTTACATCATAGTCATTGTAACATTTAAAACCAACGTACATCGGCAGCTCTTACTTTTCCACCCCAACTTTACTTCGCCCGCGTTGTGTAAACATTTTAAGGGTACTAATAACCCCTTCAGGGCGCGCTAAATGTAAAAGAATAAAACACGCTACTAGAGTTCCAATGACTTTGCGTTCCTATTGTCTTTTGTCTCTAATCTTATAGAGGTGCCGTCGGATCCAATGGCACCAGAACTCCTGCTGCGAAAATACAAAATCGACTTTACATGTGCCCAGGAATGTTTTTTGCAGAATATGAGCCAAGAAAGGAATGAAATCGAGGCTTCACGAACGGCTCCAAAACTAATTCAGGATTCGGCGTTGGTGCAGGGATGGCAACGAACTATACCATATTATGAAGAACCGGTGCAGGGGGCAAAGTACCTATATATGTAACGGCAGTCAAGCTGCGCTTTAAGATTGAATCTTCTTACGATTTCCAATCTAGTTCGAGAATGTAGGACTTTTCTGAACGCAGTCGGAAGGCTTAATTCTGTGAGTCTTGTTTGGGTCCCGGGTCACAATGGAATCACTGGAATTAAGCTGCAGATGAAATTGCTAAGAAAGGCTCGGAGGAGAGTTTTTTTCAGGACAATCGTGGCTGCGTCTTCAGTTAGGGGTTCCATTGGCAGTTCGGCTGCATATGAGCACGACTGCTTGCCGGTGGAACAAACGAATACTTCCCGGCCTTCCTAAAGGTAAGTGACTTACCAGCTGTCCCTCAGAAGGGAAGCCTGCAAGCTGCTTACTGATGTCATGACGGATATGTCATAAGTATCACAACTTCCTAGGACTCTTGCTTTGAATATGATGACAGCGCAGAGCATTACCTCAGTGTGGTCGGCCTAAGTGGTGGATATTGGACCTTAGGCACTGAGACATTCCAGAAAAAGGAACATACAAGGCACCAAATATTGTATGTAGTTGTTTGTCTGAGTGTTCTGCTCGGAAGGAAAAAAACTAAATTCAAACTGATGAGGTTTCAGGAAATTAAGGGCTCTACGGATCTGAGCTGGCTTAAAGCTGAACGATCCAAAATATGGAAAAAAGTCGGCTTGCATCAGTTGCAATATTGCATTACCCGACAATGAAGACATTCAAAGCTATTTCCAAAGTCGATGTGTTCAAGACATTGCAGTAATTACACTCCACGGTGAAAGCCAGTAAATCTAAGTCATCTATAGCACCCTTGTGTACTGACTTTTTGATCTCCAGTTAGCCATAGAAGCTCTGCCACCAGTCCTAAGACAGCTGTCAGTTTTGCTTGATATTTTTTTTAAATTGGACCATTGCCAAAGTTTGTGCCCAATCTTCATTCGTGGCGGAAAATTTACTGTATGACGTAACTATTATTTGTTTTATGGACTCATTGTATACCAGTGGATAGATAGGTCATGGCAACAGAAGTGTGTAACAAACAAAAATTCTGAAATGGAGAACGAAAAGTTACATATTCACCGTGTACAAGTTTCGAAAAGAAGTGAGCGCTGGAACTGCAACAAAAAAATATTCAGAGCGTTTATTCCGGTCGTGCTCCTCCTCTAAGGACTGTTAAAAAGTGGTTTGGCAGATTTCGGTGATATGAATTTGGATGATCAACCTCGTGCGAGTCTTAGTGAAAAATAACCCGAAGATTTACAATGTGGATCATTCGCTTCGCCTTTTAAATAAACTTGGATTCACTTCCAAGCTCGACACGTGGGTGACGGATTGTTTGACGGAAAGAAGTAAGCTGGTCGGCGTCTCCGTAGCCATATCTCTACTTAGACCTTTTTGGATCGAGTCGTAACAGGTGACGAGAAGTGGATTCTATACAACAAGGTGCAATGAAAAAGGAGCTGGAAGAAAGCAGGTGAAGGTGTAGAGCCCGTGGTAAAAGCTGGCTTTTTGCTGGGATCTAAGCTTAATGAGGAAGTTCAAGAAAATCGTCCGGCTAATCGAAAAGGTGTCATCTTCTATCATGATAACGCCAGCTCACACGTCGCCCGACAAACGCTGCAAAAGTTGAAGGAGTTATAATTGGAAATCCTTCAGCACCCATATGTTTACACATTGGAAAGACCAACCCACTTAGGCCTATCGGCTCATTGCGATGCCACGTCGATCTGTGATCCTCCTACTTATGTAACCAAATTGAGCTTATGTTGAAGCGTAGAAGACTGTTAATGTTTATATTCTATAGATCGTTTAAGTCATTGTAGAAGAAAGCTTCTAGGTGAAGTTTTTTTCTTTGGGAGAGAGCTGGACATGTACAGAGTAGGTGGAGGATGGTCGCCTTTTCATCCTTGTCCATGCAGCTTCTACAAAAATCGTATGTAAAATCGCCAAGCCTTCTTGCATGCTTGCCTATAAGACAGTGTCCAGTGATGGCACCTATGATGGTGATGAGATGTTTCCTATTTCGAAGGATCAGACTTTTAGAGCGATTCAGACCCAGCATTGGCCAGATCTGTTTGGTCGCTAGACATGTTGATCCAACAGTCCACATAAGGTCTGTTCTTTCATCAGCATCCAGCTTTAACACTGATTTGCACGTAGCGATTAGTAGAGTGGTTCCAATTTTGGCGAGTTCGTTGACCCTACAATTCCCTGGAATGTCTCTGTGGCCCGGCACTCAACAAAGGTGAATGTTGAACTGCTCTGCCATCTCCATAAGAAATGGTCGGCATTCAAGGACGTTTTTAAAATTTAATGAGACTGAGTCCAGGAACTTGATAGCGTCCTGACTATCTGAAAAGATGCGGGTATCGCGTTTTTCTTCATCCAGGACGGAGCTTCTTTAATCGCCAAAATTTTCGCATGGAACACACTACAATGATTTGAAAGACGGAAGAAGGGGCTTAGATTTAGCTTATCTGAGAAAACACCACCACCAACTCCGCTATCAGTCTTAGATCCATCTGTGTAAAAGTGTATTGACTTGTCCTCCATGAAAGCATCTTCCTTCCAAAAGGATCTAGAGGGAAAGCTTACATGGAAGTCTTTGTTAAGCCAACGTTCAGGTATGGTGTAATCGATGTTCTCTGTGAGGATTCCTAGTATGTTAAGAATATTAGAGTGGCCAAATAAATTGTTTGTCCACTGTGTACTAACTTTAAGGTGAGCAGCTGCAATCGCAGGGTGTCCAGTGAAACAGAATATCCAGTGCCGCGGAGGGAGTAGAGCGTAGGGCTCCGTTTATGCTTAGGCATGGTGTTCTTCGGACTCTGCTTAATTTGCTGAAGTTGACTGCATTGTTTAAAGCTGTAAACCACATAACAACTCCGCAACGTAGAGCAAGCAAGCTATGCGAGGCCGAAGGCCGCATTTGTCCCCAATGGCCTATTTGCAAGAGAATAGAGCTACAGTAGCTTTCTTGACGCTTTCTTGAATTTTAGGTGTCCTGTTGAGTTTCCCAGATATTTTTCTGTATTGGTACCGTTTACTGAGGGACGGTTTATGACTGGAATTTTACATTGCCTGTAAAAGGGGACAAGAACAGCGATCCGCCCGATTTAGCTGAAGGAGTTCTTTGATGGTATTAAGATGTTTACCTGAGGCGGCTATAGCAACGTCATTCACATGGGCACCACCCTGCTAACACACGCTCCCGGGTATATCTGCAGTTCGTTGGCCACTATGTTCCAGAGAAGGGGAGAAAGGACATCGCCTTGTGGCGTAACTCTGCTAACACATCTTTTAGCCGAAGTCCCACACAGTCTGGAGTTGATTATCTTGCTATTTAGCATAAGGCTGATATACTCCCCAAGTGAGTCGTCGTTGTTAAGGGTGCTCTCTATGTCTAGGAAAGGGACCATTGTGTTCTTTCTATATTGTAGGGATCAAGTGAATGAAGAGCCGTTTCTACCGGCGTTCCTTTACAGTAGGCATGTTAAGACAT
The DNA here is from genome assembly GCA_963966105.1 of Volucella zonaria. Classification (NCBI taxonomy): domain Eukaryota; kingdom Metazoa; phylum Arthropoda; class Insecta; order Diptera; family Syrphidae; genus Volucella; species Volucella zonaria. The sequence continues at coordinate 58,513,825 of OZ014532.1, read as the reverse complement.
TGACAATAGTCTTGCATTAATTTTAGCTCGTATATGGATATCAGCCAGTCGTTCTTGAATTTTCAGAAGGAAAGATGATAGACTTATAGGTCTGAGGTCCTTTGGGACAACATGGGAGCATTTTCCGGGAATGAAAACTACAATACATGTAGTATTGTAGTTGACAGTTGAATGTGGACTAGTTCTACACAGCTCCGCCCCAGACCTTGCTCGTTCAGATTTCCATCGGTTTCGGTGGAAAGAAATTTGGTTCCACCGAAGCTGCCGAAAACTAGCTTACGACGTTTTTTGAAAGAAATCCTATTGATTAGGTTGTGTGGCTTGTGTTTCATTTTCAAATCGGGGACGAACTTTTGCAATGATCCAATACTTCAACAATTTTTAGGCGAACAAGTTTTCCCCATTTCATGATGTAGGTACGAGTAATTTCCCTCTCCTATGTCATTTCTCCTTCTGACAATTTCATTACACTGTCATTTTGACAGACACCACTTTACACTTTAACTGTCAACCCTGACATTCGAATTACACCAGTTTCTCCACTCCCAACCGAAATAAATCAAACTCACAAACTCACGCATCGCAGAACTGTTTCCAATCACAAAACCCAGAATCAGACTAGAGGGACGAAGTTATCTGTCGCCTGTCGCATTTGTAACTATAAAACACCGCACCACTTGTATGGTAAACATTTATCTCTGTGAATCGTCACGCACATACGCACTTTAGTCGAAAACTACTTCACCCCCCAGAGATACACTCCATCTACAGCGTTAACTTGGTATTAGAGCTACCCAAAACGGGGTTGTTTCGGTCGGCTTCTACATCAACTGACAGTTCCACAAAATTGAATTTTCGGTGAATGAAAACCACAGTTTGTGGCGCCCGCTGCCCGCTCGTCTGACACCAGCTTAAGACCGTGTGAACTTTAGCAGATTCCATTTGAAATACGACTATGGATAGTCGAAATTTTTTAGCGGCTAGATTAGGTGGTTTTTTCTTTACGGTACTGTCCGGTACTGTCCCACTATCGCAGTTCAATAGAAGTAATTTTTAGCAAATTTGAATCTGTGATTTTCGCGGCCGCGGTATCCGAATTTTGGAGGATAATTTCAGAGGAAACTCGATCACTTCATCACCTGAAACTAGATTCAATCATCAATTAGCACAGCTGGCGTTGAGGCTGATGTTTCATCGTACTGATGCTGGTTTTGTTGCAGGGTTTTTTGGTCACTGCAAACTCGTTTTACTGTGTTTCTTTGGTTTTCAGGGATTCACTTGGAATTAACTTCTCATTTTGTGCTACAAAAAAATACGCGTATGTATGTATGTGGCACAAGAGCTTGACGATGGATTGGATTGGAATGAAATGGCGGACAACGAAATAACTCTTGACAATGCAACTTTTTACGGCAGGGCAACCGGGCCAGACAGCACGGCGTAGACGAATCATTAGCTTTGTGGATAAAAGCAATGCAGGTGAATTGGACCCCGATTGGGTAGCGTTCTATCACCACTGCTATGGTCGACTTACTGCTTCATGCTCTCAATAGGTCTCACGTCTATACCAAAGCATTTGGAGGTGATGAATCTGTACTGTCTGTGAATGAATCTGTAATGTCTAGGGCCTGTCTGATCTAAAGCCCAATGGCACGAGAACACCTGTTCCGGGAAAAATACGAAATCTACTTTCACTGTTCGCAGGCTCTGGTGCCCTTCTCTAGGACGAAGACTTTAGACTTCACTCCTAGGTAGCAAACCTTTCGTCTACCCTCTTACGACTTCTAAGCTAGTTCGGGAATGCAAATCGCCGATGAACTTGATAGGCAAGATTCAGATGAGAGTTTTTCACCACCCGAACCAACCAACAAGGCAATGGCAAACGCAAAGCTGATGCAGAATCTTATCAGCAACACATACAAAACAGCAAAGGAAAATCATACAAAGGAATATTTCATTGGCAGAAGGGATCTGCTACACAGTTAGTGGAAGAAATTCGCCGCTGAGTATGACGAACTCCAAGCACACGGAGCTGTGAAAGGCCCAAGTAAAGGTATTTCTCCATTGAAACCGTATATTCGGAAGCGCTGGGTAAACTCAATGACCAGATCGAGAACCTATAACGTCAAAGTCCAGACACCGCTGGCAGTCAAAATGTCAGGAGCGAGGCGATTGCTGCTATATCGATTCTCCCAGCGATCGAGGTCCCTACTTTAACGGCATGTTTCAAGAATGGTTGGCCTTCAAAGACTGGTACATCACCTGTGTAATCCGGGATCGTTCTCTCTCAGACGTCCAAGGGCAAGCCATGGTCCTCATTCAAAACCTAGCAGTGACGGAAAGCAATTTCACTACAGCGTGGGACACGCTGATAAACCGCTACGATAGCACACGACTTTTAGTAAAAACATATTTGCGGGACATTTTACAATTGCCGTCGATGAAAGAGGAGTCTGCCGAGAGATTACGCAAATTGTTGGATTGAGCAACCTAAGCGGTTAGGGCACTTCAACAACTCGGGCGTCTAACTGACCAATGGGACGATTGGTGATCCTTTTAACCACAAGTTGGACTCCGTCACTCTCAAAAATTGAGAAATGTCATTAGAATCTCCAAACTCCCTTCCCACTTATGCAGAGCTGCAACCGTTCCACGGACCTGTCTCAGTTGCACTGGCAAACACCTTTTAATGTTCTGTGTGGATTTCGAGCAGAAAACTCCGGCTCAGCGTATGAAGATGGTGAAGAAGGAGAAGCTATGTTGGAATTGTTTGCGAGCTGATCATCGATCTCAGCAGTGTACATCAGCATATACATGCCCCAAATGCCAACAAAAGCATCACACGGTACTGCATGATGACGTGCAATCTACACTGGGCAAGCTAAGCCATTATCACAATCATTCTAATATATCTATTCCACCAGATCTATCAAATTAGGATATACCACGGGGCCAGCTGGCACCTGTGTTACTCGCCACTGCTCTGGTGGGTGTTCGATCTGCTACTGGACACTTTCTACAGCTACGAGCGCTGTTAGATAGCGGGTCGCAAGCATCGTTCATTAGCGAGTATGCCGTACAGCAACTGCATCTTCGACGAACTAAGATCTCGGTCCCTATGACTAGCGTTGGAGGTATTATGTTGAGCAGGGAAACGAGTCTGGTACAAATTGTTATAGCTTCTCTTAAGCAGCCAGAGTTCCACATCGATAGCGTCGCACTGGTGCTTCCGCGACTGGGTCATTTAATGCTGTCTAGGCAGCTGGATTTGGCAAAATTTCGTACGTTCTTGGGTCTGGAACTGGGGGACCCCAACTTCACTATGAGCCTGAGGCAGTCGATCTCGTTCTAGGCGCTGAGGTCTCGATACTGCAAGAGGGGATCAAACAAGTAAACCCAAGTGCTCCTGTAGCACAACCCAACTAGAGCGAGTGGTTTAAGACCTATGGCAGTGCCATAAACAAGAAGATGTTCAGATCTCACCAGACATGTCCCAAGATGAAGTACACTGCGAGAAATTTTATGAACAAAGGGTTCGTCGAACTACATCTGGACAATACGTCATACGCTATCCATTCAAGGCTGGAAGTCTGATGTATTCAAGCTCTTTCGCTCTCTCGAAAGGCGACTGGAGAAAGACGTAAACCTAGAAGTTTGTATGAGGACTTCATGGCTGAATATCAGAATCTCGTGGAAGAAGACATCGAGCCGAACCGTGTCTGTATTCCTCATCATAGGGTCTATAAGGATACCAGCACCACGACCAAGTTAAGAACGGTTTTTAATGCTAAGTATACTGCTAAGGTATCTAACTTATCGAATTGGTTTCATTGCCGATGCTACCGTCAGATTCTTGTCGATCAGAGTGATACGGGCATACAGCGAATATTTTGGAAGGATAGGGATTGAGTCCCTGCTGTCTACCGCAAGACTTCATATATTGCCCAAAGACGAAGTAGCAGAATTTCCAAAAGAAGCGCAGATACTGCAGCAGTCGTTCTACATGAATGATTGTCTGCATGGGACGGATGCCGTAGACGATGCTCTAATTCTTCTGGAGCGACTTCGGCAATTGCTTCAGTGTGGTGGTTTCCCACTACGAAAGTGGAACTCTAATTCGTCAACGTTTCTCCAAAGCCACCTTGACAACTTTGTTGTACCGAACGTTCTCTGCGACCTGGATACAGATCGCACCACTCTCTAGGAATCAATTGGTGCTGTCAGACCGATCATATTGGGTACCATGTCAATATCACCCCAGCCACAGGACCAATTACTAAACGTCAACAGCTGTTCGATATAGCCAAAATCTACGACCCCTCATGCTTGTTGGCGCCGGTTATAGTTACTAGGAAAATCGTCTGTCAACAGCTCAGGCTCGCAGGTTGCGGATGGGATGAAGCCATACTCGAACCACTTCAACAGGACTGGTTTAAGCTTCGAACTGAGTTCCCGAGCCCTATGTACTAATGCCAATCGCCTGACTAGATGGAAGCAGTTACAGCCGATGTAACAAGACTTCTGAAAGCACAGGACCTATGAGTATCTTCATGAGCTAAAAGTCAGACCCAAGAGGCAACAAGCGCAGCGGAATCTTCGAGTGAATGATTTGGTGCTTCAACGAGATGAACGAGCTCCCCCCTAACAATGGGCTCTCGGGAGAAATCTTGAAGTGCATCCAGGACAGGACCATATTCTTCAAGCGATCAGTGCCTAAACTAGTGGTGGTTCCCATCAATGAGGAATGCTAATGAGAAGCCAAATGGCGGGCGGTGCTCCCATCAGACTGCAGATACTCGGCGCTGATGTGGTGGGCACAGTCACTTGATCTTTCTACCAAAGAGTGAGCAATTTCATTAAGAGGAACTTATAAGGAGTACAGCGGACTATTTCTGTGTCTGAGTGCTCTATGGCTCTAACTCGATTAGCTGTTCGAACATTAAGAGGCCAAGATACTACAGCGTTTCCGTGGGAGTTCCGCAAGTGTCGGTCATCGGACCTCTCCTCCGAAACATAATGTATGATAGAGGTCTACCACTAACACTGTGGCCAGATTCGCTGGCGACATCCAAGCCAAACACATCCCCGAGATAGAGTCCGCCACGGATGAGACTGTTGCGGGGATCGTTAGAATCCACTTCTCTGACTAGAAATCAAACAATCAGTTCAAAAAGGTCCTTAAAATATGTCGTAGTGATGGTCGATAACAGGCTGCGCTTCAATATCCACGTCGAGTACCCCAAGAATGGATCACTGATGTAGATAGAAATCTCTCGGTTGCCAAACATCGATCGCCCAGAGTGGTCAGTTCAATCCTTCGCTGCTTCGCTGCTCCGGTATGGGCGGGTGCACTATCGGTTAATGAGTTAAAAAGAAAACTGTCGTCAGTTTACAAGCTCTGCGTTATCAGGATTAGCAGCGGATTTCGAAGAATTATAGGCGAAGCAGCCTATTGTTAACCAGAACGGTCACTATTTCAATTCTTGTGAAGCGAGGGTGTACCTTAGGCGAACCTCAAACCAGCAGGAGCCAAAATATTGAAAAAGGAAGAAAAGGCAATATCAACAGCAGCATGCCAAGTCAGGTGAGACTTGGGCAAGAATGGACTGTAACTGTCCGGGCTCAGCGAGTATCGGAAATAACTCTACTCGACGATGATACGCCGATGTGCACGAAGGAAGCACATCATGTGCTCCAGAGGATGTGGAGCGCGATATTTCGGGATCTACTGCGGACGTTTAGTGGAAGACAGACGTCACGTGACGGGGTCTACGGCGACTGAATGGAGATCTGCTCGTTTATAGCGTGCGTGCGTGCAGAACGAGCTGCCAAAAGCTGAAACTTTGACTCCAAGAGGCGACGTACCTCATGAGTGGGAAGAGTGATTGACAAGTGCAGAAGAATATTTTAGCCCGAAGGCGTGAGGTCCAGAAGAACCACAACCCGCGATTCGTGTTTGCTGGTATTTATAAAGGTTCCACACCCATTGGCACAAGTCATTTAAAAAACAAACAATTCAGCGTTTGGATACAAATTCAGAAAATGTCTCTTCTTATTGATTCCTTTCCCAGAGTTGAGAAGGTTGACAACCTTAAATAGAACACCTCATGACCTTCGAGGAAAATTATCCATCTTTGCCAAAATACTATAACATCTGCGGGTGTGTTCCTACCTTCAATCTGAATTCGGATATGAGCCGCAGCTTCGGGCTGTCAGTTATTAATTATTCACTGCGTAGGTAGCAGAGTTACTATGACATGTGACATACAAATGACTAAAGTTCATTCGAGAACGAATATATCTACATATTTTGGTTTTTTTTTTTTTTTTTTAATTCAAAAACAACAAATAGGAGACAACTGACAATAGGGAGATGTCAAAGTCTATCATGGGATAAGTGAAAACGTGCAAAAAATATTCAAATCCAATCGAATCATGTCATGCATTGCTGATCGGGATTGGTAATGAACGTAATTAATTGTTGCATGTTGTGTAGAGAGTGCTGTCAGACATTTGATGGGTTGACTATTGTATAACCGATATCTAACATATGTACCTACCTACCGATTGTGTGCCTGTTATTCGAATCTGGTTTTGAGATTGTTTCACCTTCGGATATTGAGGTTTTTATATTTAATGACAGCTTAAGTTTCTATGGTTGGATGCGACATGGTGATCACTGTAATCAGTTCTGTGTGCTGATGATTACCGGGTGAAACGCTTTATAATCTTCTGTCCTTTCTTTTTGAGGAACAATAGGATCAATTCCTCAAGTTCACTACATACCGCTGCATTATATGTCTACTGAAACGATTTAAGTGAGTCACTTTAGTTGAAATTGGAAAATTCTGGCTGATAACCATTAGCCTTGGCCGGCTTACTTCCGGTTCATTGAAACCTAGACCTATGCGGGCTTTGAAAAAATGCTCCCATATTCAACAGATCGATATATGTAGAGTAGTAGTACTCGTAAACCGCATCTCATAGTCTTGCAGTAGGGGACATAAAGTACAACTACATACTCGTATGTCCCTGTGGACATGATGGTCATGGCCTGGAACTGGTCATAAAGTGGTCGACAGACCACCGACATAAACAACTGAGAAACACATCAACGAAATCAAAGATTTATTCATCGTGAACCGCAGATCGACCATCGGAGAGTTATATAAGCAAATATGACCAACGGCGTTTTAACCAAATCGAAATGAAGGCTCTTCGGAATAATTTCGAAAGTCCTCACCACAGAGAATGGTAGATGCCCTTAAGTAGTACTCTCATGAGCTCCAAAATGGAACGAGTTTAATGGTATGCTCTAGTACACGAAGGGGATAAATGATGGCAAAAATACGAACCCTGAACTCTATCAAGATATCAGAGGTGAAGACAAGAATATTAAGCACATTGTACCCATCTAATAGACAATTCCCCGGCACATGGGATCATCTAGCTGTCGCATTCAAGACTACAAAAAAGTCATAAATTCTTTTGCGGATTCCAAAGTGTGACTGGACAAAGCACGGTCGAAATCACAGAGGATCGCGGGCTGCCGCGAAATATGCCATCTGAAGATAGATGCGAACGTTTTCAGGATTCTAATAGATATAGTAGACCAATTGCCATAGGGAACACAATACCCTCAGAGCATGAGATTAACTAAAAATTAGAACTCACCTTCCGTCTATTGATAGGAAGACTCAAAGCGGTCTATTTAGATATAAATTCCAATACATTCTTTCAAGCTATGCTTGTTTGAGTGGAAGCATTCGAACTTACATGACTCCACTATAGCTGGTCCAAAGCCTAATTGAGAAAAGACGAGATTCACCGCACGTAATGAAGCATCAACAGTCGCTTTTCAATATGACCACATCTGATCAAGCACATGAAACTGAATGGCTGGATATGCCCAAGCGCATTTGGATGCACTTTTATGCTTAAGTGGGTTCCATCAAGGCAGGAATTCCACTTTCGTTTTGTTTGCTTAGCCGACGCTACAGTTCGGGGTGGACTTGGGCCTCAATCAATAACCCTCTCCAATTAGAGCGATCTTTGGTGAACTACCTCCAGTTGGACACTCCAAGTTGGTTGAGGTCCGCTTCCACTTATGCGAACCACCTAAGGCGAGGCCTTCTCTACTGCGCAGTCCCTTCGGATTAGAGTCGAATATTCTGCGGGCTGGTCTAGGTCGATGTCGCTGTATAGCTCGTAGAGTTCATCCTTGAATCGTCTCCTCCAGAACGCGTCAACGCATACGGGAACAAATATCTGACGAAGAATATTTCTCTAAAAACGACTAAGGATATCTTCATCGGCTTTAGAAAGGGTCCAGGCTTCAGAACGATTGAGCAGGATTGGGATTACTAGGTTCTTCTATACAGTTTTCTTGGTTATTCGGGAGAGAGCCATACTACACAGTTGCCTTCTCAGCGTTATTCTTCGTTTGATTTCTGAATAGATGTCGTTTTCCGGTGTAGGGCCGAGGTAGACAAAGTCCCTTACTACCTCAAAGTCATAGCTGTCGATTGTGACATTCTGACCGATTCGTCGATATTGGGTGTTCTTTCCTGTTGACAGCATATACTTTGTGCCCTCGTTTGGCACTAGACCCATTTTTTCCGCTTCCGTTCCTATACTCGCAAACGCACCAGTGACAGCAGTTCACTGGTATTAATATCGTCGGCCTGTACAAGCAATTGAACAGACTTTTGAAAGATCGTACCTGGTATGTTGGCTTGTGAGTTTTGAACAATTCTTTCAAGTCTGATGTTAAAGAAGTCACATGACAGCGCGTCGCCTTGACTAAATCCTTTTGACATCAAATGTCTCGGTTAGGTGGTTTCCGACCTTAATGCAGCAGCGAGCTGTCTCCATTGTCATCCAACTAGACATGGCTCTGTATAGCTCGTCTATGTAGATGCTATCATATGCGCCTTTAAAATCGATAAAAAGGTGGCGAGTATCGATCTGAATTTTTTGGGTTTTCTCCAGGATCTGCCGTAGTGTGATAGGGTCCAATCAGATCGTTGCTAAATTGTTACAGGCATTTGCACAATACGGCAGACAAGAGCTTAGATGCGATGTTTAGGAGACTGATACTTCTATAGTTAGCGCAGTTTACAGGGTCTCTTTTCTTGTGAACAGGGCAAACGATGCTGAGATTCCATTCATCAGGCGTACATTCAAACGACCAAATCATGGAAATAAGTTGGTGTACGAGTATGTCCTCTACCAAGTCATCTCCTGCTGCTTTAAATAGTTCGGCAGGTAGGCCGTCCGGACCGGTAGCGTTGTTCGTCTTCCGTTTAGATATTGCTATCCTCACTACATTTTGGTCGGGTGCACACAATTCTTGACTTCCATCGTCAATATTGAATGGTTCGGTCGTTTAGCAGTCTGCAGAAATCGTTTTTCCATATCCTCAGCACTGACTGTCACTCTACTACAAGGTTTTCTTGTTCATCTCTACAGGTTTCCGGTCGGGTCTTATTACCCTGACACGTTCTTTTTACCTTCTAGTAAATCTTCCAAATATTCTATTTCCTCGACCGCGCACTTATCGTGCTCTTTCTTTTTTTTCCGGAGAAGGCCATGTTCTTCCCTCCTCTATTGCTCGTAGAGGTCACGAGCCGCTCTTGTCCTTTTATGCAGAGCCGTTTTGTAGGCATGTTGTGTTGCTGCATGTGCTTACCAGCGCTCTTTCTCAAACCAGGGGTTTCGTGGTGGTGGGCTGGTGAAACCCAGCACGTTAGTTGACAGACATTTCTGATGGCTTCTCGGCATCTAAGCCACTGATCTTCAGCAGGTTGAGGGATACGCGATCGGCAATGTTTCTGGCTGCTTGTTGCGATTGCAACCGTTCAACGTTAAATGAGTATTTCCACGTTGTTGTGGGGTCTGAGATATCTGTAGACGTACCTTGGCTGCAACTAGGTACTTGTCCAAGCCTATGTTTGCCGCCCGGAATGTTCGGACATATAAAATGCTTGAGGAGTGCCTTACGCCGATCGCAACATGATCAATCGGGGTGACAGTTTGTTGATCTGGTGTCCGTCATTTTCCCTTGTGGATATTGAGGTGAGGAAACCATGTGCTTACTATAGTTACGTTACGTCCTGCAGCGAAATTGATTAGCCTAAGTCCACGTGGTGTCGTGTGGGCTATGTCTTCCGATTGTGCTACCAAATATGTCCTCCTTTCCAGTTTTGGCATTAAAGCCGCCTAGGACGATTTTAACTTCATACATCGGACCTTGCTCATAGGTTTTGTCCAGGAGCTCGTAAAAGCTTTCTTTGGTAGCATCATCCTTTTCCTCTGTTAGGGCGTGCGCGTCTATAAGACTGATGTTAGCGAATTTGCCTTTGATACGGATTGTTATAAGGCGTTCACTCACGAGTCAAAAGCTCAAGACTTTTTGCCTAACTCTGATGCTTACAACAAATCCGCATCCAAATAGACGGTGCTTGCGTTCGCTATAGGAATCACAATAGTAAACATCACAGTTTTTCATCTTTTCTTTGTCGGGCCCACTCCACTGATGATGTGTTCGAAGAAGCGATTCGAACATGTTTGCTCCACGAAAAAAATTTATGGAGAGATCAGGAAGTCCGACGAGGTCATTGCTCTTGCAATGGGCCTTCGAGTCAATTTGATGAAGAAATTGTCCACTCATAGTAGGTTCACCTTATTGTACAAAACCACATTACAATTACGGATTGTAGGTACGCAGACTCTGGTCTTCTGTATTAGGGAAGTCAAGCTCTAAGGCAAGCCCTCTCAAACACCGGAAACTCTTCCAATAAACTTGCTCTCACGTTGAACCACACGCAACATCCAAATACAAGCATTGACAGGATAAGGGGCATTTAGCAGATCACCTTCACCCTCCCGTCGGGTTGGTTCCTATAACACAGTCTCTTTGAAAGGACAAAAGTACCTGGTTTGAACAACCTTTATATGTGTGTCAAAATATTCATCTATCCAGATCCAAAGATAACTGACTACATTTTGGCAAGCAAGTGGATGTCCGTGTTATCCGACGATCGAAAACTTTCGACAACTCTTTCTAGTCTCGCTAGAGGCCCCAGGCAAAGTCGTCCTAAACAGAATGGTCACTGACCTCTGAACGTTGATCTTCAACTTCCAGCCATCGCAATCTCGTTTTATCTGATCGAAGTCACGTTGAAAGAGCATATTAATGATGACGATCTTTGAACGATCTGTACGCGATTAAGTCGTCTCCGTACGCTATGGCATGCCGAAGAATTTTCGCAAGATCGCTTGTGTAGAGGTTGAATAGGTTCGACAAATTACCCGCACCTTGTTGCAGACCGTTTTTAATGTCAAATACTCCAGCAGAAGTCTCATCGCCATTCTTCATGATGAACTGTCTATTGGAGAGCATATCAAAAAGAATATACAGCAGTGGTTTACTAATGCCCAGCCTGTTCAGCTTGAAGAAGAGACCCTCCAGCCATACGGCATCGAAGGCTTTTTCAAAGACATTCAGGCAGGCACCAGTGCACTGTTTCTTGCCTTTGTTCCATTGGATATCGGAAACCAGTTTAGACGCAGCATGAATGATATCATGCCCCGCCTTGAAACCGAATTGATTATCCGGAACTATATGTTTGTCCTCAACCCACTTGGTCAGGACTCTATTGATTACCTTCTCGAAAACCTTACTGATGTTTGGAAGAAGACTGATCGGCCGGAGATTCGCCGGATTGGAAGTGACCTTATGCCTTTTGCGGACAGGATGTACCACCGCAGTTTTTCAATGCGCTGGATGATGGGCATTATTCATTGCATTATTAAACAGGGTGGTATAAATGTCTACTGCTTCTAGTGGAAGATGTTGAAGCACAATGATCGGTATTTCACCGGTGCCCACTGATTTCTTACTTCGAAGTGATTCGAAGATAGTTGGAGCTCTTCCTTCGAAATGAACGGCGGTAGTACCCTATCATCGGCGATGAACTGGGTGAAACCCGAGGGCTCGAATCGCCAGTTCACTCTTTCATTTCGTAGGTAGAAATTGTGAACAAGGACTTCATTTTCCAGGTCGATGTGCAGGCCTGGGTCCTGAGGACCATGTGGACATCCTCGAAACTGACAAGGCCTGGTGATCGCCGACAACACGGATAATGCCGAAGGTGATATAGACTAATCTGAGGTACTCTAGGTGTGTTTCCAATAATCTGCTAGTTTTTTTAAGGGTGAAAAATATTAAAATCGGCATTATCCAGGTGCCCTGGGTGAAAAACTCGGCCATAAAGAGCCTTCAAGACAAACAGTACGGTAGGCCCAGCTTTTTTGTGTCCCAACCTTAGGGCTTAGTGTGCAAACCAAATATCTCATGAGATACCAGCACCGCTAGAGGAAGTGAAGCAACTTACAGTCACCATAACAAAAAAGGACAACCTACTGATGGGCTGCGACGCCAACGCGTGGCATACAGCATGGGAAAGTACAGAAGATAATGAAAGAGGCGAGTCACTTTCCAATTTTCTTCTAAGCACTATGCTATCTGGTAGTGGTCCTTCCTAGGAGCGAAATAACCACTGAACTCAAAGATTTTATTTCCTCTGTCCCATTTTCCTAAAAACTTAACACGTGCTTAGGCACTTTAAGTGTAGTCATACCCACTTGAGTGTTAAGTTCTTTAAAAAAAAAAAAATTACGGAAACTTTCAGGGGCTGGGAAGAGGTTCTAGATATTACATTCAGAACAAACATTGACAACTTTAATGTGGCAAATTTGCAGTAATTCTCAAACCACACACGGATCGTCTACGAGTTTAGAGTCGAGGCCGAGACCACTAAACTGTTTAGAAACCCTAAGAGAGTTAATCGGAGTTAATCAAGTTTGGCCAAGTCATTAAGATAAAACTTGAAAATCGAAGAACTGGAGGCAAACTTTGTATACAAAGTCTCCCGCTCAGTTAAACGTGGTAAAGACACACTCCCCCAATGGTGAAATGAAGATCATCCTAAACTCAGTCAGATGACAGGAACGATTCCTCCCAATATCTGCTAAAAACACAACATCTGGCAGCCTTACTAGGACTATTTACGAGTAAACCTGTATAAGAAAGCCATAAAGACATCCAAGAAAGAGGTTTGGATGGACTATTGTCATTCAATGGAGACCCTCAAGGACACCGTCAGGCTTAGCATAAATATTCCTAGGAATATACACCATTTTCAGAATACAGAAACATTAGTGCAACCAGATATGACATTAAATCGCCGTAAGTACCTAGATGGGGCACCGCATGGAAGCTGTTGCCAATCCCACACGGGCAATTGATTTATGTTGCATCCTTTGAAAATAAAATAAACTAAAATAGATAAAAAATAATTTCTTCGATTGAATACTAGTCTCCTATCCCATTCTCCTAGATCCTCTTAAACAAATTCGCATTAAAATTCCCTCCATCCGGTGTTGGATTTCCACTTTGTCGTCGCTGAATTGGTTTTGGCTCCTTCAGACATCGTTAGAGAGCACGGCTCTATCTTAGGTTGAAGACACTTGAAGGACTTAAGTTTACCTAAAGCATCATTTACGTTTATTTTCGGCTTATTGAATTGGTAGAGACAGAAGAGGTCATTGAATGTTCTGCACAATTTCAAAGACAAACAAACCGATGTCAAAAGGTGCTTTACTCTTCCATAGATGAGGTTTTTTTTTTAAGAAGGCTGTGCCAGGTGTTATCTTCTCTTTAGATTGCCAATAAGAAGGCCTACTCAGTGCTAATTTAACAATGAATATACACAATCCATTGTATCTTCCCCCGAAATAACTGCCAGCAATCATCGAATAAACAAAAGCCACTAACCACATCTCCAATAAACTCGAGACGAAATTCTCTTTGCAACTTTCTACACAACCATCAAAGGGTTAACTTCTGTTTATTGCTTAAGGTTCCTTCAACTGACACCGAATCCGTTGTCAAGAAACAACAAATCGTGCAAATATAAACAGGAATTCCATTGCTTTGTCCTTAATTATCTTAAAATTGTTCTCGTTGTTCGTTTAACTTTGCAAACAATAAATCCGTCTCAGCACCCCCGACAATGACTAGAGCGACTCATTAGTGCGCTCGCCTACAGACCAATCAAAATTCAATTTAAACAGAGCACATCGGCACATCCTGGGCTGCTGTCGCCACCGGGGTGTGGACAGATTAAGGATTAGAGTTCAACCGGATAGACATCACAGAGTAGGACTTTTGAACGCGCCGTAATGTTTTACTATATTAAGTTTTGCTTCCATATACCATTAGATTTCGGTATTCGTATTCATTACTACCACTATGAAGGATATCAATAAATCTTATGGACGTTAATTTTTGTATTTAATTGGTGGCAGCAACCTGCAGATATGAGCATTCGTATGAGCACCACCAAATGCTAAATCCACTTCACATTATAATGCCGTCGAATTGCCATCGAATATTCATTAGCTTGCAACTACGAGTACTCGGATGTATCCATAAGGGTCATCCGACAGGGTCTATTGATTGCTCGTCCTGGGAAATTAATTATACTAATCAATTTGCATTAGCCCTGTTATTCGGATTTGTGATGATTGTGTGCCTGTTGATGAAGCGCACGGTGCAGTCGAAGGTACATGATGGCAGAATACATAGATACACCATCCGCACATACACATATTTGAAAATTCCGAATGGAAGGGAAACCAATCTTTCAAATTTTGTGGTACCTAATCATTAATTAATGAATGTCATTTGGATAAGAGTAATGATTACTTTGGGATTCCAATAAACTAAGTAAGTTTCCATTGCTGATACTGTCACGGTACCTATGAGTATCTACCCTCGAATGGGTTAAACAAAGATGTTTCGTTGAACTTGGAAATTATTTCTGGGAAATTTGGGATGGTGAAAATGAAATATCTTACTTGCTGCGGTGGTTGTGCGAAAATCCACAAAAACGATAGTACGTACCTGGAAGAAATGAAAAGAAGAAACAAAAGTTAGTTAAGGACAACAGATTTGTATAAACAAAAAAAATGCTATGAAAAGTTATCAAATGTTGTTTAAAGGAAGCCCAATTTCTAGCTTTCACAGACTTCAAAAGCAATAAGTAAGAGCAATCTTATCTTAAGTCAAGAATGCAATGACTGTTGATGAGGACCTGCATCGTGCCTGATCGGGAAACTATTGATTGCTCGGATTGATTAGTCTAGGCCAGTAGCGCAACAGTCAGTCACAATGAAGTGCTTGTTTTGCATTCTCGTGGTGGTCCCCGGGCAACTACAACCTTTGCGAATCTCTATAAACGTAAATAGGCTAAAATTACAAGAGCGAAAGGACTAAGTTTCTAGGATAAGTTACGGAGGTTAGCATTCTTCGAAACCAACACTACGCATCGGCTAAGGAATGATAACACGTTGACGACTGTTGGCTATTGTACCCGGACAAAGATTGGTTTCTCGAATGTGAAGACGCTTCTCGACAACGGAAGTGAAGGTCTTCAAAATGCTAGATACCTCCAATTAGAGAAAGAATTTATGCGTTATAAGATGGACATCTTAGGGATTAGTGAAGTTCGATGGTTGGGCTCGGGAAACAACTCGTAACACTGTACTACTCTACTCTGGAAGGGCGAATGTAAGCTTGCTGCTTTCCAAAACAGCTCTTACAAGCTTAATTTCGTGGGTGCCCTTTTTTTTCTTTTTTTTATAATCGGCGCGCGCCCAAGGGGTTTTTGTACCCTTAAAATGTTCGTACACAGCGCGGGCGAAGGAAATTTAGGGAGGAAGAAAAGACAGGTACCGATGTAAATTGTTTTTAAATGTTTGTAAGTTATAACGACCAGGAAACACAGAGGTCGGCAGGGCATTCCATAAGCGAGTTGTACGGCATAGGAAAGAATCACAATATTTTAGAGTACGTCCGTTCTAGCGAGACGGGTCTTACGGTTGAAAGTTTGAATGGGCGGAATGCTACTGGCGATTTTAATGGAGAACTGGTGGTGGAAATAGCGATAAAACACAGTGAGACAGGAGACATTATGTTGGTGTTCGAGGGTGTCAATTGATTGACTGATATTACTATCACCTATGAGTTTTATCGCACGGTTTTGAATCCTATCTAGCAGGTGCAGAGGTCTTTTAAGTGCACCTGACCAGATGTGGGCATTGTACTCCAGTTTTGGTTGGATGAATACTTTATACCATATAATGAGGCCAGATCAGAGGGAGTAAAATATTTCTTACATTGTTTGGGGGAACCTAGACATTTCGCAGTATTTTTGACGACATCAAATATGTGGTCATTCCAACGTAGGTTGTCATTGACACACACACCAAGAATGGAAAGTTTTTCGGTTTCGACGATGCAAGTGCCATTCATGGATAATGGCTGGGTATTTAGATTTCCCTCTAACGACCGCAGACAACATTGAGATTTGGAAGCATTAAATTCCACTCGGTTGATAGTTCCCCAATTGGTTATGCTGTTAATATCAGAATTTAATGAGCTTAGCATACGCTGCCGTTCCCGTTCTACAGCCGAAGAGCAGGGGCGTGAATCCGGGAACGAATATGAGAAACAGAGAGTGCTGTCATCAGCAAAGGAATAAATTGGATTAGAAGTAGCAGACAAGAGATCATTAATAAAAATTAAAAAGAGTGTCGGAGACAGAACGGAGCTCTGGAGCACACCAGCATTTATTTTGCGAATATCAGACTTGAAACCGTCCAAGACAACTTGAATTGAACGTTCCGAAAGGTAATTTTGAAAACATTGAACCAGAGATCCATCGATCCCAAAAGCACGCATTTTCGACAAGAGAGCCTGATGCCAAACTCTGTCAAATGCCTTAGAAATATCAAGTGCAACTATCTTGCTTTCGCCAGATTGATGTGCGCTTTGGTTCCACTTTTCGATGAGACATGCCATCAAATCACCAGTGCACCAGGGCGTTTCCATGACCTTGGAAAGAAGGGATGTAAGTGCAATGGGTCTGTAGGAGGATAGAGAAGAAGATTCGCCTCTTTTAGGGACGGGCTGGACAAATGCTGTTTTCCATATGCTTGGAAAGAGTCCTAAAGAGTAGGATTGATGAAAAAGCTTACGCAGTGGTTTTGCCAGCGTGGAAGAACACCTCTTCAGAAGAAGGGGAGATATACCATCTATACCAGTGGATTTATGCATGTTGAGATCTCTAAGTACTCTTACTACAACACGAGTGCGAAAGTGGATTGGTCCCATTGTAGATTCGACGCACTCAAGTGTAAGCGGGGACAAAACACAATCTGGGAGTGTTGAGCTAGCCGCAAAGTGTGCAGCAAGAAGATTGGCCTTGCCCAAAGAGCTGACAGCTGGAATGTCATTGTAAATGAGCGTTGGGATGGAGGAAGAGGCAGAATTTCTAATGTTTTTGACGAATGACCAAAAATGTTTACTGCCTTTGGGACATTGCAGTATTTTTTGCCTCAGGTTTTGGTTATATTGGAATTTCACACGCTTAAGAAAGGCGTTGCAGTCATTTCTGGCTCGTTTAAACTTTTTTCGGTTTTCCTCTGTCGGGTTGGTCTTGTAGGACCGAAAAAACAATTATCTAACCCTGACAGCCTCTTTACAGCTCGAGTCGTACCATGCCTTTTCTTTTGGTTTGATATATTCATCCGACGAGGGATAAAGCATCTCATTCCAAAGAGAATAGTTTCTGTGATCATGTCAGCAGCGGCATCCACGTCGTTATCGAGGAAACATAACGACCAGTTAAAATTCCTAAAGAAGTTGTTAAGTTCGCTCCAATTGGCTTTCTCGTATTGCCATATGATTCTTTTAGGAATCTTTTTTCTAACTGTGTGGTGGGTATACGAGAAATTAGCTGATATGACGCAGTGGTCCGACGGGGGGATAGCACATTAACCTTGTATTTGTCAGGGTGAGAAGTTATAAACAAGTCCAGGGTGTTAACGGTATGACTATCAAAGTCTGGTTTTCGTGTGGGCTCATTTACAAGCTGGGTTAAGTTATTTTCCGCACCGAAGATCTCAACACACCGTCCTTCGGGTGTTGACTGTCCAGAATGTCGAAGCCAACCAGAATTGTATATATTGAAATCGCCCGTAATCACGATTTCAGTATGAGGATACAGGGATACAATTCTTTGAATGGAGTCAGACAGCGCATCCAACTTGTGGAAGGTCGACGACAGGATCCTGAAAGTCAGGTTCCGGACAAGAGTACGTCGCATCATCATCATGCAGTGTTACGCCCCAATGGAGCTCTCTCCTGTCGGGGAGAAGGAAGCCTTCTATAACCGGCTGAGTGCTGCTTATAATAGTACACCACGCGGAGACATCATAATGGGAGTCTTGAGTGCCAAATTTGGCAATGACAATGATGGACTCAGCCATGTTATGGGAAAGCATGGCGTTAGCGATCACAACGACAATGGCGAGCAATTGTAGATTTTTGCAACTCCAACCGCCTTTTAATAGAAGGGACCATGTTTGAGCACAAGACGTGCAACAAAGTCAGTTGGATGTCGACGGACAAACAAGCAACTTCAAACCAAATTGATCACTTAGCGCTCAGCTGGCGATTTTAAAGCAGTTTCCAGAACGTTCTCGACAGAGGAGGTGCAGACATGGGAATAGCCCGGGATGGTTGCTACCGTAGGATTACGTCTAGCTGCAGTTGGGAGATCCCAAGAAAACACCCGAATGCTGAAGCTTAATACTGATAGAATAAAGGATCCCCCAGTCTGCCAACAACTAGGGGACCACTTACACAAGGACGGCGAGCAATCAGTAGCTCGTAACCCACCTCCATTGAAGACATTGCTGTGAAAAATGTCTTCATACTCAGTCGGTCGCAAGAAAGAAACAGTGCTTGGCTTTCCGCAAAAACTTGGACTAGAATCAAAGAAAGAAAACACCTCACAGCTCGCATCGCAGCTACTCCAGCAGCAGGCAGAACCGACCTAGAGTCTGCGTATCTCATGAAGATGAGAGAAGTTCACCGTAGCGTGCGATTTGATAAGAGTAAGTATATGAACGCAGTGGTTACAGAAGCAGAAGAGGCCGCTAGTAGGTATGATAGTAGGATCGTGTACAGAATTACTAAAGGACTCACAGGTCTAAGTTCTAAAGCTCTAAACAACACCTAGTTAAAGACACAGACAGATCTCTGCTAGTTTTAGTTGAGGACCAGCTCAAAAAGGTGGAAGGAGCATTTACCTGTGGTTTTAAACCGCTTTTTCTCCAGTAAAGTGAACCCAACGCCCAATGACCCATCAGTAGTAACAAATTTCCGAATACCCCCAGTAGAGAACAAATCTTTACCGCAATCAAAGCACTGAAGAACAACAAAGCGGTTGAACTTGACGGTATTCCCGCAGAGCTCTTACGAGTAGCGCCAACAACATCGAGTGAGCGCACGCACTCACTCATTGAGAGAGCATCTGAAACAGATTTTTCCTGAAGAGTGAACAGAGGAATTATTGTCAAGCTCCCAAAGAAAGGAGACTTCACGCAGTGGGATAACTGGTGAGGAATTTGCGTACTGCCTGCAGTAGTCAAGTCGAAGACACACTCGACGCCAAGCAAGCTGGATTCCGCACTGGATCTTCTGAATCGCACCTTGCGAATCATCATCGAACAGTGCATTGAATATCGATCACCGCTTCCCCTGCTGTTCATCGACTTCGAAAAGGCATTCGACAGTGTTAATAGAGAATTTATCCGGCTTGCTTTGCGCAGGAGGTGCATCCCAGATAAATTGATTGCTATTATCAAGGCTACATATGATGGATCCAAGTGTCACGACCTGCATAGAGGAAGGTTGTCAGAGGAGTTTGAAATCCAAAGTGGAGTTAGGCAGGGCTGTATATTATGACCAATACTGTTCTTGTTCTGATGTACTGTATGCAGCTTTGTCGACTGGAAATGGAGGAATTCAGTGGACTCAGGAATTCTGTGGATCAGCCTTGAAACTTCCTCATCTAACCAAGTCGACTTAGTTGTCCAGGATCTCTAGATTCTTGGGAGTATTGTCTCTACAGATGGCGGGACCGAACTACATAAATATAATCAGCCGAATCCGGAAAGCAAAGGCAGCCTTCGGCACGCTGTCCAAAATATGGAGAAACAACTCCATCAGCCTAAAGACCAAGCTACTACTGTTTCGCTCCAATGTTGAATCCATGCTTCTTTATGTGTGCAGCGCTTGCAAAGTCACACCCGCTATCATAAGAAAGCTGCAAACGTTCGTGAATAGATGTCTGGGAACCATCTTGATGATTTTCTGGCCCAACCGTAGCTCTAGTGATGAACTTCATGCGAGAACAGATCAGGAATCCATTGACTCTATCATACGAAGACGTAAGCGGCAGTAGATTGGACATACGCTGCGTAAAGATCACGAGTGCATTGCGAATCAAGCGATGCAATTTAACCCTCTCACGCAAAGAGGCAGACGAGCGGGAGACCTAGAAGTACTTGGCGAAGAACGGTCGGAGACGAATCAGCACAACTGGAGAAGAGTTGGGGAGAGCTGAGATACATCTCCAGAAACCGTAGGAGTAGCGGAGGCCCTATGTCCCGCAAGAGGAACCTCACGAACATAGTAGATCCGAGGACCTAAGTAGTAGTAGTAGGCTACTTCATTCATCCAAAGGGATTTCCATCACAATTTTTCCAACATACATACCGAAATAGACAGCGTAACTGAAGACTGAAGGCCTCAATCTCAAGAGGAATGTCAATATCCGAGCACGACGCCTAATAGAACTTTTACAGTGACACACATAAAGAACGTAAACGAGTCTGCCCGACTTCGAAAAAATTGTTTCCAAATAATCCTCAGTAGCTTCGTCGCTGCAGAAAGATGTCAAGACATGGTTCACTATTGGCATAGATACCCTAAAGCTAATCTTGGAAACATAATTTCCCCTAGTGCAGTAATGACACTGATATAAACCAGTCGAGAACATCTTTCTTAAAGCAGCAATGATACCATAAAATGTATTGTAAGCCCTGACGAAACCAGTCTAGATGAAACTGTAGCCATCATGTTAAGAACGGCAAAGTCTCTCATCAGACCTGTGCAACCTAGCATATACAATGCGGCGCAACGCCATTACCCTATCGGAATTAGACATTTGTGAAGTAAACAGATAAAAGATACAAATCGCTATGCTCCTAAAGAACGCGAAATAATTTTTACGATATTTTTGCGGAATAATTCGTCGGTGGTGTTGGCGCGGCGTGCTTTTCGGCGCAGATTTACCGATCGTCCGACACCAACTGGGCAAACACTACAACGTTTAGGCGCTCGCCTTGAAGAATATGGGACAACACGAGATGCTGCCGGGTCTGGCCGGCCCCGGAGCAGCCGTTCTGCTGAGAATATCGCAGCTGTGCTTGGAGATGTTGCAGAGGACCCTGGAGTATCGACCAGACGGAGTCCCACGCAATTGGGCATCAATCGGCGGTCTTTACAGAGAATTTTGGTGAAAGACTGAAGCCAACTTGAATCTCGACCACGAGGGAGACATCTTTGCGACGAGGCCAATTTCCATCTCTGTCGATATGTGGAGTAAGCAAAATTATTGCCTCTGGGGCATCGAGATCCGCGTATAACCCACGAAGAGCCATTACACCTGCTCAAAGTTACTGCATGGTGTGCTGTTTACCCTAGAGGCGTCATCGGGCCTCATTTTTTCGAAAACGCCATAGGCCAAACGACTACTGTGGACGGCGAGCGCTACACAGCCATGTTGAACGAATTTCTCCTTCCTCAATTGGATGAATTGGGACTGGAGAACATGTGATTCCAACAGGATGGAGCAACGGCACATACTGCAGGAGCCACAACCGAAATTCTTAGGGCTACATTTCCGGGTCGCCTAATCTCTCGTTTTGACGATTCACACTGGCTGGCAGTGCAGACTTCCTTTTGTTGGTTTTTTGAAGTCACGAGTCTATGTCACCAAGCCTCAGACTCTCGAAGCTCTCAAAGGGAATATCCGTCATATGATCTGGGATGAGTGATGAAAAACACAACAAATCGGTGCCGAATGGTCATCAATTCTGGCTGCGGCTGCCGATATCATTTTTTCTCCTTGGCTTGGACAAGAATCGAAGACATCAAATAAACATAATCGAAAAGCAAAACCAAAGTTTTTCATTCTTAAAAAATATTACAGGCAAAGAACATCGGGTGACAACTCTTGCGCCACCTTGTACATACTCTGAATACATAAGGCGGCAAATATACTCAAGCCGCGCCGTTGAGAGAGATTAATCTTATTTTCACCCCAAAAGCTGGCAAAGCAAGGCCAAGGACTATAAACCCATAAGCCTCAATTCGTTCCTGTTTGAGACTCTGGAACAGTTGTTTGATGTATACGAAAGGCTGACTAGATAAGAACGATAAGTTAAATAAAACTACAACGGTGTGAGATATAAAATTGATGATGGCAGTGCCTCAAGCGGTCGGTCCAATTTATGATGACTCGGTCCAATATCAGCGGAGTTATTCCGGCAATAGCGTGTCGAATGTTGGCCTCGAGTTCGTCCAAAGTGGTTGGCTTGTTAGCTTAGACGAACGACTTGACGTAGCCCCAGAGAAAATAATCGAGTGGTGGTGTCAAATCGGCCAATTGATGAACGCTCGCTGTGAGATGAACCATGTAGCGCCGTCTTGTTGGAACCACAGCTCGGATATATCGATGTTGTCGAGCTCTGACCACAGAATGTCGGTTAACATCGTTCTATGGTACCGCCATGCCATAAACCGCACCAAATAGTTAATCTTTGTGGATGGATTGATGCTTGGCCGAATACTTGTAGATTGCGTTCGCTCCAATAACGGCAATTTCGCTTGTAAACATAGCCACTGAGCCAAAAATGGCCCTCGTTCTAGAAGATGATTTTTTGGCCAAAATCCGGATCTCCGGCCAACATTTCCAGCACCCAATTAGCGAACTCCCGGCGTTGTCTATGGCCTTCCGGCTTCAGTTCTTGCGTCAGCACAGTCTTATACAGATGTAGGCCCAAATTCAACGGCAAAATAAGCCGGATTGGCTCTCTATCGATGCCCAATTCAGCTGATCGGAGCCAAATCGTCATTTCTGGGTCTTTTTCGATATTGGCTGCTACGGCGGCTATGTTTTCTTCATTTCGCACCAATTTTTGTCTAGTTGGTGGCTTAAGATCCAAAAGAGTGTACTCACGCTCAAACTTTTCCACGGTGCGACGATTTGCTTACACACTGAAACCATGATGACGACCGACCTCACGACGAAACTCACGTTGCGTATTTACAACTGAGCCGGAATTTCGATATTTTTTAATAATTTCCGCACGTCCGGCAAGCGTAAAGCGATGCAAGATAGATTATGACGAATCTGCAAACGCGTGTAAGTTGGTGAACATTGACTGCCATTCCCACAAGTCATAAACGACAAACTTAAAAAATTGAAAAACCCGTGATATAAGCTTATGCGATGAATAGGCTGCTAATTGCGGCCAATACGACGTTCTCTCTCCACTGTTATGGTGCACGTTGGTCGACACACTGCTTAACGCTGAGCGTTAAATAATCGCAGGCATCTTTAGACACAATCGACGACTGCTGTACTAGGAAAAAGCTTTTAGCCAATCCTCCCAAAGCTGAGGTTATTCTTTTTAAGAGAAGGAGGAAGCTGACATTATGATCCCCATCATCATCATCATATATTTGGGTGCCATCACGGATAAAGATGTTGGACCAAAACTGCCCTTGAAGCGCTGTCAGTCTCCTGATAGTGTAAAGGAGCTGTCGCCGAGACATGGGACATGGGAGGACCAGAAATCCGGTTGCAGTAAAAATAGGAACCGGAAATAGTTTCGGCCAGGAATCTGATCCGGAAAGAATGTACTCTGGTCTTCACGAATAGCTCCAAAATCTATTTAGGACACGGCTCTGGTATGCCATTGGCAAGCAAATCGTCGACTTTGTCTTGAACAGGATCCGTAAATTAGCTGACCAATGTATCGGAATCCAAGGTTTCGTGATCTTCCACTCTTTCAGTGGTAGTATTGGTTCAGGATTCACCTCCCTCTTGACGCAACGTCTCTCTGTGGATTACGGAAAGAAGTCTAAATTGGAATTCGCCATCTACCCAGCCTCACAAGAGTCGACTGCTATTGTTGAACCCTATAACTCTATCTTGACTACCCACACAATATTGGAACATTCCGACTGCGCCCTCAAGGTCGACAATGAAGCCATTGATTAGCCAGATTGTATCATCCATCACTGCTCCATTGCGTTTCGATGGTGCATTGAATGTCACCTTGACTGAATTCTAAACTAACTTGGTACC
The DNA here is from genome assembly GCA_963966105.1 of Volucella zonaria. Lineage (NCBI taxonomy): Eukaryota > Metazoa > Arthropoda > Insecta > Diptera > Syrphidae > Volucella > Volucella zonaria. The sequence continues at coordinate 58,489,469 of OZ014532.1, read as the reverse complement.
ATACCCACGCATTCACTTCCCTCTGATCACTTATACTTCAGTCTGCCGAGAAGGCCTACCACTAGCAATTGTCGGTTGATGAATTCAACAGCTCCTGTTTCGAACCAGCCAACCAGATGGTTAAGTCAGATCCTCGTCATGGAAAATACATGGCTTGCCTCATGTTATACCGTGCCCATGGATGTCAACGCTGCCATTGCTATCATCAAGCGTACTATCCAATTTGTCGACAGGTATCCAACTGGCTTCAAGGTCGGTTTCAACTAGCAGCCCCCAACTGTTGTACCTGGTGGTAATATGGCAATGGTTTAACGCGCTGCCTGCATGTTATCCAACACCACGGCCATGGCTGAAGCCTGGGCTCATCTTGATTACAAGTTCGACTTGATCTATGCCAAGCATGCTTTCGTTTATTTGTATGTCGGCGAAGGTATGGAAGAAAGTGAATTCTGAGAGGCCTGTGAAGATTTGGTCGCTCTTGAGAAGGATTACAAAGAAGTCGGCATGGACTCCGGTGACGGCGAAGGTGCTGAAGAATATTAAGCCTGTTCCTCAATGAATTCACTAACATACTCGTAAAAGTGAAGACATGAACCTTTCGAATTATGAGATTGAAATAAAAGAATTTCTGAAAGTCTTTGTCAAACCATGTTCTCTGTAAGGATGCCTAATGCATTAAGAACATTATTAGTGTGGCCTAATAGTCCTTTTTGTCCACTGTTGCAGTTGCAGCTACTGCTTGCTGAAAATATCGAAGGGAAGCAGAATATCCAATGCCGCGGGGGAAGTAGAGCGTAGGGCTTCGCTTAGCCGGATACAAATTCTGGATCATATATGGATATGATTCAATCGTTCTAGAGTTTTCAGAAGGAAAGATGAGAGACTTCCAGGTCTGAGGTCCTTTGGAACGACATGAGAAGATTTTCCGACTTTGGGGATGAAAACTACACAAGGTCTACCTCAGACTGTGCGACTCAAACCAGTTAGACGTGTTTTTCTTGTTCTCCCTATTCACCTGCTCAATTTTCAGTTATAAATCTCGTTAAATTGCATTTTCCGGTTAATAACCCCCAGTGCTCGAATTCATTATTTTTTTTTGTCTACTGGCAGATTTCAGTGCAAATAAAAGCCCCTATCTACAAAAAAAAAAAAATAATAATAAGAAAAATAACGCGACCTATATTTATGCCCTCACTGACCTACACAACCAATTTAAATATGTCTTGCGGAATTGCCAATTGTGTAATCGATGACAGCAATGCTGACTGGGTAGCTTGCAAGGGCATTTGTGTCGGGTTAAATAAAAGAAACACGGTGTTTATTAAAGAATTTTCCGATAACCTACTTTTATCCTGTGATGCACTCATCAAGAGTATCTCACTTTCACACGTGCTTTTGGCAATAAAATGCTTAAGTGATTCAAATGACTCCTACCAGGACGCACTCGCCAAAAAGATTACGGATAAAATTTCGGTAATAGAAAACAGTGTTAAAAGTGTTGAAGAATTACGTAACTCAGTGCAGAACTCAGCCGATGTAATAAAATCTAAAGTAAAGCACATGGACAAACAAATTGCTGGTCTTATCGAGTTAGACTCCGGGAGATCCAGGAATGAAGAAACTCCCTTACGTCACCTCGATAAAGTGTTGATTGACATTAAAGCCATGTGTTCTGCGCAGGTTATCTCCAACCAAAAAACCTGCGAGATGATAAACTCCCTGCGTGACGACATAGACATTCATTTTCAGTCCTCGTCACACAAAGAACTCTCTCCCAAACACTGTGATCCCATGCTCGAAGTTATCTTCGATAAAGTGAACGATGTCGGTGACGAACTTACTGCGACTCGATCCCTCGTATGCGATATTGAACATCACATCGCAACAATAAACAGCAAAATCGTTGATACACCAAATTTCCCTCAGCCTTACCAGAATTTTCCCTATAATACATCGCTCATGGCTGAATTAATGGAACCTGAAGTGGATTCACGCTCACCCCCACATATAAGTCATCTGCGGACGGTTCAACAACTGATTCCTGCGAAGTTTCTTCCAACTTTACAACAGAGAACACTTCTATGTCACCTCCTCCAATCGCTGACCCACGGAAGCTTATCAATCATTTTAATATAATTTGGACACCTTCCGAATGGCAATGTAGACTTGACAAGCTTGCTTCGAAGAATCAATTGGTCACTACGCTTCTTATCAAAGGCGCCCCCCCAAACGCTGATGTTGATTGGATCTCAAATTTCTTCGAAAAGAAATATGGCATTACCATTAGCCACTGCAATTTACTTCCTACATCTCACCACAGAAGCAAGCGCAGCTTCAAGCTCAATCTTCCAACCAAGTACGAATGGTTATTCCATAACCCAGGCAGCAACAATTTCAATCTTGGAAAGATGCGTGTCTGCAAATGGTTGGAAAATACGCCCAAGAAGCAGGATAAAGCCAAGCAGTCCGTTATACCTAAACCAACAAATAAGTTAGTAAATAAATCCAATTTGCCAAAACCCACCTCCTCTTCCCACAACAAACCCAGCTCCAATTGGAGTTTTAAAACAACAATTTTTCTTAATTTTAAGCCGCCCACCCAAACGCCAACTCCCCATATTCCACCCCAAATCAAGCCCCAACGTCAACGTGTCTCTTTCGACTTAACCCCTACAACTCAAACTCCTGCCACTCAAACTCCCAACACTCAACCCCTAACACACACGCTTTTCCCTAATTTCGACCTCAGAACTGGAGCTAAGTATCCTAATTTCATCAGTTCTCACATTTTAAGCCCTACGCCAAACTCATTAACCACTCCCACTTCTATTGACCCCCTTTCGTCACCCACTGTTCAATTAACGCAGCAAACTAGCGCTATGCGCTCTCTAGACTTAGCGATAAAAAGATGCACGATAAATCCGACTCGGTGTGCTACGAGGGTAAAACAAAAACAAGCATCATGGTTTCTATCCAGCAGGAAGGCCTCCTTACAGACGTTACCAGTCTCAGGAAACTTTATATAAAGTATCACGAGATTTTCAATACGCCCCCCCAAAAAGTTGCAGACGATCTTGCCGCTCTTCGCCAATATGTACACTCTAAAAGAGTCTCACACCTCCAACGCAGTCGCCTTGACCATGATCAATTTTTTCGACCCTAAAAAGTCATGCAAAAACCTCCCTCTCACCTTCTATTAGCGGAACGTAAGAGGACTGAGTTCTAAAATCCACGCCGTTTTGCGCCAATCTCATGCTCTCCCATTTGATATCTACGCTCTGACCGAAACTAATCTTATCGCAAACGTCAAAAACCAGGAGTTATTCCTTCCTTCTTTTAACATTTTTCCGGATTGAATCCCCTTGTCGAGGTGTCCTACTGGCTATTCACAACAGCGTAGACTCCTCTCTCGTTGCAACATCATCCTCTCCTAAGCTCGACTTTGTGTCAATTAAAATAACCCTTACTCGTGGATGCTTGTGTGTTATGTGTTGTTACATTCTTCCTGCGCAACCTGTCGAATCCTACCAACTTGCTATTGTAGCAATTGACAATTTGATCGACTTATCAGACTCGCTTGATGATATCATTATCTTCGGCGATTTTAATCTGTCTCAGCTGAAGTGGACTCCATCTGAGGACCTATCTCTTTTCATCGCTTCCAATTCCATTTCTACTAAGGAATGCCTCTTCTTAGATCGGCTAACAGACTCTAGCCTATGCCAAGTCAGTGGCGTTTCCAACTATATGGAAAGGCAATTAGACCTTATCTTCACAAATGACCCCATCAACTCCTCAGTATCGTGTTGTGCCCTGTGTTTTTCAACTATTGATAACTTTCATCCTCCACTTCTTCTCTCATTTTTCCACAACTCTACCCCCGCAGTTCTGTTTTCTTACAGTTGTCACAAATCTAATCAATACCTATCTAAGTAGCGCTTCTTTCGAGTTTACCAATCCATCTCTGGTCGCTGCCCCCTCCATTTTTTACAGAAAAATATTCAAATCCATCTCCCGTTATGTGCCTTACTAGCGCCATAAAACTTCTTCTACATCCCCTCCTTGGTACAATCGTAGACTTCGCTCTCTACGAAACAAAAGAAACAAGTTATGGGCGGTATTCCTTCGCACCCACTCTTCTTCCGACTATTCAAATTATCTAGGTACATATCTCCATTTCATTGAACTCTATAACTCTCTCTATCAGCGCTACCTGAATAGTGCGCAAGCCAATCTCATAAATAACCCTAAGTCCTTTTCTCAATTTGTCAATTGCAAAAGTAAGACTGTTGGTTATCCTTCCTCCCTCGCTTTTGAAACCAAATCTTCAAGTGATCCTCCTACCAACGCCAATTTTGTTGCTACATTTTTCAAGCAATCATTTGCCAACAACTCCTTCGTACCAGATCCCTCTTACTTCAATGATCTACCAAATTGCACCGTTGGTCCCTTTCTCACTCAAAATTTCGATCCTGCGTTTACTGACGAAAAGTTACAAAGTCTTAAAGATGAATTTGTACATGGGCTTCCAACCTTAAAAAACGCTTTCCTATATTTTTCGTCTATCCTTTTCACAGGGAGAATTTTCCCAGATTTGGAATACCTTTTTTATAATCCTGATACACAAAAAGGGATCTAAGCATGAAGTTACCAATTATCGTCCCATTGCTAAACTCTCTCATATACCCAAACACTTTGGAAACATTTTATACGAAGCCTTAAGCTTCAAATGCAAGCCTTGCATTTCACCCCGACAACATGGTTTTCTAAAAGGGAGGTCAACTACCACAAATCTAGTTGAATTCGTGTCTTTTGCTCTCTCAGCCTTAGAAAATGGCAAAGAAATCGATGTTATCTTCTTACCTGGTAAACCGATATTATAGTGTTCGGTTTAGATCCGCCCTTTCTGTTCCATTCCTGGCCTCATCTGGAATTCCACCAGGCAGTCATCTTGGCATTCTTCTCTTCATTCTTACTATCAACGATGTTGAGAGTGTCATTAAGCACTCCTCCCTCTCCCTTTACGCTGACGACAGAAAATTTTTTAGATATATTTCCTCTCCCTAGGACTCTGCCCTTCTTCAAGAAGACCTTGATCGGTTTTCAATCTGGTGCCTCAAAAACTGCCTAGAACTTAATATAGCCAAATGTCAATCTATAACCTTCTCACGTAAATGCAACCCGTCTCCTCCCCGACTTTATTTTCTCCATGGTCAACCAATTCCCCTGGTTCAGTCTTTCCAAGACCTTGGCATATTATTCGACATGAGATGATCCTCAAAGCCAACTCTTGACCAACCAGATCTTTCTATCTTACCTTTGTTCGCCCCCTGCTTGAGTATGCCCGTCAAGCTTGGTCCCCCTTTCACCGGGTTCATGTTTCCCGAATCGAGGGTATTCAACGTCGATTCTTCCGATTTGCCCTCCGTGGCCTGCCATGGAATGACCCTTTAATCTTACCTCCCTATCAAGACCGCCTCAAACTTCTAAATATGAATTCGTTAGAAGAACGGAGGAATATTGCTGACGTTCTTTTCATTCATCGTCTTCTCTCAGGTTCCATCGACTGTGCATCCATTTTGAAATCCATTTCCTTCAATACCAACCCCCGCAATCTACGTTGTCCTCGTCTCTTCTATCTACCGGTCCACCGCACCTCTTATGGCTCCAACGAACCTATCTCCCGAATGCTCCGAAAGGTCAACTCGAACCTCTCCCTTTTTCATTTCCACCTGAGCACTCCTCGTCTCAAACAAGATCTCCTCCATCACTTCCTTGGTCACTACCTCTTAAGTCTTTCTGTTAGTTTTTAAGTTAGATTAAGCTTGTATTAAGCCAATAAATGGAGGCCTCAGCCCCCACCGAAATTAAATTAAATTAAAAATTAAAAATTACAATTTTGGTGAGCAAGTAGACGGAAGAACCGAAAATAATGGCCGCTAGTTTAGGAATTGTAGCTGTAGCGGCAGTTTTGCTGAATCCTCTCAAGACTTCTCAGCTAGTTCGAGAAAGATTTACCTGAGCACAGTGGGAAAGCTGAATTTACTGAGTTTTGTTTGTATCCCAGGAAATGAAATCGTCGATCAACTTGTTAGGCAAGGCTCAGAAGAAAGTCTTTAACGTCAATAACAGCAGGGTTTCATATGATTATAACTGCAGATGACATGACTTTCTAGGCTGCCGGTAGACCAAATGAATCTTTCCCGTAGAAAATGTCGATTGTCCGTATCGTAACAGTGTGGTGCGCATGAGTGACACAAATCCTTCGAAGCCTGGTAATGGAAGGTAATAACGACTCAGCTCTGTGAGTATCCGACATATGCTGGATGATGATGTTGAGGGTGCTGGTATTTTAGTCACTTTACAATGGAAGCAGTTACACATATACAGGGAAATCGGTGAACTCTCTCTTTGCCTGAGTGCTCTGTTTCGATGAAAAAGTAGCCAGTCATACAAGACGGCATATACCATATTGCAATTGTAGCTTGTCATAGCAAGTTCATAAGAACAACTTGTATCCCCAATTCATAACTCTTTTTCCAACTAAAGGCGCAGTAGCATGGAGAGCCTTTGAAAAATAGATATTTTCCATCAACAAATCAATGGGGACGTCTAGCGTTTGAAGCTGCTTCAATATCAATCGAAGTGATTTATTTAAATTTCCGGTACGGTGCTTCGAAAACATTCAACGAGACTTGATTTTTATTTTTTTGTTGTCTCTACTTATTGACTTTTGAGTTTTGAAGCGTTTGAAGATACGAAAACCAACTTTTTTTTGTTACTCAAAACCCGTAAACGGTTGTGTAGATATCCAGTAGACGAGTAGATAATTTTGCTTCAAATGCTCAAGTGTTGCAAATTTTGTGTCGGTATTTACTTTTTCTTTTCTGCAACCAGAGTAAGCAAGAAGGAGGGATTAATCCAAGCAAAACATTTTCATTTCTATTTGATGTCATTTCGTAGAAAACTCACAATTTGCACAAGTTAAATTCGGTCTCTTACGAGTAGGTAAGCTTAGAAACTTACTTCAAAGAAAAATTTTTGTTGGGACTCTCATGTTTCTCATGTTACAAACTATAAACTGAATTAAACAAATCTTAAAATAAACAAATGCGGAATAAATGTAAATAGTTGTAAAACAGACTGTTGAATGTGGCTCTCGAAATAGGAAGACTTTGCCATATGTGTATCTTCTCAACACGAACAATTTTATTAAAAAAAAGAATTCATAAGAAACAGAAAATTTAAAATAATCTTCACAACCATTTCAGCAATCGATCCGAGGGAAGCTAAATGATGATTACTATAATTAACAATTACTCTCTTGATATTGGATTTGGCTATGGCGCTTAGCTAATGCCGTCCATTGGCGGTGACGGTGACGGTGGCGGTTTCACTGGCCAAAAGTAATGAGGCAATGCTAACGACCCTTTTTTGGTGCCTTTCACTAGAATAACTGAACACAGAACAGCCGACGAACCTGCATAAATTTAATATAATCGGGGAGCACTTCAAAGTCCTCATTTGCACACAACCTTGGAAAAACCGCCGCAAAATTGAACGTTTTAATTTCAATTTTGTCCACCCGGTAAAGTTTTACCCTTGTTAAATTTCAAGGACAAACCACAGTGTTGTATCCAGTCAATGCGGGTAGATTGGGCCGAAGAAAAAAAAAACAATTAAGAAAATTCACAAACGATGTAAGAAATAAAAGGAATAAGGATTTTATTTTCCATAATTGTCTAAATGAGGAGAAGGAATTTTTTTGAACTCATTTACGTCGAACACCGGGTGAGATATTTACAAATCGCTGATATCTTCCCTCCTTGCCATGGCCAGAGTTTGGGAAATGGGACCAAAATGGATCCAACTTCTCCTCCTATTAGCTCCGCTCCACTTGCAGACCTTAGGTGCCACTCTATTTCGCCAGCCAAGAGTTTGCTGATGTTTTCGCATTTGCGAGAAGCTCAAAACCCCGGTTACTTCAACCTATCTTTGTCTGCTTTTGGACCAGATTTCCCGGCGAATTTTCCGATCATACCATTGCGCATTTAGCGCAATGTACGTTTCGGGTACATTTTGAGGCACCTGGTTATTGAATCTATGTATATCCACTAACCTCGGGTTCACTGTGTCCGTTTTTTAGGCTTAGTCCCGGATTCTGTAAAAAATATCGTTGATTTCGAACCAACCACGTAAAAATATGCACCTCAAATGATTCTCAATCTCTACAAGACGCAGAACGCGGGGGATGGTTCCAAAGTTGTTCCCTTACCTCGATTAGATTAGATTAGATTGTTGTGGCAGGTGGTATAAAGAATCCCAGATCACAGCAGCCACAGATGGGCCTGTTGTGATATCCACCATTTAGAGCTCATCCATGATGCCGCAATTTCTCAAGAACGAGGCTACATCTTTAGGTAAGCTGGCAGCTATGTCCGCCGCTTCGAGGTAGAATTTACCTAGGTAATGTTGACGTGCTGTGGTTCTAATCTAATCTAATCCCTTATCTACATATGAAGCTGTACCGAACGTTGCTTAATTCTGGTGATTAAATAGGAACCCATGCTTTCGGTGTGGTAAAGTACATACTGCGACGTGCTTATAAAATATTGACGCAGTTCAATCTCCTGCTTGACGTAAAAGGCGACCAAGAGAAGAAAAGTCATATTTAAGCTCCTTAACACCAAAGATGAGCCTGAGGCGCAGTAACATATCGTGAGACTATCCGAAATCTATCCGCATGCGTGACCGGGCTCGCATATCTACAGACTACGGATGGTATAAAAGAAAAACTCCACATGGATGGAAGGACAATAGTATAAAGGTACGGAAAGTGAGCCAATATGAATACACTACCCCGCCGGACACTTCTTCACAGTACGAAGAACGTCGACACAATGAAAGGCCTCTTACTTTACTAGATAATTGTGAATTTTTATTTCGCTTCTTCCAGCTCAATCAATCCAATAACTCACCCAAAAATTGGTACCGCTGACACGCGCCTTTTATTGCTGACCTGCAAGTCTGCTAATTTCGCGACAGTGCGTTTAATGGATTTTTTTATTTATTTTCTCCGCAATTACTTTTGTGTTGGTTTTTTTTTTCCTGATCTTGGTCTTGTGGATTAACCAGCTGCTCCATTAATGACAATACGAGTAATGCTGACTTTGTTGCTTGTAAGGGGATTTCCAGCAAAATATTTGTGTCGGCCTAAATAAAAGAAACACGGTCTTCGTTAAAGAGTTTTCGGAAAATCTGCTGTTTTTCTGTGACGTACTCCTTGCAATCAAGGGTCTCAATGAATCCAATCATGACTCACTCGTCAGACTGATAAGGGACAAACTATCAATCTTCGAACACACGACTTCGAACACGACTTTGGTCATAGTATCGAAAAGGAAATTGCGCATTTCATTGAATTAGAAATTGCAAGATCCTGAAATGAAGAAACATCCAAGCGGCACCTCGATAAAGTGTTAAGTCAAATTATATCTGTCAGTTCCGTAATGATGGATTCCAGCAAGAAAGCGTGTGGTTCCATCAAATCTCTGCGGGAAGACACAGATATTAATCTCCAGTTATCCACATCCAAGGTTCAGCTCCAATCTGCAAAATAAAATCATCCACTCTCAAAGCATTACGAGTCCATGCTTGATGTTATACTCGAGAAAATCAATGAGCTCACTACGAATCGAACAGTGTTGACTGATTTGGAAAATCTCATGTGACAAAATCGACGGTCTTCAATTTTGGCTGGATTGTACAAACCAAAGCCGAATAAGTGCAACATCCAGTGGCGAAAACCCAAGCTCCAAATCCTCGCACCAGCCGTTCAAACCAAAAATTCGTATGTCACACAATTTAACACGACGTGGACACCTTCGGAGTGGCAAAGCAGACGAATCAGATGTTCACTAACCTACACGCCAAAGGTGCCCCGAATTACGCAGATATTCCTTGGATTTCTGAATTTTTGAAAAAGAGGTATAGCATCGCCGCCAGCCAATATACAATATTCCCAACATCTCACCACAAAAACAAACGTAATTTCTAGCTAAACTAACCGGCTAGTTATGAATGGTTATTTGTTAAACCATCCAACCTTAACCTTGGAAAGATGTGGGTCTCCAAATAGATGGGTCAATCGACCAATCAAAAAATGAAACAACGTCTCATCCAATAAATTTAATTATAAACTGGAGCCTTAAAGCCAAAATATTTCCCAATGTTTCCTCTACTGTCTACACCGCTAAGCAACCCCCTTCACGTCTTCCCACAAATGCACCAATTGCCTCTCTTCCAACCAAGCGCCAACATCGATGAGTTTCTTTTAATTTAACCCTCTGATACTCAAACTACTCAATCGCCAAACACCCCCTCCATCGAATACTAACAACTGCTTTCCGAACTTCGATCTTACAATTGGAGCCAAATATCCAAAATTTATTTATTAGCAGGTCACGCTGCTAACTCGCCTTCTTCCTAGGTTTCACGGGCCCCTGCTCCTGTTTTTGGCTAAACAATATAGATGCCACGGAATATCATAACAAGATATACAAAAATATACGTCCCTTTCTCGAATATCTCTACGACAAATCCGGCTCTGTTTGCTTTGAGGGAAAAATCAAAATAAGGGTCATGGTCTCCACCCAACAGGAAGGCCTTCCTACTGATATAGCTGGACTCAGGAATCTTTATAACAGGTACCACGAAATTTTATTCACACCTCCCCAAAAAGTTTCGAATGCCCTCGCTGCTTTCCGAAGCTATGTACAATCTAAACGAGTTTCTCACGTTTTTTTCGTTCCTAACTTGCCTGCTTTGTTTACATCTCATCTAAATTGGCCTACTCCTCGACGCAACGAACTACCTCTTATATTTTACTACCAAAACCAATCGTCAAAAATATTAGAAATTCTCATCCTCCATCCCAACGCTCATTTACAATGACATTCCAGCTGTCAGCTCTTTGGACAAGGCCAATCTGCTTGCTGCACACTTTGCGGTTAGCGCAACACTACCAGATTGTGCTTTGTCCCCACCTACATTTGAGTGCGTCGAATCTACAATGGGACGAATCCACTTTCGCACTCGTGTAGTAGCAAGAGTTCTTAAAGATCTTATCATTCACAAATCCCAAATCCAGATGGTATATCTCCCCTCCTTCTGGAGAGGTGTTCTTCCTCCCTTGCAAAACCACTGCGAAAGCTTTTTCATCAATCCCACGCTTTAGAACTCTTTCCTAGAAGATGGAAAACAGCATTTATCCAGCCCTTCCTTAAAAAAGGCGAATCTTCCTATCTCTCCTCATACAGACCCATTGCATTTACGTCCTTTCTCACCAAGGTCTTGGAAACGCTGATAAACCGTCAGCTCTTGAAATATCTCGGAACGCGGAAGCTTCTCAATGACCAGCAGTAGGGTTTTCGTAGCAACAGGTCCACTGGTGATTTGATGGGTCTCACTGAAAAGTTGAACTAAAGCGTACATCAATCTGGCGAAAGCAAGATAGTTGCACTTGACATTTATAAGGCATTTGACAGAGTTTGGCATCAGGCTCTCTTGTCGAAAATGCGTGCTCTTGGGATCGATGACTCTCTTCTTCAATGGATTAGAAATTACCTTTCGGAACGTTCAATTCAAGTTGTCTTGGACGGTTTCAAGTCTGATATTCACAAAATAAATGCTGGTGGGCCCCAGGGCTCCGTTCTTCTTCTTCTTTTTAATTTTCATCAACGATCTCTTGTCTGCTACTTCTAATCCAATATGCTGACGACAGTACTCTCTGCTTTCCATATTCGTTCACGTCCCCGCTTTTCGGCAATAGAACGGATACACCAGTGTATGTTAGCTCATTCAATTCTGACATTAACAGCATAACTAATTGGGGAACCACTAATAGAGTAGAATTTAATGCTACCAAAACACAATGCTGTCTGGTGTCATTAAAGCGAAATTTAAACACCCAGCCATTATCCATGAACGGTATTTGCACCGTCGAAACCGATAAATTTTCTACTCTCGGTATGTGTGTCAACTACAACCTACGTTCGAATGACCATATATTTGGTGTCTTCAAAAATGCTGCGAAATGTCTAGGTGATACTAATATCACTCAAAGAATGGACACCCTCGAACACCGACTTAATGTCTCGTGTCTCACTCTATTTTGTCGATATTTCCACCACCAGTGCTCCGTAGAAATCGCCAGTAGCTTTCTCAAGCCAACTTTCGGACGTAATCTAAAACATCATGATTCATTCCTAAGCCGTACAACTCGCTTATGAAATACCCTGTCTAGCTCTTTATTTCCTAGTCATTATAACCTTCAAACATTGAAAACCAACGTTCACCGGTACCTTTCTTTCCATCCTCCCTGACTTTCCTGCACCCGCTCTGTGTGCAAGCATTTTAAGGGTACTTAAATCCCTTGAGCGCGCTCAAACTATAAAAACAAAAAAATTATCTAATCCACGAGATAAAGAGCGAAGAGCTACTTACACCTTCTTATAATGTTTTCGGAGATGACAATCCCTCCCTCCCTATGGTTGGTGATGTGGTGTCCTACTTGCTACTCACAATAACCTCAACTCTTCTCTCATCGCTAATTCTTCTTCTGCCAAACTTGACTTTGCTTCAATTAAAATAACACTTCCCAAGAGGTTCCTATACAATATTTGGCGATTGACCAACTTATTGACCAAAGTGATTCCATCGCCGATATCCTTGTGTTTGGTGACTTTAATATACCTCCTGCTGAAGTGGATTCCACCGGATGATCACTTCTTTTTTTACCGCGTCAAACGCCAGTTCATCCAAGAAATGTCTACTCATTGATCGTATAATACAGTCAAGCCTACGCCAAGTAAGTGACGTCCCTAGCTCCATTGGTTATTATTCACCGGTGATCCCATTAACTACACAGCAACGTTTTTTCCCTTAACCCTATCAACTATCCTCTTCTTCTCTCATTTTTCCATAACTCTCCACCCAAGTCCACTTCTTCCCCTACTATCTCTTCTTACAACTTCCATAAAGCTAATTTTCGCAAGATCAGTATCGATCTTACCAAACCTTCTTTTGATTTTACCAACCTATCCTTAACTGATACTGTCTTCATTTTTTACAGCGAAGCATTTCATTCCATTTCTTTTTACGTCCGCCTTTCTCTGCATAAAACATCATCTACCTCCGCCACCTGGTATAACAGAAGACTTCGCTCATTACGAACCAAAGGAAATAAATTACCCAGTTCTATAACTGCCTCTATCAGCGCTTTCTCTACACGGTGTAAACCAACCTTATCAACGATCCTAAAACTTCTTATCAATTCGTCAACTGCAAAAGAAAATTTGACGGTTATCCCCGCTCTCTCTCGTTCGACAATACAAATATCATCGACCGGCTCACATACTATTGCCAACTATTTTGCAAACTTTTTTAAACAATCATTTGCAAAGAACTTCTTCCTACCTGTCCCCATATATTTCAAGTACCTTCCTCGAAATGTTTTCATCGCACCCTTATCGAAGAAAAGCTACAAAATCTCATTGCTGTATTTTTGCCCGGGCCAGACGGACCCCCAGCGATAATTTTCAAAAAGTGTGCTCCGATCTTTCGCACCCAATTTCCTCCCTATTTCATTTATCCCTCACACAAAGGGAATTCTCCCATGTTTGACAGACCTCTTTCATAACCCCGGTCCACAAAAAGGGATCAAAGATTGAAGCAACTAACTACCGTCCCATTCCTAAGCTTTCTCACATTCGTAAAATGTTTTTCAGTGCAAGTCGCTTACATCACCCAGTTAGATTGTTACTCCCAAAGCTAGATTAACTGCTGCAAACTTATTTGAATTAGTATCCTTTGCCCTAGAAAATAGCAACGAAATCGATGTTATTGCAACAGATTTTGCTAAGGCCGTCGTAAAATATCACATCAATTGATCCTTTTCAAATGGATATCTTCTTATCTGAAGAACCTCTATTAAAGCCTTCGTGTTAGGTCTGCCTTCTCAATCCCGTTTTTAGCCAGATCTGGTGTCCCATAAGGCAGCCCAGTTCTTTTAATTTGAACTATAAACGATCTATAAACGAGAGGATTATTAAACACTACCCCCTATCCATTAATTAAAAAAATTTGCAAATTCTAAACCACAGAAGCCACTTTCATAATTAATAACGTTAGGACAGAGGTCCTGGATCTCACTCTATGCACTAATTTTATAAAAACAGTTTATAAAGAACTGGCGTGTCTCATCCGAAGCCGGAATGCCACATCCTATTTGACCTAGGTGCTCTTATATCTGAAAAGTACAGACAAAAAGAAAAAACGGCCAATTGACTTACCCTCTGGTGAAACAAAAAACTGGCCAAACTCAGAACAGAGACTAGAAAGGTCCTCAATCGGGCTAAACGTAATGGTAAATGGGAAATATACAGAAAGACACTCACCATGTACAACTAAGAACCAATTGGAAGGGCAACGATATATTCGTGGAGAATCGTCTGTCATACAATCTATGACATAAGAGGTTGTGCCCGCTTTCATAAAATACTCTCTAATACTAATCCTATCGGGTCAATGAAAAAAACTGATGGCACATGCGCCGAAAACGAGCTACAGTCTCTTCAGATCTTAGCTGAAACACACTTCCCAGACACGAAGACAGTTCCAGAAGCCCAAGGAAACGCTCCCCAGAGAAGGATAAATAGACCGCTCACAGAAGACTGGAACAGAGGAAAGGAAATTGTTCACGAAGGCAAAATAATCTGGGCAATCAACTCCTTTCAACTCTTCAAAACCGCTGGTGAGGATGGAATATTCCCAGCTTTACTACAAAAGGACATCCCCCAACTGCTACCAGTACTACTTAGCTTATTCTGAGCTAGCTACGCGTGGGGATATTTAACAAAAAAGTGCAAGGAGTTTGCTGTCAAATATATACCTGAGGTAGGACACAGACCATCTGAACTACCAAAGTCATATATACCAATCAGCCTCACTGCCATTTTCCACAAAACTATGGAAAATATCCTTGTTAGACATATCAGAGGCGGGCATTTCAAATGAGCCCCCTTCACAAATATCAATACGCCTATCAACCTGGAAAATCAACCACATACGCTCTATTGAAAAATCTCTCAGAGATGGAGAGGTAGCGGTCGGTTGATTTCTCGATATACAAGGAGCATTTGACAACACAGAATTCTCCCAGATATATAGACGCATTCAAAACATGGGAGTTGACGACACCACATGAAAATGGATAAAATGCATGCTAGTGGATAAAGCAATAAAAACCTCACTAGGCAGCAATGTACTCAGTGTGATAGCCACGAAAGGATGCCCTTAGGGAGGAGTACTTTCACCCCTACTATGGTTCATCGTAGTTAATGAGCTACTGGTTATATTCAGCAATGATGGCATCTAGTTCCAAGTCCCGAATCAGAAGTGAAATCGAGAACACAATCTCGGATCGCTTCCAGAGGGTTCAAAGCCCTGCTGAATGGTGTACCAAAGTTAGATTCACTAAGAGAAGAAGGCGACGAAGACTCAGAAATACCACACTCTTTAGTGAAACAATAGAGTTCTCAACAGAAGTCAAATATCTGGGAATCACGCTGAATGAAAAACTTACGTGGATCACTCATCTTTCTAAGACTATTGACAAGGCCAGGACCACACTGTGGACCACCAAAAGTCTAGCTGGAAAAATTTGGAGACTTAATCCAAATATGGCACGATGAATGTACACGGCAATAACGAGACCTTTCATCACGTATGCAGTCGCCGTTAGGTGGCATAAAGCAACGCAGAGGTCAACATGGTCACAACTCAATAAAAGACAGAGACTAGCCTGTGTCTGTGGAACTGGTGCAATGAAAACCGCAGCAACAGCTGCGCTTGAAGCTATCCTAAACATGTCACCACTTCATCTAGAACGCAGGAAAGAGGCAATGGCAAATGCAAATCAAATTTCAAACCACAGGGTGAATTACTCGAACTCCAACTTTTTAAAATGCTATAATTTTTTTATTTTTTGATAAATTTTATTGTGCCAAAGCAAAAAATGTTGGAAAATACATCAATTTTCAAATTGTATCAGTAGTTTTCAATATGTCCACCGTTGGCGCGAATAATGGCCTTGAGACGGCCGAAGAAAGCATCGCGCGCTGCACGCAAGTGGCTCTGCGGTATTTTAGCCCATTCCCGGCGAAGTGCTTGTTTGAGGTGGTCCAAACTTTGGTATTTTTTAGTGCCAACCTTCGCCTTCAAAATACCCCAGACAGAGAAATCCAACGGATTTGCATCCGGAGAATTTGCAATCCATTGTGTCGAAGAAATGAAGTGTGGAACATCGTTTTTGAACCAATCTTGGTTGACGCGCGCTTTGTGAGACAGTGTCGAGTCTTGTTGAAATGTCCACGGTCTTCGACCGAAATGATTGTTTGCCCAAGGCTTCAATACTGCCTCTAAGACAATTTCACGGTATACGATCGCATTAATTTTGACGCCACGGTCCCAAAATACGAGCGGAGAGCGACCATCGGCGGTTATGGCGGCCCAAACCTTCACCATCGGTACTGCCTGCTTTCTGGTGGCCGTCCGAAGGTGTACATTTTCGAAGGACCTCTCTGGCAAGTAAACTCGGTCATTTTGTTTGTTGACATATTGCTCGACAACAAATGGCGACTCTTCGGAAAAAACCAAATTCGGCAACTCACCACTTTAGTGCAAGCGTAGCAAGTCCTTCGCTCTTTCGACTCTAACTTTTTTCTGTTGCGGTTTAAGATCGTGTTCTTTTTGGAACTTCAATGGCTTGACCTCAAGCTCATTTTTCAGTATATGTTGCATCCGTTCCAACAATATGTTGAGCTCACGAGCCATTTTTCTTCCACTTCGACGCGGATTTCGCTCAATTCGAGAATTCACTTTCCGAACCATTTCTGCCGATGTTGCTGTTTTTTTATGAACACCTCCATGACGTTTTGCAACGATGCCAGTATCACGGTAACGAGCTATGGTTCGAGACACAAATGATTTATTTACGTTGAAGTGCTGGAGGGCTCTAACGATAGCTACTTGTGGTTTTCCAGCCACACGTTTGAATTCCATCGCGGAAAAAAAATTTTTCAACACAACTGAGACGCAAATCGTTTATAAGGCTTGTAAATAATACTAAATGGAGTGAAAAGTGACATCCTTGACCGCCAGAATGCGCTGTTACTGCGAAAAAGGTTATGGTGCCTTGAAGTCCGTTCATATCTAGGCAGACATGCCAAATTTCAGTGCGATACTGTCTTTAGTTTTGTTTTGACAGCTGATTGTTGTTGACGTGTTTGGCATCATGTTGAGTATGCACAAAAACGATTTTCCTTCTCTCCTAAAACATTACGTTTTGAGAGGCAAAACGGCGAAGGATACAAAAGAAAAGTTGGATAAATATTATGGGGTTAATGCTCCGTCAGATTACACCGTCAAATATTGGTTTCAGGAGTTTCATGGTGGCCGCAACTCCACTAGCGATCAAGTCCGCAGCGGCAGACCCTCCGATGCGGTTACATAGGACAATGTCAAAAAAATACATGAAATGGTGTTGGCTGACCGGAAAGTGAAGGTGCGCGAGCTAGCAGATACCACAAAGATTAGTACTGAGCGCACACGCCATATTTTGGGCAATATTCTGCATATGAAAAAGTTATCCTGCCGCTGGGTGCCGTGAATGCTCAGTCCTGACCAAAAACACGAACGCGAGAGCACTGCGAAAGAGTGTTTGGACTTGCTGATGCTGAATCGGGCGGACTTTTGGCGTCGATTGGTAACTTGCATCCACTATTACACACCAGAGAACAGAATGAGTTCCCAGCAATGGACTGAAGCCTCACGAGTGCTCCGAAGCAGTCGAGGGAGGCTCGATGGGTCGGAAAGGTTATGGCGTCGGTTTTCTGGGATTGTCATGGCATACTCTTCGTGGACTACCTCGAAAAAGAAAAAAAACCATCAACAGCGAGTATTACTGTGCATTATTGGAGCAATTGAAGGCCGAAATCGCTGCAAAACGGACTCACATGAAGCGAAAAAAATTTTGTTTTTGCAAGACAATGCGCCGGCGCACAAGAGCATCGCAACCACGGCTAAAATCAATGACTTACCACTCCAATTGCTATCACATCCACCGTATTCACCCAATTTGGCTCCCTCGGACTATTATCTCTTTCCAAACCTCAAAAGATGGCTCATCAATAAAAAATTCATCTCACGCGGGGAAATCATCGGCGCCACGGAGGAGTATTTTGCAGACCATCCATAAAATTACTTTTCGGACGGGATCAAGAAGTTGGAAAATCGCTGGAATTAGTGTATCAAACTAAAAGGGGACTAACAAATACTGAATAATATAAAAAAACATTTAAAAAAAAAAAATTTTAATTCCCAAGGAGGTCACTTTTCTCTCCATCTAGTAAAATCATCTGTCATGTGTCAAAATTTGAGCTCACTGTCATGAACGGTTTGGAAATTATAGCAGTCTGAAGTTGGTTGCAGTTCGAGTCATTGAGGGTATAGTTCATGCTACAATCCTTCAAGAATACACTTAATAGGCAAATGTCTACTACGATATAACGTTCGGCACGACATTTCCAGACCGTCTTAACTGGGAATAGAAAAACCAAGAACCCCCACGTGTGGTACACAGGAGTTGGAGCTGGGGCATACGGTCCTAGCACTAAGGCATCTATATATTCCAGTAAGGATACAAGCAGCTCCGTATTTCAGGCTGAAATCCATGCAATAGGGCTTTGCATTCGAGAGAATCTAAACAGACGTACGAATATAACAAACAAAAACATTTACATTCTCTCCGACAGCAGAGCAGCTCTACTTGCAATTACCGCCTTTGAAATAAAATCGAAACTGGTCTGGGATTGCCTTCAACTCCTACAACTACTGGCCATCACAAATAAAGTTCAGGACACATCAGACGAATTAGCAAGGAAAGAATCTGCATCTCAACTCATGATGCCAATACCATTATGTGGGCTATCAACTAATACAATACAATAAAAGGAAGCATTAAAACCTGGCTAGAGGAAAAGAGGCATCATTTCTGGACACAAAGCCAAGGAAACAGTCAAGCCAAGAATTTTTTGCCAAGCAGTTGCCACAAAAAAAAACAAAACAACTACTACCATTCAGTAGAAGTCACAACAATCTAAATCTAAATCTAAATCTAATTCATTTACGCCGACCATATTAAGTTCTCCAAAACTATTTCTTCACTCCAAGACTCTATTGTCTTTCAAGAAGACCTCGATAGGTTTTCCACTTGGTGACTAAAAAATTGCTTAGAGGTCAATGTCTTCAAATGCCAATCGATGACTCTGTCACGTAAGTACAATCAATCTCCTGCTCGATTTTATTTTCTGCATGACCAACCTGTACTGCAGGTTCAATCCCTTCGTGACCTTGAAATATTACATGATAGAGAGCTAAGCTTCCGTTCGCATATTTTTATCGAGTTAATCCTTGAAGCCCAACACATCGCTTAGTATTATCAAACGATGGTCTAAAGAATTTTGTAACCCTTATGGGACAAGGACACTTTACATTACCCTTGTCCGGCCCTTTGAGGAATATGCCAGCCAAGTGTGGTCGCCGTTTCAGCGAATTCACATATCCTTAATCGAGAACATTCAACGTCGTTTTCTTCGATTTGCTCTTTAAGGACTACCCTGGGATGATCCTCTTATTTTACATCCCAATCCAGACCACCACAAACTTCTCAATCTGAGTACCGTCGAAAACTGCAGAGAGGTAGCTGATATTCTCTTCATTCACCCTTTACAATTCCATTTCCTTCATCAATAACCCATGTAAGGATGGATATCTGCTGGGTACCTGTACAAAAGTAAAAGGAAATGAGAAAGCGTATAATCCAGCAAATATATCAACTGAAACCCTGAAACATAAAATGGAACATTGAACGATCCAACTAAGCATGGATCTCCAAAAGTGACTGTGTCATCTCGTGCTGCCTTTAGCCACACTTAGACAGCGGGAGAACACGTACCCTCCTCGGACTCCACAAAGAAGACATCGGTATCGTTACAGGTACAGGTACAGGAGAACAGTAACTTCCAAAGATTATTGTATGAAGCTGACCGCAGAAAGTCGGGTAACACCGTTCTATACCTGAGATCATTGACGGTAACCGTAGCTCCTCCCTTATTTCGAAAGAAACAAGGTCCGATGTGGCTGCCATGCGATAAACCGGACCAAATAATCAATCTCTGTGGATGCGTTGATGCTTGGCCAAACACTTGTGGATTGCATTCGCTCCAATAATGGCAATTTTGCTTGTTGACATAGCGGCTGAGCTAAAAATGAGCTTCGTTCGAGAAGACGATGAAAATCCGGATCTCCGGCCAACATTTCCTCGCCCAATGAGCGAACTCACAGCGTTGTCTACGGTACAGCTTCAATTCTTGCGTCAGCACAGATCTATACGGATGTGGGCCCAATTCCAACCACAAAATAAACCGGGTTGGCTCTCTGGCGATGCCCAATGCAGCTGATCGGCGTCGAATCGACATTTCTGGGTCTTCTTCAATAATTGCCGCTACGGTGTTTTCATCATTTCGCACCAGTCTCTGCCTCATTGGTGGATTAAGATCCAAAAGAATGTACTTACGCTCAAACGTTTCCACGGTGCGATGAATTGCCTACACATTGAAGCCATGATGACGACCGACCACACGACGAAATTCACGTTGCGTATTTACAACTGAGCCGACATTTCGATATTTTTTAATAATTTCCGCACGTTCGGCAAGTGTGAAACGATGCTCGATAAAATGGCAAACCTTATTGAATATTTTGACAGTTAGATGTCAGTGGTAATTTTGACAACTGCTGAAACAGAACAATTGGAAAAACTATCATTGCTATCTGGTCACCTGTTATTTAGAAGAAGTCGTCGTTTTGTAGTGTGTGAAGCACGTAGGCTCTGTGGTTAACCACCAAGGCTGGCTGAACAAATTAGCTAAATTTGCAATGTTCAACGAAGTTCGTCGGAAAATCCTTCCACAAATAGAGGCTCAGGCCGAAGTCCAAGAAGAGGCCAGAAGAAAAATAATTGGATCGGGCCAAATGAAAAAAAAACGTCATTAAGCCTTTGGCCTCAGTAGCGAGGAGATCCAAAATTGAGTGACCTACAAACTGGTTCCAATTTCCGCAGATTAAACTAATCTCAAAATCGGCGCATAAGCCATGCACATACGTGGTAGAAACGAGTTTGCGTTACATATTCAGCGCTTAAAACCTCAGCTATCTTGTTGAAATAGAAAATACAACCAAACCTTAAAGTACAAGCTGAACGTAGCGCCAGAAGTTCCAAGTCTGTAGCCTCTTATTAAACAAAGCTTTCTTCATACTACTTGTCAATCTATAAGAGGTGTCATTATGACTTGAACATGCTAACACTGTACAGAATTAGATGTCATTTCCGTCAATCTGTATTCAAAGTACGATACCATTTGGCCTAATGAAAATACCCCATTTCGTCTAATGAGACAGATACCTACCATCCATCATCCTAAAGTTACCTTCAGTTGCCTTCAATCTCAATTGCAACTGAACAATAGACTCTCCCATGGTCTTAAACCCATTTAATTATGAAACAAAAGCTTAATAACCCCTCAAGGGAAAAGGCAAATGCAAGCGTAGCAGCCCTAATAACAACCGAAAAACTTCCCAAAACTTAATTTCAAAAAAAAAAAAAAAAGAACTGTCACCTACTTAAGTCTCTTGATTAGGTCAAATGAAAATCAACTGCCTCTTGGTCGAGACCCAATGGAATTCTTGCCTCCTGTCTACCTACTTTTTCGTACTTTGCTTGTCTCGAATTTCCAACTAGACGAGATCATAAAAATAAAATACGAATACGAATACCTTTAGCCCATAAAACTTGAAACTTCACACCACTTTGTCAGGGGTAGAGTCCGACAGGTCTTCAAGAGGGGGCCCATTAAAACTTCAACAAACGTCAACAAAACCCATGGCCAGAGATATGTACTCGTAGAGAAAAGAAAGCCAAATGCTCGGAACCGATTCATCTGGGATCGGTGGAAAAGTGTTACGACCTACTTGCGCCATTAGATACAAGTCAAACAACTTCCACTGCCAAGAAGAAGGAGTAGGAAGCGGTTAGACGGGCCATTACAAAAAAAAAAAAATAAATAAAAAATCGTCCCCTTTTCCCCCGACCGATAGTAATCTATTGCTCTAGTGGTTGTCAGCGGCTGGTATTCCATTTATGTACTCGTATTGTAGAAAAATGACACATTGTATCTGACGGTTGTATGTGACTCTGTATATGAATCTGGGAATCCCATGTACCGGCTTTTGAGAGTATCTTTAGCCGAACGCACATTAGATACACGTACATAACATACATCCATTTCTACGTCCCAATGTGGGCTGGGTTGAGAAAAGTTTGAATTATCTGCGATTTTTCCACGTTTTCAGTTTTGTTGGTTGTGCACAGTTAGTGGCCACTGTAGTCCAATTCGGGTAGTAGTTGTGGAAATTTTCTAATAATTGTCACCGTTGTCGTACTGGTGGTGGCAATGGTGATGATGGTGATTACATATTCATCGCAGCTGGGAACATATCCACTGTTGTAGCACAATCCGAGGCAAACATAGTTTCCACACACAAGTGACGGGTAGTTAACATTTCCGGTTGGTCAGTGTGAAAAATGGTTTTCACCCGCAGAGACCGAAAAGTTCAGTCGGTCAACGACATGTGTACAAACAAGAAGGTTGAATGGTGTGTGTATCTTCTGGATGCCACCTATCTAAAGAATCAAGGGAAAATAGTTTTTCTATTTTTTCTCTTGTTTTCCTCCTACGGGGAGGGCGAAATTGTAGTGAAAAAGTCTGCCAAAGTGAAGGAAAATCTTTCAACTGAAACAGGTTACACCACATTTAGTGTGACGTTGAGCTTTATTTCTCTCTTCCACCAATATGGTCCGGTATTTTTGGATGCTTTGTGAACGGGAAAATTGGGAAAAATTACGAACGACAGTTGTCGCTCTACTCCAGTTGGGTTATGGATAAATATTTCGGTTCCGATTTTGGTGACGCAAATGTCACCTTTGACTAACACAAGTGAACGAACATGCCGAGAACATGGGGTTGCGATTTGTTTAGATTTGATGTATCCCAAGGATATGACTTGTTTTATGAGGGCAAATAGACCGGCAAATTGACGAGTAAATCGCAATTAAGAGACACGGCCAAGGCAATAGTTTGTACCTCTGCTCACAGTCCGCTACGTTTGGCAATGAGAATGGGCCACACTATTTTACAATACTTGTCCAGGTTTTGTAGCGACGCTGAGGAAGTTTTTTTCGACGAATCAAGCCTTTCATCAAGAGCTTTTAATCTTCTTCCAACACGGCTATGGAAAACGATTTCAGGAAGAATAATTGGACTCACGAAATCAATATGAAAGTCCTCCATTTGCCGGTGTGCACAGCCGTCTATGTAGCGTCTTACTATTCAGTTGTAAGGTGCAATTCAGATCCGAAGCCTGATTCAGTGTGGAGGTGATAAACCTCGAAATATACCAGAGTCTAGCCATACTCACAGCAAGGTGAACTTTAGCACATAAGAACGATCAGAGGTCTGTTCAGAGGTGCGGTCAATTGAGCAATTTCGACTCATTTGAAGCCTGGTCATTTGGACGTTTTTCGGCAACCAACCAGGATGTCAGAGTGGAGACGGTGAGGCAGGAATTTCAACGGCAGCGCTCATAGACCTCTTCATAGAAAGTAACTCTTACTATCCTGCCGGTCTTTCAGCTTGGGGCTTGTTTCGTAGGGCCAACAGGCTGACCAAATTGGAATATATATTTTGAAGGGAAAAATAGCGCCAATATCTGGTATGGACGATCTTGCTACGGACGAAATGTAAAATGAAAAATAGTAAAACGTTTGGACCTTTCACATACCACATGCAGTAGAAGTAATTGACTGATATAGCGCCGATATCACTGGCTTCCAAGAAGGGTAATATAAGCTCTTCCTGCAAACATATAAGAGGGTCTTGCTTGGTAGATGGGAGCACCTTTTGCGACACGCCGGGAACAACAGGAGTAAATCCTAACTCACGCAGGCTAAAATGATAAGTGTGTGCTCAACCAGTCGCATAACACTGCCCTACGCTGTCCTATACCATCACTATGAGGAAGAGATAGAAAAGTGTTATGAACCAGTTAATAGCCTCACAAACGATGAAAGGATAATGATCATCGGATCTGCGCATGGAGTGTTCGGACCCTTAACAGAACGTGTGCAACCGAACAACTAGAAGAGATCCTCGACTGCTACAAAGCAGACATAGCTGCCGTCCAAGAAGCGCGATAGGATGCACTGGACAAAAGGAGGATGAAAAACTGTGACGACTACTACAGAAAATTCTACTTGTCGGCGTGATAAGGACAGCAGATGCAGCGTTTGTTCTGACGGCATATAAGCGAATGCCTGACGACAGTCCGCATAAAGAGGAGAAGGGTGACTATACCAAAGACTGCTCCTTGACAAAATCTCCAGGTAATATGCCCTAAATATAACGTGAAAATCGTTCTTAGTGATTTCAATGACAAGCTAGGCATGGAGGGGATCTTTAGCAATACAGTAGGCTCTGGAACCGACACAGGTCTATTGATTTTGCGGAACGTAATGTAACTATTGCCAGCACATATATTCATATCCACAAAGGGACCTGGCGGACTCATGATCAGCAAACCGTCAACCCAATTGGTCATATTGCGATCCACCCAAGGCACACCTCCAGTGTATTGGATTTCTGAACGTTTCGAGTAACTGACAGCAACTGTAGTCAAGATACGGATGTGGATATGCATAACAGTTGCAAGGCACCGAACCATTGTGAGAAAGTTCTACGTCGAATGGCTACAATCGTAGTAGACCATCCGGGCCTTTTCCGATCGAATTTCCCTTAACTTCTTGAGGAGTCCGATGCCAACAGCATCGAACGTAGAAGATCAGTGGCATCAGCACCGGAAAGCAATCAGGCCAGAAAAAACGAAGAAAGAAAATGCAAAGTGGAAAATCTAGAAAACCCGCCGACGTGCAGAGTAGCCCTGCAGAAAAGAACACGAGTCACTCCCAAACTCTGCGAGTACAAAAGAAGACAAATTAAAGATCACGAGAAACGCTTGATCGAGGCCTTAGGGAGGTGCTATCAGAAGAATGAAGTTCGGAATCCTCTAAGTAGAATCACAGTTGTTACTAAGCAACGATAACAAACAGAATGAGTGATTCAACCTGGACGAAAACAGCCAACATCTCTGCAAACCGACCAAGATGAGCTCAAACAGAGCTTCTCTATAGGAGGCGTAACTGTCGGGTTATTTAAAGCAGCAAGTGAAGATTCGACACGTAGTTGACATCAAATCATTTCTAAACGACGAAAGTATGCCCGACACGAATGGAACCTCAGCATTGTTTGTTCGATTCTAAAGAACGTAGATCCACGGAACCGTCTACACTATTATGTGTACGTCTTAGGCCTTTCATCAATAGCCTGACCTATGAGTATGGTATTAAGCCAGGAAAAACCAAAATCAAATTCTATAACTCACACCACATCTTCATCGATTTCAAAGCCGCATATCTCGCATATGCAGACGACATTGACACAATGGGAGGAACACAGCGAGCTGTCAACGGAGCGTTTGCGACTATTGAAGCAAAGACAAAGGCAAAGATGAGTTTAGCGGTCAACAAAAGGAAAATAAAGTGTGCTGTCAACAAAGAGGGCCACGTATCGAAGATAGCCAGCAACTACCTTGAGATGACAAGCGACTCCATCTACGTCGACTCTGCTTTCAACTCTGATAACAACACCAGAGCGGAAATCATTCAAAGAACTACAGTGTGCGCCATCTTTTATGTCGGTGTGTAAACATTGAATAACTTTGACGTTTATCAACCGATTGACTTGAGTAGACATGTTTTTAAAACTTCAATACAATTTTAACCATGAATCGATTTACACCGAAATAACGCGTCCAAATAGTCGTTCAGTTGTGTTAACTCGACGTGCATATCGTCGAAAATATCGTGGCCAACAAGCATCGTCTGACAACACTATTCGTCGTTTGGTGTCGAATTTTGTTGAGCACGGGACAGTGGGAGATCGCAAATAAGCCGTTCATCAATGCCCAAGGCATTCCAATGAACTGTGTCGTCTGTGGAACCACTTTGCGGCGCATTTTGAAGGATGATTTGCATTTGTTTCCTATAAAGGGTAATTGACTCAAAGAATATTCAACAGACCATCCACGTCGCTTGGAATACGGCCAAACAGTCGCTCGAATGGTTGACACTGAACCTGATGTTTGGAAGCAAATTTTGATGACCGACGAGGTCTATTTCACACTCTCTGGCGCTGTTAACAAGCAAAATTGACGCATTTGGGGAACGGAGAATCCATGTGAAATCCACGAAACACCATTGCATGGCCATCATTGCCAAAACCATCACTGGGCCAGTTTTTTTCAGGGAAGGCGAAACAGTCGATGTGAACCGATATCGGTGGATGTTGGTTCATCATGTCACAAATGAGTGCCCCATGCCCCACGGCGAACCAAACAATGCAGTTTCTGCAACGAAAATTGCCTGGACGTGTGCTGTCAAAAAATGGCGACATTGGCTGGCCACCCAAATCGCCAGATTTGACCCCTCTGGAGTTCTTTTTGTCGGAGTTCTATTTGAAAAGCAAAGAGTACGATAGCAAGCCATAGAGATTGACGAGCTCAAGGCAAACATTCGTGTAGAAATCATCGCTATACCGCCCGAGATGCTCGAAAAAGTGATGGAAAACGCAGCGAAAATGGCACATTTTGCGGCGCACCCTTTACTCTTGCAAATCGTTGCTTCTTGAGGCTTAAAAGGCAATTTCTCTGACGAGCTTCGAGGGAAAAGTTCTTCGGATAATTGATGGTTTGGATAGTTTGCATCAATGGAGAATGGAGGACTTGTTTCAACAGCAAATTCTACTATACAGCTCGGATAACGCGGTTTGGGTGGCTATGTCCTGAACACACACCCATTTATTGGCTTAATACAAGCTTAATCTAACTTAAAAACTAACAAAAAGACTTAAGAGCTAGAGACCAAGGAAGTGATGGAGGAGATCTTGTTTGAGACGAGGAGTGCTCAGGTGGAAATGAAAGAGGGAGAGGTTTGAGTTGACCTTTCGGAGCATTCGGGAGATTGGTTCGTTGGAGCCATAAGAGGTGCGGTGGACCGGTAGATAGAAGAGATGAGGACAACGTAGATTGCGGGGTTTGGTATTGAAGGAAATGGAGTTCAAAATGGATGCACAGTCGATGAATGAAAAGAATGTCAGCAGTATTCCTACGTTCTTCTAACGAATGCATATTTAGAAGTTTGAGGTGGTCCTGATAGGGAGATAAGATTAAAGGGTTGTTTCACGGCAGACCACGGAGAGCAAATCGGAGGAATCGACGTTGAAAACCCTCGATTAGGGAAGCATGAACCCGGTGAGAGGGAAACCAAGCTTGACTGGCATACTTAAGCAGGGGGCGAACAAAGGTAAGATAGAGAAATCTGGTTACATACGGGTTGGCAAATTCCTTGGATCACCGTTTAATAAAGCCAAGTGATGAGTTAGCTTGGAGGATCATCTTATCGATATGCGAACTGAAGTTAAGCTCACAGTCGAATAATATGCCAAGGTCTTGAAAAGACTGAACCAGGAGAATTGGTTGACCATGGAGAAAATAAAGTCGGGGAGGGATTACACAGTACGAGAAGACCTCATTTTAGGTGGCGCACGCAAGTGGAAGGGGACCTCTGACAACTTGGTGTGCGCAACTGGAAGCAGGTGGCAAAAGACCAACATGAGACATCTTAGTTGAGGCCCCGGCCTACACCAGAATGGACCGACTAACCATTCATCTATTGACAGGTAGTAAGTTGTATAAGATCGTATACAACAGCATAAGGATGAAATTTCAATAGAGAAAAGAAATTTTGCCAAGATGGATGCGCTGTCATACGATTGTTCCAACATCTCACTTGAAAGGATTGTAAGGAACTCACGCAGAAAAAAAAATCCTTCGAGTGATATTGAAGGAATACGAGGTGTATGGGCTATACAGCAACAATGATCCTATCGAAAGGGACATATTGAGGTAATCAATATCAGAATCGATAACCACTCCGGAATGGAAAGTATTCGAATCCATTCCGGAGACATAACCCCATAGGGGAAGGCCGGGCCTTAAATGGCGCGCTTAAATCGAAAGGAATGAAAGGATTGAATTTAAACAGGAAATTCCTCAAAAGATATGTTTTGTCTGTATTAGAGCACAAAATTGCACAGCACGTCTCTCTTTTTTCCCTGTCCTTCGGCTTATTTCCTCCTTCTATTTCCTGAATTTCCCAGTAAAATCCATGCACAAATATTCTAAAAAAAACAACCAACTAAGTTGCCATAAGAAACAAAACTCACAAGTATAGTCCTCCGTATATTCAAATTCAAATCAAGCGACTTCGTTTGCCCACAAAACACTCGTTGCTCAAGCACTAATTATTCTTCAAATATTGAAGCAGAAATGTAGAGAAAAGATGAAAGGCGAAACAGATGAGAAAACAACAAAAAAAAAGAAAAGAAAATGACTGTACTTCCTTGCGAATGCAAATAATTTTCAACTGTCCGGACTGACTGAGAATTTAATTCATTTGCTCAGAGATGTCTAATTATACGTCTGGAAGAGAAGATTTATTCTTCTCAATCATTGTCCAGATAAAAATCATAATTTTTAAATAAATGTCACCAGCAAGAAATTAATTAATTTACAGATGAGAAAACTCCAACTTTCTCGTCAATTTTCTATTTAAAATGCAAATATTGAGGTATGCATCTTTAATTGAAAATTATCAGTACTAAGTACGAGTGCGAGTCATGTGAATATGGACAGGGTTTTGCATGAAAATGAATGAATATTAAAGCTATTAAATAGATACGCTTTGATGAATTTGAACAAATAAACATTTTGGGGGTTTCCCCTAAGATCTCTCCACACGCCACAGATGTGCCCCCCCTTAGAAACGTGTCATCCTTATTACTTTAAGCAACTTCCACTGGAACTTCTAATTAAAAGTTCGTCACAAAAACACCATCAAAATCTTGCAATAATTGGGTAGAAATTCACTCAAGCGAAGACTCAAACCCCATTTGTATCTTTTGAAAGGTACTTCTTAATTCAAAGTTAAGGAGTTACGATCTGAATTAATATTGAATCGATATTTCTAGGAAAATATTGAATCGAGACAGCGACATTGAGAGCCATCAACTGATTACATAAACTAGTGTCTATGAATTGAATAGCGAGCATTTGCTATGTTGGTCACGCTCTAATCATTAACGCATCACTCATTCTCCAGAACAATCGAGGGATGGCATTACGAGTATGCGTGTTGGGAATCCATACAAGTTCAACCAGTGTTAGCGCTCAGAAAAATCCATAACACATGTTACATGTAAATACTTGTAGTTGGTTTTCTGCCAGTAGGCCTTTTGTAAGGTTATTTATAGTACTCTGGTAAATGTGTAGAGTTTGTCTCTATTTTGTATTTTACAGCGATAGTGGCTTTTGCGTATCTTTTTACTTAACCATATTCAATGACCACCTTAGCTCAATGTATAGGTCACCACTACCATTGAATAATCAACGACTGCCTCTATTTTTACTTCCACCTGTCGTTGTTTGGCCTTTTACTTCAAAATTTAAAGAGGGCTTTCCTAGTTTTCCTTACTTACCCGTTTGCTTCAAACTATCGTACATAAATAATAAATCAATCCATGCCTTTATTTTTATTTCCATTTTGTATCTTTCAACAACCATTTCGTGTATCTTTGCCTTAAGCTTGTTCTAAGGCCACCTGATTTTAATGTCTAGTTGATTACTATCATTGCATACACATCGATTGACTCTATTTTTATTTCCATAACTTTTATATTTTTTTTAATTCGATGGACGGACTGTCGCCTGTCTTTTTATTTCAAACCAAATGAAGATTCATTTGGTTGCCATACACACCAGTTTACTTCAAGAGGCAAATAATCGAGCAGTCTATGCCTTTATTTTTATTTCCACAACTCAAACAATCAGTGAATGAAGTAAGCTAGCATTAAGACGTTTCAAAACGTCAACCAAATCTGTATCACCTCTAAGTCTACTCGTCATATTATGTTAAACGTTAGAAATAAAATGGCCAGTATACTCGTATGCCTTTATTTTTACTTCCACTCTGATTAATAAATTGAGTAATAAAATCCCGCAACTCTTTAAGTGCAATCTTGAAATGTTTAACCAAGAAACTGTAAGAATTTCATTCGAAAAGAATATAATTTTACTTTGATTCTCAAAAGTTCTCTGAAGTGAAACGTTCAGATCACCGTGTGACCTTGCTTTATATAATGCAATCTCTTTATGTACTTTCGATTAAGTAATATCTGTTAAATCAGGAGATGACTGTGCTTGGTAACGTCGGTGTTTATGTTTTTTGTGTTTGTCTTTCTATCTAATGACTCGGGAATTGAGAGTGGATACTACCAATATCCGCGGGCTAAAAAGTAATCTCTTTTCTGCGTACGTCCACGTAAATACACCCTGAATGACTCGAACTGCAACCAACTTCAGACTGCTATAATTTCCAAACCGTTCATGACAGTGAGCTCAAATTTTGACACATGACAGATAATTTTATTATTTACAAGCCTTTTAAGCGATTTCCGTCTCAGTTGTGTTAAAAAATTTTTATCCGCGATGGAATTCAAACGTGTGGCTGGAAAACCACAAGTAACTATCGTTAGAGCCCTCCAGCACCTTAACGTAAATAAATCATTTGTGTCTCGAACCATAGCTCGTTACCGTGATACCGGCAGCGTTGCAAAACGCCATGGAGGTGGTCATAAAAAAACAGCAACATCAGCAGAAATGGTTCGGAAAGTGAAGGCTCGAATTGAGCGAAATCCGCGTCGAAGTGGAAGAAAAATGGCTCGTGAGCTCAACATATCGTTGGAACGGATGCAACATATACTGAAAAATGAGCTTGGGCTCAAGCCATTGAAGTTCCAAAAAGCACACGATCTTAAACCGCAACAGAAAAAAGTTAGAGTCGAAAGAGCGACTGAGTTGCTACGCTTGTACGAAAGTGTTGAGTTGCCGAATTTGGTTTTTTCCAATGAATCGCCATTTGTTATCGAGCAATATGTCAACAAACAAAATGACCGAGTTTACTTGCCAAAGAGGCCCCTCGAAAATTTACACCTTCGGACGGCTACCAGAAGGCAGGCAGCACCGATGGTGATGGTTTGGGCCGCCATAACCGCCGATAGTCGCTCTCCGCTCGTATTTTGGACCGTGGCGTCAATGCGATCGTATACCGTGAAAGTGTCTTAGAGGCAGTATTGAAGCCTTGGGCAAACAATCATTTCGGTCGGAAACCGTGGACATTTCAACTAGACTCGGCACCGTCTCACAAAGCGCGCGTCAACCAAGATTGATTACAAAACAATGTTCCACACTTCATTTCTTCGACAAAGTGCAAATTCTCCGGATGCAAATCCGTTGGATTTCTCTGTCTGGGGTATTTTGAAGGCGAAGCTTGGCACTAAACAAATACCAAAGTTTGGACCATCTCAAACAAGCACTTCGCCTGGAATGGGCCAAAATACCGCAGAGCCACTTGCGTGCAGCGTGCGATGCTTTCTTCGACCGTCTCAAGGCCATTATTCGCGCCAAAGGTGGACATATTGAAAACTAATGATACAATTTGAAAATTGATGTATTTTCCAGCATTTTTTGCTTTGGCACAATACAATTTATCAAAAAATAAAAAAATTATAGCATTTCAAAAAGTTGGAGTTCGAGTCATTCACCCTGTATATTAGAGCAGCTGTTTGGCACTTAGTGAAACACAGATAGATCGCCGCCCACACCTCTCAGATCACTCTGATCTGAAGCTACCGGACTACGAACTAGTGCCACTATTCTCTTCTCATCGCGGCCTTGACATTTACGTGCGTATTGATGTAGCTTACAGAACTCCACCGCAATGTTCCAATCCGAAATTTAATTTTCTCTTGTTAAAATTCTATCTCTGTAAGCAAATTATCCACTATTGATTTATTTACAGGAGCCCCAAACTGGACAGCAATTCGACCTTTAATGAATTCGATGCGCTGTCAGCCCCCATATAAAGAATTAAATCCCTGCATCCTCAGACTGAAATCGGTATTACGGCCGATCCCACAATTCTGGTTAACTTAGACATTCTAGACAGACTGCACCCTAAGGACGGTGTGTTGAGATCTTCGATGGGGAAAATAACTTAAAACAGCTTGTAAATGAGCCCACACGCATACCAGACGTTGATAGTCATACCGCCAACACCCTGGACTTGTTTTTAACCTCTCACCCTGACAAGTACTGCGTTGATGTATTCTCCCCTCTAGGCTCGTCGGACCATTGTGTCATATCAGCTAAATTCTCGTACACCCACCACACAGTTAGAGAAAAGATTCCTAAACGAACCGTATGGCAATAGGAATTTCAACTGATCATTATGTTTCCTCGATAACGACGTAGATGCCGTTGCTGATATGATCACAGACACTATTCTCTTTGAAATGAGAAGCTTTATCTTTCATCGGATGAAGAGTATCAAACCAAAAGAAAAGGCATGGTACGACTCGAGCTGTAAAGAGGCTGTACGGCTAAGAGAAATGGTTTTTCGGTCTTTCAAGACCAACCCAACAGAGGAAAACCGAAAAAAGTTTAAACGAGCCAGGACTGATTGCAACGTCTTTCTTAAGCGTGTAAAATTCCAATACGACCAAGAACTGAGGCAAAAAATAATACAACGTCGCAAAGGTAGTAAACATTTTTGGCCGTTCATCAAAAACTACAGAAATTCTGCGACATCCTCTGATGTCATGTCTCATCGAAAAGTGGAACCAAAACGTACGTCAATCTGGCGAAAGCAAGATAGTTGCACTTGATATTTCTAAGACATTTGACCGAGTTTGGCATCAGGCTCTTTTGTCGGAAATGCGTGCATTTGGAATCGATGGCTCTCTTCTTCAATGGGTTAGAAATTACCTTTCGGAACGTTCAATTCAAATTGTCTTGGATGGTTTCAAATCTGATTTTCCCCAGGGCTCCGTTCTGTCTCCGACACTCTTTTCATCAACGATCTCTTGTCTGCTACTTGTAACCCCATTTTTTTTTGCTGACGACAGTACTCTATGCTCTTCATATCACGTCTCTGCTCTTCGGCTCTATAACGGGAACGGTAGCGTATGTTGAGCTTATTAAATTCCGATATTAACAGCATAACCAATTGGGGAGCTATCAACGGAGTGGAATTGAATGCTTCCAAAAAACAATGCTGTCTGCTGTCGTTAAAGGGAAATCTAAACACCAAGCCATTATCCATGAATGACACTTGCATCGTCGAAACCGGAAAACTTTGTTCTCGGTATGTGTGTTTATGACAACCTACGTTGAAATGACCTCATATTCGATGTCGTCAAAAATACTGCGAAATGTCTAGGTTCCCACAGACGATGTAAGAAATATTTTACTTACTCTGATCTGGCCTCATTATATGGTATAAGGCATTCATCCAACCAAAACTGGAGTACAATGCCCATATCTGGTCAGGTGCTCCTAAAACATCTCTGCACCTGCTAGATAGGATTCAAAACCGTGCGATAAGTCATTGGTGATACTAATATCAGTCAATCAATTGACACCCTCTAACACCGACGTAATGTCTCCTGTCTCACTTTGTTTTATCGCTATTTCCACCACCAATGCTCCATTGAAATCGCCAGTAGCATTCTGCCCATTCAAACTTTCAACCGTAAGACCCGTCTCGCTATGAATGCTCATCAGTATACCCTCAAGCCCGACGTACTCTAAAATATTGTGATTCTTTCCTATGCCGTACAATTCGCTTATGGAATGCCCTGCCGACCTCTGTGTTTCCTGGTCGTTATAACTTACAAACATTTAAAAACAATTTACATCGGTACCTGTCTTTTCTTCCTCCTTAAATTTCCTTCGCCCGCGTTGTGTACGAACATTTTAAGGGTACAAAAACCCCTTGAGCGCGCGTCGATTATAAAAACAAAAACAAAAAAGAACGTCTCCGTTGCACCCTCAATCGGATGGGCTCGTGGAGGGGTTAAACAAACGGATAGTGGACTTTTTGGCAAAGTTTATCGATGAGCGTCAAACTAATTGGGATGGCGTATAGAGCAGCTGCTCAGGAAGCAATTAAAGAATGTTCCTTGAATATGCTTTTTCAGCGGGACATGCGTTTACCATCTGACTGGAACAGTACCGGAAAGTAACTGGTATATCGCTGGCTATGCAAAAGAGCTCCAGAAAAGGTTACACGAAATACCCGAGAAGGCTAGGAGCGAGATTATTACAGCTGCTCAACGTACGAAAAACAGGTATGATCTCTCATCAAATAGTAAACGCGATTTTGTCTGATTCCATAACCCAAGTTGCAGCCGGACTGGCATGGCCTTAACAGACATCACATTCAAGAACCAAACCGAAGTTTGTGCATATGGACAGACCGTCGCGGTACAGGGGCAATAGTGCCGCAGCGTGGGTTCCTTGTATAGCAACGAAGCCGGGACGGTTCCGGCCCAAGGTGTGGGGAATTTTACGACAGAAGAAATATGTGTGCTGGGTTCCTGAGTCTCTGAACTCGGCTGACAGGAAGTTGACGGCTGGCAAAAGAAGTGTCTTTCTTCATCTATCATCGTGCAACGTGGATCATACTTTATATATTGTAAAATAAGTCAATTATCGCTAGAATTTTTGTAAGCTTTTCCTGTTACCATGCAAGCTAAGTGGTAATAAAGCATTCATCGAAGAAGACGTCTTTATCATTGCCTCAATATTAATTTCCACTTCGTACCGCAATTTTCTTGTTTGCCTAACGAGTTCTCAAAATTGAATCCGCTTCGCAAGTGAATAATCGAATTTCCTTCAGCAACATCTCAATACGCCCTGATTCAAAGCTGTGCAACATTAAATAAAGTATCTGCTAACAGAGAAACTAAATTTGATGTTTGTCCTTCTGGAAAATGTTACATTCAGACAATTTTCACATCTTCAAGATTTATGACTCAATTAATGCGTTCAAGGAAAGAGAGTGGGCTGCTAGTCGTAACTGGCATCAGCCGTACCAAAAAAAGAACGGATAATTACAATAAAATGGATTCCTCTTTATACTCGTATATTCTTTCATTTCTTTGCATTATTAAAGCTCGTCTCTTCCACTTCCGCATAAGAAGAAGTAGCACAAGAAAATAATAAAAAAAAAACACAACTCGTAAAACATGCTAACCATTCTTTTCTAGATCAACTTGAGATTTGAATTGTAGAGCATTCTTTTCTCCTTTTGATTAAATGCATTTAAATCGCATGAATATAATTAATTACAAGCATTAAACACGCTGACTTGACTCTGTCTATAGAAGAGGCAATGCGGAAGATGTGCCAAGTTTGAGCGGCGACTAATTAACGAAACTGGCTCTTTTGCATTCAAATCCAAATTCAGGTCATACTCGTATACTCGTAGTATGTTAGTAGCCACAGGCTCATTTCGTTTCGAATTTTTACGAACAGTGAATTTAAAATTCACTTTCTGTGTTCTTTCAAATTTTTATGACCATAAAATGATGGTTCGAGTCATAAAGAGACTATACACGATAAAAGCGAAACAAAAAAGTGAAACACACATTTGTGTTTCGGTAACGCCCGGTATCCGTAGATAAAATGATTTTTTTTTTACGATATTCCATGGACATTGTTATCGTTTACATTTTTTCTTCCTCAATTTAAGGTTTTTTTTTTATATACAATATTTTATAGACTTCAGAAATAAATGCAAAAGCCTTTCTAGGAGGAGAAAAGAAAAGAAACGTGTGCTACGACGGATTACATAGTAATGCTTTTATAAAGAAATTTCAGTGCTGTCAATACCATCGAAAGGAAAATGCAATCTCATTATAAAATTTTACAACTCTTTAAGTGAATTTCTTTTTCATCTTGTTTAGGAAGAGATTTTTTTTTTTTGCGAGTTTATTGGAGATTTAAACGTTACACGTTTTCGTTACGAAATCATGTGTCCTTGGGGAAAGAGGGAGAATGCTTACAATAAGATTTTCATAATTCGAAGGATACAGGATTGCAGGGAACCGTAGTAATTTTGAGTGTTGAAACGTTACACTTTTTCGTGTCGCCATAACTCGGAGGTACAGTACCACATCTGCTTTCGAAAGAATGAGGTGAAGATATTAGAAATTGTGCTAATCATAGCGAAAATCAGTGGGGAGAAGCCAGCATTTTTTTGTTTTTTTTTATAATGAGCCCGCGCTCAAGGGGTTTGTGCACCCTAAAATGACCAGGAAATAGAGAGCTCGGCAGAAATGAATCACGATATTTTAGTCACTCTAAAAGTCACTTTCAAATCCGAAAGTGGGCTTGGGGGTAAACTGAAGAGCATTCATAGTGAGACGTATCTGTCAGGACTTTTAAGACAAAAATGACGTCAATGTGTTAGCTATCTCAGTCACTAGGCGCCCATCTGATTGGATAGGTCTGCGATTTTATGAAGTAGACGAATAAAGGCAAAGATAGGACAATAAAACAGCTTTTTTTTTGTTTTTTTTTTTTCCTGTCGGAACAGAGCACTCAAACAAAGAACTAGTCGCCATTGTACACCTTGTAAATGAAATCGTTCGGTCTTACAAGGAAAGCTGAGTAATCGCTTCGGAGATAAGGTGCCTGCAGTAGCAGAACCCACCACGTTAGCGGCGAGTACTTGCAGTCTAATACAAGCGTAAGCCGGACATTCACAGAGATACTGCTCCGCGATGTCGTCATCCATATCACAGTAAGAATGGCAGTACATTTCAATGCTTTGCAAAAGTGTAATGCCCTGCCACGACGACAATATGCAAACTGCAGTCTTTCCTGCTGAGGGCAGCAGAAAAGTCGCTGCCCTCCTAGAGACGTAGGGAAGCATTCGTTTCGTATGCCTGCATCCCGGGGAGCGTTGCCATCTGCAGTTGTGCTCATGTGGAACCCAACTGTAAATGGAAGCCCTAATCGAGGATGCAGGTAGATCCAAAGCAGGTTCGGGTACTGAAAAACTTTCCTTTGAAACTTGCCCGGAAAGTTGATCGGCGATTTTATTTTCATTTCCCGCTATCCTATTGTGACCGGGACCCAGATAAGGGACACTGTATTTAGCATTGCGACTGCGTTCAGTGGTCCCTTGCCTTCTTGAACTAGGTTGGAAGTCGTAAGAGGGTTGAGCAAGGCTCTAAGCGCAGCTTAGCTGTAGCTACAGATGCAAATGCTTTGCACCTTCTACCGGTTCTCTGCAATATAGTTCGATGCCATCAGGATTGCGTAAATCTCCGTTTGGAACACACATGCAAGCTTTCCTAACGTCAAGTGAAATCTAACGTGGGTGGCCGTGGCTCAAGTGGTAGTATACTGGCTTCCAAATCGGAAGGTTCGGTGTTCGAATCCCAGCCTCGCCCAAAAGACATTTAATCCATTTTTCCACTAAGAATTTAGTCTCTCCATTAAATGTTGGATGCCACCCATGGAGCGAAATAACCAGTGAGCCCAAACGTCTTTCTTTCTCTCTTTATCCCATTTTCCAAAAAACTTAACACATGCTGAGGCATTATAAGTGTATTCATACCCACTTGAGTGTTAAGTTCTTTTAAAAAAAACAAAAAACCTTGTCGTTTTCCAGGAAGGCGCCACATCCTATATTGGTTTTGGAGCCGTCCATAAAGGCCCGACTGCATTCCCTTCCTGACTTAGATTCTGGCCGAAACCATTCCCGGGCAAAGGGAAAGTTGATTTCGTATTTTTTCCGCAACAGGGCATTTGGTGTCACTGCATCGGACGGCATGTCCATAAGACCAGAGTCATAAGACGGCAGACGCGTAAGGCCATCAAAGCTCCAGTGCGTGTTGCACCAAAGACCACGTCGTTTTGGACGGAAGATAGCTTTGAGAGTCCATGATATGAATATCAAAGGGAGGAAGATTCATCAATGCGTCTAGAGCAGTGCCAGCCCCATGTATCCGAGGCAAACCGTTCTTTGGAGCCTGGTAAAAGCTTCAATCACGTATTTTCGGGAGACCATATTCCACCAGAAAACCGGTGCATAGGATGCATAATTGGCCTTATAATAGTCATGTAGATCCAAAGGACCCTTCTCGGTGACAGGCCCCATTTCTTTCGGATAGGTCCTCTGCACTTCCAGAAGACCGACAGCGCCATAGATACCTTCAACGCAACATGTTTGGTCCAGAGAAATTTGCTATCCAGGATGACACCCAATCTAAGTATCTTCTTTGGAGAATTGGATGGTGATGCCTTTAACCACTAGATGAGTCAGGTCAAGCAGCCTCCTCCTTCTCGTAAAGAGAACAACCTCAGTTTAGAGAGGATTGACTGAAAGTCCATCACCAGTGCACCAGCCTCGATTACGTCTAGACATGACCCAACAGGCAGTACAGCTACATCATCCGCGTATGCTTGTGCCTAGACGTTAGAACTATTGAGTGCGTTGAGCGTTAGAACTATTGAGCAGTCGACCAGCATCCACCATAGCAGTAGAGACAGAACGCCGCCTTGCGGGTAACCCCTGTTTACACTCGCCACCTCATATTGGTCGCAGCCAGCATCCGCCGCCAATATCCTATTCGCTTTTATCTACAAAACTAGTGATTTGTCTACACCGTGTTGTCTGGCTGAGTTAAGCATGATGTCAAAAGGTGCGTTGTCGAAAGCACCCTCAACGTCGATGAAAATGCCCAAGGCATTCCATATTCCTTCTTGTCGAAGGAATATGCCTGCCAGATTCTGCAGCGCACTCATCGCCGACAGAGGATGCATACGCAAGGCGGTTTTATGCACATGGATTTCGACCGTTCTCTCTATGGTCTTTAGCATGAAGGAAGTCAGACTTACAGGTCTGAAGCTCTTGGCACCCGAGTAGTCCTCCTTTCCGATTTTCGGTATAAAGACCACTCTCACTGTTCGCCAGGGATTCGGTATATACGTCAGTGCCAGGTTAGCAGTGAAAATTCTCTTCAGCAGCTGGTCTATACCTTCTTGTAACATTACTGGGTAAATACCATCGGTGTCAGGCGACTTGAAGTCATCAAATGGTGCAACAGCATGTTTAAAGGCCTCATACGGCGTATCGTGTTGTTCAGCTCACTACCTGTTTCGTTGATAGGAGCTAGTTGTGAGTTGGTTCCGATTAGGTTACCTGCGAAGTGAGACTCAAGGATGAGATTGGGAGTGTCTGCTTTCGACTCAGTATAGGTAGCTTTAGCTTTTTTGAATGGTTCCAGCCTGGTCGATCTTCCCCTTTTGAGGACTTCGAGCAGCTAACTTCAAATCTTTTTGCTTCAATCTGCAAAGATTCCAATTTTCCTCCAAATTAGTCTTAAGTGACCTCAAGTTCTCTAGATTCTTTACGAATACGCTGCAGGTCTGCGTTCCACCAAGGAACTGGCGATCTGTGGGATTGCTTACTAGCTGGACATGGAATTTCGAAACACTTCAGGAGGGTGCCGTTCATGTTCTGAACAGCTTCCTTAAGCTTTTGTTTTGCCTGAGCTTAGGGGGAGCACAGCTTGAGCTCCTTTTATTGCAGGACTATGCAGAGTTACCAACATTTTCAGAATGACAATTCTATATTTGGCAGGTCAGAAATTTTAGCAAATTTAGAAAGACAGAGCAGTTAGAAAAAGCAAAACAGCAATTCAATTTGGCAAACTACTAAACAGTGGAAAGATGTCCACCGAACTTGAGCAAATAAATTGTCGGGATACATCACTGGTTTTCGTCGTATGAATTCGGTATGAAAGAGGAAGGCCTTCTTCTCTACTGACACAACGTCTAAAGATGGCCTAAATCCAGGACAATCAACGCCTGTTCCGAATAGCTACATAGGTGCTTAGCTCCACAGCTTAACTTACCCAAAATAGGAGAAATAGATTTTCTATAAAAAGATCGCTCTCCATATTTACCTGTAAAGAAACAGAAATAGATTGATACGGTTAGTCAACAAATTTGGTAAAATTATTTGTATACGAGTACACACATACATATATCGAAACTTAAGTTACCCATCCCCGAATTGATCGTAGTACATCGAACCAAATCATAAGATCCTCGAGTGGGATCGGATAGACATTACAACTCTGTGAACCCTTATCACTTACTCAGATCCATATTCTGTTAAACAACAGTAAGAAAGGTCAATATTTGTACAAGAACATTTACAAATCGATTTGAGTGTTTGAACAAATGTATTTGATCTTCCAGGGGGTAGCACCGAACACGTGTGTCAAGAGTAAGATCAATGGAACCACTGTATGCCTCGGTGTCTGGCTTATCTTATTCAAAACATTTAAACGGATCAAGTTCAATGCACGTCAAGCAAATAAAATTGATTCCGTTTGTGTTGGGGCATACTTTGAATTTCTCTTAACAGACGAAGGTTTGATCAGTTCAATCAGACGATGAGGTATGTCAAGGTGTCGAGGTACAGATGCGTCGCAGATACAATTTTGATGAGAACATGCCATTGGAATGAGAGCACAGTACTTGAACTTAAAATTTTTCAGTCAAACTTGGATTGATTCCGATGAAAGATACCGAAGATCTTCAAATTTGTAGGATTGAATTCTTTGCCTTGTTAGTGATGCAATCTGTAACGCTTTGACAGATGTCATCTGGCTGTAAAGCAGACATGCGCTGTACATATGCGGGGATGGAGTATACAAACGGGTAGTAGCTACCATTTAATAAAGATCATACACCAACATAGTCTTCGGACAGTTCACCCGACGGATAGAATCTGAATAAGCCCTTTCATAGAACTGACCTAGCTGAATAGACAGTCCATCTCTTTACTTGCGAAGCACATGATTAGATACAAAAATAGTGGAAACAAGTCAACAAAAATGGCCTCACTAAAGTCAGTAGTGCAAATATCGAGCGATTAATTGTTAATTGCTGTAGAAATAGGGCAGGCACTGGCGATGCCCAGTATTTTAACTGGTCCTACACATCGATTGTGTTTATACCATATTACCTCCCATTGGTAATCACCGGGTTACCGAAATCCGACTTATAAGAGCCAGTGCTAACCAGCTCTATAAACGGGACTGTGCATGAATTCTGCAGATGGAATCACCGGCGAAGTAAAATCTCGAAATAAAACAAACAGGACCTTATCCGGGCTACTCCGACATATTTGGAGCCTGAGTCCGGTAAGGATTACCGAGACTAAGTCAAGGTCCATCAAGAGATGGTAGCGAATGAGACGTTAATGGCCCAACGCTCGCATCTCAGAACGCATTACTGGCTTTAGTCTGACTGACCGACCCCTCGTCCTATGAGTATCTATAATCGACAGTTACGATGCAACAACATGCCTCGGATATGGGCGGATCTACTGTTGACAAACTGTGTACATAAAATAAGGACAACGAATTTCCGATCTGAACATGGCATGTTAGGTCCCTTAATAGGCAACGTGCAACCGAACAAATATCGGAGACCCTGGACTTCTGCAAAGCAGATGTTATCGCCGTACAAGAAATGTGATAGGAGGGGCCAGACAAAAACAGAATGAAAAACTGGGAACTTTACTCCGGCGATTGTTATGTTATCGACGGTAAAAGCAGCGCCTATCTAGATGCAGATTTGTTGTTAGAGGCAGACTTAGGCAAGAAATCTTAAGATTCTGGGATATTAACGAGAGCGTCGTAACAATCCGTATTGAGGGTAAATTTGCAAATATTAGCATTATATGCACGCACACCGCCACAGAGGAGAAAGACGGCGACACAAAAGATAGCCTCTAAGAGCTCCAGGACAAGAATTACCAGCAGCGCCCCAGCTTTGATACTGAAATAGTAGTCGGCTGCTTTAATGTAAAGCTAGGATGAGAGAGCATCTTTGGTAGTACTGTCGTATATCCTCTACGACACCACCTCCGATACCGGATTCAGGCTAATCGAGTTTGCGGCGGGCCGAAAGACTGTAGTAGCTAGCACGCAGTTTCCGCACCTCGATATTGATAAGGGGATTTGGAGATCTCCTGATCAATCAACCGCCAGCCAGATTGACCATATTGTGATAGACTTACAGCATTCCATCAGTATTATGGATATCCGAACGTTATCGGTTGCTGTGAGGAAGTTTGACGTCGGACAGCTATAATCGCAAGAGATAGACAAATCCTTTTCCTATCGAGTCTCCATTAATCTCTTAAGAGGTCCTATGCCACCAGCATCAAGTATCGTAGACCGTGTTTCAACATTGCCAAAAAGCTATAAGAGATGACGCCTCTGATGTGTTGGGTTTCACTCGAGCACTACAACGAAACCTCTGGTTTGATGACGATTACCGGTAGACACATGCAGCTAAGCAAGAAGGACTAGAGCTAGTCACTAGGAGCAGAAGAGGAGATACGAAACCCGGCGTCAGGAGGATAAAAAAAGGAACCTTTTAACCTGGACGATGTAGACCAACAATTCCGTCCACCCGACCTGGATGAATTGATGATAGCCATATCTAAGCTTAAGTCCAACAAAGCTGCTAGAGCGGTGGGTCTCACTGCAGAGCTGTTCAAAGATTCAAAGCGGCAGGCGATGACTTGATACGAAGTATGCACCATCTCGTCTGTATGAATTGAACCTCAGCACCTCAAAAAGGAGACCTTCTGAACTCCGCCAACCACGGAAAAATCAAGATCCTATCTGCCGTATTGTGTAAACGCCTGGAGCCGTCGGTCAACAATCTGATTGGACCACCTTAGTGTGGCTTTAGGCCAGAGGAGTCCACCATCGAACAAATATTCACACTATGGCAGATCTATGTGCCCAAAATCGATACACACGGTGTGGTGTGTGGTGCACCACATCAGGCAATGTCAAGACTTGGCATCACTGTCAAACTCGTCCATTTGTACAGTAGAACGATGGAGAATGCACGCTGCTTCATCATGGTCGCTAAAGAATTCACCGAGACCTTTGATGTAAAAGAAAGGACACAGACAATGTGACGCACTGTCGTGAGGTTTCTCTAATGTTGAAAAAATAATGCAAAACTCACGCGCCAACACAAGAGGCAGAATCTTTCAAAAGTCCATGCAATTATTCGCATACGCCGATGATATTGACATAATCGGAAAAAAGCAGCGCGATGCCAGTGGTTCTTTCGCAAGTATCGAGACGGAAGCGGTGAAGATGGGTTTAACGGTCAATGAGTGCTAGACCAAGTGCTCGTATATGCTGTCAACAACCGACGTCTCAGGCAGAGCGTTACCTTCGACAGATACAACTTTGAGGTAATTACGGATTTTGTCTACCTAGGCTGCGCCATCAATTTAGGTTACGCCACAGCGTTGAGATCAACGAAAAATAACTTTTGCCAATGGCTGCTCCTTTTGCCTAAAAAGGCAATTGACTAGTAAGGCCCTCCCTCGAAGAACAAAAGTGACCCTATATAAGACCTTAATTATCCCAGCCCCGCTCTATAGCACAGAGGCATGGACGTTATCAATAATGGATGATTTTCGGTCCCGTCTACACAGACGGTGGGTGGAGAAGGAAATAAGGAAATACAACGCTGTACAGCAACATGGATGTAGCCAGCAGAGTGAAGGTCCAATGACTCAGGTGGCTGGGTCATGTAGAGTGGATGAACACTAACATTCCGGTCTGAAAAGCATTCGAATCCGCCCCCGAGGGACAGTGCAGTTGAAGAGGACCACGACTAGGATGGC
Source organism: Volucella zonaria (assembly GCA_963966105.1). Lineage (NCBI taxonomy): Eukaryota > Metazoa > Arthropoda > Insecta > Diptera > Syrphidae > Volucella > Volucella zonaria. The sequence goes on along the minus strand of OZ014532.1, from coordinate 58,445,470 downwards.
TTACGCAGGTAGAAGGGGACCTCAACCAACTTAGGGTGTGAAACTGAAGGCAACTAGCTAAAGATCGAGCGCGCTGGAGACGCTTGTTAGTGAAGGGCCGGGTCGACCGCTAACTGTACCGCCACGTTGAGAAGAAGAATTGCCTCTTGGCAATCATATACTTTCTGAAGAAGGGTCTAAAGTTACAGTGCACATTCACTTCATCGAGAGCTGAAGACATTTTTTGCCGAGATCAATTGTCCGTCAGGATAAATTGTTACCGGTGAAGGAATTGTGCAGTAAATGTAGACCTTATTTTACGCAGGCTCAATGATGATAATAACTTGGTATGGATTGGTGGATCCAGCTAGCTGTGAGCCAACAATTGTTTCTCTTAAATGAGGTTTTGCTCCACTCCGAAATATTGCTAGAAGAAGCTGCATTTTAGTCCTATATATCTCGATAATGTATTGCTGAACGAAGACCGCGACAGATTATATATTTTTCCTTAAAAACACGTTCATCCTGACCTATTAAACGGGCTCCTGACTGGTTCTGCCTGCAACAGCCTGTTCTTCCAATTTATTCCATTCCCGGCATTAAGAGCATCGTTTTTTAAATCAAGCATAGGGTCTAATCCGAGTGGAAGTTCTGGAAAGCCAGCTGAAAGCTTTCAAAAGACCGCTATGCGATTAAAGCTAACTCCAATATTTCCACCAGAAAGAGCCTGACATCGCTGAATGGTGATAGAATTCTTGAGTATACTAAGAAAAATCACTGAGTAACGACGGACAGTTTGACTGAAGATCAGGTGAACAGATTGTATCATCTACTAGAAATCACCTACATAATAATGACTTACGATGACCTCGTTATTGTGATGAAAGATTTCAGTATCAAGGCTGAAAGTGAGAACACAACATGTGTCGAATATCGGAGACCGAAATAACAAAGAGCACCGCTTAGTCACCGCACAATGTTTAAACACCGAATGCGCACAAGATCACCTAACACTGCTACGAGGAACGACGATGGTCTGCCGTTTAGAATTGATTAGTCGATGTGCGGAGCAGCATAGAAACCGATATCGCACACCTTTTTATGCAGATACAATACCAGAAACTTTAAGGATGTTGTTCTGCGTCAACAATTCAGGTACCATAGTAATCACTTGAAGAGAGCCTTCATTAGAAGTTCAAATTTTAGCAACAGAACGTGAAGTTTAAACCATTTGGTAGGCACAGTAGATTGTCTCCGCATCCACCGTATGAACTCCAATGAAATTCTATAATCCAGCCTGGTTTGAAAGAGACTTATGTGTCTCCATATACGATCCGGAACGTAGATTTCGAGACAACCTCAGCAAGGGTCTGAGGTAAAATTGTCCAAAATCAAACAATTTACACTCCTTCAAAGACCTAACATTAAGCTTTACGGATCTCGAAATATGCCTTCGCCTTTCAGCGGGAAAAATCACCGTGTACCGCCCTGGAATTAGATAGTAGTGTTAGTCTATATCAACTTCAAACTAAATGCATTCTTCTGCAGATTATCTAAGCGTTTCCTTTACCCTGAGCATCGAACTGGCCGAGTTGTAGCGGCTGAGTAAAGATGAGATGAATCACGAGGATTTGTCCAGACAAATCCTGAAACTAAAGGATGGGCACCCCTCATACTATCCGTCCGCCAACCCAACCACTGCTTTTTCCCCTGGGCTGGATCAAGGAGTCATACGACCTGTGCCGAGAATCAACCTGGCTGAGGGCCCAGCGTCTCCAAAAATAGCTCAGTCGCAAACGGAGTATCGGGATGCCTGGTGACCTCCGGATTAGCTAGCCTTATCTGTACACAGCGGATCTTTGTACAGTTGGACCAATCTTTCTCCGCTATTCGTGAGATCTTTTAATGGATGAAATTTCAAAGAAAACAAAACCCGAGGCCGGTACTCCTTTAATACCGAGCGGTAGAACGGTGACTGCACCGACTACCGGCAAGTCTCCTGCCTTGTCGAGCGAAGATAAAACTGTGGCAGGCCATGATGCACCACCCTCTAAAGGCAAACTCAAGGCGCATAAAACTAAATTTTCAAGGAGTGATAAGTACTGTGGAAATCCATGGTCCTATTACTTCCTCCACCCCCAGCAGAAGCAATTTTGTGGCAGGCCACGGACTTGTCACTGCTAGTACGATTCCTCCCCTTAAGTAGGAATCAAGGGCTAAGTGGCATCGGCAAGATCCATCTAAGGCCCTCTACTTAAGACGCCGAAATGCTTTACGCGTTACCAAAACCTTCAGATCTATTCCGGAGGTTGAGAGAAGTGCGGGCATAAAGAGCAAGATTGACATCCTAAAGGACTCCTTCAAGAGGCCTTAAACCTATAACACCAATACCCCTGGGCCACCCAACAGTACATCTCTGTGGTCTTTTAGCGTAGTCCTAGAAGACGCAATAACGATCGTGGTAATCGACAGAAATGACACCAACGGTGGCAGTTGGTCAAGTTAAAGCTTTCGGACAACTTCTTGGCCATCATGCGGGAAAACTTCGGACCACCTCCTATCAAAAGCTACGCTGGTGGGCGCCAAGTCCACGTCAAGCTAAAGGATGTGTCAGCAGATGTACGCAGCAAGACATCGTCCTTTCTACCATTCCCTTAAACTTATTGATTACTGAACTGCTGATATACTTAGAAGCAGGTGATTGCCAATGCGGATGACATTGATATAGCCGTCTCAGGTAAGCATCTTAATACCATTAAAGAACTTATTCGGCTAAATCGGGCGGATCGCAGTTCTTGTCCTCTTTTCCAGGGAATGCAAAATTCCAATCATAGACCAACCCTTAATCAACGGTGCCAGTCTAGTGGCACAGCAAAATATCTGGGTCTTATTTTTGACAGGAAACTAAACTGGAAACCTAACATTCAAGAAAGAGTCAAGACAGCTATAGTAGCTCTATTCTCTTGCAAAAAGGCCATTGGGAATAAATGGGGCCGTCAACCTCTCATAACCCACTTGCTATACGTCTCGGTTGGCTGGGGTTGTTGTCTGGTGGACGGCCTTAGACAATGCAGTCAACTGTAGCAGAGTCCAAAGAACAGCATGTCTAGGCATAAATGGAGCCCTACGCTCTACTCCCTCCGCGGTACTGGATATTCTGTTTCACTGGACACCCTGCGATTGCAGCTGCTCGCCTTAAAGTTAGTATACAGTGGACAAGCAATTGATATGGCCACGATAATATTCTTAACATACTAGGAATCCTCCTCAAAAACATCGATTACACCATACCAGAACGTTGGTTTAACAAAGACTTCCATGTAAGCTTTCCCTCTAGATCCTTCTGGGAGGAAGATGGATCTAAAACTAATAGCAGAGCTGGTGGTGGTGTTTTCCTAGATAAGCTAAATCTGTGCCTCTTCTTCCGTCTTCCAAATCATTGTAGCGTGATCCAGGCGGAAATTTTGGGGATTAAAAATTTCTGTCTTGGCTGAAGAAAACCGTGATATCTACAAAGGATATCTAGAAAGGATATCCACACCTTTTCGGATAGTCAGTCCGCTTTTAAAGCTCTGGATTTACTTGCACTAAATTCTATAAACGCCCTTTACTGCCGATCATCTGTCAGGGAGATGGCAGAGCAGTTCAACATCCACCTACTCAAATGTTGGGTGCCGAGTCACAGGTACATTCCAGGGATTCCAATCGCTACGTGCAAATTAATATTAAAGCATAATGCCATTAAAAGAATAGACCTTAGATGGACGGTTGAACCAACATGTGTAGCGACCAAACAGATCTGGCCAAAACTAGATCTGAATCACTTTAAGAGTCTGATCCTCCTAAATACGTAACATCTCAGCGCCATCACAGGTGTCTCCATTGGACACTGCCTTATAAGCAAGCATGCAAAAAGGCTTAGTGTTTTTACAAACAATTTCTGTAGAAGCTGCATGAACGAGGAGGAAGACGAGACAATCCTCCACCTACTCTGTACACGCCCAGCTCTCTCCCACAGAAGAAAATTTTACTTAGGAGCTTTCTTCTACAATGACTTAAACGATCTAAAGAATATAGACGTCAACAGTCTCCTACCCTTCATTTGGTTCCATGAGTAGGAGGATCACAGATCCACGTGGGATCACAACGGACCAATAGACCTAATTGAGTTGGTCTTTCTAACAGCCACTTTTACCTACTTACCTATCTAAAGGTTTCCAAACTAGTGTTGATATTTCGTTTCCGAAGCCACACTGGTATATACCAGTGTTCGACAAAAGGATTTAGGCTTTGTCTAGATATTTATGAGCAGAGCATAGGATGACCTTTTTGTGGATATCCGAGTTTCATACTCAGGTGAAGACTGAAAAATCGACTTTACCACACGCGACAAGGCATCCCCCCTAGAATGATGGGATATTCCATTGACAACCTCATAGGTCATTTGGTTGGCGGTTCGATTATCTTAAGTAATCCAACTTGTTGAAGGAATTCTTTGCCTGGGAGTTTTGACAACTGAAAGTTGTTACGGGTTTGTGTTTGCGAGAAGGTGGAGGACGCTTTCGTTTTCCACTGCTTAAAGGCAACGGAAGAATTTTACACACTCGACGATGCAATATTACTAGGGCGGATCAATAAGTCCGACAAAAAAACGCCTACTTTCTCAACATAATCATCTTTGAGCTCAATACACTACGACCAATGTTTCTCTAATTCTATGGGCCCTTCAAAATAATAAAGTTTGCCGAGATCTTCAAAATGGTCGTTTGTCTGAGCGATGATTTCATGGTTGGAGGCAAAATCCTTTTCCGCTTAAGGTTTGGAAACAGGCAGTAGTCATTGGGAATACGGCGATTGAGGCAACAATTCGTAGCCTAACTTATGGAACGGTGTGCGCCAGTGAATTGTCTTGACCAGAGAGCACTTTCTTCTTGGCCAAATTCCATAGTTCTTTTTGAAATCGTCGTTTAACCCGTTCAATAAGTTGGCATGATATTTGCCGTTGATCGTGTTTATTCTTTTGAAGGTAGTCGACTTGGATTATTTCGTTGTCCACCTTGTCCTCTTTCGGCATCGATTCGCCCAGTCTGTTATACTCCTTGTACACATAATCCTTTTACTTGAATTCCGCAATATTTTGTAGAAAAAATGGTAAGAGCTTTAGTGATAAAGTGAATGCAGTTCCAGGATATACCATATCAGCGGCGGGTTCTTCCAGCCTGATGCGAACGTACGCCGAACACTTATAGAGATAGATAGCTCTCCGCGGGGCCGTCATCGTTTTCACATGAAGCTTCGCAGTATGTTGTCACAATCCTAACGCCTAGCAAGTTCATCGGCGATTTCAGTTCTCATAATTACGTTGTGGTCTGACACTTAAACAAGACCCAAAAAGTTCAGACTTACGTCTTGGAAGTGGTGCTAGGGTACTGCGAAACCTTAATCCACAATGTAATTCCTCTCCATCTGGATTGCGTTTATCTCCGATTGAAAGCCAGATGCAAGTTTTACATACGAAGAGTTAAATCTAACATTGTCGTAATCCAGCAAGACCCCGCCACGGCTTCCTAAATTAGTTTTGGGGCCATCCGTGAAGACCCGTCTAAATTCCTTTCTCAGCTCAGATTTTGGCCGACAAGAAAGTCGATTTCGGATTTTTGATGTAACATGAGTTTCGGCCTCATGACATGACCAAAATTAAAATGTGGCCGATCAGCGAAGTCATCAAAACTTATGGGTAAGTTGAACTAAAGACTACTTCTTTCAAATGGAAGAGGGCTTTGAGAGTTTAGTCCAAGGCAAGGGACATTTAACGGTGCGTCTAGGCCAGGCGTGCTGTGAAAAGCCCACATGCAGCCGAGGCAGACTGTTCTTTTGGGATCTGGTAAATGCAGCAGTGACGTATTTTCCTGAAAGCTTATTCCACCAAACAAACAATTCGTAGAATATAATTGCCCTGATCACAGTCATGTACACCCTGAATGACTCGAACTGCAACCAACTTCAGACTGCTATAATTTCCAAACCGTTCATGACAGTGAGCTCAAATTCTGACACATGATAGATCATTTTATTATTTACAAGTCTTTTAAATGATTTGCGTCTCAGTTGTGTTGAAAAATTTTTATCCGCGATGGAATTCAAACGTGATAGTGGGATTGCTTTATATTTGGCTGGAAAACTGCAAGTAGCTATAGTTAGAGCCCTCCAGCACCTCAACGTGAACAAATTATTTGTGTCCCCAACCATAGCCCGTTACCGTGATACTGGCAGCATTGCAAAATGCCATGGAGGTGGTCATAAAAAAACAGCAACATCGGCACAAATGGTTCGGAAAGTAAAGGCTCGAATTGAGCGAAATCCGCGTCGAAGTGAAAGAAAAATGGCTCGTGAGCTCAACATATCGTTGGAACGGATGCAACACATATTGAAAAACGAGCTTGGGCTCAAGCTATTGAAGTTCCAAAAAGCACACGATCTTACATCGCAACAGAAAAAAGCTAGAGTCGAAAGAGCGAAGGAGTTGCTACGCTTGCACGAAAGTGGTGAGTTGCCGAATTTGTTTTTTTCCGATGAGTCGCCATTTGTTATCGGGCAATATGTCAACAAACAAAATGACTGAGTTTACTTTCCAGAGAGGTCCTTCGAAAACTTACACCTTCGGACGGCCACCAGAAAGCAGGCAGCACCGATGGTGGTGGTTTGGGCCGCCATACCCGCCGATCGACGCTCTCCGCTCGTATTTTTGGACCGTGGTGTCAAAATTAATGCGATCGCATACCGTGGAACTGTCTTAGAGGCAGTATTGAAGCCTTGGGCAAACAATCATTTCGGTCGGAGACCGTGGACATTTCAACAAGACTCGGCGCCGTCTCACAAAGCGCGCGTCAACCAAGATTGGTTCAAAAACGATGTTCCACACTTCATTTCTTCGACACAATGGATTGCAAATCCGTTGGATTTCTCTGGGTATTTTGAAGGCGAAGCAATTTAAAAAGTTGGAGTTCGAGTCATTCAACCTGTAGATGGTTGGTCCCCATCAGTGGAAAATCCATGTCTTGCCGAAAGCATCTTTACACAGCCAGAAGGCGGACAACGCCATGGATGCTTTCGACGTACCTAACATGCTAAGTCCAAAGAAGTTCGCTATCCAGAATGACATCCAAATATCAACTTAGTCAGTTTCCTTCTTTTCGAAAAGAGAACGATATGTCTGAAGATGTCAACACACAGCACAGCCACATCATCTGCATGTATTTGCGCATAGCCATCAAAATTATTCAGAGCGTTTAGCAGTTAAACGACCAACATGCACCATAGCACTCGATATAGATAGGTCACCTCCCTAATTATACCCACCGCCACTTGGGATTCGTCAAGGCCTTATTGCACAAGTCACCCTTAACTTCACTTTTCCTAATCTCATTCCAAACAAGGCCAAATCGAGGTCTTTTCGTCTACCTTCGTACCACTCCGACAAAATTCAAAAGCAATGAAGAAGTGAATCCCTAGATTTGGCCGAGTGCCAAAAAAGTGTCAAATTACCACGGTGCTAACAGAGTAATAACAATCTCTTTTAAGTTAAATCTTTCTCACTCGCCACAGCAACAACTGCTCTTTGACTCTGTTTCGTGTCATGTCTTGCTTTAATCATTTCGAAAGGATACAACTGTTACATTGGACCATTGCCAATGGCAATAGTCTTCTTCTCTTCCCTATGTTCCAAGTCACAGGTCAACGCTTATTAATTCACAGAATATGCATCAGAAAACAAAAGGTTCTCAACTCAATAGATATTTTCTCAACACTATCTCGTTGTCGCGTGTCCTGATCCATAGCCTTATCATCTGACAAATTAATTAGCAAAATGACAAAATGCAATAAACATTCGGTCCAACCAACACTCACCCGAGTGGTGGTATAGCAATTCAGTTAAACTCGATTGCGAATATAGATGTTTCCGTAGCGATCACATACGGACTTACACCCATGTGCGTATGGACTACCGAAACTGACAAACGACCATAAAATCCGGATATCCTTCCTACCTTACCTCAACAATGAAATTGGTTTAAATGCATTTTTGTGTTTTTTTTTTTTACGGCTCTGCACAAATAGCTTCGAATTGGATATTAATTGTCCCTACCAAACAGGATCTATAGATACAATGTCCATTAACGAATTTCTGTTGCCTTTAATTGAGCGCACTAAACTCCACACAAACCAAAACTGGTTAACCAATAAATCGGATTAGCTGACGGTCGCCCTAGCCCGCCTCCCGGCGTTACCACCAAATTATTGGGCAACGATGTTTAATTGGGTTTTTTTTTTTTAAAACCGACCCAGTGGAGTTGCCTAATGCCAATGCCTAATGCATCCTAAAAATGTTAAATCCATATGGCAGCAGCGAGACTCAGTGCACTTCCATTATCCAAGGCTCTGCATCCATATGAAACCACAATTCCAATTTAAATATTAGCTCATGCAACAAGTATCGCAACACTAGTTAGATACGAGTACGAGTACGAGCACGGATAATTTAATTTTCTACCAGCGAATTTTCATATTATTCTTTCTTTTTTTTTGTCGAAAAAAAAAAATAAACAACAAAACCCAAAAAGCAATTAAATTTTGCGGACAACATCACCCTCTCACCTTGCGGGGCAATGTTATGCAACACACGCGTTGCCAGATATTTACAAAAAAATAAAAAAAATAAAAAATTTAAAACCATCCAAATGAAGATGGGATACAAAATGAAATCATCCCTTCTTCCTTTTTGAATGGAACAACAACGACAACAACAATAAAAGATGAAAGCTTCATAGGGTTGTGTTCCGCAACCGCACTCTCGGGAATAGCATGCCACAACAATGAAACAGTGAAAGGGTGTTTCGGGCTTGGAAGAAGGATCTCATTTCTATCCCTTGCTCGTTAAATCTGGGTAAAGTCTGGTAAAGGGAATTTTTTTTTTGAACAACAACTGGTGCGGAACGTTACAAACATACTCGTACGGAACCCCTGATTGTACTTGGGTATACTATGATAGCATTGCCAGTAGGTTTTTTTGTTTTTTTGTTTTTTTTTTTGTTTTTTTTTTTGTTTTTGATTGTTTACCGAAATGAGGAAATTGACTGATCAGAAAGTCTACGGGCGAGTTACATTGCATAGCGTAACATTCAGCTCCATGACTGGATTGTACTGAGCCTCTTCAAATTAGTCCTTTCCAGGAGTACGATTCACTGCCATTGGCAAGGCAATTGTATATTTTTAGCTACAATACACATTGCTGGCAACACTATTGCAAAGCAATCAATACCTTGAAGTAAGGACAGATTTTTTACTGATAAAAGGACATCGACTTTCGAACCTGCACAGAGAATGCTCGGACCTTAAACAGCGGACGTGCAGTCTAAAAAATTAACAGCGGACCTAGACTGCTACTACAGTGACTACCACAGAGAACAGATACAGCATCTATACAGCTTGTTTAAAAAGTTCCGGAACATTTTTATTTTTATTTTTTCAAAGAATAAACTCTGCCATCTCGATAGAAATTTTTAACCGGTCGTAGAGCCTCTGGAAGGCCGTCTAGAAATCTTCTCTTCCCTTTTGTTGCGGAATAAAACTGCGCTGGTTCAAGTACAAAAGATAAGTGAATGTGTATTTCATTTTACAAGTTAACGAAAAGGAAAAAGAAAAAAAGGCGGGCAAAAAAGGGGAGAAAAAACTAAATGTCACAAAGGGCAGACGAGAATGAAAGAAAAAAAAAACGCGTGGTGCCAAATCTCGTCAACTTGCAATTTAGCAAATATATGGTTTGGCGTTAACATTCCGCCGGCCCTGAACTGACCGGAAGGTTAGTTCAGTCATTGAGCACATCGACCTCGTCTTTGAAGTTCAAAAGCGGCGATATCTTGACAATAGGGCGCATCAGTTTCCCGTCAACAGTTTTTAAAATTACGACCCGAACTCTGCCATCAGCTCCTGAGTGGACTTCTGCTACTCTTCCAATTCTCCATTTGCCAGGTGGGATATTGTCTTCCCTAAGAACAACAAGATCTCCCACATTGAAATTCGGAAACGACTTGGTCCTCTTGGCGCGCTGCTGGAGTTGATTCAGATACTCGCTGTGCCACCTTTTCCAGAAATACTGGCGCACTTCACTCCGCCGGTTTACTAGATTAATCTTGGTAACTGTCATCTCAGATTCCGGAATAGATTTAAGCGGCTCCCCAACTAGGAAATGTCCGCGTGTTAGAGCTTGAAGATCGTCGATGTCAGTTGGTGGCGAGCACAGTGGCCTAGAATTTATTTCCGTCAATAGGGTTGTAAACTGCTCGAACGTGAGGAGATGATCACCAAGGGTGCATCGCAGATGGAACTTCACACGTTTAACGGCAGCTTCCCAGTACCCGGACATATAAGATGCTGCTGGCGGGTTGAAATGCCAAACCATGCCATCCTCTCTCAGGTATCCTGCCAAGCGATCGTCTTGATTTGCTTTAACGAAGAGTCTTATTAGCTCGTTCTCGGCGCCCACAAAATTTGTTCCGTTGTCACTTGCCAGTTTCAGGTGCATGGCTCCAGTCGCCATGCATATAAAAATGGATATATAGCTCTTCACAGCCTTGCAACCACGTCCTTTAGATAAACGAAGCAGAACCGGCCTATCGAAATCTACACCGTAGTGGTAGCCTCTACAAGATTATACTCTGGGTCTAGGCAGGTCACTCATCAGCTACTGTTGAACGAAACTCTGATGTCTTCGGCACTTTACACAAGCCCTAGAAATTTTCCGCAGCAAATTTCGGGCGTTTTTTATCCAAAAATGGCTCTGCAGTATAACGAGCATGATCGCAGGGCCGACGTAAAGCGATGTTCGATGTACGAGTACGTCTTGACAGATCATCATAGTGAGTTTTGCGGCTGCTGGGAGTAGAATTGGATGCCTCCTATCGGGTTGCAACGGCGTATTCCTAAGTCGTCCACCCACATGAAGAAGCTGATTCTCATCCAAAAACGGATTTAGTTCCAACAACTTGCTTTGACTTCTAAGAGCCATCTTTGTTCGGAGCCGCTGGATATCATCGTTGAGTTCCATCAGTCCGAGGAACTTATTGGAGAGACAGGAAATCGATTTACCATATGTCCTTATCGATGAGATCCCACGTTTAAAGTGACTGTACCATGGCTGCTTTTATCAGTGTTTGACATTTGATCAATAACGGTGGTAAAAAGTTGTTGCGAAGGCCAGGCGTCGGCAGGCTGACTCAGCCACAGCGGCCCATCCCATCATAGATTGAAATGCTTTAGCTCCTGAGGTAGCAAGCCCCGAGAAGCGCAGCAAGGATTCTGCAGCGACGGAACATGTATCAAATGCTCCGGTGGTATAACCTCTTGTGCTCGCACCACACTGTTGGCAACAAACGTGAACCACCTACTAGGATGCTGATGAAGACAGGCTAATGTAACAGATGGGTCAGTCCACCCATACATGTCACGAACGCGTTGATTTAATGCTTTCCTTACATGCATCATTAGTTGCGCCAACAGAGCAGTGGCGCATAACTCCAGACGAGGCAACGATATCAGTTTTATCGGGGCCACTCTCGTTTTCGCAGTAAAGAGACGAACGACGATTCCATTAGCGCTTAAAGTTCTCACGTAGACGACAGCAGCGTATGCGGATTGCGATGCGTCTGCAAACCCGTGGAGATCTGTGACTGCATCTGGGCCACCAACTCCTAATCAAGCTGGGAAGGTGTCCTCGAATTCTTCATCCCAGTCGACTTTTGGATTCCAACGACGTTGAAACATTATTTTAGGGATAACTGTGGCAGGGGCGAGCAATCCCAGCGGATCAAATAACTTAGCAAATAACCTGCACGCTGTATGTGAAAACGTCGGTGGATGGATGCCATCGAAGCTCCAATGTTCTCACACTTCCAGAATCAGTTAGATCCAGAGTTAATTTTATTTTACGTTCTTCTTCTGCTATGGAATTCAGAACGATAGAAGAATTTGAAGACCATTTGCGCAAATGAAATCCGCTTCGGTTTAGTATGCTAGCAATTTCGGGCTGAAGACGGTATAGCTCTTCTACGTCGAAAGGCCCTGTTAAAAGGTCGTCCATATAAAAATCGCGTTGTATAATTGATGCGGCTATAGGATAATCATGACTTTCGTTGACGGCTGTTTGTTGCAACGCTTTGACGGCGAGATAAGGAGCCAATGCAACGCCATATGTCACTGTCAGCAAGCGATAATCTTTAACTGGATCCGATAGTGTACAACGCCAGACGATGCGTTGGAAGTCAACGTGATCCTGGTCAACTTGCACCTTTCTATACATTTTTGCAACATCCCCGGTTATAGCAAATCGATGACCATGAAATCGGAGCAATGTTGTAAAAAGATTTGGCTGGAGCTGTGGACCTACTACTTAATTGTGCTTCATTCAGAGAAAATCCAGACGACGTTGTTGCCGAGCCATTAATGGCGACCCTTAACTTCGTGGTCGTGCTGGACATCTTGACAACTGCCCTATGTGGCATGTAATGATGGTTCCGCGGAGCTGGGATATCACCAACTTCCTCCATATGACCCAACTCGATCAATTCTTCCATAAAATCGACATATTGGGATTGTGGTTGTCGATTTTTGGCGAATATTTTCTCCATGCGGTTTAAAGCTCGAATTGCAGCATCTCGAGAACTGCCAAGTGTAATTGCTTGCTTGTAGGGAAGCTTGACCACATAGCGTCCATCATCTTGACATGAGTGCGTTTGAGAAAACAGTTCCTCACACAATCGCTATTCGTCGGTAAGGTATTTGGGTTCCGGGAGCTCCTCCAAATGCCAGAACTTTGCCACTGCCTTGGTTAGAGTGTAATCCGAGCGAGAGATGACTGTTGAAAGCGCGTACGTGGTATCCATTGCGACCACTCTTCCGAACAGTACCCACCCAAGTGTTGATTGCTGCGCAATTGAAGTGTCCTTTGATCCTCGAATTAACCCATCGAGAAGAAATCTGTCTAGTTGGTCACAGCCTAGTAAAATGTTCACTGCTGCGGGTACGTTGAATTTGGGATCGGCTAGGATTAGACCATCAATGTGCCGCCATGATCCTTTACGAATACGGCCGGTCGGTAGAACGTTCGTTATCTTAGGCAATATCTTCGCTTGGCTGCTTTCCACAAAGCTGCCGTCGAGCGAAGATAACGCAAATTGGACAATTCCTTTGGAGCGGCCAATGACAACAGAACCAATTCCTTCGATCGTAGTTGTTGCGTGTAGAGCTTTGAGCAGAAGTCTTTCGGCACATGCCTTCGTGATGAAGCTTAGATGTGAAGCACTGTCGAACGAAATTATCACTGGTTGAAACCGTTCGGAACTATCCTTGACCTTGGCGAGCGCGGTGCCTAAAAGAATTTGGTCGTTTGTGTTAACAACGTTGGACAAAGATGTGTTTGACACACACAGCGACACAAGCGACACGTGCTTGCACTGCGGCAAGCTGCCTCAACGTGTACATTCGAAAGGCAGTTGCTGCATAAAGACTTTTCCTTGGCGATGGAAGCCCTACGTGGAACTGATAGAGCTCGAAACTGCTCGCAACCGTAGATCCGGTGTTTTCCACCACAAAAAAGCATATTATTCCATTCTTCTTGGAAATTGTGAAAACTGTTGTGGACTTGTATTTAGACTTGGACGATGTCGCTGGTTGCGCATTGATGGTATTGTGAGACTTGATTGTGTCTGGAGAACGACATCTAGCTTCTATAAAATCGACCAGTTGCTTGAATGCTTGTCATATACTTTTGGTTGTGTGAAAATGTCTGATCTTGTGCCAAGAAAACGGTGGCTGAAGCGCTTTGAGAGCTCCAAAAAGTTTACGGAGATGCTGCTCTAAGTGAAACAATGTGCTGTGATTGGTTCCGTCGCTTCAAAATCAGTGATTTCGATGTAGATGACCGTCCGCGTGAAGAAAGGCCAAAATCCTCCGAAGACGCTGAATTGGAGGCATTGCTCCATGCGGATCCGTGCCAAATGCGAGAAGAGCTTCCTTCAGCATTCGCAGTTACCCGCCAAGCCATTCTCAAATGATTGCATACAACGAACAATGATTTGAAGCCAAGGGACGTTGAGAGTCGTTTATTCCCCCTGTGAATAACTGCTCCCGCGGCAAAAAAGAAGGGTTTTCTTCATTGCGAGTCAAAGAGAAGAAAGTTATGGGGACTGCCCGGTCATGCTTCTACGTCGTCGGCTTGGTTGAATATTCACGCTGCGAAGGTTATGCTGTGTATTTGGTTGGACCAGGTCGATGTTATCTATTATATATCTGTTGAAACCCAACGAAGCCATCACTGGGAAACAGTATCTACTTCAATTGATGCGATTGAGGCGAGCATTGCGCGAAAAATGGTCACAATACGAGCAGAGGCACGAAAAAGTGATTCTATAGCGTGACAACGCTCGGCCTCACGTTGTCAAACTCGTTGAAACTGCTCAAATGGGAAGACCTACCCCACCCGTCATATTCCCCTGATATTGCGCCGTTCAATTATTACTTGTTTCGTTCTATGGTACATGGTCTAGCTGATCAGCAGTTCCGCTCTCAAAAAATGACTTGATTCGTGGATAGCCTCAAAAGATGAACACTTTAACAGTAACGGTATTCAAGATCTGTTGTAACTAATTTTTCACAATTGCATTTTCATTAAAAAATAGTTGCGCGGAAAGTATATCTCAAACGCCATAAGAACAGGGAAACATTATGAGGAGATCGTACGTTGAATGACTATAAGCGCAACAAACCAACAGAACCCTTGCCAATGGTGTACTATCAAACCCTAATTATCCAGCTTAGAACTTACAATGTAATGGAATGATGTCAAGAAACAGTCAGGAATGCAGCAACTGATTATCTTTCTTTCATGCGTTTTCAAGGGCGAGTCTTGCGTTCTACATACAAAAAACAACAAAACCGAAAAACCATAAGAAGGCGTAGATCCACAAAATGGAGGAAAGATTCTCAAGGACCAACCTCCGATTTTTTGTTTTTTTATAATTTGCGTGCCCTTAAGGGATTTCAGCACCCTTAAAATGTTTGCGGGCGAAGGAAAGTCAGGGAGAATAGAAAGAGAGGTACCGGTGAACGTTGGTTTTAAATGTTTCAAGGTTATAATGACTAGGAAATAAGGAGCTAGGCGGGGCATTCCATAAGCGAGTTGTACGGCTTAGGAACGAATCAACACAAAAAGACTCAAACAGACATCTGAAAGGTTTCCCGGGAAATTTAGTAGAAAATTGGTGCTACGGATATGGAAAAACTACTTCTGCGATGGAGATCACCCAACTCTGTTGTTAGACCAAAATGGTTCACTCTACTTGAGTGATGAAAGGCTAGTTTTCCACCTATTCAACCAAAATCTAGTAAAGATGGCAATGTCTACATACTATATATTCCCAGTCCGAACGGCCTACCCGTCGCGCTATCAGCAAAAGATGACTTCGTAGTTAGTGTATACCATCTCATTTCAAAGAATCGGCAAGCGCAATGGAACCTCAACCTTGTTTGCCTTGTCCACCACGAATAAAATTTGGTTTGCTTAACCATATAGAGCAATTGTTTGAAACCATTTATCAACGATCCAAATAGGCCTCATTAGTGAAGATTTCGGGCGGCTGGATACACACAACAGCAGAAACGATCTATACAGAGCCATCTCTAATTTTGGCATCACCAGCTAACTCATCAGATTATGGAAAATGAGAATGGACAAGGACAATTATCAAGGCTTCCTCCATTAATGAAATCGTCTAATAAAAAGCGAGCATATACAGGTCTTATCATAACGGTCTTCAGAGCTTAACGCCGCTGAAGGTTTATACGATTTGACCAGTCACAAACTGCCGGCCATAGGTCCTGTTGAGTGGCAGGACCATCAGTCGTCCAAACCAGAATCTTAAACATGGTACCCTGGGAGTCAGGAACCCCCAGGAATTTGGTCCGGCCCTGACTTGAAGAGGTAGGCCCCCTATTGGAGGGTGATGGTGATTATGGTTTAGAACCTAATACGCAAGAAGGATCTTCCAGTTGGTTTCAACCCGATGTAGAACTGCAATAAATATTGGGTGCTGGGACCCTAAGACCAGCAAGAGATTAACACAGTTTCACTTTTGTACTCATAATAAACGGTGACCAGATAAGAACGATAGGAATTTAAATAAAAGGACAACGATGCGAGATATAAAATAGATTCTGGCTTTATTTTGAAGCTACGTTCATTATATGTGGGAAAGCCAGCCTCAGTTTAGCTGGCAGTGCTTCAAGCGGTCAGTCCAATTTTTGATGACTCGGTCCAATATGTGCGGCATTACTCCGGCAATAGCGTGTTGAATGTTGGCCTCGAGCTCATACAAAGTGGTTGGCTTGTTACAAATAAGCAAGTTGTGTCAAATCGCATGATCGCGGCGGTCAATTTGTGAACGCTCGCCGTGAGATCATCCAGTCGCCAAATTTCTCCTTCCCAACATTGAGCTTGGCGTCGCTTCTATGGCATGTAGCGCCGTCTTGTTGGAACCACAGCTCGGATATATGATATTGTCGAGCTCTGACCACAGAAAGTCGGTTAACATCGCTCTATACCTAAGGCTATTGACGGTAACGATGTCTCCTTTCTCATATCGAAAGAAATGAGGTCCAATGATGCCGCCATGCGATAAACCGCAACAAAAAGCCTATCTTTGTGGATGCATTGATATTTGTCAAACACTTGTGGATTGTATTCGCTCTAATAATAGCAATTTTGCTTGTTAACATAGACGCTGAGCCAGAAATGGGCCTCGTTCGCGAAGAAGATTTTTTCGCCAAAATCTGGGCAACATTTCCAGCGCTTAATTAGCGAACTCACAGCGATGTCTATGGCCGTTCGGCCTTAATTCTTGCGTCAGCACAATATTACACGGATGTAGGCCCAAATCCAATCGCAGAATAAGCCGGCTTGACTCTCTGGCGATGCTCAATTCAGCTGATCGGCGATGGATCTGCATTTCTGGGTCTTCTTCGATATTGGCCGATACAGCGGCTATGTTTTCTTCATTTCGCAAGAATCTCTGTCGGGTTGGTGGCTCAAGATCACTTTTCCACGGTGCGATAAATTGTGGCCATGATAACGACCGACCTCCCGACGAAATTCACGTTGTAAAGTACAAGCCTGAATTTCGATGTTTTTTAATAATTTCCGCACGATCGGCAAGCGCAAAATGATGCATGATGAAATGGCAAGCCTAACTGAATATTTTGACAGCTGGATATCATTGGTAACTTTGACACGTCCTGGGAAGCGCTCTTGTAATACATCCATCGATGGGCCGTTGCTCCGTCCTATTGAAAAAAAATGCCCTCTAAGTCCATTTGATCAGGAGCAGACATATTTGCGTGCAGAAAGCCGCAAAACTACAACCCTTACGCTTTCGATATTCTCAGGTGTTCTGATGGAGACGCTCCAATTCTTTTCTGTACAGACCCACAAAGGAATTGATTTAGAGTCCGGGACAAGAAACAATGGCGCAATATATAAGCGATATCAGAAGGCGAACGGCTGTTAGAAAAATAAGCCTCTAAGGCAAATACACACTACTCGTTACTCCAACACATGATGACGACTGAAACACAGGTTAACAAAACTTTAGAATCGTCTTTCTAGAACGAGACGACGCACAGCCGCCTGGGACTGCCATCAGCTTCAGAGCGCTCATTTCAAATAAAGAAGTTATCTTGCCGCACATTGTATCTCATCGTTGTCAATCGCCGTTTCCTCGGTCCATGATTAAGGAGGAATCACTAATGAGGCTCTATATAGGCCCTAATCATGCTAGTGCTGCTCTATGGCGCAAAATTATCGACATTAGCGAAGACTGTTAAAATAAGATTTTTCGGCAAATTGTTGGTCCTTTTCGCGTAGGAAGAAAGAGATACAAATTACGAGGTTCACAGCGACATGGATCTAGTCATAAAAGTAGTGTGTTAGTCCTCTAAGATAGCCTGGATATGTAGAAAGAATCAATGTTAACGCAGGAGAGAAACACCCCGCCTTAAGTGTCTCGAACAAGTAAAAGGAGACCTCAACCATTTTGGAGAGTGTAACTAAAGGTAGCTGGTCAAAGACGGCGCTAACTGGATATGTTTACTGCTTGAGGTCCAGGTCCACACCAGACCGTACCGCCGCAGAGTGGCTCATTTAGGCAAAAGTGCTTGCATAATTCAATTTTCGGGTACGTCTAATATAAGATTTTGAGAAGTTCTCCGAGAAAACACAACGTACTCGTAGATGTTCTTCCATCCCACAGAATTATAACAGTCGCCAAAAAAGAGGTAGGTACGAAATCACTGTAATATCAGTTAGAGTGAAACTTCAAGACATGATGGATCATACTGCAAGGCGACTTTTAGAAAGCACTTCCAAGAATTCCTACATTACAAAGTAAGTGGCGCTGTGATGGATCATCTGGGCAAGCAAAAAATTAATACACAAGATAGTGAAACAAATGTAAACATGTTTATAGCCTCAGTTGTTCCAGCAAGGCTTAACAGTTCAAACAGCAAATATTGGAGAAACCCCCGTCCATCATCAGTTTATTTTTACCGACCCATAATAAACTGAAGAACTCATACAAAGCACAGTCAACGATATCAAAAGACAAATTGCTAATCTGCAACCTACTGAAGGTAAACTTAACTATGATTGATGGAAAAGTTCTGAATGAAGTAACAGATACAAAGTCAACGCGGTCATGTCCCTTATGCAAAGAACACAAAAAAAAACTTCAACAATCAAGATGAATCAAATGATGACGACCATAACTACGAAGATGAGACTGGACCCGATGTCGATAGACCAAAACAAGGATTTGGTAACACCATTTGAGGAGCTTTTTTTCAAGAATCAGAGACAATAGCTCGTATAAGTGGGGTCAATAACGAGGCTTGAAGTAATACTTAATGTTTTGAGTTCCAGGCAGAAGGTTAAGACTGTCAAGTTTGTGGAGTATGTCCAGAAAACAAGAGAGTTACTAAAACTCTTTAGCATCATCGATGTTTGTGTTTTTTGTGTTTGTTTTCTTTTTTAAAATGAAGTGGACCAAGCAAACATCAGCGGGCTAGACAGTAATCACTTTTCTGCGTACGGCCATATCAGTAAACAAAGACCAGCTGATTTGGCAGTTAGTGAAACACAGGTAGCACTCCGCCCACACCTCTCAGATTAGCGCCGTCATTCTTTTCTCGCCACGGCCTAACCATTTACGTGCACAGTGATGTTGCTTACCAAACTGCATCATGTTCAAATCTGGAATTCAACTTCTTGAGGTTAAAATTCCATCCGAAGGCAACTTATCCACTAATGCTTCATTTACAGAAGCCCCAAACTGGACAGCAATTCGACCTTTAATGAGTTCGATGCGCTGTCAGCCCCCATACAAGGAATTAAATCCCTGTATCCTCAGACTGAAATCGTTATTACGGGTGATTTCAATATACACAATTCTGGTTGACTTAGACATTCTGGACAGACAACACCTTACCGTCCTTAAGGTGTTGAAATCTTCGCTGCGGAAAATAACTTAACCCAGCTTGTAAATGAGCCCACACCAATACCAGACGTTGATAGTTGTGCCGAAAACACCCTGGACTTGTTTTTAACATCTCACCCTGATAAGTACACCGTTGATGTGGTTCACCTTCTAGGCTCCTCGGACCATTGTGTCATAACAGCTAATTTCTCCTACACCCACCACACAGTTAGAGAAAAGATTAATAAAAGAACCGCATGGCAATACGAGAAAGTCAATTGGAGCGGACTTAACACCTTCTTTAGGAATTGCAACTGGTCGTTATGTTTCCTCAATAACGACGTGGATGCCGCTGCTGATATGACCACAGATACTATTCTCTTTCAAAGGAAATGCTTTATCCTTCAACGAATGAAGAGTATCAAACCAAAAGAAAAAGTATGGTACTTGGTATTTCTAAGGCATTTAACAGAGTTTGGCAATAGGCTCTTTTGTCGAAAAGGCATGCTTTTGGGAACGATGAATCTCTCGTTCAATGGATTAGAAATTATCTTTCGGAGAGTTCAATTCAAGCTGTCGTGGATGGTTTCAAGTCTGATATTTGCAAAATAAATGCTGATATGCCACAGGGCTCCGTTCTGATTCCGACACTCTTTTCATCAACGACCTCTTGTCTGCTACTTCTAGTCCAATATATTCCTTTTCTAGCGACAGTACTCTATGCTTTTCAAATCACGTCCCTGCTCTTCGGCAGTAGAACGGGAACGGCAGCGTATGCTAAGCTCACTAAATTCCGATATTAACAGCATAACCAATTGGGGAACTATCAACCGAGTGGAATTTAATGCTTGCAAAACTCAATGCTGTCTGCTGTCATTAAAGCGAAATTTAAAAAAACAGCCATTATCCATGAATAGCGCGTGCATCGTCGAAACCGGAAAACTTCTCATTCTCGGTGTGTGTGTCAATGACAACCAATGTTGAAATGACCACATATTCGATGTCGTCAAAAATACTGCGAAATGTCTACATTTCCTTAAATGATGCAAGAAATACTTTTTCTCTTCAGAACTGGCCTCAATATTTAAGGCGATTATCCGCCAAAAATTGGAGTATAATATGCACAAATCTGCTCAGGTGCGCCAAAAAGATCCCTGCTCCTGCTAGATAGGATGCAAAACCATGTGATAAAACTCCTAGGTGATGCTAATATCACTCAGTCAATGGGCACCCTCGAACACTGACGAAATGTTTTGTGTCTCACTTGGTTCTATCGCTATTGCCACCATAGAAATCGCCAATAGCATTTCACCTTCAACCGTAAAACTCACCTCGCTATGAATGCTCATCAGTATATCATCAAGCCCACATTCGGACGCACTCTGAAATGTGATTCTTTCCTAAGCCGTACAACTTGCTTATGGAATGCCTTGCCGAGCACTTTATTACCTAGTCATTATAACCTTCATACACTTAAAACCAACATACGTTGGTACCTATCTTTGTTTCTTCCCTAATTTTTCTTCGTCCGCGCTGTGTGCAAACAAGGGTACCTTAACCTCTTGAGCGCAGAATTATCGGACTGAGCGGTAGATCCAACTGAATGACGGGCCATATCGTAGAAGGCAATGATGTAGAAAGGGCAGAAACAATTGTATGAAGAGTAGAAGCTCTGTTGTAGGAAATCGTCCTTGAGCAGCTTGGCAACCTCAACCTCACGTTTTGGATTGCCTAAATACTAGACACGACCGGCACGTTCGTGGAAGAAGGCCAAACAGTCGCCTAAGTATTAGCTGCATAACCAGAATCGGCAGGCATTTCAGCGAGGCGACTTGAAATTTCACGAAGAGGCTCAGCCCAACGAGGAGTAGAATCAGCCATCATGGATGCGTTGTAACCCATATCACGGAAGTATTCAGACAAAGTGATACCAGTGTAGCTTCACGAGCAGCAATAGGGATGTTAGATGTTTAAGCAACAAGAGCGGTACGCTTTATGATCGATTCGGTGATAACATCGATGTCAACTGACAACTTGGGGGAATCACGAAGTACTTCAGACAAAGACGATGACATCCGAATTGGAGTACTTCGACAAGGCCGGAAAATTCCGGGAATGGCAGTGGTACCACCTTGTACACAATGGAACAACGAATCCAATACACGTTGACCGGTAAAAAGTGGCAATTTCTCAGTAACTGAGCGTAGTTGACGTACAGGCCATGTTTGCAACATACTGTGTTTGCTGATCTCTCCATTGAATACGGTTTCCAAAACAACATCCTCGACATGGTAGTTGCTAGCTGGTGCAATATAACGAACTGGACCCTTGACGCAAGGTCCAACGATCATCTTGTGATTGAACCGTCCAAGTCACCTCCGGTAATTTGTGATCCAACTTTTAAGTTAAGTGGATTGAATTCCCATGCAATCGAACGGGATAGAGCGGGCACATTAACATCATTTGGACGTTGGATACCGTCGAAAATGCTGTCCATAATACCGGGACCTAATTCAACTCACAGTGGCTTGCCAGTACGCAAAAATGGATGGACCTGACGTCAGATGTTTCTTCGTATACCTGAATGGTGGTCGAGACGTATGATTTCACCCACTAGCTGGAAGTAGCCCACACGAACATAGCTGATCCCGACATAAATTCTGCTGTTACGACGGAACCAGATACGGCAAAGACACGTCCATAAAGGGACTCCTTCTCCTCATCATCGCAGCACTTCAAATTGGACATTGTGGTATTGGTTTAGCGTTGTTTGTTAGTGAATCCGCTAAGTTGAATTGAAATTGAAAAAACAAGAAAACGTTGCGTTCCACCAACAAAACTAATACCAAATACAAATACAAAGGTTCCAAAGGATTCGCTGCTTCCACAAACTACTATATAACAAAACTACCCAACGTTCTAATAGGGGACGAAGGAATTGCACTAAAATCAACAATTTTGAGACTAGAAATTGTCCAAAATGAAAGGACACGTTATGTACATAATTAGTGCTTCGCTCGTAGTCTAGGTTGTCGAGAGCAAGAAGAGTGTTGTAGAATGCTTTTGGAATTCTCTCCCAAACTTGGAGAACACTTTTAAAGCGCTTAGATGTACAATAACAATCAGCCAACAATATTGCTGTTGTGTGCTGCATATTACACCATTTGCCACAAGAGTCAATATACCCAGAGCTAAAGCAAAACACCGCTTACAAGTCAATACTCAGTATCCCACGGAAGAAGGATCGCCTGCAGTTTCAGCTTCAAGAGGATATGACATACGAAAGCAAGTTGCAGAATTGTGTGTGTTAGCAGGAGTTGTAGAGTTTCAACACAGGACGATCTAGAAGTAAAGTACGCACATACATATGTTATAATTAAACAAAAAGCTGGCTAAACAGAAAATAAATTCTTTATTACAACTCCCTTCTAGACCACATACTTTACATTAAATAGACGTTCGCTCAAAAACAAACCGAGAATTTCTTTTTCCTCAGGTACACACGTTTTCATACTTTACATTGCAACACTGAAAGCTAGTTAAACAAAAAAAAAGTATCATTGAGCTCTAAGTCCTATAACAACAACTTAAAGATCCTCAACCTCAAACTCGATTGCATGAAGAACTTGAAGAGTGCGCACTTCCAATTTCAATTGCTACTCGTAGGAACTGAAAAACTGTTCAAGTGGTGGCCATTCAGGAGGCATATTCATTTCAGCTAGGACTGCCGATAATTTATTTGTATCTGTGCCCGTATCTGTGCCCGTATCTGTGCTCGTATCTGTGCCCGTATCTTCACTTTTTCTTTTATTTTTCCTAGCGGTGGATTGCGCCACATCTTCGGAATCATAATGTTGTGCTTGCGTTTGATTTGCATTAAGAAGCTGTCTGAGGATGTTTCGCCAGATTCAGTTTTGTGTTCAATGCTATCCTTGCAATTCTGCTTCCCTTTTGGATTGAAATTGCCCATAGATCATAGATAGAAGTCATATATTTTTTTTGTTCTTAACTATAAGCTCTTAACAAAAAAACTAATAGACAACTTACTTTGTAACTCGAAGTCCCATCTTCCTGAAATCCCAGTATTCAATGAGTTCGGTTAGCGCCTCCGGTGGTGGCGGCAGTAACAAATCACAGGGAAAATAAGCAGGCGCAATAGCGAATTTGCGCCATTCTCCGTTCATTTGCAGATAGGGACGCTAGTCTTACTTAGACTTAATGGTCTCGACAGAAGCTTTGTCTAAACCTACTACAAAAGACGAGCTGTCCTTGTTTTCCCGATTCTTTCTCTCCTTGCAAGAGTAGGTTTTCCACTTTTGTTGAGTGTTAAGTCCAGGGTTCTGGGTAGGAAGACACAACAGCACATCCCCCATTCTACTTGAACCGAGAAGATGGCGCGAATTAATTTCGGTTGCCTGAAAACCTCGAAAGTCTTAGTTTTCATGAGTGGGATCTTCGGCACAGATTATTTAAACCATTCAAGAGTTTGCTGCCCTTCACTCTAAGGGTTCCGTTTTCCATATCGTAGTTCCTAGCTTGGATTCAAGCACTCTTCCTTTGGTTAGCTCCCACGGGTAATCGACACGGCGTCGTTCAGACTATTGTCATTGCCAGCCTTCCCAATTCGGAGCATGAGAGGTGATAGCGACATCAGTATAAGTACGCCGGCCTCGTCCCCTTTGGAGCATCGGGATTTTCTTTGAGATGGATTTTCTGGTGACATCCAAGTTCCGTCCGCCCGGACTCTAAATTTTGCCGATTGCTGAGTTGGTTTTTAGTGGAAATTTCACCGCATTATTCGACTTCCGTCAACCAAAAGTACGACCTTTGTTGGCTATAGCACCGCCCTCATCCGGACATCGTATGCGGGTAAAATCACCGCTGGTTTTGTTCTTGTCGGTGGGTTCAACTGTTTCATGCGATTCCCGTTCACTTGAACTGCAGCCTATGTTAGTTGCAGCACCGGTTTCATCCGACATCCTGTGTGGAAAGATCCATCAACAGAGTTAGTGATACTCGTATTAACTATCTTCATCTGAGCCCTTTTCTGAACAGAACGTCTCATATGTTTATCGTGAATACCTGTCATTGATTGACTTAATTTCCCAGAATATCCATATGTATATAGGGGCCAGGATATACGCCAGGCCATCGCTTACCATCATTCGGTAATTCCAAAGTCGGAACTTGTGTTGAGGGCACTGGTTCCACCCTTGGTATGAGTGTCTTATCTTGTGTAAGACCCTTCCTTGGACTTTAAGTTGAAGGTACAGCCTACCTCTTTCAAGTCAGACTCGGTTTTTTAAGTTTTGGTGAGGACTACGGGTAGTCCTGCCACCCAACAGGACCCCCGTTTATTTTTAGACTACGTCATTGATAGGAGTAGCCTTGATAATGGATCGGGCGCCCCCTGCTCGGGATAGATGTCTCTAGTATTTAAAGTTAACCCCTGCCGTGTAGGCTTAATTTCATTGAATGCCCTTACTTTCATGGGAGCAAGGATACGCCTTGGCATCGCTCTCCGCCAATTCCTTTGATCACAAAATATAATTTATGTTGGAGGCACAAGTTCCACCCTTGATGTAAGTCTTAGAGGCACAGAATCCACTACTTTTTGCAACTCTACATTGAGTCTAAACCAACAGAAGAATCCTTCCCACGATTTTGGGCTTAAAGCACAGCCACCATGATACTCCCACAAGGGCGTCTACCTCAACGAGTCAGACCCGGACCGATATCCCGGAGGCTCGTGACTCCCATGGTACCGTGATTTAAGTCCGGTGGTCTTGCCGACAACAGAACCTATGACCGGCCGTTTGTATCTGGTCAAATCCAAGCAACCTTCAAGGGCGTTAAGTTCAAAAATCCCACGCTTTTTATAAAACAACATCATTGATAGAAGAAGCCTTGAGAATGGGTCGGAGGCCCCCTGTTCGGGACAGAAGAAGAGGGCGTAGTTTCAGTTCCGAGAAGGTGGCCCATTTCAGAGTACGTTGGCGGAGTAAAGACTTTTAGCACTCGCGCCTTCGACTGCGTTTATCCTACGTCTTTGTTTCCTCTTTGTATCCCCTTTAGACGGAACGTTTTCGGTTCACCGAGACAAGCCGTCAAAAACACCACTCTGAACAACACTAGTCTATTATGATGGAGTTTAAACATAACAGTCAGGGCCTCTCTGGTACTTTCTTCATCATTCCAGCTCAATCTACCGAACGTGTCGCAGAAAGGGCCGCATGAGTTGTCAGAATCAAGTGATCCAGCTACTTTTTTCAGTATGTTCCCGGGTGGATTACCACTATTTCGAGTACCACATGGAGTACAATCCTTTGGGTCAACTCCATACGTCTAACAGTTATAGGCCTAGTTTGGACAAGGCAGTCAAACAGATGAAACCCTTCCTAAACGAAGAACTCACGCGAAACATCACTCCCTCGGTTGTCGCGTACGAAGGAAAAACGGTAGTTTTTACCGAAGTCGAAGCCATCAAATCTCGATACTCAAAAGCTGCAATCGTATAAGACCGCTGGAATCTTTGCCGATCGCGTTTTTTTCATGCTCTGTCCAAATTCAATCTCCCCTACGCAAACCATTGAATAACAACAGGAATATCATAACGAGCCATCAGAGAAGCTGCTCCGGATGTGGCTTGTTTGAAATGTAGGGCAGCCAACCCAGAGTCATATAAGGGCGAGAGCTGCTGATGAAATAAGGAAATATCACAGAAAAGACAAGAGCATGAGAAGAAGGAATAACACGACCATTCCAGGGCTACAAACACAGAAATGAAGCCTACTAAGATGAATGTGGATAGTCAGTACTAGAGTCGCAGTCGGTGCAGTAAATATGAAAAGGCTTCTTGTAGGATGACCAGATAGCAATGATAGTTTCGCCAATTGTTATGTTTCAGCAACTGACAAATGGCATCCCGCTATCAAAATATTTAGTAAGGTTTGCCACATCGTGGAAAAGCTTGAGCGTAACTACACTCTTTTGGATCTTAACCCACCAATCAGGCAGAGACTGGTGCGAAATGAAGAAAACTTAGCTGCCGTAGCGGCCAGTATCGAAGAAGCCCCAGAGATGTCGATTCGGCGCCGATCAGCTGAATTGGGCATCGCGAAAGAGTCAACTCGGCTTATTTTGCGGTTGGATTTGGGCCTACATCCGTATAAGATTGTGCTGACGCGATAATTTAAGCCGGACGACCATAGACAACGCCGTTAGTTCGCTAATTGAGCGCTGGAAATGTTGGCCGGAGATCCGGATTTTGGCCAAAAAATCATCTTCTCGGACGAGACCCATTTTTGGCTCCGGTATTGGAGCGAACACAATCTACAAGTGTTCGGCCAATTATCAATGCATCCATAAAGACTGACTGTTAGGTGCGGTTTATGGATTGGCGGCATCATCGAAGACCCCGTTCCCGTCAATAGTCTCAGGTGCAGGGCGATGTTAACCGACTTTCTATGATCAGAGCCCGACAACATCGATATGTCCGACCTGTGGTTCCAACAAGATGGCGCTACATGCCATACAAGCGGCGCAACGCTCGAAGTTGTGAAGGAGAAATTTGGCGACTGGGTCATCTCATTGCGAGCATTCATCGATTGGCCCCCGCGATCTCGCGATTTGACACCGATTATCTTTTCTAGGGCTTCGTCAAGTCCTTAGTCTACGCTAACAAGCCAATCACTTTGGACGAGCTCGAGGCCAAGATTCGACACGGAATAACGCCGCACATATTAAACCGAGTCTTCAAAAATTGGACCGACCGCTTTCAGCACTACCAGCGAAGCTGAGGCGGCCATATGAATGATGTGCTATTATACATAATGGCATGAACGTAGCTTCAAAATAAAGGCTGAATCAATTTCATGTCTCACACCCTTGTTGTATTATTTAAATTTTTTTTGCTATCGTTCTTATCTGGTCACATGTATGGCAGAGGGTTCCATCCTCCTCATGAAATTATGATAGCAATTTTGAAGCTAAGGTCAGATAAAGAAATTGGCACAGACGGACAGCCTGCTGAGCTGTCATGATCATGTAAGCGCGGTTCCGGGTCAGGAAATTCCACACTCGGTTAAATATTCACACTAAGGCAAATCGACATATTTCAGATCGACACTCTTTTGGCGGCTTCAAGGACGCATATGACAGCGCGTATCAGGACGAGCTACACAACGCCATGTCCATTTCTGACCACTGAGA
The DNA here is from genome assembly GCA_963966105.1 of Volucella zonaria. NCBI lineage: Eukaryota > Metazoa > Arthropoda > Insecta > Diptera > Syrphidae > Volucella > Volucella zonaria. The sequence goes on along the minus strand of OZ014532.1, from coordinate 58,417,703 downwards.
CAGAATCGTCAGGTTGTGCAGGATAAAGTTTTCGCGGGTAAAAAGTGGCGCACGCAAAGCGGAAGGGAATCTCAACTAACTGAGAGAGCGGCAGTGGAGGCAGATGGCGAGAAATCGGCTCAGGATCACTCCGGATTTTAGCGCCTCCTAAACAAGTCAGTTACAATAGTATTACGAGGCAAGACGTTTATTTTGTCCATTGCCTATCTAAGATCTAAACAAAACTCAGTTCAGAGTTTAGGCAGCTATCTGTCGTTATTGTTGGTCTCTGCTTTTGGTCAACATCGTTCGCAGTGCTCGAAAAATCACAATACAAACAGATAAAAAGAAATTCAAGTACTCGTATGTACGTAAAACCAACGCAAATGACACAGAACCACTTAAAGTAGGTGCGTAAAGACTGTGTCGACGGACATGTATATATCGTTTATTAAAATAAAAACTCCAAAGTGGTATGCCACAAGGCGGCATGTAGACACCAGCACTTTTTAAAGAAGCTCTAATTTCCATTTATTATGTTCAGCTTAGGCGATGGAAATGGAGATAGAATGGAGTCAATGACTCCTAGAATAAACGCAAATTGAGTTCGTATATCCTTGACTATGTACATCAGAGTATAAGTATCTACAAGTATGAATAGGTGTATAAGTATGAATCTATAAGTGTTTAAGTGGCCAAAATATAGGCACCTCCCGTCAAAACACTTATCCCAAGGCATAGGGTTGTGTTATGGCCATCATAAAAGAGTCCTTAAGGATATGAAAGTTTTACGACTTTTTACAGAAAGTAGAGACTAAAGTTTAAAATATTTTCACATACTCGTATTAGCCCAGGTTCTCGTACTCGCATAGTAAGTGGAGAGCCGAATTTAATGGATCTCGAAAATTCCAGCCAAACACTTGATCCAACGGAAAAGGACCCTCATGATGCACAACTGAAAATGCACAACGTTTGCGATTTTAAGATGAAAAAAAGAGTTTAATTGCACTAAAAATCAATCCGCAACCGTGAATAGTGTTTATGTATGCTTTTTCTATATCGTAAACACAGTACCTTCACTAGCCGTGGATGTGCGTATGTTGGTGTGTGTTTGTAATCTGAACGTAGAGAGCAGGTTGGTATCCTTTTGTACGATATACAAAAATGGAGTTCGCAGACGTGTCATGTGTTTGTTTTTGGTTTTTTTCTTTTTCTTTTTTTTTTTTTGGTTTGCGGATTGTGCTCATTGCCCTTTGTAGATAGGGTAGTTAAGTTACCGTTACTTATAAATATACATTTGCATAGATACACACAAATGTACATATGGAGATACTTTTTTTTTAAACGAGAGATGATTTTCTTTGCGGAAAAAATTGTTTACAGCATTTCCATTCAAAATGCTACAGGTTAGCGTATATTCAGATTCACTTGCTAACCCTGCGCTGAAAACACAAGACCGACGTTATCTCACCACCAGTCCAGGCGAATGTGGGAAATTTCAATACTTTTCCAGGGTTGGAGGTTATGTGTTGAATTGAGATAGGGAATATGGAACATTTAAAGGATTTTCTTCTTTTTTTTTTAAGAAAAATTGGGTTGGTTGGTTAGAATATTTGTTCAGGTATATCGCGCAGGTGGATCTATGAAAAGGGCTTAAATAAATGAAAGCCATTCGTTTGCTTGGTTATCTGCTTTGAATTTTTTCTTCATTTTTAATCTGCAGTGTGTACCGACCAATTGTTGACGGCTTTTAAAGAGTTGAAAACTAGTTGGTACATTTGTAAGCGACGTTCTAAAGATGAGGTATTTAAGCTACAGCAAATCGTCTTCTATCTTCTGAAAGCCGATTGAGACCATCCATAAATATTGAGTGGACTTCGGGCTGTCGGAATGTCCCCCCGGTCATGCCTTGCGACGGGAGTATCCGGTTTGTGTTTTCAGCAGATTAAATTAGACAATCGATTATTTCTTGTAGGGCAAAGTAGGGTAATGTCTTTGGTGTATGGTGGTGATAAGTTGCGAAATTAAGGTCTTAGAAGTCAATATTCAGCAATTTTTAGTTCGATAGAGGCCTAAATGCTCGAATGAGTTGCCTAAAATGGGACCGATAAAGCGCGCTTCGTCAAAGCCGAGAAAGCCATATGTTTGAAGTCAGGCTTAAAACATATTGTCATGAACCGTTCTTCATAGTGAATGCGAATTTTTAATTTAAACTCCACATTCGTGTTTTTCTTCCTAAAAAAAGAAAGTGAAACGAGTATGTGCCTATAAGGATCTTGTACAAAGCTGGGTATGAATTTAATTGAAAATCAAATCGATCATCCGGCGACATGTAGCTCTTTAAGAACGTACCTTATGGACACTTTAACAGATGAAGTCTATTTTAGTGTCCGTTTTAAAGCAGTCACTTTTAACATTCCCAAATAAAACTTCAACCAGGTAATGGGCCCATCCGTGCGCCAGTAGATTAGAAAACAATAAAGGATTGGAGGGCTGCATAGCGATTGATCGGGAAATTACTGACTGTTCAAAACATGGATTGGACCAGCAGCGCAACAATCAAGTTCGTAATGTAGTGCTTGCTTTACCTCCTCGAGGTGCTCCCCGGGGATTCCGCGTTACCGAAATCAGCCCGCTACGGAAATCGACTTAATGCCTCGGATAACACGTTGACGACCTTTGGCTATCGTACCCGTACTAAGATTGGTTTCTGGAATATGAAGACGCTACTTGACTCTCAGAGTGAAGGACCTCAGAACGCCAGATCCCTTCAATTAGAGCATGAGTTTATGCGATATAAGCTAGACCTATTGGGAGTAAGCGAGATAAGATGGTTAGATGCGGGTGAGTTCCAATCCCCAACGCGTAACACTGTATTACTCTACTCCGGAAGACCAACCGGAAGCCCCGTGGATATGTAGTTGGACTGCTGTTAACACCTAGAGCACGTAGAGGCCTAATCTCCTGGCAGCCGATAGGATTTTACCGGCCAGATTCCGGACGAGAATACGTCGCGTCACCGTTATACAGTGTTACGCCCCCACGGATGGTTCGTCTGAGGAAGGAAAGGAGACCTTCTACAACCAGTTGAGAGCTGTTTATAATGCAACACCCAACGGCGTCATTGTCATTGTGATGGGGGATCTTAATACCAAGGTAGGCAGCGACAACGGAGAGCTCAAACATGTTATGGGACGGCACGGATAAGGCAACCGCAATGACAACGGCGAAAGATTTGTTGACTTTTGCAACGCAAATCGTCTTGTCATAGGTGGCACCATGTTTGAGCACAAGGCCTGCCATAAAATCACGTGGGTGCCAACTGACAGGCAAGCAACCTCCAACCAAATCGACCATTTTGCCATTAGTCGCCGTTTTAGAAGTAGTCTTCTAGACGTCCGAAACAGACGAGGAGCGGACATGGGGTTGGTACGAGATCACCATCTTATGATAGCTACTATCCAATTACGCACTGCTGCCGTTCGAAGATACAACATAGACCGACAGTGCCGCAAGAACTAAGGGACTATCTCTCACGAAAATTGGAAACAATCAGCAGCTCACTGCCCGCAATTATTAAAATACCTGGAGAAGGATCAACGAACGAAAACAACTAAGAGCTTGAATTGCAGCAGCTCCAGCAGCAGGGAGGATCGAGCTAGAGTCCCAATATCGCATGAAGATGAGAGAAGTGCAACGTAGCGTGAAAAGTGACAAGCGCAATTACATCAATACACTGGCCACGCAAGCAGAAGAAGCAGCAGCGAAGTGCGCCAGCAGAACCGTTTACAGAATCACCAAAGAGCTTATAAGTGGCCGAAGCCCTACTCAACACCCAGTGAATAGTTTAGACGGTTCGTTGCTAATATCGGATGAGGATCAACTAAAGAGAATGACAGTCCTCATCAAGAGAAACTCAAATACTGGTGACACCACTGAAGACAAAAATCAGCCTCATTCTCACAAACTACTCGTACCATTGTAAGTGCTGAAATTAGAGCATTCGGAATATCTTGCAGAAAACAAATGCAACAATGCGCATCGTGGATTGGCATGTTATCCATCACCCGGAGAAGCACTCTAACGACTGTTGCGAGTCAAAATTAGATCCAAGAAGCATCTGGAAAACGTATTCTATTACCACAAGCAAGCTGTAAGCGTTCTTAAATCAGTGTAGTTTTGTTTGTAATTATCTAGGTGGAGAGTAGGACGGCCAAAGAGGAGTCACAGCAACCAAATGTTCAAAAACCACGAAATGCCACAGGTAATTACCTTAAGATCGATTCATAATCAGTAAAAGAAGACTTACGGATTCGGATCCAGCATTCTCTTCTGAGGATTGGATGTTCTGAAATTACTGAAATTTCTAAACACTTCACTGATAAAGTGCCTACAGTTCCAGCTCTCACCGCAACAGCGCTGCAGTCTGATGCGAGTGTAGAGCATGTCAAGATGGTTTTCACTTATGCCCAGTACAGCTACGTGCTAACAAAAGGTAGTACTCCGTCAGCAGTCTGCAGTTAATTCTGCTGACGGACACTAGGAATGTCGCTGACTTCTTAGAGAGGTCGTCGGGAGATGGTCCTTTGGCCTGCCAGCAACATTGAGAGTCAAGGCATCAGCATTTACGTTCATTCGAAATCCAGCTGGGAATGGAAGCCCTAACTGAGGACGCAGGCAGTCCTACTGCTGTTTCTGGTTCTAAAAAACACTTCTCTGATCCTATTGCGATCCTATTGTGATCCTTCGCGGCACTGGATATTCTGTTTTAACTCCGATTTTTTCAGCAGGCAAGTGGCTGTTACAAAGTACACAAATAAACTATTTGACCACGCTAATATTCTTAATAACACACATTAGAAATAATTTCAGCGAATAGCAACTGCATTATACCCCAACACTGGTTTGGCAAAAACTTTCTTCTACTCATCCGCTCTAGATCCATCAGTCAATCCGTTTCTAAACAAATGGATCCAAGACCTATAGCTAGGTTGGTGACGGTGCTTTCTCAGATAAGTTTTTCTTCCGCTTTCCAAATCATTATAGCGTGTTCCAGATGGAAATTTTGGTGATTAAAGAAGTCCTGTCGTGGCTGAAGAGAAACGTGATATCAATAAAGGACATCCGCATTTTTTCGGATAGTCAGGCTGCTCTCAAATCCGTGAGCGCAGTCTCGCAAAATTCTAAAACCGTCCTTGACTGCCGATCATGTGTCAGGGAGATGGCAGAGCAGTTCATGATCCACCTATGTTAGGTGCGTGCCACAGAGTTACTCGTATTCCAGGGAATTTTAGGGCGGACGAACTCGCCAATATTGGAACTGCTCTATCTATTCTGCTTGAAAAAAAGTATACCAAACGCTACGTGCAAACTAATACTAAAGCTGGATGCTAATAGAAGAACAAACCTTAAGTGGACTGTTGGACCAACATGTCTAGCGACCAAACAGATCTGGCCAAAGCTGGATCTGAATTGTTCTAAGAGTTTGATAATTCTAAATAGGAAACATCTCAGAGCTGTCATAGGTGTCATCACTGGACACTGTCTAATGTGCAAGGAAGTAAAACGGTTTGGCGTTTTTACAAATGACTTCTGCAGAAGCTGCATGGACGAAGAGCCGGAAGATACAATCCTCTACCTACTCTGTGTATGCTCAGCGTTCTCCTAAAGGACACACTTAGGAGTTTCTTCTACATCTAAACAATATAGACATCTCCTAGGCTTCGCCAGAACCTCAAATTGGTTCGAAGAATAGTATGATCACAGATTCGCGTGGCATCACAATGTGACAATAGGCCTAAGTGCGCTTGGGAACCTATTGTTACCGAAGAAGACTCAATGAAGTCAATGTTCCGCGAAGGCATCCATTTTTAAACTAACTTGGAAGTGCCTTTAGCAAGACTTTAAGCGCAACTGTGGGATCTTCGTCCACTTCAGCGATTCTTCGCAATATAGTTCACTGCTGTCATTATTGAATATATCTCCGGTTGGAGGAGAGACGCAAGTTTTTCTAACTTTGTCGTCCAACAGATCGACACCAGGACCGTATCCTAAACCAGTTTTCTGGCCCTCCGTTAAGATTCGACTACATTTCTCTTCTGGCCTTGATTTAGGCAAAAATCATTTAAGGAAAGTTAATTTCGTATGTACGCCGGAACAGGAGGTCAGATGGCATGCCCATAAGCCCACAGCCAAACGATAGTCGGTGTTGAATGTTATCAAAACTCCAGCGCATGTTGTGACAGAGACTATTCCTTTTGAAACGGAAGATGGCATTGAGATTTCAACCCACGATGTGAACATCAATATGAACAGTCCGTATAGAGCAGGGTGAGCTGTGCTATGTGAAACCCCCATGGAGCCGAGAACATTCTTTGAAGTCTGGTAGAAGCAGCACTACAAAACCGTGTTCCATCTGACCCTCCTCGCTGACAAGCCCCACCTCTTTCGGAAAGCTCCTTTACATTGCCAGAAGGCCGATAGCACCTATGATTGTCCGTAAACATAGTTTATATGCAGAAATTTTGCCTCAGAGTACGGCTCCTGAGATTTTATTTCCCCCATTGCAGATAAAGAGTTTGTAAGCATCAATTCAACCAAGATCCGAATATGTCAAAATGAATCCATAGAATGAAACAAGGCCCAATTTTTGTTTTGAAGATGTGCGACTTGTGACATTTGGCCTCTTAGAAAACTATGAGAAGATACAACGAGTCTACGATTTAAGTATTTCTGCATGCAGTTACGTCTATGCTCTCCGTGCTGTACTTTAGTATGAACGAGGCAATAGACGAAACCAACCGCTAAAGGAAACTCTGGTGCCATTGAGAGGTCGCCTTATTTTCAGGCAACAAGACCCACCGCTACGGAGTTAGCCTTTCCAACTTATACTCACAAATTCAGCCATTTTGGACTTGATCTTCAGAGTCTTTTTCAGGGATTCAATGGAAACATAGTAGCTACCCTTGCCAATATTTTCCGACACAGCCCGTAATTTGGCATTATAAGAGGTCACTGGAAAGAAATCAGGATTGGCCGACTTTTAAATTCCTGTCAATCCGAAACCAATATTTATCGATCAGTCTGAAGACTACGAGTACCTTACTCTCTTGCATTATTCGAAACTGTTTGGAAGAAGGTTTTTTCCTTTTTTAAGAGCTTGAGAAGAAGCGAAAAGAAAGAAACGTAACCTCTTGCTTGAAACACGTTTTATAACAAAAAATTCTGACAGAAGCTAGACATTGACGGTGAATATGTTAACTAACGATGGTATTGCCAGATATGGGGCAATAGTGAGAACTAGCTTTATAATAATACTTTTCAACATTCTGTCAACCTCGTCCAGTTATTGTGACGTAACCCATGGCCGCCCACCGTGTTCATCTGTAGACTCATTGTCAATTGGAAGCACCACCAACTTTGAAATAGCTCGTTTCAATATTGATGATTATGTACGGATCGTAGCTACTCACTCCAGATCGTACTTCCAAAACTCGGCCTAGTGGCCATCGAGTGGGTGGTGCACGTTCATCTCGAACAAGTACCAGGACGCCCGCTTTAATGTTCATTTTGGCTTGTTTCCACTTGTTTCTTACCTGGAGCTCATGTAAATACTCACAACTCCTCCTTTTCCAAAAATACTGCTGCATTTGTTGAAGCTGTCTCCACCGTGACCCCGGGGACAAACTCTATAAGATTTGCCGTAGCACTAGAAAGACTGCTGGCATTGAAGGCATTCGTGTGGATAATACGGTTTTATCTACACGGAAAGATTGCCTTACTGCATTGCTTGGTCAGTTCTTCCCGAGAGAGGAGCGCTTAGAGGACTCTTCATATGAAGAGCCTCCGATCCCTCCGGAGTTAAGAACTGAAGAAGTCGACTATCTTGTTTTACTTCTTCGCTCTGATGGAATGACCGGAGAGATGGTGAGAGCCATCTGGAAGGCCGTCCCAGAATACCTACTCTGACTGTACAGCAAATGTATTGCTTGTAGCTACTTCCCCAAGGATTGGAAGGTGGCAAGGGTGGTTGTGCTCCTGAAGTCCACCGATAAGAATAGGTCTGACCCTAAATCTTATCGGGGCATCAGCCTGCTTCCGGTACTGGGAAAAGTACTGGAATGGGTTATGGCGGAAAGGGTTTCAGAGAGCATGGCTTAACCAATGTCCCCCTTCCAATTCGGCTTTAGAAGAGGCAAGTGTGTCGAGGATGCATGGTCTTTCGTAAAAGACAGAGTCCTCAGAAGCAGGACCAGAGTGGTTACAGGCATCTTTATTGACTTCAAAGGTGCTTTTGATAACCTAAACTGGCAGAAAATAGTAACCAGGTTGCAGGAATTGGGCTGTCGGGAAATTGGGCTTTGGGGAAGCTACTTTTCCGACAGAAAAGCGAGTGTGGTAAGTGCACACGACAACGTCTCAATTAATGTTGAGAGAGGTTGCCCCCAGGGGTCCATCTGTGGTCCATTTATTTGGAACCTGATGATGGATCCGCTCTTGCGGTAGCTAAACGAGCTCTGTGGGTGCTGCGCCTATGCAGATGACCTGCTCCTCATCCTTGAAGGCCAGTCTAGGGCCGAAATCGAGGCAGTAGGAGAAAGAGCTCTAGCAGTCGTTGCTGAATGGGGAGAAAGCGTAGGGGTAAGTGTGTCGCAGGATAAGACCGTCTTAATGAAGCTCAAGGGCAAGTTGAACGTAAGACGTCGGGCTCCTAAGATACATTTGATCGCATTTTGCGATCTGACTGGGGACTCAACAGACGTTCTGTCCGTATCATATACGATGGCCTATTTGTTGCCTGTGCAAGATATGGAGCATCGGTATGGTACGACAGAGTTATGACTGTTGATGGCCAAAGGCGGATCCTGGCTTGTCAAAGAGTCGCCTTGCTTGGCTGTTTACCGGTGTGCCACACTGTCTCCACAGAGGCAATGCAGGTATTGCTGGGAGTGCCACCTCTGGATCTGGAAGTGACGCGACGTGCTATTGCTTTCAAGATCAGAAAAGGTCTCCCTCTAAATGAGCGCGATTGGGTTTCCCCGGAAGAAGTGGATGGCCTATCCCTGAAGCAGCGTAAAACCTTGCTACACGCATGTGTTCTATCTAGATGGCAATCTACTCGTAGATGGGATACTAGCGAAAATGGCAGGGTTACTTACGGCTTCCTAAGGGATGTGCTAACCATGCGAATTTTTCCTGAACGGAATTTTAACCTCAGCCTGGGCTTTCTGTTGACCGGGCATGGCTCCCTAAATGCATTCTGGCATAAGAGGGGGCTTAGCGAGGTTGCGAGCTGCTCATGTGGAGCTACCTATGAGGACTGGCTTCATGTCCTACGTGAGTGTCCCAATTACGCTGACATAAGGAACTTGCAGGCTATGGGCATCACCTTTAATGGTGAGACCTACGATGTCAGTGGAATTATCACTGATACCGTACTGTTTGAAAGAACCCGTAGTTTCGCAAAAGACGTATTCAATAGAAGGCGCAGTAGGCAGCTAGCGGGTAGTTTGTAGATATTCAAATTGTTGTAAGGCCGCCAGTCCTGGGCAGTGAGGTGCCTAACTGGAAGTAACCTCAAGATTGCGAAGCTCGACCGGAAGCTATATTCTGGTACCACGGGAGGTCAGGAGCCCCCGGAACTATGGTTCCGGCCTGACCTAGGAGTTGGCCCCCTTGTGGGAGTATCGTGGTGGCTGTAGGTTTAAACCCAAAATCGCGGGGAGAATGGACCGAATGGATCTTGGACATCTCATGGCTTAGCATATGTTGTAGTGTACTACGACCGGTGCTGGGCCATGGGATTGCTATGGAACCAACTGGTTTATTCGATGTGGAGTTGCATTGCAACCGGGTGCCATGACCCACAGAATGGTTGAGGTATTAGATAGGCCTCGACCCTTCACCAAAGGGGAAGTTCGTGCCTTACACACGACTTCGAATCTGGTACTGGTGGTAGTACTTGTACTACCCGATGGGCGCTTATCAACGTATTGTTTTGATATCTTGTGCGAAGACGCACTGTAGGCTTAAGCCCTCACGGCAGGTACCTACGTTAAACACAAGAGACATCTGTCTCCACCGTGAACGTCTACGGGTCTTGATGTCCAACAAGTTTAGTTTCGGAGTGGCAGTGATCGGGCCGCCCACCAAGAAGTGCCCCGGGGGTCAAGGCGGCTAAGTCATCGGGATCATCAGACAATGCTGACAGAGGTCTCGAATTAAGCACAGCTTCAATTTGCTTGAGGACGGTATAAAATTCCTCAAAAGTCAGACTTGCTTCGCCGATGGTTCGCTTCAGATGATGTTTCATGCTCTTAATGCCGGCCTCCCATATGCCTTCAAAGTTCAGAGACCCTGGTGGAATGAAGTGCCATGAAACACCGATGCATGAAATGGATCGCGCACCTTCCTCTAACTGCTTTCGAAAAGCTGCAAAATCCTCCTTGAGTGCCGCATTTGCACTAGAAAATGTCGTTGCACAGCTGCTATAGATGCTAGAGCTGTATCATCGTGTGGAAAAGAAGCATCGCAAAGCTGCAAAGAACGTCTTGGTGGTCATGTCGCTCGCGAGTTCGAGATGAATAGCTCTAGTGCTCAGGCAGACAAAGAGAGCAACCCATCCTTTGTAACTACGATGACCTCGGCCTTTTGTGGTTCGAATAGCGTAAGGTCCAGCTTAATCTAACCCAGAATGCTTGAACGGAGCAGCAGCTGTACAATGAGAAGTGGGAAGACTTCCCATAAATTGGGTTGTAATTAGTGGTTTTCGATGAAAAACAACGACGAATGAAATTCCGAGCAGAGGCCCGACCATCGATTATCCAATAGCGTCGTCGGAGAAAGTTCAACGTTGCCCGCTTGCCACCATGCATAGTAAACGAGTGTCCTTGATCTATAAGCATCTCAGTAAATTTGCTTTCCTTAGGTAGTCGCCCATTCAATCGCATGATGCCACTTTCGTCGATAATTGGATTAAGCTTTAGTAACTTGCTTTTTGAACTGATAGGTTTACCTTGAGAGAAACAAGAAACTTCATTGGAAAAATGTATTTTTTGAACAGATCTTATCCAGAAATGTAAGGCTACTCGTCGTTCAGAGGCTGTGCACCAGGGTGATTCCGAATGTTGTCTTCCTAGTTTCATGTCAATAAAACGATGGCACAAGCGTGTACTCCAACTAATGTGTCGATCTTGGAGTATCTGGCGAGAAGACCCAGTGCTCTAACATTCTCTGACAATTTGGATGGGGCTTGCGTAAGCAATGAAGTTACCTCAAGTACTTCTTTGACGTCGCAATCTTGTTTCGGCCATTCGTTTCTTTAGCCAGTCTGGACCAGTTCACCATATGTCGAGGTTCCCTAGGCGGGAAGGGTACACACCACGGGAGACTACGTCAGGGTTACTAACAGTGGGTACATACCTTCAACCGTCAATAGCTGTCAGCCCTTGGATTTTGGTAATCCAATTGGCAACGTATTGCCTATGCTTGCCAGGATTTGACCGGATCCAGCTGAGAGTTGTCTTCTAGTCGGACCAGCAGTAATTCATAATTGACGTCAGCTTTAAGGTGTCGAGCACTTTGGAAGCTACTTTCGAAGCAAGAAGTGCTCCATTGAGTTCCCAACACGGGACGGTGATCTTCTTTAACGGTGCTACTTTAGTTTTGGCCATGAGAATCACCATCAACGGCAGCATAAGCAGAGGTAGACGCGTCGGAGAAAACATGTAGTTGGTAGCTTGAGGCCGCTGGTGACGAGAAAACCCATCTAGAAACCTGGATGTCATCTATCCAAGGAAGCTCTTCTCGAAATCGAATTCAGTTCTGCTGATGAGGTTCCGGAAGTGGATCATCCCAGGAAGTACCAGAAAGTCACAATTGTTGACAGATTATTTTACCTGTTATCAGGACTGGAGCCAGCCGGCAAATTGGATCATAAATTTTGGCAACATCGGAAAGTTGTTGGCGTTTTGTAATTGCTGACGAGACTTTTGTGACGTTCACCTTGTAGCCTATGCAATCACTTTTACAATGCCAGTAGATCCCAAGTGCCTTGGTTTCGCGGTCCAAATTCAGATCACAGCAAGGGTCGCTCAAATTGTCCTAAGTGCTTATGTCTTTTAGAAACTCGGTCGAATTTGAGTTCCATTTTCGTAGCAGGAAACCTCCTCGTTGTAGAAACTTCTGTAGTTCTATCTGTAGTTGTTGAGCAGTCTCAACCGAATCAGTGCCATGGAGGCAGTCATCCATGTAGAATGATTCCCGGAGTACTTTAGCAGCTTCTTCATCATTGGCCAGGGTGTGGAGCACCTTTATTGCAAGATACGACGAGCAGTTTAAACCATAGGTGCCCGTAAGTAGTGTGAAAATAGCTGGACTACCCTCGTTATCCGTCCATATGATTCGCTGCATATCGGCATCATCTCGCTGCACAAGTATTGCAGAGAGCTCACTCTGAAGCTTAGGACCTACATGAAGACAATCATCAAGTGATTTACCTGATTTGTGCTTCCTGGATGCATTGCAGACAACTCTCAATATTGTTATCGAGCTTGACTCCTTGTATACACCATGATAGGGAATGTAGCACGCACCTTGAGGTGACACGTCCTCGTAAACAGGTTCCATGTGTTCAAGCTTCAGATATTCTGACATAAATTCTTGGTACATAGACTTCATTGGTGGGTTGTGGTCTAGGCGATGTAGTTGGTGATGGAAAAGTTTAAAGGCGTCTCCTATTGAATTTGCCAGTGTTGTTACCTCGATGGAATCCTTAAACGTATATTTGACGATGTATCGTCCAGATCTGCTCCGAGTAGAGTTCATCTTGAGTCATTTTGGAAACAGTTTTCACGTCCTCGTGCTCGTTAAATTTCCACATGCCCTGAATTAAGTCAGCGAGTTCAGTTTGAGAAAATGCACAAAGACTTGAAGGCAACTCTTGAGTTAATAATTCCGGTAAGCGGCCGTAGATGACTCATCCTAAAAGGGTACGTTGTGCTAGAGGAGCACCAGCAGATGATTGCATAATTTTCCCATGTAGAAGAGAGCCATAAAGATCAGCTCCCAGAATTACGTCAATAGAGCCGGGCTCATGAAATTTTGAGTCAGCCAAATCAAGATCCAACAATTCAGAAAATGGTTTGGTGTCAATTCGCATAATGGGCATGAGATGACCCAAGCGTGATAAAATTAGTGGTTTGCAGTTAATGTTGAAATCAGGGTCTCTGAGAGAGTTCACAGAGGTATCGACCAGACGTGTTGATTTACCAACGCTCGATCCCTTTACCCCAGTCACCGGCACAAGAAGCCGTGTTCATCGAAGATGAAGTTGTTGAACCGCATACTCACTAATAAATGAAACTTGGCAACCGTTGTCCAAAAGAGCTCGAAGTTTTAAGTGATATCCAGTAGCAGATCGTACTCCAATTTGAGCTGTAGCCAGCTGAACCGGTTCTAGCTTTGCAAGTGAACTTTCATCGACAAATTCACAGCGTAAATCACGAGGGTGACGGGGATCACAGGTGTTGTTTGCCCGCAAGTGGTTTATGATTACGTTGGGCTCTTGAACCTGGATGCTGTTGTGGAACATTATGTGCTGGTTTTGGTGACACCTTAAGCAGGTAAAATCCGATGGGCAGTGCTGTTGTGTATGGTTAGCTTTGAAACAATTTCTGCACACCTTCGCTTTCATCACGAACGTCAGTCTCTGTGCTAGGGTTTGTTTTCTGAAATCAGAAAACATTTGCTTGATGGCTTTGGACCGGTTGTGGTTTGGAAGGTTTTTTGTAGACTATCCTTAGATTTTCCCGAGAGCATGCAGCCATTACATCCAGTCCTTTAAGGCGGTTTTCCAAAAACTTTTCCAGCCCCGCGTACGTGGGTATGGAAGTCGTGCTATTAAGTGAAGTTTCCCAGTCGCTCAGAATAGCTTCAGTGATTCCATCAAGAATCTGACGTAAGCCCCAAAACGATTCGGTAGTCATGATTGGAAGCTTTGCGATGTCATGAAGGTACTGTTTAATAAGCCTACCCTTGTTGTCATATCGACCTTGTAAAATATCCCAAGCGGTCTGAAAGTTGTCATCTCTAATCGGAATATTTTTTTAACACACTCGCAGCATTACCACGAAGGCTACAATTGAGATAATGTAATCCTTGCACAATGGAGAGCATTGTATCATTGATTACACAGCTGGTAAACATGTCTTTGTAGTTCAGCCACTCGTTAAACGATCCATCGAAGCTGGGCAGCTGAAGTTTTGGCAAAGTTGATTTGACGTTGCTGCCTCCGCTTATGATGGGACGGGTCGGTGTTTAATGAGACATACCTATGGTATCATGCGCAGTCGTGGACAGCTCGTCTATGAGATCATTGAGTTCTCCTAAGGCTTCGCAATATGGAGATTCAATTTTGGCAAAACGCTCATCCGATAGACACCTCTGAAGATCCTTTCCATTATCTTCTGTTACCTCTTTTGATGAGATGCAATCATGGGCATTATTGAATTTGCTCCAGGAGTTTTCTTCTGCCCGCGAAGTAAACTTTTGTACGCTTCACCTTGGCGACTTTTTGTGAATTGGATGAGAAGTTGCAAATTAGCTTCGTAATAGATTCTTCCTTAGCCAGCGCCATTGTTTTTTGAAAAAAAAAACTTTTTACTAAGAAACACGAATATTTTACGCGGGAAATCAGGTTCCCCGTAACGGATGCCAATGTTTGGAAGAAGGTTTTTTCTTTTTTGAGAACTTGAGAAGAAGCGGAAAGAAAGAAACGTAACCTCTTGCTTGAAACACGCTTTATTACAAAAAATTCTGACAGAAGCTTGACATTGACGATGAATATGTTAACTAACGATGGTATTGCCAGATATGGGGCAATAGTGAGAACTAGCTTTTATAATAATACTTTTCAAGAGAAACAATCAAGAATCCTTTTTGCTGACATAAAGTGGCATTTCAGGTATAAGCTGAAGTGAAATTCTTCTCATTTGAATTAAGTTGAGTTTTCTAAAATACACAACTCCATTCAAGAAATACAAAAACAAAAAAAAAAAGTACGACGTACCACAAGGGACCCTCCTGCGTCCTATTCTTTTTAACAAACTCGTTATCACTTTTCTTTCATTCAGACCATTGCAGTTTCTTTTAAGGTTACCTCATTTCTTCAAAATGACGCCAGTAACTATCTGTTTTCAGTGTTACTTTGCTCTCTTAACTGCCAACATGACATAATTCCACAACATCGCACTGCTTTTACTGATAATGAACAATGACATTTTGTTAGAAAAACCAGAATTTCTTGAAAATTGCTAAAGCAAACAGAGAATTCTTATGACAACTTGAGCGAAAATAGACAAAAAAAACAAAGGCTGGGTCACCATAAAGAATAACAAATCAATCTTAAGAAAAAAACCCGGGACAAAAGACCACAGACACACCCTGAAGACCGCTACATAATTTCGAATGTGCAAAATGTGTTTTTTTTTTTTTTTCTTCTCAATCTGGCCGATGACGAAAGATAATTTAAACACACGTCCCTATATCTAGTTATTTGTGGTAGCCCCCCTCGGTTTTTTTCTCTCTCTTTCTTAACCTGGCATAGATCTTTGCAAATGTCAGCCAAGTGGAATGGAAAATGAAACGAAGCTAAAGCGATCACGAATGCACTAGATATCCGACTTTGGCGTTGGCGTTCTGAGCAGAAAAATCACGTTTTTTTTTTTTAGCTATAGGATTGTTTCACGCGTGACTATGTATTGGTATGTGAAGGTATATAAGTTACTTGTAACATGACTGTTAAGTAAATCACATATTTAAGTTGGAATTGGCATTAAGTCGTACTAAAGATCGTGGATAAGTGGGGGGATCTATGGGAATTCTCTCACGATCACTCAATCGAGGGTAATTAAAGAATTCATTTCAGTTAAGTGTTTGGTGTACTCGTAATCGTAATCAAGCGAATGTAACTTTAAAGGTGAAGAATGGTGATATTGTCCGATCATCAAGTGAATTCGATGGTAACCATTAGTTGACATCAGTTACGGATACTTTAGAATTGATGATCGGTTCAACTGATCTCTGATGTTGTGAGCTGAGCTTTCTTTACGTGATTTTACCTACTGCCATGATCACTGCTCTTTCGTCACAATTCTATTCAATTTTCACTCTTTCATTGCCATTGGCATGATCAATAGTGATACCTCAACTTGCACGATCAATTAGCTTGGGTTGGTTGGACAAAATTCGACCGACCATACTTTTTCCAAGTCTCCGCCAATCATTTCCGTCTTTCATTCTAAGAAAAATTAGAACCTATAAGACCTCATTCACTGGTAAGGAAACGATGATCGTATCATGATCATAAGTTAGATTTCCATCGATGCACTTGGCGTCAAATGTCTGAGCACATTTGTCAGTCAACACACCGCCAGGCAGTTCCACTTTTAACATATGAATTCCAACAAATATTTCACCACAACGATGTTTTAATACCAGCAAAGATCGTGACAAGGTGATCATATTGCTACCTCAGCTGACTGTACTTTAAGTTCGAACTCGAGCTATGCCACAGCAACAGGTTACTTCCTCAATTAGTCATGTACGGTGCAATTCAGAAGTCTGTCACTGTAAACAGTGATCGCTGTAAGAGTGCCATTAATTATTACAATTTTTATTTTCTTCTTTTTATATAAATAACGATGCGGATAAATGGGTTATAGCGAACTAGATACGAGTAGAGTAATAGCTACAACTATCTTAATGTCAAATGATGACGCGGCACAACTAGACGCCAAACTACTTATGTACAAATACATATGGTCGGGCGAGATGAGACTGAAGAAGAGGTCTCTACTTTGAGGAGGTGATTTTAGCTATTTTTTCCTACACATGATTGGCATGCTAATTTTTCATTTACTTATTTATTTTTGAATTTTTTCCTGACACTTAGACGGAAGCGTGACCGTACGTGAGTGAAGTTTTGATTGCCATAAGCCGGATACGGATTTGAGTTGTTATGATCTTAAGCCTTAACTCTGAAGGAAGCGCTTAATGATCGATGCCAATGTCGATTTGTCGGAAGTAGGCCGGTTACAAGTTGGGAGAAGATTTTGCAAATTAATAGTAATATTGATCGACAAGTGATCTTCCAGTATGAGTACAATCTAAACAGACATTTTTGAAAGGCTAAGCGGTGCTACATTTATTAGTAACATCGTATACATATGTACCATCGAAATGTTGTTCTTGAGGATCAGTTGGAAGAACACTGAAGTGGCTAGATCAGTTAGGAAAACAGATCACGACAAGATCAGTGATCTTTTTTTTAATCAGTGACACATTTTCGACTCTTAAACTTAAAATTTAGCCTGTAACTAATATTACGAGTAAGTCCTTAAGATGGCTAATCGAATTTATGATACCATGGGCCATTTGATCTCCAAAGTCGTTCCCTTGGTCGTACGTACGAGTACGATTGACATTTCTCTCATTTTGGTTACCTGTGACCAAGTTTGCCTTCGTATTTATGTATTTAAATTCACCATCTCGCTCTGTATCATGGCCTCCCTCATGTACAATGTCAAAACCTATCAGTCTTGAAAATTCATTCGAAATAAGTCACCAAAATTTCAAAACAAATTCCCCTATGCCAATAGTAACTCTTTGAAAAATCCCGCTTTT
Source organism: Volucella zonaria (assembly GCA_963966105.1). Taxonomy (NCBI): domain Eukaryota; kingdom Metazoa; phylum Arthropoda; class Insecta; order Diptera; family Syrphidae; genus Volucella; species Volucella zonaria. Next base: position 58,400,042 of record OZ014532.1, on the reverse strand, counting down.
GTGATTGCAATTGCGCGACTCTGGAATTTATTCGCCAAATGTCAAAGCTATCAACTAACCTGGCTGGTCGTGCCACTTCAATACACAAACGCCTTTTCCAATGTTTATACGCGATCTCACCGCAGCACACCAACAGATCGAGTAGATACAGAACCAATGCTTATAGATACTTTGGCTTTCAAAGCCAAGCTCCACGTTACGTATGAATGGCACATCCATTGGTAGGGGGCCTATAGAATGCTATACACCTAACCGGCCCTGCTCTATACCTTTCGTCCTACACCCGCTAATACAAAAACAAACACACAAACGCCAAACAAACCAAAAGAAAACCGTCAACTATATGTTCATACGAATACCAGCTCATCGAAGCGATAGAGCAAACGGCATAAAAGATAAAAGAGGGAGACCAAAACAACAACAAATAAATTATAGCGCGTAGGTATGTTGTAAATAAATACGCGACCGCAATCACTTTGGTCGGTCTCGGACGGAGATCTCGGTGCCAGGCACCGACCGGTTTAATTTTTAGCTCGTTATCAACCGGTAGATGAACTGCAAAGAAGCAAAAGAAGAGAATAGACTTAATTGCAGACAATGAACACAAAAACAAGTGGAAGCGAGATGGAGAAAATCATTGCGCGCCACACAAATACGAGTACTCGTACCTATACTCTTGACAAAAAAAAAAAAAAAAAAAAAAACACGCTAACGAATTAAACGCTGCCAACTCAGATGCAGATACTTTTATAGTGAGCTAGCTAGCTGATTGTGAATGTGTTATGTTGATGATGATGGTGTGATGGGAAAATAGTAAAAAAAAAAACAACAAAAAGAAGCATAGAAAATAATAATAATTCAGGATTGCAACGATTGACAAGAAAGTCTTACAACTACAACGACGCACGTTAAGAAAAGATACAAAGATACGACTTATAATAGTAATACTTCGTAGCTCGCATAATAAGCAGTTTTTGTTGCTCGAGCTGTTCGTGGTTCACAATGGATAAAGGTAAGCCAACCTGGTGGTTAAGTTGCCCGCAATGCAGAACTAGAAAACTAGAAAACTAGAAAACCCACCACACTGCTAGATTACACACATTTTGCATGTTAAACTTCTGGAAAACTTGAGCAGCACCTAGGACGAAAGATATGTATAACTACCTACAGCCAGATGAATGCCCGGCTTAACGTCGTCAGGTTACGGCTAACTTACAGTTGCACTCTGCAGCGGATGCAATGGATGAAGACAAGAGAAGAGGTGAGGTTTTCAGTGGTGAAGAGATGCCCACGAAGCGAAAAATGTCATATTTATCTTTTCCTAGGTTTCGTGCGATACTAGATATGGTATACCTACTGCAATACCACCAGCCAAGTATTCGTATAATAGCAAGGGTGACCTGGATGATATGGTGCGGAAATGCCGTATCACACAAGTAGTCTTCATCTTTGAGTGACCTATGAGGTTCACCATGGGTAGGAAATCGTTGCATTGTTGTACTTTGTACAGCCCCTGTTGTTCTGTGGCTTGTTATATTCATTCTTTCCGATTTTTCTCTTCTTTTTTTTTGCGCCCATTTGATGCGACCAAGACGCGAGCGACGGCACTACCTACAATGTGAAATCGGTTTTGTGAAAACAGTGAATGAACTTACTTTCTTTTCCAGTCCGCCATTCGTATCTACAATTTGTAATTGTTTACGTAAGATTGTATCTCCATATATACGAGTATATATGAGTGACCATAGGGAAAAATTATTTAGAATCCAGCTTTATGAGTAAGGAATTTTTTTTCCTCCATATTTTCGTCCCACGCTTTCCAATTACACATTTGGCGGAGTCTATTCTGTGGACTACATCAGCATTGCATAATTGGGCCTTTAATAGTTTTAAATACCGTAAGAGTTGGGAACAATTGCATTCAGACATTCGAGATACTTTATTTGTAGAGTGTGGGTGGAGTGAGATTGCAATGTAAGGTTTCCTGGTATCTGAGATTGGAGGAGTATAAATTGATGGAAATTGCTGTAGAATGTCGGGGAGTAGACAGACTATCATTAGCATAGCGTACTTAGGTGCCTTTGAAATGAATTCACAGTACAAATCGCCGTAAAATGTGAAAATGAAAGGGAAAAAGTGCCAAGGGTCATCTATGTTGGGTGAATAGTGTGAATTTTCACACTATGGTGATTTGGTGAGTCAGTCAGTTCGGTATATATGATTGTTTTGGATCTGCAGTCCATTCACCATGTAATGATAGTCTTGTACTCGTAGTTCATTCGATGTAATTCAATCGTCTATAAATTCTACTCTGGAATGGGAAAAGCCCGCTCACACAAGACAATGGATGCTCACAAGCGTTTGTTAAAACTTAATTTAACCTATTCCGTGTCAAACTCAACTTTAAGCCGTCGTACGTCCGAGAAGGAGGAGAATAGCAATTAGTTTTCGTCTGATCTAGCCTATCACTTCTCACTGCGCTTGCTTCTGGACTCCCCAAAAGCGTCCAATTATTTGTCTGATGATTTGATGGCCATTAAGCCCCACTGGGTCAATTTGGAGACGGGTATAAACAACGGCTTGGGAGTAATGAATATTCCAATTCTTCAATAGATGCTTTCTCCGCCAGTACAGTGGAGAGGCATGTCGACTAAAAACTCTTCAGACGTGGAGAAAGTCCAACAGAATTACAAAAATCAGGAGATTAGGTAGTTAATGAGGAATGTGCAAAGGAAACTAAGAAGCCAGAAGCGAATAACACAATTTGTTGCTCCAGCGCCCCCAAATTCGAATTCAAATCCTAATGAACGTAGAACTCTACACCATGTGAAGAAATTCCTTATCAGATTGCACATATAGTTCACCCAGCCGACACTTATGGGAAACACAATCAAATTAGAGAAGATTAATGGTTTTGGTGGTACATGCATGTGTGCATCACGAACGCCTGCAATATTCTTAATAATCTCCAACTCCAATTCAGATAGGAACGGAAATCCCAACAGTCGATAGAGTGGTCCGATGATAAAGTTCGCCGCAATGATTATTGCCATTTGATCCTAAATCCATCACAAGCACTCCTAACGTGCAATTGGCTACCCTCAAAGGTTACCCGAATGCCTGCTCTAATGATCGAAATATTACCATCAAAAGGGTCGGATTGATCAAGTTAAGGTATTCGTTTGTTACGGCTCTGCCAACACTGGAACAATAGAGTGAAATGAGGTCATCTTAAAATTTTGGAGATACTCGTAAATCTGTTGTAGAGACAATGTAGCTCCCATTGAGTGATATGGCTCTAGTAGTGCTCTTCGATTCTCGAAACCGGAACAAGAAAAACATATTACCAAGACCGGCACGATAACCTAACTGAATAAAGGAGAGAATCTTGCCGTGCTTTAGTTTGTTCTCTAATCAGCATGTCTACGGATCAAGATTTATCCATCAATAGTTTAATCCGTTTCATATGAGGGACACCGGGACGAACGTACATAACGTCAACCAAACGTTGATATTTACCAGAACAACTCCTCCCATTTTACACCTTGTGTCCCTTTTTCCATTATTCCTCCAGCGTCCAAGAGGAGTGACGGACAATCATGAGTCCATCAAAGATCTGATCCTGTCCCCTAAAATTTAGAAAAAAAATTGATATGATGGTGTGTTTAATAGAAGATGCAAACGAGTGGCCTGCCAAGAATGAATGCAAGAGCCTAGTTTGCTTCTAACTGCTATTTCCTGATCTGTTTCGTTTGGTCTACATGATAAAGCCTGTTGTCTTGTTCTTCAACAACAACTACAAAAAACACATTCAAGATGGAATTGCAAGACACAATCCAGTTATGTAAGTCGACCATAGGCAATAATTTCTTTAATAAGAGATTAAGTGTAGATAGGCGATAGACGAAGGAGTTCATCTCCTTCACCGAAGGGTGAAAAGCTGCAAACTATGCTGCTGAGAGGGTTAAGGCCGTCTACCGATTCGGAGGAGCTCCTCGCATTGCTCAAAGAGAAGAAGTGCGCCGAGCTCAAATTCGTGGAAGTTAAGCCATTCGCAAATTATCGGGGTTGTCCCAAATTCCAATACATCAAAAGAGTAAATCTGGCTCGGCTGTAGAAAATGGAAGTTAAACGGACACCAGGGCATATACAAACTCCAGTTGTTACTCCTCAAGTTACCTACGCCCAAATAGCGGCACATAGGGGAAATCCGTTCCATCAAGCGAAGATTGCTTTTCAGGCCCCAGTGCCCAGAGCACCTTTTTCTCTATCCAGGGGCAGATGGCTCAATTCCAACGTCATATAACTGAACAGACTGCGCGGGCGGATCAAATATACGCCCTGCTGCCTACGGCACCTTATGTCGTAATGGGTACGTACGTGGCGGAGCAAACTCTGATTAGCATCGAACGACGAGCTGCACTGTTTAAGTTGCTTAAAGACCAAGCCCCTGATATACTTTTAGTTAGCGAAACTAAGCATACCAAAAGACACAAAATGAGGCGCAGAAGATACAAAATAGTACGTAGGAACCGACCCAACTCCATTAGGGGAGGAGGCGTTGCTATCTTTGTAAGAAAGGGACTGCGTTTCAAAAGAGTATACAGTCGTGTAGTACGTAGGTTTCAGATGCTGCAAGCATGCATTTTCTATATCCCTCTCCGTAGTGGAAAGCGGTTATACATGGTGTCTGTCTATGCACCTAAGGCTACTCAATCTACCTTATTCATCTCAGAGCTCGAGACACTTTTTCGATTTCTGAGGCTGGAATTGGAAGACAACTATTTTATTATCGGCGGAGATTTCAACGCCAAACATAGTGATTGGGGAAATAATACACCAAATACTAGAGGAAACCTACTATTCAATTGGTGGGGTCAGCACAGTTTGATGTATCGATTCGGCCTCAAAGCGACGGATAGTCCGTCGTTTCCTAGACACGGGTCCTATTTGGATCTCCTGCTGTTTGGCTCACGAATACAACTGACGGGCACTATAAACTGTTTACGTACTTTCGTGTATGACAGTGACCATTGCGGTCTCAACGTCGAAATAACTGTTCCCAACGAAACTGCGGAATTTGAAGAGTTTGTGGCGTGCGTTGGACATACTTCTCAAGAATACTGACAAGAGCACTCTCCCCGAATTCGCTCTACCCGCCATCCAACAGAAACCTGTTAAACGAGGAGATTGACTGGATGAAACAATCAAACGAACGGTGGACAAAACGTTATCTCGGTACCAACACGCCGACAGCGAAGACTTATTCCTCAACGCAACTATGAACGCACTGCACCGACATTAAAGTAGACTGCTGTCAAGACTAAAAACCTTGTACAGTTTACTGACAGACATAACCCGGAGAACAAATACTGGTAGCAGCAGACGTTGATCCAAATGAGGCCGATGATGATGACAACATCTTTGTGATCGAGGATACGCAGGAGAAGGTAGAAGCTATAGGAGCGACTTTCGAAGAAGTGTACAAGGCGAATGTTATCACTGGCCCAAACCACGATCTGGAGAATCGAGTCCTTGTGCACAATTTCCACCTTCGAAATGAAATTGCGAATTGGCGATTCGAGAGCTCCAGGTTTCACCCAGTTCAGTGACGAGAATATGGCAAATAAAGTCATCACCAATGAGAGGCTACTACCCCCGTTCATTTCGAACGATCTTCGCATCACGTAGAAGTACGAAATCAGTGGGAACCGATGAGATACCGAACATTGTGCTTCGACATCTCCCACTAGAAGCGGTGGACATTTACACCACCCTGTTTAATAATGCAATGAATAATGCACATTATGTAGGGCATTGGAAAACTGCGGTCGTACATCCCATCCCCAAAAGGAATAAAGACACATCCAATCCGGCGAATCTGCGCTCGATCAGTCTTCTTCCAAACATCAGCTTTTCGAAAAAGTGATCAATATAGTCCTGACTAAGTGGGTTGAGGACAAAGATAGAGTTCCGAATAATCAATTCGGTTTCAAGGCGGGGCATGATGTCATTCATGTTGCGTCTAAACTGGTTTCTGATATTCAATGGAACCAGGGCAAGAACCAGTGCACTGGTACCTGACTGACTGACTTGGAAAAGCCTCTCCAGTACGACAGAGGCGTCATACACCGCAGTGCGGAGTCGCGACATGAGGGATGTTGCCCAGAAATTTTGGTGGCCTGTTGAAGGAGAAGATCCTTCGTTACGAAAAAGTGAATGTACACACAAAACTTTGTCAAGAATGTGGAAAAGAATATTAAAATTTGCTGGTTTGACTAGTTTAAGGACTTGCAAAATTTTCTAAAAATTGTACATCGACGCTGAATGGTTGAGTGGCAAAAGATCAGTGACAAGATAAGGAAGATATTAGAAGGGTTTCCAAGAAGACTGTTGGTGCAAAATTTAGTCTGCCATTAGCAGGAGATACAAGCGAAATGAATTGACTTTTCTTGGCGATCTGCAATAGTGCCAGTCAAGTAAAAAGTGTTACAGTAGAAAACCAACTAAAGGTGGGGAGACCAGCTCTATGGAAGAATAGCCTGAGTATAGTATCTCGGCAATTTGATGGACATAACCATATATAGAAGTGCCTAAAGAGATGGATGGTAGATTAAACTTTTTTTGTTTTTAATTTCCTGCATAGTTGTCTTCAATGGTCTAGACATTCGAAAATCTAGACAGTGATTATGTTTTTCGCCTTCGAGATAAAATCATATGTTTTCAAAAACAAAAGACATGGTACGACCCGAGCCTGACAGAGGCTGTTAGGGATAGAGAAACATTTTTTCGGTCCTACAAGACCAACTCGACAGAGGAAAACGGATAAAAGTTCAAACGAGACGGGAATGACTGTAACGTCTTTCATAAGCGTGTAAAATTCCAATACGATCAAAACCTGAGGCAAACAATACTGCAATGTCCCAAAGGCAGTAAAAATGTTTGGTCGTTCGCCAAAAATATTAGAAATTATGCCTCATCTCCATCCCAACACACATTTACAATAACATTCCAGCTGTCAGCTTTTTGGACAAGGCCAATCTGCTTGCTGCACATTTTGCAGTCAGCTCAACACTTCCAGATTGTGCTTTGTCTCCGCCTACACTTGAGTGCGCCGAACCTTCAATTGGATAAATCTACTTTCGTACTGGTGTAGTAGCAAGAGTACTTTAAGATCTTAATATACACAAACGCAATGGCCAAGATGGTATATCTAACCACTGCGTAAGATTTTTCATCAATCCCACGATTTAGTACCCTTTCCGAGCAGATCGAAAACAGCATTTGTCCAGCCCGTCCCTAAAAAAGGCGAATCTTCCTCTCTCTCCTCCTACAGGCTCATTGTACTTAGGTTCCTTCTTTCCAAGGTCATGGAAACGTTGATAAACCGTCATCTCATGAGATATCTCGAAACACGAAAACATCTCAATGACCGGCAATATGGTTTTCAGAGCAACAGGTCCACTGGTGATCTGATGGCATGTATCACCGAAAAGTGGAACCAAAGCGTACATCAATCTGATGAAAGCAAGATAGTTGCACTTGATATTTCTAAGGCATTTGACAGAGTTTGGCATCAGGCTCTTTTGTCTAAAATACGTGCTTTTGAGATCGATGACTCTCTTCTTCAATGGATTAGAAATTACCTTTCGGAGTGTTCAATTCAAATTGTCTTGGACGGTTTCAAGTCTTATATTCACAAAATAAATGCTGGAGTGCCCCAAGGCTCCGTTCTGCCTCCGACACTATATTTAATTTTCACCAACGGTCTCTTGTCTGCTACTTCTAATCCTTTGCTGACGACAGTACTCTCTGCTTTTCATATTCGTTTCCGGACACACGTCCCTGCTCTTTGGCTGTAGAACGAGAAAGGCAGTGTATGTTAAGCTCATTAAATTCCGATATTAACAGCATAACCAATTGGGGAGCTATCAGCGGAATGGAATATAATGCTGCCAAAACTCAATGCTGTCTGCTATCATTAAAGCGAAATTCAAATACCCAGCCATTATCCATGAATGGCACTTGCATCGTCGAAACCGATAAACTTTCCATTCTCGGTATGTGTGTCAGTGACAACTTACGCTGGAATGCCCACATACTCGATGTCGTCAAAAAGTTGTGAAATGTTTAGGTTTCTTCAATCGATGTAAGAAATACCTTACCCCCTCTGATCGGGCCTTGATATATGGTATAAGGCATTTATCCGCCTTAACTTGGAGTACAAGGCCCACATCTGGTCGGGTGCATTCATAACATCTCTGCACCTGCTCGATAGGCTTCAAAACCGCGCGATAATGATGCTAATATAACTCAGTCAATGAACACCCTCAAACACCGACGAAATGTCTCGTGTCTTACTCTGTTTTATCATTACAGCAGGACCTCGATAATCCGAACGCTTCAGTAATCTGAACGACCCCCATGGGTCCGGGAACGAAAGCGAAAATTCGAAGAATTGATTTAACTTGAGTCTACTGTCACTCGCAGTGCCACACACACCACGCAATAGTAAGTCTGTCCCTTAGGCCCGGTGCACATGAACTGCAACTTATTTCTTTCTATCTATTTTGCAGTTTACGAGTATGTGCACCGGACCTTACTTTGTCCAGTAACTTTAAGTTGACGCGCAGGGTAAGCAGATGTACCGGAGAACTATGACGAAAAATAGTATCACTTCACATCAACAATTCCAATAATACGCAGATACAAACATTTGGATCATAAATCGTGGAAGATGACATGTCAATCCAGGACCATTACAACCCTTTAACTGTCAATCATCATCGTCAACAACAAAGGGGGGTCGTAAATTTTTGGTTGCGCAGCAGGCCAAAGGGATGACCAAAGGCTAACTGCGTAGGCGTAACTGCATATCTTCAGGGTGGACAGCTGCAACGAGATGATGAGGGAGGATCTTAAGTCATAAGTCATCAATTATCAATTGTCCTTAAAAGTGAAATCAGTACAAACTCTTTTATTTATCGAATCGGGCTCGCATTTTTTACACTCGGTTTGTCGTGCAGTTTTGTTTTAATTAAGAGCGTTGCGTGGTGTTTCTTCGAGCATTTCGTGTGCTTTTTAACAACATCGAAGAAACGGGAACATATCACATTTACAATATCACAAAAGTGCGAGATTTTGGACAAGATTAAGCAAGGTATCTCGTTATCAGGCCTTGCAATGCAGTATCACGTTGGAAAATCCACTATTTTTAATCTTGAAAGCAAGGAGTAAAAAGTAAAATCATTTGTAATAAAACAGAAAAGGGTCCAGGCACCAGAAAAACCAGAAAAACTCCTGAAAACTCCCAGCTTGAAGATGCTTTATTTGCGTGGTTTTTAGAGCAGCGAAGAAAGAACGTCCCTTTGTCAGGCGAAGTACTGATGGAAAAGGCCAAATGTCAGTTGGCCAAAGGTATACGCCAACTAAATCTAATCGGTGAGAAATTGCCGAACAATGTCGAAGCAGCTGTGAAGCCAGTCCAGGAAAAATTTATGGACGTTTGTAGGGAAAACGATCTGATTGCAGATCAAATCTACGAGTAAATGCTGACGAATCAGGATACTAGACAAAACACTGGCGTCGGGTTCAGAGAGTACGGCCCCTGGTTCCAAAGTATCGAAAAAGAGGATCACATTTGTGCCAAGCGCAAACACAACCGGAATGCACAAGCCAGCCTTTGCTGGTTGTTGGCAAAGCACAACGGCCACGTGCATTTGCAACAGCCAAAAAGTTACCAGTTCATTACACAGGTCAAAGAAATGCTTGGGTTACAAGACCAATATTTTTTTAGACTGGCTGAAAGGACATTTCATTCCCGAAGTAAAGAAATTTTTATTGAAAAAAAACCTACCGTTGGAAGCACTTTTACTTCTTGATAATGCACCAGCGCATCCACTTGAAGAAGATCTGCAATCGATCGCCGAAAATTTCACTGTTTTGTACCTGCCACCTAATTGCACGGCTCTTATTCAACCCATGGACCAAAATGTGATTCAAAACATTAAAGTGACATACAAGGAAAAACTCCTATTGCAAATTGTTGGCCAGCAAGAAGTTGATCCAGAATGCGCAGTGTCTGAACTGCTTAAAAAGACCAAAATGAAAGATGCAGTGTTTTCAATTGTCTTCAAATTTAAAAATTGTCAAATTGTCTTGGAAGCCGCTGTGGCCTTTATTATTCGAATCAGAGGAAATATCTAGCCAAGATGTAGATGATTTTGATCATGAAGATGATCTCCCATTAAGCATTTTTCGTAACAGAGTCTTTTCAGAAGTAAACACTAGCAATTTCTTGTCAAGCAATGATGACATTGACTGCCAGGAGCAGTTAACAGATGAAGACACAGTAAGACAAGTAATGAATCAGCAGAATTGGAGTCATCGGAACCAGTTACAAGGATTCCACATACTCAAGCTGTGTTTGCCTTAAATACTTGCTTAGAATGGGCGGATGAAGTCGATATTTCGATTCCAGAAAAAATGTTATTACGTCGCTAAATACCATTCGTCAAAGTTCTATATTGGAATTTTTTAAAATTAGCGTAATTACATAAATTGCATTACACTCTAATACTCGTATGTATTACATATACAGGGTGAATGACTTAAACTCCAACTTTTTAAAATGATATAATTTTTTTAGTTTTTGATTAATTTTATTGTGCCAAAGCAAAAAATGTTGGAAAATACATCAATTTTCAAATTGTATCAGTAGTTTTCAATATGTCCACCGTTGGCGCGAATAATGGCCTTGAGACGGCCGAAGAAAGCATCGCACGCTGCACGCAAGTGGCTCTCCGGTATTTTGGCCCATTCCCGTCGAAGTGTTTGTTTGAGGTGGTCCAAACTTTAGTATTTTTTAGTGCCAACGTTCGCCTTCAAAATACCCCAGACCAGACAGAGAAATCCAACGGATTTGCATCCGGAGAATTTGCAATCCATTGTGTCGAAGAACTGAAGTGTGTAACATTGGTTTTTAACCAATCTGGGTTGACGCGCTTTGTGAGACGGTGCCGAGTCTTGTTGAAATGTCCACGGTTTCCGACCGAAATAATTGTTTGCCCAAGGCTTCAATACTGCCTCTAAGACAGTTTTACGGTATACGATCGCATTGATTTTGACGCCACGGTCCAAAATACGAGCGGAGAGCGACTATCGGCGGTTATGGCGGCCCAAACCATCACCATCGGTGCTGCCTGCTTTCTAGTGGCCGTCCGAAGGTGTGAATTTTCGAAGGACCTCTCTGGCAAGTAAACTCGGTCATTTTGTTTGTTGACATATTGCTCGATAACAAATGGCGACTCATCGGAAAAAACCAAATTCGGCAACTCACCGTTTTCGTGCAAGCGTAGCAACCCCTTAACTCTTTCGACTCTAAATTTTTTCTATTACGGTGTAAGATCGTGTGGTTTTTGTAACTTCAATGGCTTAAGCCCACGCTCATTTTTCAGTATGTGTTGCATCAGTTCCAATGATATGTTGAGCTCACGAGAGATTTTTTTCCATTTCGACTAGGATTTCGTTCAATTCGAGCCTTCACTTTCCGAACCATTTCTGCCGATGTTGCTGTTATTTTCTGACCACCTCCTTGGCGTGCCAGCATCATGGCAACGATCTGTGTTTCGAGACACAAATGATTTATTCACGTTGAGGTGCTGGAGGGCTCTAACGATAGCTACTTGTGGTTTTCCAGCCAAATATAATGCAATCACACTATCACGATTGAATTCCATTGTGGATAAAAATTTTTCAACACAACTGAGACGCGATGCGTTTAAAAGGCTTGTAAATAATAAAATTATCTGTCATGTGTCAAAATTTGAGCTCACTGTCATGAACGGTTTGGAAATTATAGCAGTCTGAAGTTGGTTGCAGTTACAGTCATTCAGGGTGTATAGTATAACATTATTAAAATATATTTTAAATTACGAAAAGCTTTGTTTTGTTTCGAAAAATGCCTTCAAAATGTCTGCATACTATAATCCGAACGATTCGCTAGTCCGAACAGGGTATAAATTTTGGGTGTTCGTATTATCGAGGCTCTGCTGTATTTCTACCACCAGTGTTCCATTAAAATCGAGAGTAGCACTCCGTCCATTCAAATTTTCCACCGTAACATCCGTCTCGCTATGAATGCACATCAGTACACCCTAAAGCCTAGTTTCGGACGTACTCTAAAATATCGTGATTAATTTCCAAGCCGTACAACTCGCTTAAGGAATGTCTTGCCGATCTCTGTATTTCCTGGTCATTATAACTTACAAACATTTAAGACCAATGTACATCGGTACCTCCCTTTTCTTCCTCCCTAAATTTTCTTTGCCCGCGCTGTGTACAAATACTTGAGCGCGCTCATTTTTAAATGTTGCAAAAGAAGTTGTCTATTATTTAGTTTGCGAAACATCATAGCAGCGTTCAGAATAGAGTTTCTCTCTTGTCGGTTATTAAATTTAGCTATCACTGGAGAGTTGCCACTACTTGTTTTTGGTTTTTCAGCCAATATGTTTCAAAATTATATCTTGTTGAATATGCTACATCATATGCAACAGGATGTAAAAACACACAGTGAATATCTCTATTAACCAACGTTGTGGTCAACTGAACTTTCAATTCAATCTACTTATGCAATTGCAAAAAAAAAGTTCAGCATGTATGCGTAGTTAACCTTCTAAGTTTGCATTTTATCTTCTGGCTCTCTTTATAATTAAAAATAAAAAATCTCAGATACAAACTTGTTTTGTTACTCTACCCTGGGGTAGACATCTATTTAGTACTTAAATGCTAATGCATTCCATGGATTTCTACGAACTCATTTCTGTACAAACTGCTTGTATCCAGTTGCATCCAGAATAATGATGCAGACATATGTGCATGAGTACTTAATCGACAGCAGAGTGGTTTTGCATGAAGAAAATGGAAGCAAAACTAACTTTTAACTGCTACCAGGAATCAATCAAAATTACTTAAGCGGTGATGTTATTGTTTACCACATCCACGCATCATCTATCCGTATCTAAGGCCTTTCCTTGTGGATTTAGAAGACTAGTACCTAACCACTAGTTTTTGAAATGTAAAACCATGATTAATGTTCAACCTAAATTGCAGAAAACTTCAAACATCCGTATATAGTACTGTGTTGTGTCCATCAACGATGATTTACAGCGTCATCGTCGTTGCTAAAATGATCACCATCTTTCAGCTTCAATAATAGTATATGCACTTTCTGTCAGAAAAAAGATTAACAACTGTCATCCCAACCAACTGACAGTCTGTTGCATACGAATACGTAATATGAAAACACTGGTCTTTTGCTTACGAAACCGAAAACTATAGAACATATTCGTTATCGTATACGAGAGTGCTCTAACAATAGTCCCGCATGTTGGATGTTGGACATACGAGTAAGTACTCCGGGAGTAAATTGTAAAAAATTGCATTTTCAACCTAAACTCCTGCTGTTTCACCATGGCACTCTGTGCACTACAGATACAAAAAATATATTGTACGACTACTAGAGTACGAGTATCGAGTTTGAGTTTGAATAGATTGCTACGAGTACGAGTATGGTATCTACCGGATAACTTACACATGGTTGACGACCGTTATTGATGTCATCCTCAAGTGATTACAATTTATTTTTCTTGCTTCCCCCAAGTTTTGTGTTATTCAAAATGAGAATGGAGATCTAAGGGCAATGGTTACAGTTACAGTTACAGTTACAGTTACAGTTACATTTATATAACTGCCACCAATTTCATCAGTCTTCAAATACGTTTACAACTACAATATACCGAATACTTGTCACTTTTCATATATTAGAATACACACACATCTGTATATAGTACAAAATGTACAATAATACTCTCTAATACAGATACAACTCGTTGTTGTTATTATTATGGTTATCCTCGTTGTAATCAAATGACCTCAAGTGTAGAGGAATCTAGCACCACTTAGAGCAGTGGACCGTACTATGAGATGGCTGGCATTACATGTGCCAACTGTGACAAACGTTGGACTAAATTGATCGCCTAACACAATCAGGAAGTCTTAATCTCTCTCTGTCTTTCATAGAAATATCAACTCCTGTACAGACATCCATATAAATGTACATATGTATGCTACGTACTCATATTCATATTCGTATCTATGATTTTAGTTTTGTCAACTGGCCACCCAAAAGAACGTCATTGTATCTGATAGAATAATAAAACTAATAACGATTCTATTGCTAACACCATTGTGTCATCGGCTTTATTGTGTCATGTTTCGCTTTCATTAGATTTGGCAGAATTCAGACCCCGATGGCGTGCGCTGGACCGCACAATCTCTGCCCATGATGTACGAGTATCTTATTTATATCCGTATCTCGTGCGTATTCCTTTCAAATTTAATTTAGTAATTTTTTTTTTTTCTCTTTGCTGGTCGTGAAAGGTCTTAGAAACTTTAACAATTACATAGATACGAATACGAATACGACTACGACTACGACTATGAGCACGAGTATAAATCAATTCATGAGCTACGAGTACAAGTATTTTGGATTTTTCGAGTGTAATCCATCAGAGTTATGACATCGCAATGTGAATGGACACATCCATTCAAACTTGGTAGAGTGTTGTAATGCGGTTCTGGCGGTTAACTTAGCTTGGGAAAGTTGGATAGCGGCTAGATTAGGATGATGGGAAAAGAAACTTTTCTGTGGTTTGGTTTGGTTTTGGGGATTTTTGTTTTTTTTTTTGTGCTTTGCCTCTTTTTTATGGAATTCCATTGTCGTTGATGGATTCAGTCCTTAACAACATTTCGAGTTGTCAGATGTGTAAAGGCAACCACAATGGCTTAACTCGGCGATACACAAATGGATTTGTGAAGAGCTACTTGGTTAGCAGAACAACTTGAAGTTTTCTGGTGTTATTCGTAGTTAGTACGATTTGATGATAAGTCTACCTTCGTTTTCTATATGCCTGACTGAATAATTGTGCGATGGTTAGTGACTGGCTACTGCGATTCATTCTGTACCCTAAGGGATTAGGGAAATACTCGTAGCGTAAGAACTGATTTGAAGTTAGTTTACGTTGGCTTATCCAGTATCCTGGATCAGGGGAAAATGTTGTTGTTTATCGTTCTTCTTTTGTGGTGGTCACAGTGAGTTGAGTTTAAGACTTTAAAACTCCTACAATGAAAGAGGGGTGAGTCTTGAACCTGTAGTTAGTTTTTTTAAAAGTGTTTGAAGGATCTTTGATAAATCAATGAATCAAGGGTATTCCGGCTGCTTTTTCCTAAAGCAGAAATTCGTATAATGAAGCTACCCCGATAAATCTATGTGATGTAGGCATACACCTTTTAGAATTTCTACCTCACCTTAGCAGAGTAGTTTGCCAACGTATCTCATCAAACAGCCACCTACCTCATTGCTACTTCAAGGTGATTGACTAGTGAACAAATGTGTTCTAGTAGTACTCCAGACTTGCGACCAACCATGGAAAAATGGAAAAACCCTCGAAATATGGCCTCGATTTTTCGTGATGGTCCTTGCTAACATTTAGTGCAGAACAATGTAAAGACATATGCAAATTTTACATATTGGGAAAGGTGACCCTCTATCCAACTGGCAGATATTCTCATAGGAATGCATCTAAAGAGCATTCTGCTATATCTAACATACTATAGTAGCAACGTAGAGTAGAGTAGGTAGGGTAGGTAAAAGTGGCTGTTGGAAAGACCAAACCACTTAGGCCTATTGGCCCATTGTGATGACACGTCTGTTTATAATCCGATTACTCATGAAACCAGTTTGAGCTTATGATGAAACGTAGAAGACTGTTAACGTCTATCGTCTTTAGATCGCTTAAGTCATTTTAAAAGAATGCTCCTAAGTGAAATTTTCTTCTTTGGGAGAGTGCTAGACATGTACAGAGTTGGTGCAGGATGGTCTCCTCTTCGTCCTCGTTCAAGCGCCAAGCCTTCTTGCATGATTGCCTATAAGGCAGTGTCCAGTGATAACACCTATGATGGCGCTGATATGTTTCCTATTTAGGAGGATCAGAATCTTAGAGCGATTCAGATCCAACTTTGGCCAGATCTATTGGTCCAACAATCCACCTAAGGTCTGTTCTTTTATTAGCATCCAGCTTTTATATTAATGTGTACGTAGCGATTGCGATTGCTATGCTACACTTTTCCGGTAGAGTGGTTCTTATGTTCGTCGGCCCTACAATGATCGGCATTCAAAGGTGATATTAGGATTTAATTAGACTGAGTCCAGCGACTTGATAGCGGCCTGACTGTCCGAAAAGATGCAGATATCACGTTTTTCTTCAGCTAGAACAAAGCTTCTTTAATCGCCAAATTTCCCGCCTGGAACACGCTACAGTGATTTGACAGACGGAAAGAGGGGCTTGGATTGAGTTTATCTGAGAAAACACCGCCACCAACCCCGTTATCGGTTTTAGATCCATCTGTGTAGAAATCATTCACTTTTCCTCCATGAAAGCATCTTCCGTCCAGAAGGATCTAGAAGGGAATCTTACATGGAAATCTTTGTTAAACCGAAGTTCAGGTATGGTGTAATCGATGTTCTCTGTGAGGATTCCCAGCTGCAGTTGCAGCTAGTTGCCTGCTGAAGATATCGAGGGGTGTCAAGTGAAACAGAATATCTAATGCCGCGGATGGAGTAGAATATAGGGCTCCACTTATTTTGACTGCACTTTCTAAGGCCGTCCACCAGACAACAACCTCGTAGGTGAGTATCGATGTGTAGCCAGTGGGCTATGCGAGGTCGAAGCCCCATTTTTTCCTAATGGCTTCTTTGCATGAGAACAAAACTACTGCAGCTTTCTTGATTCTTTCTTGAATTTTAGGTTTCCAGTTTAGTTTCCTGTCAAAAATGAGACCCAGATATTTTGCTGTAGCGGAGAAGACTAAACTAGTACCGTTTATTGAAGGAGGGTCTATAATTGGAATTTTGTATTTCCTGGAAATGAGGACAAGGTAAATGTTATGGGGGTTTATTCCCAATCCACAGCGATCTGCCCAACGAGTTAATCTGTTAAGATTTAGCTGAAGGGATTCTTTAATAATATTAGGATGCTTACCTGAGATGACTGTAGAACATCATCTGCATAGGCAAACACCCTGTTACCAACCGCTTCCAGGTATATCAGCAATTCATTAACCCCTAAATTCCAGAGAAGGGGAGAAAGGACACCGCCTTGCGGTGTACCTCTGCTGACGCATTTGGACTTGATTATCCTGCTGTTTAGCATAAGACTGATCAACTCCCCAAGTGAGTCGTCTACCTGCAGAATTGAAAGCGCAGTCGTGATCGCGGATGTCTTGATGTTGCTAAGGGCATCTTCTATGGTCAGGAAAGGAACCATTGTGTACTCTTTATATTGTAGGGACCGTTCGACATGGTTAGTCAGTGAATGCAGCCACTGACTTTCCTTTACAGTAGGTATGTTAAGTCGTTGGCAAAAGTCGTGGTACAATTTTAGCTCGTATAGGGATATCAGTTAGTCGTTCTAGAGTTTTCAGACGGAAAGATGATAGACTTATATGTCTGAGGTCCTTTGGGACAACATGAGAACATTTTCCGGCTTTGGGAATGTGAATCAGTTCTACGCAGCTCCTCGTAATGTTCTCTAGCATAGGTCGGATAATATGTGGACCTTTGTAGCTCGGCAGGTAATATACCGCCCGGACCATCAGACTTGTATGGTTTTAAGCTATGGAAAACCAAGATTACAAGAGACAAACTGCTCTGGGCAGCTGGGCAAGACTATGAATTTTGGTCACAGTTGCAGTAGTCCTGTTTAGGTTGCTATTGGAAACGAATAAGGAGCTACCGGTAAGTGGGTGTCTAGTAGCAGGTTGAGTGATTCATCACTTGAGGTTGCTCAAGAGCCGTCGGTTTTTTCCAAACATCTAGGCATCATAGGGATTTTTCACATCCGCAATATCCCAGAGGTTTCTGTGATTTTGTGACAGAATGATCTCCAGGATTGTCTGCCTTCCTCAGTTCGTTTTTGTATATTTTGAAGGATTCTTTGTATGAGTCCCAGTCAGTCACTTTTCTTGTGCTTTTTGCTAGGTTGAATGTGCTAATGTGAAGAGGGCAAGAAGCAGCCATAGCCTAATCGAAATTTACTGTGAATTCTTTGACTTTCATATCAAGCTCGTTGGTGTCACGCGGGGGGCTTGAGAGTACAAAGGATAGCGTTTCTGACAGTATTCCTCTGTGTTTTGGCCAATTAGTTTTCCCATAATTCCGGAATGCTCGTTGGCTGGGAAGAGCATCACTCAGGCTGAAAGTGTGCAGGCGATACCATCCAGTTCATTAGCATTTGAGTGATGTTGTCGGAGACAGGAGTGATATCTGGCACTTCCTGTCAGACGTAGATAAGCTACAAGTTGAACGTTGAATTTGCGGTCGAAAACGGACTGCACCATCTTCTTGTTCTACCACGGTAAATGAACGTCTTCACGATCAACCTTTGGTCCGGTAACATAATGAGACTGGTGACAAATCGCACGATCTAGCCGGTCAATTCACCGGTCCAAAACGAGAGATAAATTGCTCACCGGACTCAATTCTCGATTGGTCCATCGATTCGCGTGCTGTGTGGCATATAGCGCCATCTTGCTGGAACCACATGTTGACCAGGTTCAGCTCGTGCATTTTGGGCGAAACAAAGTTCCAAATCATTGAACGATAGCGGGCGCTATTGGCGGCAACGTTGCTCTCACGGTCACAGTGCATTTTTCTTGGTGCACAGGCAGCACTTGTATTGCATGAGGTAGCTCATGGGACCAAATACGGCAGTTTTGTCAATTAACATACCCATTCAACCAGAAATGAGCTTCGTTGCTGGAAACAATTTTTCGATAAAAAAGCGGATCTTCCTCTAGATTTTCTAACGCCCGCTAACTAAAAATTCGACGCTGTGGCAGGTCGTTCGGCTTCAATTCATGCACGAGCTGTGTTTTGTAGGGTTTTAGGCCAAGATCCTTGCGTAAAATGTTCCACATAGTCGAGCAATACAATCCCAATTGCTGCGAACGGCGACGAATGGACAAATCACCGTCTTCATTTTAACACTGGTGAATACAGAAGCTATATTTTCCTCTACACGTACTCTACGCATTCGGGTAGGTAACTTGATGTCCAATAGCGCGAAATTGGTGCGAAATTGGTGCGAAATTGGTGCGAAATTGGTGCGAAATTGGTGCGAAATTTGCTCACTATGGCTTAAATTGCTTGCTCAGTAGGTCGATTATGACCTACAGATTTTGATAATAAAATTCAATAGTTTGTAAGGACAACGGATGGAAGTCTCTCCATGATGAAATGGCAATGCTGACTGAGTTTGTTTGACTTTGTCACGTATCATGAATCATGCGTGAGCTGTCAAATATATAGCACTGAAAAACCAGCACAGCAAAAAATCACCTTTTATAAAAACAATCACTTTGTTGACTCTGGCAATAGCGTGTTGAATGTTGGCCTAAAGCTCGTTCAAAGTGGTTGGCTTGTTAGCGTAGACTAAGGACTTGACGAAGCCCCAGAGAAAATAATCGAGTGGTGTCAAATCGCATGAAAGCGGCGGTTAATTGATGAAGGCTCGCCATAAAATGAGCCAGTCGCCAAATTGTCGAGCTTTAACCACCGAAAGTCGGTTAACATCTCTCTCTCTCTGAGACCATTGACGGAAACGGTTCCATGATGCCGCCATGCCATAAACCGCACCAAACAGTCAATCTTTGTGAATCCATTGATGCTTGACCGAACACTTGTGGATTGTGTTCGCTCCAATAATTTTGTTTGTTGACATAGCCGCTGAGTCAAAAATGGGCCATGTCCGAGAAGTTGATTTTTCGGCCAAAATCCAGATGTCCAGTCAATTTTTCCAGCGCCCAATTAGCGAACTCATGGCGATGCCTATGGTCGTACGGGTTCAATTTTTGCGTCAGCATAAACTTATATCCAACCGCAAAGTGAGCGGGGTTCACTCTCTGGGGATGCCCGCTTTAGCTAATCCGCGTCGAATCGACATTTCTGGGTCTTCCTCAATACTGGCCACTACGGCGTTATGTTTCCTCATTTTGCGCTAATCCCTGTCTGATTAGTGGCTTAAGATCCAAAAGAGACTACTCATGCTCAAATCTTTCTACGGTGTGACGAATTGCCTGCAGACTGAAGCCGGGATGACGACCGACCTCATGACGAAATTCAGATTGCGAATTTACAACAGAGCCGGAATTTTGATGATCTTTTTTAATAATGCCCGCACATTCGGCAAGCGTAAAACGATGCTTGATGAAATGGTAAACCTTAGTGAGTATTGTGACAGCCGGATGTCATTGGTAACTTTCACAGCTGCCGAAACATAACAATTGGAAGAACTATCATTGCAATCTGGTCACCAGTTACCTTTAAATAAATGTGGGCGCAGAGAGGATATTTTCATTCCGTGAATTCCGCTGATTCCTTCTATCTTCTCTTTTCATTTCAAACGACTCTAATTCTCCGTAGCATTCTGCTTCGCCAGAACAGTCAACAAGCCGTAGGGTCAGACGGTAAAGACGGTCGGCGTAGACCCTTAATGCATTGCTCTCCCACGCCCACGTCGTCTGTTTGATTGTCCGGAGCTCCTGGCATCTCTTCATTTACGCTCCCGAGAAAGAAACAAGTTCGAGTGTTTTCACTCCTTCCGGGAAGCAAATGAGTGATGTCACTTCGCTCCCAGCGTCTTGAATAATGTAAGCTGGGTGTTAGTGACGCAAAACTCGGAATTAACGAATTAAAAATATTTTTTTTTAGATCTCAAAGGATATGAGTATCCGATTAAGAAGCTAATATACTACCACTTGCCCCACGGCCACCCACTAAGGTCTCATTTATTAAAAGCCTACCTAAAATTGTAAAGCCTAAGGAACGTTCGCCTTATCAATTATTCACTATACAAATCGCGTACCAAGTCGAAGTAAGTAGTCCATAAAACCAGATAGCGGAAGCTCAAATTTGAGAAGCTGGAATTAAAATGAATTACTCCCGGTTCCACAAAGCCTCTTTCGACTAGACAGGGTTATCCTAAAGTAACACTCCTCCCATGATGTTCTTGCGCCCGGGAATGAAAGAGTCTTGGGATGTATTGTCCGACTGAAAAGTAGTTTAAGGCGCGTACGAGTAGATAGAGTTAAATGCCCAGCGACTAAAAAAATGAAAGTAAATAAGATGTCGCGACTACATAAGCAACGCCATCATGAGCTCCAAGCCACAACAGACCAAGAAGATCCCAACTCTCTTTAAAAGAACAAGTTATGACAAATGACAGAATGATTCGCTAGGCGTTGATGGTAGAGTTAGCAAGTGTCTTACTTACATGTCCCCAACAAAAGACGACGGCCAATGACTAATTGACATTGCAGCAGTTCCTATATGCGATGGTAAATTCCATTAAATCTCCAGAAGTCATCCAGGAGCGCTGTCATGTCCAATGTTTGGATTCTTTGAACTCGCGCTTATCATCTTTTTACAGATGTCATATTTTTGTCGCAGGTTGTCTAGGATTTAATCATGGGAAAGCCTATCCGCTAACATCGTTTACAAATTATTCACTTACATTGTCGTAACAGTGAAACACTGAAAAGCCACAAATGAAGAGAATATTTCGGCTGCACGCCAGTCGGCAAATCTATATCGCAATCAATCAATTCGTGAGAGTTGCGCGTCTCTCGAATGTCCCCGTAGCGTATTTTGGGAAAAGACTGTCTGTATAATATGGGACTGACCCAAAAGATGAAGCGAAACGTCCATCGTGTGCGTCAAACTTTTATTGTTTGGCCTATCCAAATTTTTGTTAGTAAGAAAAATTTTCGCATTTGGTCAGCGAACAGCCGGAAATGTTCCAGAAGCGCCGGTTGTACACGCAAAGACTGATGCCTTTGTGTGGTTTTCATCACGGTGTTGTAATTGGGCAGCACTTCTTCCAAAGCGATACCTGCAGGTAGGTTTCAGTCAACAGAGATCGTTATCGTCCTACATATTTTAACCGTTTTTTCTTTCCTTCTTTAAGATTAACAGAAACTTGAGGTCTTGGAGGATATGGTATCTGGTTTCAACCGAACGCTGTCACCTGCAACAGGCAATGAAGTTCGGTGATAGTCTTACCACCTTAGATGCCCATTTTTTAAAGAAATTCCCCCGATAAGTACTAAAAATCCGCTCTTATCACTACAGTTCATTCAGTCCAATGAATCTATCCTACCATCTTTCAGAATTAGTTGTAAAGTCAAAGTTGAAGTGGTTAAAAGTTGCCGATTGAATAAGTAACTATTAACAACAATTACGCAGTTGAGGGAGTACACCTTTCAATCAAATAAACTGCACCAGTTCATGGGACATTTACATGTCTACATTAACCAAATCCAAAACAGAATTGAGAAGATCAAAACCTCCAAATTTCTCCAATGAGCCTTCAAACAATAGCATGGATATTTTACTTAGACCAGATCTAGTCGAGAACAAACACTGAAATTTCCACTTGAGGTACACTTCCCAGGCTCGAATCTTATTTCATACCTCCGATTACAGTATCTATCATAACGATAGCAGTACCAACAGTCTGTCTGGAAAAATCTCTAGCTAAGACAGTTAAATGGGCCATCAATGTCTTTCAAGGCATTTTTCAGCTTCGATTCAAAAAAAGGTCAGGTTACCATCCTAGCAACTATGATAGGCTTATCTAGGTCCAGTCTCAATCTGGGATAACCCTGGACCGAGGTAAATGTAGTTCTTATCCTCAGACTAGGGAACAAGTCCAGTGAGCTACTTCAATCTTACCGTCTTATAAGCCCCATATCATTTTTTCTTGAAACAATCGAAAGACTAGACGCTTTTACCAGAGAATACGTAGATAAAAGTAAACCACTGGGCCCAAATCAGTGCATCTAAATGAAATGTAGTATCACAGACAAAAGACGTATAACCGCGACGAAAAGACGCGTCATTATGTGCTTTTCTAGATATTGAAGGTGCTTTTAACAACACCGGATGCAATTCCATCTCAAATGCCATTGAACTCAGAAGTAGTGATTGCCCTACTCGCAGATAGGTGAGAGCAATGCTCGTCATCAATTACTAACTCAGCAGCGAGAGGCCGTCCGCGACTTACTAGCTGAACCAGAAAATGTTGGCTACAAAGCCACTGGCCATGCTAATTCATGGTGAAAGCTAACCAATAACCATCCAAAGCAAATTTGAAACAAAATGCAATTAGTAGTGTCTGACTGGTGCGCTGGAGAAGACCTCTCAATCAATTCCCGAAAGGCTATATTAGTCGACTTTAGTCGAAGAAGAAGACTGAGTCTTGACAATATTTCTCTGAACGACCAATGAAGTTAAATATCTAAGACTCGTTCTAGATCGCGAGATTATCAAAGGGTTAGTAAACGCATGTAAAGGGTGTTTTTTTTTAGAAGTTTGCTTTTTAAACTGGCAACACTGTTTCTAGAGATTGTCAATTTGACAGTTGAAAGTTGATTTGTAGTTTTGCCATTTTACGATGAACAGATTAATCTTGGCTTAAAACCTTATAAGATCAAGCTTGAGGAAGAGTTGAAACCGTGTGACCATTATGCGTGTCGTAGATTCGGTGAATGGATAGAAAACATGATTCAGCTTGACGCTCATGTTCTCCTTATAGGCCCATTTTTGATTAAATGGATATGTGAATTGCCGAATTTGGAGTGGAGAAAACCCAGAAGCCTTTGTCTAGACGCCATTAAAACCATTCAAACTCACTATTTGGTGTGCTGTATGGGCTGGTGGAATCATCGGCCCATATTTCTTTAAGAACGATGCCGGCCAGAATATTACCATCAATGGAGAGCGCTATAGAAACATGATTTCTGACTTCTTCGTATCTCAGTTGAATGGAATTGACGTGATAGAGCTTTGGTTTCAAGAAGATGGCGCAACATGCCACACGGCGCGCGACACCATCAATTTATTGCGGGAAACCTTTGCTGAGGGCATAATTCCGCGTAATTGACCTGTGAACTGGCCTCCACGATCCTGTGATCTCACACCTTTAGATTACTTTCTTTGGGGGTATGATGAGAACCAGAGACGTTGGACGATTTGGAAGTCAACCTTCGCCGTGTTATTGCTGATATACGGCCACAGTTGCTCGATAAAGTTGTCAAAAATTGGACTTCCCGATTGCGCTTTATTCGAGCTAGCTGTGTCACGCATCTGCCCGATGTGATATTTAAACACTAATGGCATAAAATGGTCTATTAAATAAATCTAATATCATAGCCATTAACATTAGCTTCAAGTGTTAGATTTCGTATTAAATTTCTATACCTCTAAAAAAAACTTGGGAGACACATCAAAAAGTCACTCATTAGATCTTCACAATGATGATCAGACCGATCATTGCCTACTCATCAGTAATATTGTGGAGTAAGGCAAACGAAAAACGATCATATGAAAGCTAGAACTCGCATGCGTAAGTATCTCCGGGGCTATGCAAACCTGCACCACAGCAACCATTGGAATTCTCATTGACATTGACAGTATGTCTATTGGACTTTGCAAGCAGGAGATTCCACGAAATGCTCCCAAATCGACAAGCATGAGACTACAAAAAATCCAACATCAAACCTTAATGGTAGTAGGGTAAATCCCAAAGGAATACACCGGAATAGGTGCAGATATCCGTGAAACAAATATAAACGTTGCAAGGCCAATGGGGAAAAGCGCCAGCGCCTTTCAAGCTGGACATCATGCCATCCAAGAATAAGGCAGTATGGAACAGAATTGAAAGGCACGCCCATCCATATACTCACGGAAGATCTCAAACAGCACTAAAAGCGTTAGGCCCAAACTAGTCTGACTTCAAATAGGTGCAACCCTGATTCAATATCATCAGGACTTATCTTAAAGCAATGTCAAGCTCTGATGAGTAGCAGGGCACAAGGGTATTAAAGGAAATTTAAAAAAATCCATGAATTAGCTAAAAAAAAGGCTCAACTGATCCATTCAGTGGCAAAAGCCTTTCTGCTGCATCAAGGATCAAAAGTTGAGAGAATAAAGTTCATTAGGAGAATACACCGGATCTTCCACAGGAAAAAAGAGTAATAGAACCCTCCAAAACTAAATCAGAATTATGCCATAACTTCAAGACTGGTCAAACTGGAGAAACTCAGAATTAGTCAGAAAACTGAATGTCGCTTGAAGACGACGAAAACCCAGAACACATACGCTATAAGAAGACATTGCTTTCTCAGAGAAATCTTAGTAACTAAGCGATGGCAAAGTATCTCCACGGGATTGATGGTCAAATTTATTAATAAAGTTGAGTCTCAGTAGATCTTTAAGTCGCAGTGCAATTGAACACCGGAATTGGCGGCTCAGAACTCCTATACAAAAAAGTCTATTGTCAGAAAAACTGAAATTTAAGACGACTCGGATTTGAACTCTCGATGCCAAATTGTTGAAATATCAGCCAAATTATGCGAAAAAGTCATAAAAAATTCGCTCCTGGCTATCCACTCAAGCAGGAGTTCTTGTCAGAGAAATAGTTGGCGTATCGCACAGTATCAGTCAGTTCACAGAACGACTATACACTATTCCGTCACATGCAGCGAGTCCAATAAAAGAGCAGCAAATTTAAAGTCGAGGTTCATCCTTTTTGTGTCAACGCCATAGATAGCATCGGCTTTATCGCCTAAGAGCAATATAAATCTAGAAACTTGGTAAACACTTAAGTAGAACTCCAATGATTGCCTACCATGGTAAACCAATGCTACTCCAGTCTGGCAGAGCTAAAGTATAAACAACTCTTTTACCTCTGCCGAGACCAGAATCCGTATCTACGTTTGCAGGCTTGAACAAACTGATGGTAGAGTGATGACGAACTGACGGGTTACTCACAGCAAATTGAGGATGGACTAATAAGAAGGATTAAATAGAATTTTATGGCCAATAGATATTCAAATAGATGACTAAAAACATCTCTTTATCAAAACTATCATCCTGAGAACGTTTAAAATTTACAAAAATTTATAAATCTATTTAAAATTTGTTTAATAATAAAATTTAGTGTAATATAGCAATTAATAAACTTACCTGTTTGTAATGGCAGAATATGTGTTGTTCTTTCGGCGTTCGCTACAAAGCATCCAAAATTATTTAAGGCGACAATGGCTATTACAACTACACACAAACTGATATTATTTATTCTATACAGGTGCTTTCCCATTACTTGGCGGGAAGTTCTCGACCTGGATCCACTATAAATAGGCGGATCCATTATCGAGATTTATCGGATTCAATCAAAACACCACTACCGTAAAGTAGTAGCAGTAAAATAAAAAAATATAAAAAAAAAAACAAAGTGACAATTATCGTTTGCCACTTTTATTTTCCGATCCGATCGCCAGCGGTTATTTCGTATCTTTATGTATTTTAATTCAAAATAAATTAATTATTATTATTTCCTTATTTAAAACAAATATTTTGCACTTCAATTAAATCACTAAACAAGACTTTAAATACAAAATGGACATATCACTTGGCTATTTTTTTATTTGAATAGCTTTCGTATAGATTTTTCTTTTTCTTCTATTTTTATTTTTAACTTTAACTTCTTTTTTAACTTTTATGAGAGAATGAACAAAATTACGAAAGAAAAACACACAAAACAAAACGAAAACTTAAATACAAAGCAAAAGAAAAAAAAAACAAAATCAAGAAAAAAGAATAAACGAATATCTTGGAGAAAACACTTTTCTTCTACTATTGATAAATTTCCGCCGTTGTTCCGTAGTAGTGTAGATACGTGCGTATTGTATCTGCAATGTAAAAAAAAAGAAAGAAAGAAAGATTGTTAAAAAATGTATAAAATACAGACGACGATGAAATAAGTAGAAAGTCTTCTTAAAGACAAAACCATTATTCACAAATTGAGAAAAAAGTGACGGCAAAAGAATGAACCCCTGCGGCAATCCACTAAGATTTTTCAATCATCCTTTAATGAAAGAAAAAAAATCAGTTTTTGTCGACTCACTAAAGCGATTGCTTCTAATCCATCTTGTATTGGACATACTCGTATCTACAGACACTTCATTCCTTCAAAATTTATTATGCACCTGTCTAATGTTGTTCCTTTTTTTTTCTGTCTCTCTCTCTCTCTTTCTTTGCCCTCTGTTATACAATTCTCTCCGCGTAAATGAGAATCAGATTGGGGGAGCAGAATGCTGATTTTGGAATTTTATTTTCATTTTATTTATTTTTTTTTTGTTCGTGCCGAAATTCAGATTTATCATTTGTCAGAGGGGTGAGAGTAATATCCATCTATTAGATAGATACTTGTGTTTCCCTTTAGATGAATTTCAAAATCATCCACGAACAATAAACCAAAACAGAATGGGATAGAAAAAGACGTAGCAGAACGCACAAAAAAAATACTCAGAGGGTAGATAGATGTGTTTAGTTGCGAATATTTAATGGAATTGTAAAGTATGGACTTGTGAATAAATTATTATATCAAAGGACTACCGCCAATTTGAGGGATTTCACCCAAAATTCTCCGATGTTAATGATGGACAAGAGGGGGATATTAATTATCATAAGCTTTGCTTAGATAAATTATTGTTTCCATTTAAAAATATTTACGCAATAAAATGGCAGAAGCTGTTGGCAGGCAAATTATAAAATCCAGAAAAAAAAAACCCATAATTAGATGGATTAATTAGGAACTGCTTTGTTCTAGCAATCCAAGCATATGAAAAATGACTTTCACATCAATCAGGGATTTTGGATTGAAATTGCTTGATCCCACTGGGATTTATCCAAAATTATGGATTTCATAAATGCATTGCTACAAACTAAACGATTTTAGACAACAACTTACACGAATCGATTAGGTACACCCTTCTACTGACTTATTTAAGTGAGCTGCTGTCATCGGTGGCAGCTTGCACTACTGACTCTATGTCTGAAAGAAAACTGCTGACAGCTACCGATTATAAGCAATTATCCGCCCATGACTTTTTACCTGCCGGAGGCGACTGCATCTTATTATCAAGGACTAATTACCGCCGGAGAAAGGCATTTGACACCTGTTGACAGCAAAAATAGGTGCGACAGGTCATAAAGACTACCTGTCATGAAAGTGAGGAGAAAAATCTCTGAAAGAGGAAGCTTATCAAATCTTTGTGGATTTTCGAAAAGAAATAGTGACATGACTTCGATTTGACAGATTTCAAAAATGTGTTCAAACAAGTCCTTGCTCCTTGCTCAGTATCCACAGAAGTAAAAGAGAAAAACAATTCATTTGAACGGGTCGCTTGGAATTTTACTTAACAATCCGATTGACATTCCTTTGTAATTCAGCCATTTTTTTTAATGACAATTAATTAGAGCGTGTTGGATCTGTAGAGGTCTTCAAAAAGGCGTTCGTTTGAGTGATGATTTCATCTTCGCAGCCAAATCACCAAGAGGTACTCACTGTTTCGACTGCTGCTTCCGGTTTATTGTGGCAGATTAACGTATACAACGATGCAAAAACTCGACCAAATTGCGGTTGAACAACATCAAACACTTCTTCAAAATTATCACACGAAACACGAAAAATCGTATCTTTATCCCTTTTGGGCTATTTTCCAATGCGATGGATATTGAGCGAGAGATATCATAGCAATATGTTGGGTATCCCGACGGTTCCTACCACTCGAAAGGAGCCCTGTTTTTGAAATTAACCGGGCGACGATAATATTTGTCATATTTCGTCATTAAACTCAGTGAGACCTGAGTTCTCGAATCACCAGTTCTTCATATCATTTCGAAGAAAGAAATAGAAAAAAAGATCCAGATTTTCCAGGTCGTAGTTCGTGACATCATTCTTATTTCTAGATCGCGACCACAAAAAATTTGTCATAATCGACAGGTTCTCCAGCATCTACATATACTCGTACATATTCCGATTTTTGGTGTTTTGGACAATACTGACTAACAGAATCCCTGTAATATTCGTTTGTCAATACTTTGAAGTTTTTGATCGACGATCAATTTGTCGATCTTTATGCCTGTCAGTAGGTGTTGCAGAAAGAGGGTAGATTCTGAGAGGTGTCAAGTGATGCCCAGTGTTGTAACCATTCCTACCCATCAAATGTGCTAGTTTTACCTCCAAGTAGTAACCATCGAGTGCAGGTCGATGTCCATCCGGACTGTATTTGCCAAAAATAGCAGCAATATAAACGTGATAGCAGATGAATTCCCCAGACGGGGAATACAGGAACAAAACAAATAAGACCTTATCTGGGTTATTCCGACATACTTAGAACTCAGGCCGGTAAGGATTTCCAAGACAAAGTCAAGGTCGTGGAAGTGTTCACATCCCTGAACGGGTTACTGGACTTGGTCTAACCAACCCCTTATATTAGGGGTATCTATTATATAATGGAACTGCTCTCGAAGTCGGAGATTGTTTCGCCAAGCTAACTGCCCAGCACATAGAAAAAAAAAACTAGGTAGCATACATACGAGTATCTCATCGCTTGTAGTGACGCATGAGGCCATTCACAATGCTGTTGCTTCCTTTGATGGCTTCAAGCCGCCCGACACCATTGGCATAAACTCAGTTATATTACAAAAAGGTAAAGACCAACTGCTTGTAACTCTGAAAAGATCTTCTAGCCTGGTACTAGCATGACTCTAGGTTGCCGGCAGACAAAATTAATGTCGGGAAATATATGTTGGAGGTCTGCTGCTAGATTACTGACATTGTGACGGGGCACTACACTATTAAGCACTAAATGTACCGGACATAAGTGGTACTAGATCCTGCGACGCCTGCTGTGAAAGTGATGACGACACTGCGGAGCACTTCTCAGGCACCCGGCATTGACATGGTATTTGCTGGTACTGTAGGTACTTTATCACTCAAGCGCTTACTCATTTTCTTACATGGATTACAATAGACTAGTTCGTTATCTATGTATAGAAAAAATTTGCAAATTTTGTTATTCCTCGTTACCAGGTATCTCTGCTCATCTGCAATATACCACCTTGATCAAAAAGTTCCCGGGGGACACTCCCATCGTTCCGATTTGAGTTCTGTTTTTTTCTTAAGTTGGTAAATCTGTTGTTGACAATCCCTCTAAATCTTAGCATCATAGCTTGACTTTTGTGTGTGTGGCGACTTTTTACAATTTTAGAAATGGAATTATATTTGCAACAACAAACTTGTAGTAAATTTTGCGTAAAAAACGGATTTAATGATGCGGGATCATTGGAAATATTGGAAAAGTGTTTCGGTAACGATTCTCTAAAGAAAACGGTCGTTTATCAGTGGCACGAGCGGTTCAAAAGTGGTCGTGAGTCAATTGATGATGATGAACGCAGTGGCAGACCATCGACATCGAAAACCGACGCGACGAAATTAATAATTTGGGTTTCTGTCGTGTAGCAGCAAAGTTGGTGCCAAAAGACCTCAATTTCATGCAAAAAAGAGACCGTGTTGACGTCGCAAAAGAGATGATTTGCGAGGCTGAATCCAATCCCACATTAATCAAAAGGATCATTACTGGAGACGAGACGTGGATTTATGAGTACGACACGCGATCCAGACATCAGGCAAGTGAATGGCGTTCACCAAATGAGCCGAGACCAAAAAAACCACGTCGTTTTCAGTCAAAAAAGAAGGCAATGCTTACGGTTTTTATGGATTACCACGGTGTAGTGCTTCATGAATATTTGCCAGAAGGCCAGAGAGTAAACAAAGAGTATTATTTGGGCGTTATGAGACATTTGCGTGAAGCAATTCGCCGAAAGAGACCAGAATTGTGGACAGACTCGTGGATTTTGCACCATGATAACGCACACATCATTATTCGTAATTTTTTGACGAAAAATGCAACAAATACGAGTACCATCCAACAGACACCGAATTCACCTGATTTGGCTCCCTGTGACTTCTTTCTGTTTAATTGAGGTACAAAATCACTACGGGGAACGCGTTTCAGCAGCCGAGAAGAAGTAATGGAAAAATCGCAGGAAGCACTGATGGACATACCGAAAAACGAATATAAAAAATGTTTCGAGGATTGGATCAAGCGCTGGCATAAGTGTGTTGCAGTCGATGGGGATTACTCTGAAGGGGACAATATAGATTTAGATGAATAAACTTGTATTTCCAATTTTCTGAATACATTCCGAGAACTTTTTGATCAAGGTAGTATGTATTTCCGCTATTGAATCTCCTTCGAATTTGTTGTCATTGTGCAGCAACCTTTTCTAAGAGAGGGCACCACTTGAATTAAATCCATACCATTTTCAGTTAGTACCAGCCTTCAAAAGATACGTGTATAAATTTGACAGCTGTCGGACGAATAGTTCTCGAGATATAGCGTTGTGAGTGAAGCAACTTTTGTTATTGTGAAAAAAAATGGATTCAAATCAATTTCGTGTGTTGATTTATCATTGCTTTTTGATGGGAAAAAATGCAGCCTATGCAAATGATAAGTGTTACCCGAACTTTGCACCAGCCGAACGAACCATTCGCAAGTGGATTGAAAAATTTAAAAGTGGTCATACAAGCACCGAAGATGATACATGCAGTGGACGTCCAAAAGAGGCTGTTTCAGATGAAAACATCAAAAAAGTCCACAAAATGATTACGAATGACCGTAAAGTGAAGTTGATCGAGATAGCTGAGGCTCTGAAGATATCAAAAGAGCGTGTTGGATATATCATACACGAATATTTGGACATGCGAAAGCTCTGTTCAAAGTGGGTGCCGCATTTGCTCAACGGCACGGACTTTTCAGCCCATGTGTGCTTCGACGTTTTATTTCCTCAATCGCTAGTCGCCTGTTTATGAATTGTGAGGATATATTCTAATTCCCGATAGGACTACCGCTAGTGCTCTACCTGTCTAGCCTCGTTTTTGTGTCCTTTATAGTGTAACTTAATGTGCACTTTGTTGGTTCTACTTTTTTCGCTGTTCTTCGCTCACGCTTGAAAGGCTCGCAGTTTGGTCCTTATAGTATTTTCGTCTCATATTTATTTACTCGTATGTGCAGTCCAAGGCTGGACTCTTTCCTTGTTTAGGTTGTGTCAGATTGCTTTCTCAACTAAGGTCGATTTTTGTTGCTTTTTTTCTGGTATATTTACGAAAAATTCTGTCAGTAAAAGTCGCTGATGATTGCTGGTGGTTTGCCCAATATCACTGCGTTCGCCCACCTATGCGTTATTCCAACATAGGTCTCTGAGTTTGGTGTCCACCGCTGCTCTATGTAGTAAAGTGCCGCTCGCTAATATGACTGTTTGATTTGCATCAGCTTAGTATACACCCTGAAGGACTCGAACTGCAATCAACTTCAGACCGCTATAATTTAGAAATCGTTCATGACAGTGAGCTCAAATTTTGACACATGACAGATAATTTTATTATTTACAAGCCCTTTAAACGATTTGCGTCTCAGTTGTGTTGAAAAATTTTTATCCGCGATGGAATTCAAACGTGATAGTGTGAATGCTTTATATTTGGCTGGAAAACCGCAAGTAGCTATCGTTAGAGCCCTCCAGCACCTCAACGTGAATGAATCATTTATGTCTCGAACCATAGCTCGTTACCGTGATACTGGCATCGTTGCAAAACGTCATGGAGGTGGTCATAAAAAAACAGCAACAGCGGCAGAAATGGTTCGGACAGTGAAGGGTCGAATTGAGAGAGATCCGCGTCGAAGTGGGAGAAAAATGGCTCGTGAGCTCAACATATCGTTGGAACGGATGCAACACATACTGAAAAATGAGCGTGGGCTCAAGCCATTGAAGTTCCAAAAAGCACACAATCTTACACCGCAACAGAAAAAAGTTAGAGTCGAAAGACCGAAGGAGTTGCTACGCTTGCACGAAAGTGGTGAGTTGCCGAATTTGGTTTTTTCCGATGAGTCGCCATTTGTTGTCGAGCTATATGTCAACAAACAAAATGACCGAATCTGCTTGCCAGAGAGGTCCTTCGAAAATTTACACCTTCGGACGGCCACCAGAAAGCAGGCAGCACAGTTGTGGTTGCTTGGGCCGCCATAACCGCCGATGGTCGCTCTCCGCTCGCATTTTTGGACCGTTGCGTCAAAATTAATACGATCGTATACCGTGAAACTGTCTTAGAGGCAGTATTGAAGCCTTGGACAAACAATCATTTCGGTCGGAGACCGTGGACATTTCAACAAGACTCGGCACCGTCTCACAAAGCGCGCGTCAACCAAGATTGGTTAAAAAACAATGTTCCACACTTCATTTCTTCGACACAATGGATTGCAAATTCTCCGGATGCAAATCCGTTGGATTTCTCTGTCTAAGGCATTTTGAAGGCGAAGGTTGGCACTGAAAAATACCAAAGTTTGGACCACCTCAAACAAGCACTTCGACGGGAATGGGCCAAAATACCGGAGAGCCACTTGCGTGCAGCGTGCGATGCTTTCTTCGGCCGTCTCAAGGCCATTATTCGCGCCAACGGTGGACATATTGAAAACTACTGATACAATTTGAAAATTGATGCACTTTCCAACATTTTTTGCTTTGGCACAATAAAATTAATCAAAAAATAAAAAAATTATAGCATTTTAAAAAGTTGGAGTTCGAGTCATTCACCCTGTATGTATCTTCTCTCGTTCTGAAACTTCGTCCATTGTACTCGTATTCGCAGTTTGATTCCCCATAGGCCTTCTCAAAGTCGTACCAAAATATTTCTACTTTCGTTTCCTCTTGCCTACTACCAGCTTGCGGGACATAGATGCTAAGTTTCTTGTTCAATTACCAGTTGGTCGTTATAGGCTTACGATTTTATCTAAATTTTCTACTGTCAAGGTGAAGGCCACTCCGTTCCATAATAATCCAGTCAGTACCCTTACCTCCGATCTGGACTGTTCTGAAGTTATTTTACTAGGCAACTAATGTATCGGCTTTCCAAAAGACATCTCGTCTGCATAGTGTAATTCTAGAATACGAGTAAGTAAATATTTTTGGGTTGCCAAAAGTTTGACACTTTCGAGATATGTTCTTTGATCTAACAAGCCTAAAATGATTTCGGCCAATATGCCCATACGAGTATATTGGTATAGAATGCTTCATCCAAATGGCTATATCTATGGATTAGAAGCACTCGTAATATCAGTAGCGGCGAAGGAGAGTGATCTTGCTGATAGTACACTTTTTCGAAGTTTTGTAGATTCTTCGTGACAGAGGCATACTTGCATTACAAGTGATCTTAAAGAAACCTTGAGAACTTGATACTTGAGCTCAGAATACTCAGAATTGGCATCGCGACTTACGATTCGAAAGGAGTCTGTAAATGTGTAAGGATCTTCCCTATCGATGAGTGCCACGACTGTTACCCGTTGTTATGAAAGCATTCACGGCGAATCTCTTAAAACCCCAATAAAGTATATCGTATTCCTCATGTACACGATTAAAATTTTCCACAAATCCAAATCAGTTTACTGAAAGAGTATGCAACCCACTAAGGCCACATGCTTGCTCAGCTCATCAGAACATTAGCAAATACCCAGTCAGGCATGTACTCATTCTGATGATGTAATACAATTTTAGCAATTCCAAAACGAAAAAAAAAAATAAATAAATCCATTAACCTGAATAAAATTCCCCTATTGACACAGATTCTTTCGTACGTAGTTCTCTGTTGACAGTTTTTCCAGGCAAACCAGCCAAACGGGATGATTTAGCAGAAAATTGCGTTAAAAATTGCTTACATGACGGTAATTTCACATTTAATTTCTGTGCGATATTTATTTTATTTTATTTTTTATCGACTTTTTTGAGGCACTATGTCCCAAGCACGAACGATGGCTTAGTCAAAGGCAGTTTCTTTGTTTCCATCGAAGTTAGTTACAAATCTAATAAAAATGAGAGGACGATGAATTATTCGATTTCTGATTTGAAATGCAAAAATTCGAGTGTGGTAGATACTTTGGGAAATTAAATGAAATTGTTCCTGTACAAGCGATTGAGAGGAGAGAGGATAACTCAAAAACTGGTAGAAGTGGTCAAATAGACAACCTGGATGGGTTGAGTAATTTTTTTTCAACAACTGTGTGTTCTACGTATCTGAGTCTGCAATATTCTTTCATAGTTGTTATATTTTTTTTATTTTCAGAATCAATTTATCTTGTATCTGCTTCCAGATTCCATCAGATTACGCCTCTATGCTATTTACGCGGCACGTTATTCTTCACAGCGGAAGTATCTTCACACCCTTGAACGTAACTGACTTAGTTCTACTGAATCCTCCTTCTAGAGTGCTGTCCATCACACTCTGCTATTAAGTTTATTTGCTTAACAGAAAGCCTTCTGGTGTGTAGCCTGTGCCTTGATTGCCCTAAAATTCTCAATGAAACATCAATTTGGCCCACAAAATCCAGCGGCTCGAGGGACTTGGGAAATCTATAGGTTTCTTTGGTGAGGTTTATCCGCCAGCCTATCTTGTAAACTCGGTACATTGCTTGGCTAGTCAGGAGTTCCCATTTCACGTTGGACAGTGCGTGATAAATTCTTTGACTCTTCCGCATTCCACCTAGCCAAGATCCTAAATTTAGAGGATCTTGACCTCTACGAGTATTGTCTGTCCAATTACTATAGTGCTGTTATATATGCCTTATAAGGGGGATGTAAGGGCAGCTGTAGACTTGGGACACGTTGGGGTACGTTGGCTTCGCTCTAGATTTTTGGCAGCGTCAAAGTAATCAAATGATAGTTTCAACGCAAAGATATCGTCTTATAGACTTTGACCACAACTCTTATAGAAATTATACAAACAACATGATTTCGAGTAAACATTTTACAAAAACATCGGGACTAGCTTTATACCAAGTTGCCCCAAAATTTTCATCCGATATTCTTTGGCTGTAATTTTTTTTTATGAATAAAAACCTTTGGTTCTGCTTTGGATTACTCGTATGTGTATTTGATGTCTTAAATTTTTTTCAATTAAGTCGAAAAATGATATCGGCTTAGTGGCCGCCACCAGAATTGATGTTCATTCGGGCAGAATTTGTGGCATTTTCCATTACTCTTGCCAGAACATCCGGCGATAGGTCCTCGCATTCTTGACGGATATGCTCTTTAAGGGCTTCAGAAGTCCGATGCTTGTTGACATAGATTCGTGACTTCAAAAAACCCCAGAAAAAGAAGTCTGGAAAGGATAAATCAGGCGATCTTGTCGGAGTATACACAAAGTGCCTTGCGGTATGCTAGTATTTTCGTGCAGATGATCATTGGTTCTATGGGAAATTGCAACTGCCATATACTCATATCTATCCGCCGCGACTAACGCATTTCCAGTCGTAAAATTGCGTATGACGAAGCGAACCCTAGATGTCTTTACGTAGAATAGTCGAACAAAGAGCCACACTGTTTAAGTTGCTAGAAGACCAAGTCCAGATATGGTTTTAGCTAGCGAAGCTAAACTATAAAAAAAAAGTACAAAATAAAGCGCAAGAGATATAAAATAGTCAGAGGAAACCGACCCAAATCTGCCTAAGCACCTGAAGGTACTCAATCCACCTTATTAAATTCAAATTTCGGTTGTGGCCGAAAAATACCACCCTTACCTGCATACCCTGCCAGGTTACGAACAAATATTTCAAGAACTCCCTACGGGCGTACGTGTACGAGTATGACAGTGACCATTGTAGTGCCGCATTTTAAGCGAAATTGCAGAGCTGGCAATAAATTTCTAGGACGGTTCGTTGGACACATTTCTTCAGAATATTAACAGGACCACTCCTCTCGTATTCGCTCTACCCACCGTTCAACAGGAATCATTCAAACGAGAGCTGAGAACTATTTAAATCTAATGAATGACCAAATGAAGCCATTGACATTGACAACGATGATGTCGTTACCAGTGCAAATGTTGAGACAGATGGCTTACTCACTTGCTTACTGTGGAGCTGCGCCTCAACCAACAAACGTATCCAGGCACATCGATCTTTAGCTAGCTGCCTCCAGTTTCGCACGCTAAATTGCTTTCTCTACGTGAAAACTCCGTACGTGTGGCGTGAAAACCCCGAAAGTCTTAGTTTCCGGGTGGGATCTTCGGCACAGATTTGTTCAACCATTCAAGAGTTTGCTGCACTTCACTCTAAGAGTTCCGTTTTCCACATCGTAGTCCTTAACTTGGATGCAAACATTCTTGCCCTGGCTAGCCCCTGCATGTAATCGACACAGTGTTTGCACTCGGCATCATTTAGACTGTTGCCGGCCTCATCCCCTTTGGAGTTTCGGCAACATACAATTTCCGTGTACCCAAACTCCAAATTTTGCTGATTGCTGAGTTGGTTTTTAGTGGGAATTTCACCGCATTACTCTACATCCGTCCAAAAGAACGACATATGCTGCCTTGTCAGGATATCGTTTGCGGGTAAAATCACAGCTGGTTTTGTTCTTATCTTGTTCTTGTTTAACCGCTTCATGCCATTCCTGTCCTCTTGAACTGCTGCCTATGTTTGTTTCATCCGACATCGTACGTGGAAAGATCCGTCAACAGATTTAGTGACTTTAACTATCTTCATCTGAGGGGGATCTCCAACACTATGTCAGGGTGGTGGGAAAGAGTTAGTGGCGGATGAGCACTTAAGGGCCAACGGCAGCACTCACATTCCTGAAGCGGGTAACTGGCTTTGGAATTTGGTCCGGCCCCCTTTATCTCAGGGGTTCCAAAAAGCGCCTGGCCGTCCTGGTTGGGGGTTGTGCGTGAGGTTAACGGTCATACTACGTAAAAAAGTAATTGTTGCGAAGCGACAATAGCCTCGGATTCACTATTGACGACCCTGCAAAACGAACAAAGGACAACGACTTTCTAATCAAAAAGTGGAATGTTCGGAATTTGAACCGGTCGGGTGCAGCTGAACAATTAGCGGAGACCCTAAACTGGTATAAAACAGATATCACCGCCATCCAGGAAGTGCCGTGAGATGGGCCGGGCAAAAGAAAGATGACAAACTGTGATGTTTACTATGGTCATTGCTATAGGGAACGTAAGCAACGTGTATTTGTTGTAAGCGTTAGGCAAGAAGTCTCGAACTTTCGACGCATGAGTGAACTTATTCGTTCGTAAATTCGCTAACACCAGCCCCATATGCACTCACGCCCCAACAGAGGAATAAGACGATGCCACCAAAGAAAGTTTTTACGAGCTTCTTGACAAAACCTACGAGCAGTATCCGATGTATGACGTTAAAATCGTCTAAGGCGACTTTAATACCAAAATTGCAATCGCAACAAGCCACCAGGACCTTTGCCGATCGCGTATCCCTCAACCTCTCGAAAAGTCCTGCTGGTATGGACCATACACCAACTTATTTCCAATATTTGGTCGGATGAACGTATGCCTGATGAATGGAACCTCAGCATCGTTTACCCGGTTCACAAGAAAGGAGACCCTCTAAGCTGCGCCAACTATAGCTCTATCAGTCTCCTAAACATCACACCTAAGATCTTGTCTGCCGTATTGTGCGAGCATTGAAACCATTTGCCAATGATCTGATTGGACCCTATCAGTGTGGTTTAGGCCACAGTTCAGATTGACACTCACCACTTTTCTATCAATTTTAAGGCCGCATATGACGGCTTATACAGAAGCGAGTTATACGGAGACATGTCTAGTTTTGGCATCGTTGCCAAACTCGTCTGCTTGAGCAGGATGACGATGGAGAAAGCTCGCTGCTGTCATTCGACTTCTTCTACATCATACTCAAAAGAATTGTGCAAAACTCACAAGCCAACACACGAGGTACGATCTTTCAAAGGCCAGTTCAATTGCTTGCATACGCCGATGATATTGATATTATTGGTAGGATACAGCGAGCTGTCACTAGTGCGTTTGCGAGTATAGGAACAGAAACGGTAAAAATGGGTCTAGTGCCAAACGAGAGCACAAGGTATATCCTGTCAACTAGAAAGAATACCCAATATCGACGAATCGGCCAGAATGTCACAATCGACAGCTATGACTTTGAGGTAGTAAGGGACTTTGTCTACCTCGGCCCTACATCTGAAAACGACATCTATTCAGAAATCAAACGAAGAATAACGCCTACCAATCGCTGTTTCTTTGGGCTGAGAAGCCAACTGTGTAGTAAGGCCCTCTTCCGAATAACAAAGAAAACTCAACATAAGACCCTTGCAATCCCAGTCCCGCTCTATGGTTTCGAAGCATGGACCCATTCTAAAGCGGACTATTCTTGTTCGTTTTGAGAGAAAAATTCTTCGTAAGATATTTAGTCCCGTATGCGTTGACGGGTTCTGGAGCAGATGATTCAACGATGAATTCTACGAGCTGTAAGGCGACGAAGATGGTAGAGAATAATGTTCGGTTTTCAAGGAAATAGATGCACCACCATCTGGTGGTGTCGTGGTATAAATCAGGTCAAACGGATCCTAATTCAACGGCTGATTTGGTAGAGCCTTGACGATCAAATGAGACCAAAAAAAGGTACGCTGTAACCGATACACCGACCAGGAGGTCGATCTAAGTCATGGTTAAGTGGTGTGATCGATTATTTTCACTTTTCATAAAGTAGGTACATATACGAGTATTACTTGTAAAATTTGTTCTTTATGAACAGTTGAAGTTACATTCCAGAGCTAGCAAGTTTGTCAGATTTGTTTCACTCTATGGACGTTGTATGTAACAGAAGTACTTCAAGGAAGAACGCCTGATTGAACTAATTCATAGAGTGACTCCATCTATGTTCAATCATTTGTTACATAAACTGTTCAATCACTGATTTATGTCCCCATATCATATCGTTCTCACATCAATTGGTTTCGGTTGACAGTCTCAACTAAAGGCAGCCATGACTGAAATACTGAAATCACTTGACTACATCTTGAAATACCCCATTTGCATTTAATGAGCCATCGGAAACAATCTTATATAATTGAACGATATCGTAATAAATCTTTCCAAAAACTAAGGTCTTAGACCTTCAACCGTTCATTATGCAAACTTATGGCATCGATCATGTACATATATGTATATCTCTATCGTGGTGTACGTTTTCTTTTCTTTTTTCTAATAAAACAAACACCAACACTTGTCTTGTCCAATGTCCAAAAATATCTTGGAAACAAAATCTCACCATTCAAATCGAACGATAAATCGGTCTTTTTTCACACCGGGGATATGTAGTTGCTTCGGTGACCAGTTAAAAGTGAATGACCGCTGAAGACGAGCATACAACCGGTCTATTGATGATGTACCCACACGTTCAACTGGATTTATTCAAAACACACAAAGTTAAGACATCAAGTGCATACGAGTACCAGTACAACCAGAAGAAAGGTTTCTAAAGCAAAACGTCCAGAGAAAGACTTACAAAGAGAAGTAGAAAAGACGAAGAAGCAGGAAAAAGAAAAACGAAACCCATAAAGGTAAAACTGAGATAACTACGATAGCAGGGTCATTCACATTGAAACTCACTGAACTTTATTTCTGCAGTTGGTATTGCCTTTGCAGTTGCAATTGAAGTTGCAGTTAAAATTTCAATTGAAGTACCACAAGGAGGCCCACCTGGGCCCAACCTTTTAACAACATAAAACAGACAAATCGATTGAATGCAAAATTAACTTAAGTGGCACACGAACTCGATAACTTTTCTCCTTCGCCATTAAACAATTCGAACTTACCTTTGTATCTCATGTATCTCATGTATCCCATGTATCTCATGTATCTATGGGTAGGGTATGGGTCGATAAGGAACATATACATTTTTAACCAAGAAACAAAGAATCGAACTGTAGTTTTCCAAGATGTTTAAATATTCGTACGTTCGCCGCAGCTGATCAATTCTTTTGCCGGTTACTGGTAACTCTTTTGTGAAAGTGCTCACTTCCAACTGAGTATTTAAAGAAAAGAAAAAAAGAAACCGCTTTCAAAGACGAAAGAGAAGGAACAAATAGGTCTTTATTTTTTTTTTTTTGGTTTTCTTTTTTGGATCGTCTTCAGCCAAAAGAGAAGACGTGAAAAGAGGAACAGAAAAACGATGGAGAAAACATGTCTTGGCCGATAGTTGGTAAAGTTTGGCGCGGTAATGTGTTTGCGCCAATAAAACTGATACCACACCAGCAGGCAGGCAGTCAGTCAGACCCCGTCAGTAGATTCCAGTCCCCAGCAATGGCCCGGAATACTCGTATGGATATGGTACTCGTACAATGGAATGGAAATGAGGAGTCGCAGCCGTACCGAAAAGAGTCAATGACTGAAACGTGACTGGAAAATTTGAATAATTTACCGAAAAAGTCATGTGTTCGGTGAGTGCTGAAGAAAAGAGTAAACGTGGAGCGAATCCACATACACTGGGGGTGGAACCATAGCCATATAGTCCGGAATATATCATAACCATCATCGTCATCGTATTTATGATGATTGTGATAATCATCATCATCACCGTCATCATTATTGCCGATTCCATACTCGTACAATCCCAATTTTTATTTTCCAACCATCCGATTTCGAATCGCTCTTTGCCAGCCCTGAATAGGTTGAGTCGGAGAAATCGGTTTTCGCATTCGGGCGTAAAATCTTTTTGAGCAGCGCTATTTGCTTTTCGCTTGAAAATTATTTGTTGCTTCTTTTAGTGACGCAAAATACTCGTATGGTTTTGGTTTTAGAAATTTGAACACTTTCGATTTTTGAGATTGCCATTTGAAGGAGACATCAGAGGGCAGATTTGACGAGCACAAGATACTTAAACGCTACAATTTTCCAGCAGATTGGCAGCGGCATAATGTGACAATGTTGACAAATTTTGTCAGACGAAATCGGCTATTAGATTGCTTTAGGGATTTTTTTGATACATTGTTTCAAAGCAAACGGTTCTATTAAGTGAGAAGGGCAGATTTCAAAGAGTGTATAATCGCTTTTTAATGCGGAATGGCTCTAGAGTCTTACACTCTAAAGTGTACTTTCTGCTTCTTCTCTAGTGTTGGTGGAAATATCTATTTTTCTGATGAATGAGTCTGGACATGTTTTAGTGGTACCAGACATGACCAACTGAAATCACAACTAACTTGGCGGTGGAAAGCTTTGTCTAAGTTTTCACCCAGATGTTACCCGGACAACGATATTGTGACACTATTTTCAAAGTTGCGCCAGCATCATTGGAAAATATTCTCGGATTCACTCTTTAGACTGGTCTTTAAGCTAATGATAAGTACTGTTGGCTTGTCATTCAGTTTTTGGCTCAATTGTTGCTAGTTGCAAGTATAATTCGCATAAGGACTTCATTCTCCACCATAGGCCTCATAGAGGCCCACGCCACAGCAGAGGTGAAGGACTTCCTTACCAATGACTGGCTCTATGAATTCCTCGACGAAACGTATGAGCAATGAAGGAGCAATGCCCTAAATATGATGTGAAAATCGTCCCTGACGAGCTAAGTGCCAAGCTATGCATGGAAGGCATAATACTATCCACGACATCGCCTCCGGAAATGGACACAGACTTATTGATTTTGCGACGGGACGTAACTTAACTATACGGTTTCCTTACCTTGATATCCATAAAGAGACCTGGCTGACTCCTCATCAAAAAATCGACAGCTAAATCCGTCATATTGTGATTCACCTAAGCCACTCCTCTAACATTTTGGAAGTCCGATCGTTCCGAGTAGATAACATTGACAGTAGCATTATCCTGTTTTTTTTAGCGCATGCTCTAGGGATTGTTATTACCCTTAAAATGTATGCACACAGCGCTGGG
This sequence comes from Volucella zonaria, assembly GCA_963966105.1. NCBI lineage: Eukaryota > Metazoa > Arthropoda > Insecta > Diptera > Syrphidae > Volucella > Volucella zonaria. The sequence continues at coordinate 58,357,239 of OZ014532.1, read as the reverse complement.
CATACAAGGAAACATAAAGAGGAAGAATACAGAAGTACTGATCTACGTTGGTTTTAAATGTTTGATGGTTACAATGACTAGGAAATAAAGAGCTCGGCAGAGCATACCATAAGCGGGTTGTACGGTTTAGGAATGAATTACGATATTTCAGGGTATGTCAGGAGGTGATGAGCATTCATATCGAGACGGGTGTTACGGTTAAAAGCTTGAAGGGGCGGAATGCTGCTGACGACTTCAGTGGAGCACTGGTGGTAAAAATAGCGATAGAACCAGGTGAGGCAAGAGATTTTTTATGTCGGTGTTCAAGTATGTCGTATTGACGTGCAATATTAGCATCACATATAAGTTTTTTCGCACGGTTTTGAATATTATCTAGCAAGTACAAAGAGGTCTTGGGAGCACCTGATCAGCTGTGGGCATTTTATTCTAATTTTATGCGGATGAATGTGTTGCATATTGAAACCTAGATATTTCGCAGCATTTTTGGCGATATCAAATATGTGGTCGTTCCAAAGTAGATTGTCATAGGCACACATAATGAGAATGGAATGTTTTCAGTGCCATTCATGGCTATGGGTGAGTGTTTAAATTTCGCTTTAATGACAGCAGACATCATTGTGTTCTGGAAGCATTAAGTTCAACTCTGTTGGTGGTTGCCCATTGAGTAATGCTGTTTATATGGGAATTTAATGAGCTTATACGCAGCCGTTTCGGGAACGAATATCAAAGGAATATATTGGATGAGAAGTAGCAGACAATAGATCATTAATGAAGATTAAAGAAGAGTGTCGGAGAGAGATTTGAAGCCATCGAAGACAACTTCAATTGAAAGGTAATTTCCAAACCATTAAAGAAGAGAGTCGTCAATCACAAATGCACGCGTATTCGACAAAAGAGCCTGATGCCAAACTCTATCAAATGCCTTGGAAATAAAAAGTGGAAATATCATGCTTTCGCCAGATTGATACATGCTTTGGTTCCACTTGGAAAGAAGGGGCCTAAGTGCAATGGATCTGTAGGAGAAGAGAGAATAACATTCGCCTTTTTTGGCACAAGATGGACAAATGCTATTTGCTCGGAAAGAATCCTAGAAAGTGGGATTGATGAAAAAGCATACGCAGTCGGAAGTGAGCACTCAGACAATGAACTAGTCCATTGTACACTGCATAAGTTCCTTTTCATGAAATCTTTCAGTCTTATGAAAAAAGATGAGCAAGCGCTTCCGTGATAAGGCGTCTACAATACTAGCACCCACCACGTTAGCGCCGAGTTCCTGCAGCCTGATGCGAGCTTAAGCCGGACATTCACAGAGATAATGCTCCGCGGTGTCGTCATTATTTTCACAGAAAGCATCGCAGGATGTTGTGTCACTTATGCCCAGCACACTTATGTGCTTTGCAAAAGTGTTGTGCCCTTTCACGACGCTAGGAATCTACCTGCAGGGATTCCAGCTGAGGGACATCAGAAAGACCGCTGACTTCTTAGAGATATCGGGAACCATTTGTTTGGTCTGCCGGCATCCCGGGGAGCTATGTCATCTGCAATTGTGCTCGTGTGAGACCCAATTTCTAATGGAAGCCTCACTAAGGCTCTACAGATGCAAATACTTCGCCCCCTCCACTAGTTCTTCACAATATAGTTCGGAATTGCATATATCTGTGCTTAGACGATAGGTGCAAGCTTTCCTAACGTGAAGTGAAATCTAACGCTGTCGTCCTTCAGAAAGACACCAGCGCTACATCCTGACTACATTCCTTTCCTGGCTCAGATTCTGGCCGAAACCGGTCCCAGGCACAGGGAAAGTCGATTTCGTATTTTTTCCGCAACAGGAGTTCTGGTGTCATTGCATCGGACGGCAGGTCCATAAAACAGTTCCAGCGTGTGTTGTACCAAAGATCACTTCTTTAGGAAGAAGACTTTGAGAGTGCAGCCCATGATATGAATATCAAGGGGAGGGAGATTCATCAATGCGAATTCATCCCCAGTGGAGGCAGAAATGCTGGGTACAGCATTCAGTTTGCATCCGAGGCAAACCGTTCTTAGGAGTCCGGTAAAGGCAGCATCCACGTAGCTTCGCGAGAGCTTATTCCATCAGACAAATGCCGCATAAGATATAATTGACCTTACCATAGCCGTGTAGATCCAAAGAACCCTTCTAGGTGGCAGGCCCCATGGCTTGGCGATAACTTCTCTACACTGCCAGAAGGTCGACAGCACCTTAGATGCCTTTGACGTAAAATTTTTAGTCCAGAGAAGTTTGTTATCCAGGATGACACCCAAATACTAGGGCTGCCCGCGCTTTAAATCAGATAGTCGCTAAACACGATCCAACATACAGTACAGCTACACCATCGGCGCATGCTTGTGCATAGACGTTAGAACCGTTGAGCGCCGTCAAAACTTGCGTTTTTGAAAGCACCTTCAACAACGATGAAAATGTCCAAGGCGTATTCCTTCTTGTCGAGAGCGCCTTCTATTCTGCTTATCAGATTCTCAAGCGCATTCTCGGAGGACTTTCCTCGTTGGTAGGCGTGCTGCATCGCCGACAGAGGATGAGTTCGCAAGGCGGTTTTACGCACATGGATTTCGACCGTTCTCTCTATGGTCTTTAGAATGAAGGAAGTCAGACTTACAGGTCCGATTTTCGGTTTAAAAGCCACTCTCACTGTTCGCCAGGGATTCGGTATGTACGTCAGTGCCAGGTTAGCAGTGAAAATTCTCTTCAGCAGCTGGTCTATACCTTCTTGTAACATTACTGGGTAAATACCATCGGTGTCAGGTGACTTGAAGTCATCAAAGAGTGCAACAGCATGTTTAATGGCCTCATACGGCGTATTGTGTTGTTCAGCTCACTACCTGTTTCGTTGATAGGAGCTAGTTGTGAGCTGGTTACGATTAGTTTGCCTAGGAAGTGCAACTCAAGCAAGAGACCAGGAATCTCTGGTTTCGCCTCAGTATGGGTGCTATCAGATTTTCTGACTGGTTCCAACCCGGTTAGTCTTCCCCTTGTGAGGACTTTGACCAGCCTACTGGTTTCATCGACAGTTTCGATCTTTTTACAAAAAGCTTTGTAAGAGGCACTCTTCGAAATCTGAATAAGCCTCCTAAAATGGTTTGCTTCGATCTGTAAAGATTCCAATTTTCCTCCAAATTTGACTTACGTGACCTATTTAGAAGTTTTATGGATTCTTCACGAAGACGCTGCAGGTCTACGTTACACCAATGAACGGGCGGTCTACAAGATTGCTTTCTAGCTGGACATGCTATTTCAACGCACTTGGTGAGGGTGCCCTGAACAGCTTTCTTTTGCTTTGTCCTGAGCTTGGGGGGCACTATTGTACTTGTCGAGCTCCTCCTTAAATCGTGGCCAGTTGGTCTTATGTGGATTCCTCCTCTTCAACAAGGTCGAGACCTCGCATTCGATTCTGAACTCGATGTATCTACTATGGTCCGATATTGAGATCTCCAATAGTACTTTCCAGCCAGTAATCTCCTTAGCATACTCGTACCTGTTGAATAAAGTTAAGTCGATAACTTGCTGTCGTACTCTCGCAAACAAAAGTTGGTTGAGAGCCAACATTGTTGACAGCCAGGTCGGACGATAGTATGAAGTCCAGGAGATGATTACTTCTCACGTTGCATTTGCTATTGCCCCAAAAAGTCTTCTGAGCATTATCATCGCAGCATACGATAAGTCCCATCTTCTTGGAGTCACAATATTCAATGAATTTGGCTAGGGTCTTTGGCGGTAGTGGTACTGACGAATCATAGGAAAACTTAGCAGACGCAATGACGAATGAACTTGTGCCATTCTCCTTCGTTTCGTAGCGCAGCAACTAAACCTTGGTTATAGAATTGCACAAGTTTAGATGGTGAGTTCGGCACATAAGGACAAGCTCTTGGCCTTGTCGATCGCTCGTTTCATTCAAAACCACAGATCGTTTATTCCACACCCATGGTTCCTGTATGGATATTATGTGGGATCTTGGCGCTTGGAATGTTGAAGGTTCATTTGAGTACCATGCAATGGATTCTCCAGTATGGAAGAAGAGCTCTTCAGAAGAAGTACCGTCGGGTTCGACTATGTTTAGATTTAAGTACTCTTGCTACTGTTGTAGATGAGTGCGAAACTGGATTTGTCCCATTGAAGATACGACGCACTCAAGTGTAGGCGGCGACAAAGTACAACGGGGAAGTGTTCAGCAAGCAGATTGGCCTTGCCCAAAGAGCTGACAGCTGGAATGTGATTATAAATGAGCGTTGGAATGGAGGATGAGGCAGCATTTTTGATGCTTTTGACGAGTGACCAACATTTTTTACTGCCTTGGGAATATTGTAATATTTTTTTCCTGCTTCGATTCAATGACTTCACGTCTCGTCTCCCACATGTAGACTTATGGAACCTCCAAAATATATGGAAGAATGAATTCTCTGGGCTTTAGGTATCAATGGTATCCCTAGACATAAAATCGTCGTATATATTTGCCGAAGATGTTACTAGCTGTTAGAATACGAATACTACTCTGCGGAGCAGAGACAGCTTTTACTTTGCTCTGATGTAGTAGATACCAGTGGGATTATCACTTTTTCAGTGAAGCGAATTTACTATGTCCGTGAAGTTCCCATTGCTGGGCATAGGGCCTCCACTACTCCTGCGCGCAATCGTGTACGGTTTCTGGAGATCTATCCCAGCTCTCTCCAACTCTTCCCCAGTTGTTATAATTGCTCTTTGACTCGCTAAGTACTTCTCGGTCGATCCACCAGTCTGCGTCAGAGGGTTCCATTGACTCGCAATGCACCTGTGACCTTTACGAAGCGTAAGCTCAATCCACTGCCACTTACGTGTTCGTATAATAGAGTCAAGTGATCTGTTCTCACATGAAGTTCGTCATTAGAGATACGGTTGGGCCATAAAATTCCCAACATGTTTCGCAGACATCTATTTACGAAAGTTTGCAGTTTTCTTGTGATAGTGGGTGTGACTTTCCAAGTGCTGCACCCATAAAGAAGCACGGATTCAATATTGGAGCGGAACAGTCGAAGCTTGGTCTTCAGGCTGATAGAGCCCTATCTGGCTGATTATATCAAGTTCGGTTCCGCCATCAGTTGAGATTATACTCCCAAGATATTGAAAATTCTCTACTACCTCTACTGGCTATCCAAAAATTTATACTTGATTAGAAGTGGAAGTTCCAAGGCTGATCTTTTTTATTTTTGCCATATTGATCTTTGGCCCAACGAATTCAGCTTCTCTCTCCAGCCTTGTTGTCATTTGATGGAGATCCACGATCCTGTGAGTAGACGTACGTTGTCCGCGTTAGTCCAGATTGTAGAGCCCACTGAATTCCTCTATTTCCAGTCGACAAAGCTGCATGCACTACATCACTTATCACCAACAGGAACAGTACTGGTGACAGTACACAGCCCTGTCTAACCCCAAAACTCCTCGGACACAGAACGTGACATTTGGATCCATCATATGTAACCTTGATAATAGCAATCAATTTATCTAGCATGCCCCCCCCCCTGCGTAAAGCAAGCTTGATAAATTCTCTATTGACACTGCCGAACGCCTTTTCGAAGTCGATGAACAGCAGATGAAGTGGTGATCGATATTCAACGCACTGTTCGATGATCTGCAAGGTGTTGATGTGGTCCACACAGGAAGATCCAGCTCGGAATCCTGCTTGTTCGGCATCGAGTGTGTCTTCGAGGCGATCTTTTATTCGCTCCAGGACGATTTTTGCTATTATGAGACTTTGACAATCATTCCTTTTTTCCACCCTTTAGGAAAACTCTCTGTTTCCCAAGCTCTCTCAATGAGTGAGTGCAGGAGCTCAGTCGATCTTGTTGGCACTACTCGTAAGAGCTCTGCGGGATTACCGTCAAGTCCGACCACTTTGTTGTTCTTCAGTGCTTTGATTGCGGTAAAATATTTCTTCTCTACTGGGGGATACAGTGCGTATTCGTTACTACGGACGGGTCATTTGGCGTTGAGTTCACTTCACTGGCGAAAAGGCGGTTTAATTTTGGTTGACAATTTTAGTGGGGGCTGAGGCTCCCATTTATTGGCCTAATATAAGCTTAATCTATCTTAAGAACTAGGACTAAAAACTAACAGAACGACTTAAGAGCTAGGGACCAAGGAAGTGATAGAGGAGATCTTGTTTGAGACGAGGAGTGCTCAAGTGGAAATCAAAAAGGGAGAGGTTTGAGTTGACCTTTCGGAGCATTCGGGAGATTGGTTCGTTGGAGCCATAAGAGGTGCGGTGGACCGGAAGATAGAAGAGTTGAGGACAACGTAGACTGCGGCGGTTGGTATTGAAGGAAATGGAGTTCAAAATGGATGCACAGTCGATGAATGAAAAGAATGTCAGCAGTATTCCTACGTTCTTCTAACGAATTCATATTTAGAAGTTTGAGGCGGTCCTGATAGGGAGGTAAGACTAAAGGGTCGTTCCACGGCAGACCACGGAAAGCAAATCGGAGGAATCGACGTTGAATAACCTAGATTCGGGAAACATGAACTCGGTGAAAGGGGGACCAAGCTTGACTGGCATACTTAAGCAGGGGGCGAACAAAGGTAAGATAGAGAGATCTGGTTACATACGGGCTGGAAAATTCCTTGGACCATCGTTTAATAAAGCCAAGTGATGAGTTAGTTTTGAGGATCATCTTATCGATATGCGAACGGAAATTAAGCTCACAGTCGAATAATATGCCAAGGTCTTGAAAAGACTGAACCAGGGGAATTGGTTGACCATAGAGAAAATAAAGTCGGGGAGGAGACGTGTTGCATTTACGCGAGAAGGTTACAGATTGACATTTGGCTATACTAAGTTCTAGGCAGTTTTTGAGGCACCACATTGAAAATCGATCAAGGTCTTCTTGAAGAGGGGCAGATTTATGGGGAGAGGAAATAGTTTTCAAGAATTGTGTGTCGTCAGCGTAAAGGGAGAGGTAGGAGTGTTTAATGACCTTCTCAACATCGTTGATAGTAAGAATGAAGAGAAGAGGGCCAAGATAACTGCCTTGTGGAACTCCAGATGACGCCAGGAATGGAACAGAAAGGGCGGATCTAAACCGAACATTATAATATCGGTTTACAAGGTAAGAAGAAATCCATTTTAATAAGAGAGGCTCAAAGCCGAGAGCAGACAATTTGAAGAGGATTAATGGATGAGATATCTTATCAAACGCTTTAGTGAAATCAGTTGCGATAACATCGATTTCTTTGCCATTTTCTAAGGCTGAGAGAGCAAAAGACACGAATTCAACTAGATTTGTGGTAGTTGATCTACCTTTTAGAAAACCATGTGGTCGGGGTGAGATAAAAGGCTTTCAATTGAAGATTAAGGCTTCGTATAAAATGCTTTCAAAGAGTTTGGGTATATGAGAGAGTTTAGCAATGGAACGATAATCGGTAACTTCATGTTTAGATCCCTTTTTGTGTATCGGGATTATGAAAGAGGTCTTCCAAATCTGGAGAAATTCTCCCTGTGCAAGGGATAGACGAAAAAGGTAGGAAAGGGGTAGAGACACGTTGGAAGAGCATTTTTTAAGAAATACGGCGGGGAGTCCGTCTGGGCCAGGTACAAATTCATCTCTAAGATTTTGTAACCTTTCTTCAATAACTGCAGGATCGAAATTTGCAGTGAGAAAGGGACCAATGGAGAAATTTGGTAGATCATTGAAGAGGGATCTGGTACGAAGGAGTTGTTGGCAAATGATTGTTTGAAAAATGTGGCAAACAAATTGGCGTTGGTAGGAGGATCACTTGAAGATTTGGTTTCAAAAGCGAGGGAGGAAGGATAACCAACAGTCTTACTTTTGCAATTGACAAATTGAAAAAAGGACTTGGGGTCATTTATGAGATTGGTTTGCGCACTATTCAGGTAGCGCTGATAGAGAGAGTTATAGAGTTCAATGAAATGAAGATATGTACCTAGATAATTTGAATAGTCGGAAGAAGAGTGGGTGCGAAGGAATACCGCCCATAACTTGTTTTTTTTGTTTCGTAGAGAGCGAAGTCTACGATTGTACCAAGGAGGGGATGTAGAAGAAGTTTTATGGCGCTAGTAAGGCACATAAAGGGAGATGGATTTGAATATTTCTCTGTAAAAAATGGAGGGGGCAGCGACCAGAGTTAGATTGGTAAACTCGAAAGAAGCGCTACTTAGATAGGTATTGATTAGATTTGTGACAACTGTAAGAAAACAGAACTGCGGGGGGAGAGTTGTGGAAAAATGAGAGAAGAAGTGGAGGATGAAAGTTATCAATAGTTGAAAAACATAGGGCACAACTATACTGAGGAGTTGATGGGGTCATTTGTGAAGATAAGGTCTAATTGCCTTTCCATATAGTTGGAAACGCCACGTACTTGGCATAGGCTAGAGTCTGTTAGCCGATCTAAGAAGAGGCATTCCTTAGTAGAAATGGGATTGGAAGCGATGAAAAAAGATAGGTCTTCAGATGGAGTCCACTTCAGCTGAGGCAGATTAAAATCGCCGAAGATAATGATATCATCAAGGGAGTCTGATAAGTCGATCAAATTGTCAATTGCTGCAATAGGAAGTTGGTAGGATTCGATAGGTTGCGCCGGAAGAATGCAATAACACATAACATACAAGCATCCACGAGTAAGGGTTATTTTAATTGACACAAAGTCGAGCTTAGGAGAGGATGAAATTGCAACGAGAGAGGAGTCCAAGCTGTTGTGAATAGCCAGTAGGACACCTCGACAAGGGGATTCAATCAAGGGGGGTGCACGATCATCATCCCGAAAAACATTAAAAGAAGGAGGGAATAACTCCTGGTTTTTTATGTTGGGGATAAGATTAGTTTCGGTCAGAGCATAGATATCAAATGGGAGAGCATGAGACTGGCGGAAAACAGCGTGGGTTTTAGAACGGAGTCCTCTTATGTTCTGGTAATAGAAGGTGAGAGGGAGGTTTTTGCATGACTTTTTAGGGTCGAAAAAATTTATCGTGGTCAAGTCGACTGCGTTGCAGGTGTGAGACTCTTTTAGAGTGTACATAGTGGCGAAGAGCGGCAAGATCGTCTGCAACTTTTTGGGGGGGGAGTATTGAAAATCTCGTGATACTTTGTATAAAGTTTCCTGAGACTGGTAACGTCGGTTGGGAGGCCTTCCTGCTGGATAGAAACCATGACGCTAGTTTTTGTTTTACCCTCGTAGCACACCGAGTCGGATTTACCGTGCATCTTTTTATCGCTAAGTCTAGAGAGCTCATAGCGCTAGGTTGCTGCGTTAATTGAACAGTGGGTGACGAAAGGGGGTCAATAGAAGTGGGAGTGGTTAATGAGTTTGGCGTAGGGCTTAAAATGTGAGAACTGATGAAATTAGGATACTTAGCTCCAGTTCTGAGGTGGAAATTAGGGAAAAGCGAGTGTGTTAGGGGTTGAATGGTGGGAGTTTGAGTGGTAGGAGTTTGAGCTGTAGGGGTTAAGTCGAAAGAGACACGTTGACATTGGAGCTTGATTTGGGGTGGAATAAGGCGAGTTGGAGTATGGGTGGGAGGCTTAAAATTAGGAAAAATTTTAGTTTTAAAACTCCAATTGGAGCTGGGTTTGTTGTGGGATGAGGAGGTGGGATGAGGAGGTGGGTCTTGGCAAATTGGATTTACTTGCTAACTTATTTGTTGGTTTAGATGTGATGGACTGCTTGATTTTATCCTGCTTCTTGGTAGTATTTTCCAACCATTTACAGACACGCATCTTTCCAAGATTGAAATTGAATGGAATTGATTGGACTAACCATTCGTATTTGGCTGGAAGATTAAGCTTAAAGCTGCGCTTGCTTCTATGATGCGATGTTGGAAGTAAATTGCAGTGGCTAATGGTAATGCCGTATTTCTTTTCGAAGAAATTTGTGGTCCAATCAACATCAGCATTTGGGGGGGGGGGGCGTCTTTGATAAGAAGTGTGGTGACCAATTGATTCTTCGAAGCAAGCCTATCAACTCTACTTTGCCATTCGGAAGGTGTCCAAGTTGAATTAAAATGATTGATAAGCTTCCGTGGGGCAGCGATTGGAGGAGCTGACATAGAAATATTTTCTGCTGTTAAGTTGGAAGAAACTTGGCAGGAATCAGTGGGTTGAACCGTCCGCAGATGACTCATTTATGGGGGTGAGCGTGAATCCACTTCAGGTTCCATTAATTCAGCCATGAGCGATGTATTATTAGGAACATTCTGCGGGAAGTTTGGTGTATCAACTATTTTGCTGTTCATTGTTGCGATGTGATGTTCAATATCGCATACGAGGGATCGAATCGCAGTAAGTTTGTCACCGACATCGTTCACTTTATCCAAGATAACTTCGAGCATGGGATCACATTGTTTAGGAGAGAGTTCTTTGTGTGACGAGCACTGAAAATGAATGTCTATATCGTCACGCAGGGAGTTTATCAACTCGCAGGTTTTTTGGTTGGAGATAACCTGCGCAGAACACATAGCTTTAATGTCACTCAACACTTTATTGAGGTGACGTAAGGGAGTTTTTTCATTCCTGGATTTCCCGGAGTCTAACTCGATTAGACTCGCAATTTGTTTATCCGTGTGCTTTACTTTGGATTTTATTACATCGGCTGAGTTCTGCACGTAACTCTTCAACACTTTTAACACTGCTTTTAATGACCGAAATTTTATTCGTAATCTTTTTAACGAGTGCGTCTTGGTAGGAGTCATTTCAATCACTTAGGCATTTTATTGCCAAAAGCACGTGCGAAAGTGAGATACTCTTGATGAGTGCATCACAGAAGAAAAGTAGGTTATTGGAGAATTCTTTAATAAACAGTGTATTCCTTTTGTTTAACCCGACACAAACGGCATGAAAGGCGTTCCCACAAATGCCCTTGCAAGCTACCCAGTCAGCATTGTTGTCATCGATTACACAATTGGCAATTCCGCAAGACATATTTAAATTGGTTGTGTAGGTCAGTGAGGGCATAAATATAGGTCGCGTTATTTTTCTTATTATTACTTTTTTTTTTTTTGTTTGTAGATAGGGGCTTTTATTTGTATAGAAATCAGCCAGTAGACAAAAAAAAAATAGAGAATTCGAGCACTGAGAGTTATTAACCGGATAATGCAATTTGACGAAATTTAGAATTGAAAATTAAACAGGTGAACAGGGAGAACAAGAAAAACACATTTAACTGGTTTGAGTAACTGTTGACAACCGCAGAAGAGTGCTCATTCCACCTTTTGAGCTGGTCCTCATTCGAAACAAGCAGAGATCCGTTTGTATCTTTCACCAGATGTTGTTTAGAGCTTTGGACACCTGTGAGCTCTTTGGGATATGGATGGGATGGGAAGAGTGCTGAGAAAAAAATGAAATTAAAATCGGAGCCGCTAAATGATTAACCCGGCCACACGCAAAGTTGAATGATTTAAACTCTTCTTCTTAATTCATATTCAAAACTAAATTATACAAAGTTCTATAAATGCAAGACTGTAAATGTCACTTCTCTTGGGAATTCTTTCGACGGTATCCTACCTCGAAACATGCCTGTCAAAAACGACCCAACTTTAGCACTTAATCGATATTTATGAATGTAATATATATCTAAGCCAAAAACTTGCTAAAGAATTCTTCAACTTTACTTGTTACCTCTTGTTCGGCTGTCACTTTAAGGTGAACAAAGTAAACAGAAGCCAGGAAGAGACAGCAAAATATTAGTCCCTAACGACTTTCCGGTCTTACGAACTTCCTTCCGACGAAAGTTGACAAATTTATCGCCTTAGTGCCAGCAAAACGTGCGTCCTTCTTTAGTCAATTCTGTTGGTTTTTGTTTTCCTATTCTCTCCCTCATCGACATCTGGATAAATCCCCAGCATATCTGTACCATAAATCCGAGGCAATACCCATCTCCGGATATAAACTTAAATATCATGCCCCCGATCCGATGAGTCTTTGAATTGACATTAATGGAACTTACAAGCGCATTAAAAGTCACTTTGACACCTTACAGCTGGTTCGACTTGTTCCTTTTTTATTTAATTTCCTTCCAAGTACGAGTATATTCCTTTGTCCATGGCATTCGATTTGAACCGAAGTGAACTGTACTGAACCGTACTGAAGTGAAACAACCCCCACGGGGTGGTCACGTAGATAAATAATCTATTTAAGCGGTTTAAATGTTTGGAAACAGCCTTGACATTGATTGATGATGAGGAACTTCGAACTCGCATTTTGTACGAGTAGCCCACATCCGTGTTGATGGAATTCAAGAATTTTCATTTTCATTTTCGTTTTCATTTTCACTTTCTTAAGAAAAGGAATCGACCGTCTGGTATGAGTTGACCGGCCGACGGTACAGTTACAAATGTTCCGTCAAATCGAGATATGAATCTACCGCGTCGAAAGCTCGTCATACAGCACAGAGAACCGAAATGACAAAACAAAATCGAAAACTTTGGCGATTAGTTTTGAAAGCGGCCTTCGGAAAAAGTTTCCAAACTCTTGGAAATTGAAAGGGCCAAACCAGAGAATTGAGAAGCGAGGAAGGAAATTAATAAAATTCCGCCCCGAATGACAGATCATCATCAATGTCATCATCTACGAGTACGAGTAGCTCAGCATTTTAGACCGATCCGTGTAAAACTCTCAAATCTTAGCTGCTATGGGTACGCGTATCGATGTATACGTATGTATGCACAAGTCGCGTAACGTGACGTATCGGTGAAGTTTCATCGAAAAGATTTATTCGACCTCAATAACCTCCATGTCCGTGTAGTTGTTGCTTCGTCGGCTTTCTGGTATTTGGCTGCATTAGCTAAATAGGAAATCGGAGAGAAAGAGAAATGAGAATAAACCTTAGGAGGAGGTGGTGAAGAATAAGCAAAAGAAGCCGAAGAAGTTGGGGGAGAAGGTAGGGTGAAACTTTCACAGCAATTTGAATTAAATCTTAATAACAAGACGAAAGAACCGTCAACGTTGGTGAGACCAGTAAGAGCACTTGAGAGGCGGTAAGGTTGGGAGGAGACGTCTCCAAATCGTTTTCTACTTTTCTATTGTCTCCTACTGTGCCTTGGTCTTTTTTGTGCTCGTGTTCGTTTGTGTTGGCAATGAGAACAGGAAAGAATGCTGAAACCTGGTGGAATCCAAAGAAGTGCGATTATTATGAAAGGTTTACGTTTTAGCTCGACTGGGAGGGTTCCGGTTTCGGTTTGGGTTCGTGTTCGGGTTCGGTTTCGGGTTCGAGTTGGGGTTCGGATTTGGGCTCGGGCTCGGACTTGGGTACGGATTCCAGTGAGCTGGTTGAATCTCATTACAGCCGCTGGCGTGTAATTTGTGTAGGCACTTAGAAGAAAGGGAACATTGGCAATGATTTACCTTCGACCCAAGGCAATACGACAGCTGAGGGGAGCTACTCTTCAAGATGTCAAACGCAAGGGTGGTGAATTATATCTTTTCCCTCAAATGTTTTAGGGGGGTGCTTTTAACGTGAAACGTGACGTGTGCACTCAATTGAAAGAAAGTTGGATTTAATTGGTTTATAAGGTATAGCAGCGGAACTCATTGAGTTTCACAGCTTGAAGTTTATAGTATCATCCAGCCTACTTACGTTTTATGGATAGGTACTCGTAACTGAGTTAAGTTAATCCCAACTAGGCAGCTGATGATTTATTTTTATCGCTGTAGTTTGACTTATAACGAATTGGTGGCCAGAGACTTTCGTAATCAGTGTCAAGAAGTTTGGGAGCTTTGATTGATTTTAATATTTCTTGTCAGTTGATTTAGGATCTCCCTATGGTATTTGGCCTTCCAGCTGGTACTGACCCGTCAGTAGCGATGGGCAATGCGACCGAAAAATCGATTATGTCACAATACTTTGCAGTTTGAGGAAGTACAGAGCCACTAATTCACGTAGTCCGTGTCCGAGGCACTTTTAGCGTGGTAAAAGTCCAGCCTGCTGCGATCGTAGGCCGCGTTGCCTGTGCGGATAGTTCTGATGTCACCTCCCCGGTATATGTAACCCACTTCGAAATGGTGGCCCCAAGGTCCATTCTTTACAGAGCGTACTACGTTTGTGGCTTTTGGTCTATTGGAGAAAGTTGCAGAAATGCTTTCTCGGATACTAGGCTGCTGGTGTTCTTGGAAACAATAGTGAGCTCTACCAGCAGCAGTAGCAGGGCTAATAGTTTTGTTTTCCAGATTATTTTGTGGGTTGCTGTTAGCTGCAGTTAGCTCGGGTCGTTTACTAGTGGCAGTAGAGGGGGGCTACTAGTTTTGCTTAGTAGATTTTGCCTTTCCTGTCTGTTGCTTTATCGGACGTTCTGATTATGAGCCTCAGCTTACCGAATCGGTAGTTGATGTGACCTTTTAGATGAACCGCTTCATGGGACTTTTATTTATGGCACAGACTTTTCAAGTTGATCCTCGTGGTTTGTGCGTTTTGGACGCGAGAATCTTTTTCCACCCAACGCTTTTCGAATTTCCACATTTCTCTTTGGCTTTAAAAAAAAATGTTCGTCAGTCACCTGGCGGTGGGTTCATGTTCGCACGTATAACAGGAGCCAACCTGCATTGTGGCTCGAACTGTCGAAGAATCGATGCATCGATGACCTGCTCTTATATGCATACCATTCGCTTGTTACTAAGTGTGTTGAGATTTATGTATATCGGTCGGAATCAAACCTAGCTAGATACGACCCACTACGTTGTCATAGGTAGCCTTGTCGACTATTGTGCTTCCTGTTCAGATACTTTTAGCTGCCGATGTTAGTGCTGACGCTTCGTTTCAGAACTCTATTGGTTGGGTAGAGGAGTGGAAATTTCTGGAAAACGTTTCCTAGCGTCACCTTGCTTCAAAACTTGTTTGAAGTGCCTCTTTTTCGACCGTGTTAATTTCACTGAGGTTTAAACCACGGTGCTGGATTTCACAGCGAGATCATCCGACAACATGATTCAGTCAGAAAAGATAAATTCCCTTTCTCGCTTCTCATTTTGATGTCATAAATTACATTACTAGGCCAACTGAAATAAGGATCGACGGTATTGGCAGGGTGCGCAATTTCATCACTGGAAGTTGATGCATTTATAGAAGCGTCGGTGTCTATTGAAAGTTTTTTGTTAGATCTATCAGCAACTAGCAGAGCTAGTTTTACTCCGAGGGAGGTTGGGATGGAAGTAGGAGATCGCCTAGTATCCGAAATTCGCGTCTTAGTGACTAAGTATCCCCTTACTCATGCATTCCTCGAAGTATGCGGTTCGGTTCACTACTCACGTTGCTCCATTTGTTCAAAAAGCTTGTTGCCTGCTTCCAGGTTCTCGAAGGTGTAGTTCCGAGAATGTCAAAAAAAGGAAGACATGATCAGAACTTCTCCAATGAGAGAAACTGTTATCATACACCGGTACAACAGCTGCCCTGAGGAAGGGGTCCTTCTCAGGAGCTGGAAGATATAACGCTTGGTGCTGATCAACAAAGGCAAAGGAGACCCAGATCTACGTACAGACCACTTTGCATGCTGGACACTGCTGGGAAACTCCTAGAAAAGATGCTGAAACTACGGCTCGCAGATGCAGTATAAAGGTCGTGTGACCTGTGCACGAGACTGTATGGCTTCAGAAAGGGCCACTCTATGATCGTTCAAAGAAGACCGTACTGTTGGCAACTATGGATGTCCGAAATGGCATCAATTCACGCAGATGGAGCGATATACTGAATACGCTGGAACATGCTTTCAATATTCCAGTTTTCTTCTTGCGGATGCTGAAGAACTACCTCAAAGACCGGGAGCTAATTTACTGTACCACGGGAGGCCCTAGAAGGAGGGAAATCACCTCCGGAGAAGCATAGCGATCGATTGTGGGATCTGACCTATGGAACGTACACATATGATGGCATACTTCGGGTGAAGATGACTGAAGATGAAATCCTGGTAAAGTACGCAAATGATATCGCCGCGGTGATTACGGCAAAAGACGCGGGTAGCGCTCAAATTAAGCTGAACCTGATTATGAGACGGGTAAACTCGTAGATGGAAAAACACGGTCCTTGCTCGCCTAGCTACTGACAAAATCGAGATAGTCCTACTGACAAAGAAGGGGATCCCGACCATCGTTAACTTCCAAGTCGGGCCCAAAGTTATAACAAGCAAGGAAACATGATAATAACGATAAGACTTTGCTCTGACATCGCTTTTTATGAGACAACGTCATTGATAGGCGAAGCCTTGATAATTGGGCGGGTGCCCAGGCGTACTCAGACAAGAAAAGTACCGGAAGCTGATGGCTGCGGTGAAGAGACGTAGAGCTCTATGCTTGGTAAGCTTATACGGAACGGTGTCGGTTCCAGCCGTCCTTGTAGTCGTAGGAGTGATCAATCATTGATCTCTTAGCAGCAAAAAGAAAATACGTCTACGACAAAACTTTGGAAATTCGATTGTAAGCGACAATCGAGGCTTTGTCTCCTGAGTTATTGAAACAGCAGTGGCAAGAGCGATGGAATTCGGATTTATAAGTTGATCAGGACGTTGCTAAATGGAATGAACGAAAACATGGCAAAGTAAACTACAACGTCACCCAGTTTCTCACCGGACACGGATATTTCAACGCCTTTTTTCACAAGATCGGTGAAGCAATCACTGCAGCCTACCAGTACGGAGACGATGGAAACCACACTTTTTTCATTTGCAGAAGATGGGAAACTGAACAACGGAGCTGAAGAGCAGCATCGGCGTAATAAGCCCAGAAAATATGGTCAAAAATATGCTGACGACTGATCAGACCTGGAGCCAACGGATGTCACATTCAGGACAAAATGAGAGAGTAAGATGCAAATACGAGTATACCATGGATGGTTAACCGGTGTCTACCGTGGGTCTTTTCGTTCCATATGAGCCAACACCCTATGGCCTTTATATGTAGGCCTATAGTGTTTTACGGCCAAAATAGCTTGGCTTATTGGCAGGCTTAAGAAAGTCTTGCGAGAGGAATTCCTGAGATGAATTAAAGCGGGCCGATGTTTTGATTTTAAGCGCGTTACAAAAGCAATGTACACATGAGTCTGAGTACCGGGTTCTGGTGCTGCCTTAAGTTATGCAACTCTCTCACCCTGGGGCTTCGAAAGTCCATTTTTGTAATTCACATGTATCCAACTACTGTACTATATATTCTAATCCGGGTCGAGGGGTATAAAAGCCACTTACAATAGAATTGCTATATATTACTCCATCGTACAAAGAGTCTGCTAAGGTGACGACCTTATTTTCGTTCTAAATAGGCCCCCTCAAACGTTAGTACGAATGTTGGCTGTAAATTATATTTGTTAGATAAATCAGTTTGACAGCACTACTCGTATGTTTGGACTTGTTTTAATTTGTTACTGATAGTGTAAGCGTAACGAAAATGTGTAACGCACAAACTCTAGTCCTTACAAAATACTTTGATAACTTAGGTCTATCAGCATTTTACTAGAATCTTGCAATATATGTAGATACAAATATTAAGAAACTCGGGTCGGTTTTGTACTTGTTTAAAAGTGACTTTTCATGTTTTGTGAAATAAGTCTTGGCCATCAAGGACATCTTTTGTGACTCAATGACGAAATTAAGACGTAATCAATGATGCAATAGTCTCCAATGATATTCTAGCTAACTGCAATATTAAGTCTCTTGGCTATTGCGTCCCTCAACTTGATTTAAAGTAAATTTATGTCCGTTTCCAATTTCGTGACGTTTTTTTTAATTTTTTTTTTATCTAATTTTCCGTTTGTGCAGTAGTTTTGAGTTAAAGATATTTTAACTTACTCAAAGAAGAGCTTAATGGGTAATGTTAGTCCACTTGAAGACATTAACCACAAAATATTACTTTAAACAGAAATCCGATCGATGCTGTCTCCAAATTAAGTCGCTATCTCTACTCCAACTAGCCCGGATTATCCATAAAATCGTTGATATCAATTTTGTATTTTTCTTTATCCAGCGAAAAAAAAAACCAAATCGATTTCATCATCAACTTTTATCGGCTTTAAAAAGTCACTTGAAAAAAATACTGCAAATCCTCAGAAATGGTTTGCGTATCCTAGGTAAGTCGACTGAGTACGAGTACAACGAAAAAGCTTAAAGATATAATAACTTTCCCTATACGAATTGATGCGGCAATACATATGTGTATATATGTACATTTGTACGTATTTCTGTTTGTATATTTAGGTATAGAAGGGATTATTTCTTTTGAATATGTTACGTTTCCATGCATGTCCCCTACATACCCATCGAGAAGATAGATAGATAAATCAATTCAGCATTTAAGGATATGGGCTTATGTATATGTGGATACCAATCCAAGGCTATACATCATCCAATTTATTCCCATGGGACTGTATTTAATAAAAACTCAATATAAGATAAAATGTATGATTGATTGTGGATTCAAATACATAGATATTCGTATGAGCTAGCTGAAAGTATGTTTCTGGCCTGGAATTAGTTTAATTCATTTTCCAATTGTGTTACATACATAGATAGACGATTAAATGCTTCATGGACTATTCGTTTAATTTTGTATCCTTTAACAAGTCATGTCTTTCAAGTCGTAAGGTATTTGTGTTGCGTGTTGAATTTCTTATAGATAGGTTAACTCTGTAATGCTTGTGAGAACCAACATGCATTTGGAAAAACAAATATAATCGGCGTTATTGACAAACGTGATCTTTTGGTTCCCTATACTGGCAAGAGAACAAGAAAAGAATTTCTACATAAATATCCACGGGGCTAAGCTCCATGATTTTAGTAGCTCAAGTATGGTTGCGGGCTTCTCTTATATTAATCCCGGAAATTGGAACTCTTCCTAAGTGAGTCGAAAGACGCGCTCATTTTTTTCTTAAATGATATGAATGAGATGAGGCCTTCATAACAGATTCTTGATTCATGCTCAGTCTGAGCCCCAACTTCAGTTAATTAAGTAAAGTACCAAGCACTCATATCAGTTTTTTCTATGCCGGTATCTCCCAAGTCTGAGGCCCAGCTCAGGTAACATAATTACCTTCGAAAACACTACTAGTTACAAATTAATGCTGAACTGATATATGGAGATAAGTTAGAACCACCAACCGCTAAACTTGATGAGAACTTTGCAGATGTTTTCATTTACATTGATGTGGTTTTCATTATGGGACCAATCTGCTGCCAAATTCGTCACGTCCTCAGCGTGCAGAATGGTTTAACAATAAAAAAATCCACAGCAATGCCTTTAAGTCTGAGAATCCTGGACGAGACACAAAGTCGACAAGGTCATCACCTGAATAGAATTGCATTCATGATCTCTAGAAAAATGATTATAAAGATGATCTAAACGGTCAAATTAACTCAAAGCCTACATCGTGGCATCGCAATCCCCTTCAGCCTCTGTCGCCAAGTATATCTATCTGAAAAGGCTTTTGAAAGATGTTAGATCTCCAGATCGCTTGAAAATTTCGCATAATTCTTTCAAGAATCACATGACAATGTATCGCCTGTTTAAATCCTGCTCTGTCATTGAAAATCACGGTTTTTTTCTTACCAGCCTCGATGGAGCAGTATGTATTCTTCATCGTCATCCTGTATACATAGTCAAATGCTGTTGGCTGGGATGTCAAAACCACACACGGCGCTGTATAATCCATCTTCCTATACGCTCTTAAATGCAGTCTTGAATTCAATGAAAAGTTAGTGTGTATCGATTTGGAACTCTTGGGTTTTTTCCAAGATCTACCGTAATGTGAAAATTTGGTCTATGGTGGCCTAAAACCACACTAATACGTCCCGATAAGGCTCTTGACGAGAGGTCATAGGCTTTCACTTAGTATGGTAGACAGGGTTTTATATGCAATATTGAAGAGCCTTATTTCCCTATATTTGGGGCAGTTCAGGGGATCTCCCTTCTTTAGGATCGGTAAACTAATGCTGAGATTCTATTCGTCCGGTATGCGGTCTTCGATCCATATTTTAGAGATGAGCTAATGCTCCGTATCCAATTCTCAACTGCTCCTCTAGTTAGGCCATCGGGACCAGCTTGAAGATTGTTGTCGTGACTTCATCTTGATCGGGTGAGAATGAACAGTCCTGACGGTGGGATATTGTTCATAATCACGGTTTAACTGGATCAACTCAACAAGTCGTTGAACATAAAACATCGAATCAGTTCGTGAGAGTGTTGCTGAGAGTCCAGGAACGCCAATTCGGCACCATGGTCAAGAATTGAATATTTCGAGAAGCTCTCTGTAGCGTATTCTCACGAAGGATTCGCATCTTCATGCATGCAAATCGCAATTGACTCGCCTACTGACCACGCACAACGAAGAAAGTTTGTTGAATGGGATACTGAACAACAACAAAATCATCTTCAGTAATGAGGTTCATTTTCATCTTGATGGCTTTGTTAATCGTCAAAATTGTCGAATTTAGAGTTTGGAACATCCTGGAGTGATTTTTGAGAAACTAATGCATCCACAATGTGTCAGGGTTTAGTGCGGATCTTGGCCTGGAGGCATCATTCTTCTTTGAAAATAATTAGGTAACATTCGGACTGAAAATAGACGAACCGGAAGTGAACAAAACCATGACACTACTTTTAAAGCTACAATGGAGATATACAAGGTGGCCAGCTATCGAAAGCAACTTGATATACAACTACAAAGGCAACACATACGAGTATGTAACTGATCTTGATCGAATAGGGGAAACCATAAACGCATCACATCCTATCACCAGTTTTGCAAGCAAAGGTCTGAGTCGAGTAAAAGACCGAGGCGATTATCTTCTGCCTGGCTGCAAGCGTTCCGTGACTGCAGAAATGGTTCCTTTAGGAATTTTTATGTGGAAGCCAATTCAAATTAAAAATCGCTATGAAGGTAGAGGAGTAGCGCGATGTGCCAATGCTCAGGAATTTTGGAAATTGACGGCGAGGTCGAAAATGCATGCTTTTGGGAACGACGACTCTTTTTAGAACGTTCAATTCAAGTTGTCTTGGGAAACCATCCCAAGTCTGATATTCATAAAATAAATGCTGGTGTACCTCAGGGCTCCGTTCTGTCTCCGACACTCTTTTCATCAATGATCTCTTATTTGCTACTTCTAATAAAATATATTTCTTTGCTGATGACAGTACTTTCTGCTTTTCATATTCGTTACGGACTCACGAATCTGCTCTTCGGCTATAGCACAGGAAGTTCTGAAAAAGTGAAATTTAATGCTTCCAAAACACAATGCTGTCTCCTGTCGTTAAAGCGAAATTTAAACACCCAGCCATTATCCATGAATGGTACTTGCATCGTCGAAACCGAAAAACTTTTCATTCTTGGTATGTGTGTCAATGATAACTTACGTTGAAATGACCACATATTCGGTGTCGTCAAAAATGATACGAAATGCCTAGGTTTCCTCAAGCGATGTAGGAAATACTTCACCCCTTCTGATCTCGCCTCAATATATACGACGCTTATCCGTCCGAAATTGACGTACAATGCCCACATCTGGCCGGGTGTGCCCAAAACATCTCTCCACCTGCTAGGTAGGATTCAAAACGATGCAATAAAACTCATAGGTGATAACAATATGACTCAAACAATGCACACCCTCGAACACCGACGTAATGTCTCGTGTCTCACTCTGTTTTATCGCTATTTCCACTAACAGTGCTCCATTGAAATTGCCAGTAACATTCCGCCCATTCAAACTTTCAACCGTAACATTAGTATGCCCTTAAGCCTATTTTCGGAAGTACTCTAAAATTCGTTCCTAAGCCGTACAACTCGCTTATGGAATACCCTTTCCTACTCATTATAACCTTCAAACATTTAAAACCAACGTTCGCCGGTACCTCTCTTTCTATCCTCCCTGATCTTCCTTCGCCCGCGAGGTGTGCAAGGGTACTTAAATCCCTTGAGCGCGCGCAAATTATATAAAAAAAAAAAACGGAAAAAAAATACACGTCAACAAGACATGAATCGCTATACTCCTAAAGAGTTGCTAAGACTTTTTTGCGGAACAATTCGTCTGTAGTGTTGGCGCAGCGTGAATTTCTCGGCGCAAATTTCCCGGTCATCCGACACCAACTGGGTATGTGACAGCATAAGATGCTGCTGAGTCTGGCCGGCGCAGCGGCAGCCATTCTACTGAGAATATCGCAGCTGTGGTGAAAGCTGTCACAGAGGACCCCGGAGTATCGACCAGAAGACGTGCTACGCAATTGGGCATCAATCGGCGGTCTTTACAGAAATTTTTGATGAAAGACTATAAGATGTTCCCTTACAAAGTGCGAACAGTACATCAGTTGTTTGCTGTTGACTGCCAAGCGCGTGTAACCTTCGTTCAAGCCATCCTGAATTTCGACCACGAGAGGGACAACTTTTCATCGAAAATCATCATGAGCAACAAGGCCCATTTCAATCTCTGTGGATATGTGAATAAGCAAAAGTATCGCTTCCGGGGCATTGAAAATCCGCGTATAACCCACGAAGAGCCACTACACCATCTCAAAGTTGCTGCATGGTGTGCTGTTTATGCTGGTGGGTTCAACGGACCTTATTTTTTCGAAAACGCCTCGAGTCAAACGTTTACTGTGGACGGCCAACGCAACAGAGCCATGCTCAACGATTGGAAAAATTGGAACTGGAGAAAATGGAGCAACGGCGCATGCAGCACGAGCCAAAGCCAAAATCTGCGGCCTGAATTTCCGGGCCGCCTAATCTCTCGTTTTGGCGATTTGAACCGTATCAGACTTCTTTTTTTTCTGGGGTTTTTTGAAGTCACAAGTCTATGCCAACAAGCCTCAGCCTCTTGAAGCCCTCAAATTCAAGAGGCTGAATTTTTGTTTTTTATTCCCATGGAGAGGGTTATCCTTTACATTGCTACGAAAATGTTGAACGGACGTATTTTAGGTGCTCAATATCTCTTTTAAAATGGAGGATAAAAAAGTGGATCGATAGAGGCACAACGGGAGATTTGAAAGGTCTATAGAGATTCGGCTATAAGCGCTGACACTTTTCAGCGTTAGTTTACACGCTTTCGTTCAGGATATACAGACGTTGTTGATGCTGTTCGCTCTGGACGTCCACCCACCACAGACGGCGATCAAATCTTGGCTGCAGTGATCGTTGACAGGCATTTGATAACACGGGAGATCGCTCAAGGGTTTAACATCGCCCCTACAACCGTTTCGCAGAGACTGAAAAGGCTTTGAATGTCGAAAAAGGTGGATGTTTGGGATTCCTTGCAAACTCTGTGAAAGAAACATTATGGATCGCATAATGGTTTGTTGAGATGGAACTCGCTTGAGGCTTTCATTAAAGGAGTGGTTACGGGAAACGAAAAATGGGTGGTTTACAACAGCATCCGGCATAAGAGATCATGATGCACTCCTGGTGAAATACTGCAATCGGTCAGTAACCAAGATTTGCATCCCAAAAAGGTCATGTTGACCATTTGGTGGGACTGGTGAGTTGTCCATTACTTCGAGTTACTTCTATGCAATCAGACAATAAATGGAATTAAATATTGCTCTCGGCAGGCAGTGGAAGAAAAACGGCCAGAGTTGACGAACAGTTTAACTTTAAATCCGAAAAAGGCCACAGAACTTATTGAACAACCAATATATGTTCAAGGCAGCATTGATACGCGATAGATCGAGGTGATTTAATGTACGATTACAAACTGAGTGGTATGAGAATGTCGAGTAAGTTCAGTAAAGATATCCAGAACCTGTATAGGAATATACAAGCAGCAATTTGGAATGCTTAGACACCGAATCGGGAGTCAGGAACACGCTGAGCCCCAACTTATTCGCGCTTTTCGTAGAGAATCTAATTGACTTCATTCCTGGAGACATTGAGTATGTAGGACAATTAGCTAGGGCTTTGCTCTTGGCGGATGATATGGCCGTGCCTCCATTTACACCAGAGTCCCTGTAACTACGGATCAACCGTCTGTCTATACCGATATTGCACTATTTGGAACTTGATGGTGAATCTAGATAAGTCAAAAGTAATAATATTGAAAACTGGTATTTTAATGGGGAGAGTTTAGAAATTATTAAGCAATACAAATATCTTAGCGTGTACTTCACAAGAACTTAGTTATGGAGGAGAGACATTTAAAGGAAAAACTTGCCAAGGCTAAAAGTGCAATGACAGGCAACATGGAAGAAATATTTTGCCAACAAATATGTTATATTGCGCACAGCAGTAAGCACCAGGTTTTCAAGGCATTTTCGAAAAGTATTTTGTTTTGTGCGGCGCAAGTGTGGGGCTGTAAGCAGTATGCCTTCAAGCACACCAAACTGTATGATATGTATTATTGGAAACGGGCCAAGCTCCACTCTTCATAACAACATTCAGTTTACTGGTGGATCATGTTTTACAAGTCCTTAATATGGATAATAACCTACTCTTGAAGCAGTAGGTATACAGCAGGACTAGCTGGTATGCTGAGTGGGTAGAAATAGCACGCGGTTGTGAAAGTGGAAATGAACTGAGTTTAGATAGCGAGAATTTCAATAACTGGAAAACAATACTTTACCAGTTTATAAAATATGTGCATACATAATGTAGAGAGCTTCTTCTACAGCAGGCATCAGATTCATTGCATAGGACTATCTATAGTAGACTATGTCGTGATCTACAGCATAAAATGGACTTTCGTGACGAGTATACTATAGACGAAATATCAACAATGTTTAAATTGTGCGGAGAGCTTCTCACCCCAAACTATGCTATTTGGGCTATGCAACTTGGGATATCATGCGTTTTTTAGGCATACATAGAAATTTCTAAGCTCTTAAACTTGAAACTAATAAATAATAAAATTGAATATATCAATTACAGCAGAGGCTCGATAGTCCGAACACCCAAAATTTATAGCTGTTCGGACTAGCGAATTGTACGGATTATTGTACGCAGACATTTTGAAGGCATTTTTCGAAACAAAACAAAGCTTTTCGTAATTTAAAATATATTTTAATAATGTTATACTATACACCCTGAATGACTCAAATTGCAACCAATTTCAGACTGCTATAATTTCCAAACCGTTCATGACAGTGAACTCAAATTTTGACACATGACAGATAATTTTATTATTTACAAGCCTTTTAAACGATTTGCGTCTCAGTTGTGTTGAAAAATTTTTATCCGCGATGGAATTCAAACGTGATAGTGTGATTGCTTTATATTTGGCTGGAAAACCGCAAGTAGCTATCGTTAGAGCCCTCCAGCACCTCAACGTGAATAAATCATTTGTGTCTCGACCCACAGTTCGTTGCCATGATGCTGGCACCGTTGCAAAAGCCATGGAGGTGGTCAGAAAATAACAGCAACATCGGCAGAAATGGTTCGGAAAGTGAAGGCTCGAATAGAGCGAAATCCGCGTCGAAGTGGAAGAAAAATGGGTCGTGAGCTCAACATATTGTTGGGACGGATGCAACACATACTGAAAAATGAGCTTGGGCTCAAGCCATTGAAGTTCCAAAAAGCACACGATCTTACACCGCAACAGAAAAAAGTTAGAGTCGAAAGAGCGAAGGAGTTGCTACGCTTGCACGAAAGTGGTGAGTTGCCCGATTTGGTTTTTTCCGAAGAGTCGCCATTTGTTATCGAGCAATATGTCAACAAACAAAATGACCGAGTTTACTTGCCAGAGAGGTCATTCGATAATTTACACTTTCGGACGGCCACCAGAAAGCAGGCAGCACCGATGGTGATGGTTTGGGCCGCCATAATCCCCCATGGTCGCTCTCCGCTCGCATTTTTGGACCATGGCGTCAAAATTAATACGATCGTATACCGTGAAACTGTCTTAGAGGCAGTACTGAAGCCTTGGGCAAACAATCATTTCGGTCGGAGACCGTGAACATTTCATCAAGACTCGGCACCGTCTCACAAAGCGTGCGTCAACCAAGATTGGTTAAAAAACAATGTTCCACACTTCATTTCTTCGACACAATGGATTGCAAATTCTCCGGATGCAAATCCGTTGGATTTCTGTGTCTGGGGTATTTTGAAGGCGAAGGTTGGCACTGAAAAACACTAAAGTTTGGACCACCTCAAACAAGCACTTCGCCGGGAATGGGCTAAAATACCGCAGAGCCACTTGCGTGCAGCGTGCGATGCTTTCTTCCGCCGTCTCAAGGCCATTATTCGCGCCAAAGGTGGACATATTGAAAATTACTGATACAATTTGAAAATTGATGTGTTTTCCAACATTTTTTGCTTTGGCACAATAAAATTAATCAAAATATAAAAAAAAATTATATCATTTTAAAAAGTTGGAGTTCAAGTCATTCACCCTGTATATGTAATACATATTAGAGTGTAATGCAATTTATGTAATTACGCTAATTTTAAAAAATTCCAATATAGAACTTTGACGAATGGTATTTAGCGACGTAATAACATTTTTTCTGGAATCGAAATATCGACTTCATCCGCCCATTCTAAGCAAGTATTTAAGGCAAACACAGCTTGAGTATGTGGAATCCTTGTAACTGGTTCCGATGACTCCAATTCTGCTGATTCATTACTTGTCTTACTGTGTCTTCATCTGTTAACTGCTCCTGGCAGTCAATGTCATCATTGCTTGACAAAAAATTGCTAGTGTTTACTTCTGTAAAACCTCTGTTACGAAAAATGCTTAATGGGAGATCATCTTCATGATCAAAATCATCTACATCTTGGCCAGATATTTCCTCTGATTCGAATAATAAAGGCCACAGAGGCTTGAAGACAATTGCTGCCAACTTTGAGCCAATGAAAACACTGCATATTGCATTGCGGTCTTTTTAAGCAGTTTAGATACTGCGCATTCTGGATCAACTTTTTGCTGGCCAACAATTTGCAATAGGAGTTTTTCCTTGTATGTCACCTTAATGTTTTGTATCACATTTTGGTCCATGGGTTGAATAAGAGCCGTGCAATTAGGTGCCATGTACAAAACAGTGAAATTTTCGTCGATCGATTGCAGATCTTCTTCAAGTGGATGCGCTGGTGCATTATAAAGAAGTAAAAGTGCTTCTAGCGGTAGGTTTTTTTTCAATAAAAATTTCTTTACTCCGGGAATGAAATGTCCTTTCAGCCAGTCTAAAAAAATATTGGTCTTGTAACCCAAGCATTTCTTTGACCTGTTAAATGAACTGGTAATTTCTTGGCTGTTGCAAATGCACGTGGCCGTTGTGCTTTGTCAACAACCAGCAAAGGCTGGTTTGTGCGTTCCGGTTCCGTTTGCGCTTGGCACAAATGTAATCCTCTTCTTCGATACTTTGGAACCAGGGGTCCTACTCCCTGAATCCGACGCCAGTGTTTTGTCTGGTATCATATTCCAGTACAAGCCTGATTCATCAGCATTATATCCGTAGATTTGATTTGCAATCTGATCTTTTTCCCTACAAAAGTCCAGAAATTTTTCTTGGAATAGCTTCACAGCTGCGTCAACTTTATTCGACAATTTCTCACCGATTAGTTTTAGTTGGCGTACACCTTTGGCCAATTGACATTTGGCCTTTTCCATCAATACTTCGCCTGACAAAGGGACGTTCTTTCTTCGCTGCTCTAAAAACCACGCAAATAAAGCATCTTCAAGCTGGGAGTTTTCAGGAGTTTTTCTGGTTTTTCTGGTGCCTGGACCCTTTTCTGTTTTATTACAAATGATTTTACTTTTTACTCCTTGCTTTCAAGATTGAAAATAGTGGATTTTCCAACGTGATACTGCATTGCAAGGCCTGATAACGAGATACCTTGCTTAATCTTGTCCAAAATTTTGCACTTTTGTGATATTGTAAATGTGTTATGTTCCCGTTTCTTCGATGTTGAAGCCATAATTTAAAAAGCACACGAAATGGTCGAAGAAACACCACGCAACGCTCTTAAATAAAACAAAACTGCGCGACAAATCGAGTGTAAAAAATGCGAGCCCGATTCGATAAATAAAACAGTTTTTACTGATTTCACTTTTAAGGACAATTGATAATTGATGACTTATGACTTAAGATCCTCCCTCGTCATCTCGTTGCAGCTGTCCACCCTGAAGATATGCAGTTACGCCTACGCAGTTAGCCTGTGGTCATCCCTTTGGCCTGCTGCGCAACCAAAAATTTACGACCCCCCTTTGTTGTTGATGATGATAATTGACAGCTAAAGGGTTGTAATGGTCCTGGATTGACATGTCATCTTCCACGATTTATGATCCAAATGTTTGTATCTGCGTATTATTGGAATTGTTGATGTGAAGTGATACCAATTTTCGTCATAGTTCTCCGGTACATCTGCTTACCCTGCGCGTCAACTTAAAGTTACTGCACAAAGTAAGGTCCGGTGCACATACTCGTAAACTGCAAAATAGATAGAAAGAAATAAGTTGTAGTTCATGTGCACCGGGCCTAAGGGACAGACTTACTATTGCGTGGTGTGTGTGGCACTGCGAGTGACAGTAGACTCAAGTTAAATCAATTCTTCGAATTTTCGCTTTCGTTCCCGGACCCATGGGGGTCGTTCGGATTACTGAGGCGTTCGGATTAGCGAGGCCCACATATATCAATGAAATCCTTTTATTATAGTTGCTACTTTGGCAGACGCCAGTGTCATGCTTTTTCATTTTTTGTAAATTAATTTGTAAACAACAGGCATTTAACAAATAAAATACGAGTAACACTTTACATTTACTTCTTCGTTATTAGACAATAAAACTTAATCGAGTTCGCTATCGCGACATAATAATCCGGTTTTTTGTGCCTAAATTACAAGATCTGGATGTGGACGATAAGCGGTTTCAACAAGACTGTGCCACATGCCATACAGTCCAACAAACAATTCAATTACATTTCCTGGTCGTGTAATTTCCCTTTTTGGTGATCAGAATCAGAACAAAGTTTTCCAAGTCCAAGACTCATGCCAACAAGCCTACGAGCACCGACACGCCTTGAAGGAGCAAATTGAGCGCAATAACAATGAAATTCAGCCACATTTATGCAAAGCTGTCATGGAAAATTAAGACAAAAGAGTACGTATGTTCCAACAAGGCCGTGGAGGCCGTTTACCAGGTATGCGATTCCATACATAACCCTACACTGTATACTTTATGAATCAATAAATATTAAAAACCTGTGTTTGCGACACCCTTTAGATGGTGTTTGAATAAGTATATCATGGAGCTCACACTCGTGTATATTTTCGATACATCACTTTGAGGTTCATAGGCAATTTATCTGACAGAAAGTTTGCCCACATGGGTACGTAAATTGTCCCTGGCTTTGCATAGACCTTGCAGCGTTTTTCTTTCCAATTAAATTCCGTCTGTATGAAGGAGTTCTTTTCCTGCATCGAAAAGATGTTCCCTAATCTTGTTGGTACTCGATTTTCAGATCAATCATCTGTTTTCCAATTTGTTTGCTTCACTTCTTCAACAGACATAATCTCGTATGTGTACAGTACAAAACTATTTTGACAAACAAAAAAAAAAAAAAAGAAGGAAACAAACAAAAATTCGTCCTTTCTGGATGTGTCACATCCTCCTGTACAACAACGAATAAAATGAATACACAGTGCCGACATTATTTTGCGTCGCTCCTCTTATAATCGTGACGATGGAAAGGATATCTCAAAAGCGGAGCGCATTTCCGTACACCATATTCTGCAAAGATGGAACTGGTGCGCAATCCGCAAAAGCTGAATTTATTTTTCAAAGACATAATTGTAGCTTTCAACTAACAAACCGCACATAATAGAAACCGCACAATGGCATCCATTTTGGGCCACATCGGTTAGTTATTTTGAAGGCGCCATTGTCGACCATGGCAACTGGGTAATGTTGGAGTAAGGGGACTCCGCTGAACAATTTGTAGAGATACTTTGGGAATATCTATGCACTATATCATGCTTTACTCGGGAACGGGTATGGGTCGTATATCCTTTTGCTTTCCTTTTTTTTGGTTTAGTGTCGAATTCTTTCTAACGGTGGTTTTGAAAGAGTTTATTTGTTTCACAGTTTTAGTTTGAGTTTCAGTTTCTCGCCGCGCATTGTAGGTATGTACTTTCGTTTGTGTCCTTAGGAGATTTTGTTCGTGCAACGCGGATGGGTACACAACACATGTACGGGTGAGAGATTTGTTATTTTTCATTGAAATTTCCCCCCTTCTTTTAGTTCCCAGTCCATCTCTCTGCGTCCGACTGCGAGGGAATTCTCGCAACTTTCCGCACTGGAAAAATCTTTGTCTTTTCAGGTTTTGAGTCTCCCGTATTTCCTCCCCACCCCCCCCCTCACAAATAAAAGAAGAAGTACATACATATATGTGCTTAGTTTAATGGAGTCCTCCCTCTGTCGTCTCTTCCATTTGTTTCGGTGGGGAGAGTAGCAGGAAGGATATAAAAAATGATACGAGTTTTTTTTTGTCCAAAAGGCTTTTGTTACAGAAACGAACACATGGCACACATTTGGGCCGGGAGTGTTGCTGCATAAGTTCGTTATTCCATTTTATCCGTCAATCAGAAGGAAGGAACTTCTCTGGGAACCTCCCAAGGGATTGTGAACTCTTGTGACTTATGATTATGGTGTTAGAGTTGAAGGAAAATAACATCGTCGGAACGACAACCAAAGGTAACTCTATTTTTAGAATGGCGCGTGAATTTGGTTTTCGAACGAAAAATCGAAAAATAGTTTGGTCTTGGGTTACCCAGATGCCACTCCAGAAATCAGAAAGAACACTAAGGGAGTCGATATTCATTGTCTTAGAGCTTCAGATGCATTAGTGAAACTTCCATCCTTCGGAAGAACATATTTGTCTATGTAATATGCTTTTTAAAGCCGAAGCTAACTAATCCATTTGGACTAACATCGAAACAGGCTGCTATACATTAACACAAAGCAGCCACGCATCTAGGTACTATCCTGAAAATTCCATAACTTTAACACTTCATGTCGAAAACTGCAAGGTTGCTGCTAGTTAGCATGGTTATGGAAGGGAGTTTTAAGCACGTAATGCGACTCCTTACCGGGTAGGATCCTCTCGATCCACACATCTATGCGAAAACTCGTTCTATCCCTCACCCCGGTTATTCGGTTTCGCTTTTACAAAAATACGTTCTTGCTTTGTTCTACTCTGGTCTGCCCTGTTGTTATATTATAATGTCTCAGCTTCAAAACGGCTTCGTCTAGCATAGTCGGCTCATGTCTAGATACTCTGTTGATTTTCGATCACCACACCTAGACCCATCATCGTAAAAGGAGTGTAAATAGGTTTACTTGGACATAACATCTGAGGCCGACACCAGAACACTTTCACTATGATCAAGGTGTGAGCTAGAAGCGAAATGTAGTCGCATTTTCAAGAACGACGTCGGAACCAATTAAATACACCGACTCCAACAAAAATAGATTAAATGCCCTCAAACTATTTATACAGTGAAAACCAGATGCAGGGGCTTCTGTGTCGTCTGTGTGCTTCAAGGTTCATTCAACCTTTAAACCATTTTCAAATCCGTTCGAGAATTCACGCCAAACGACAAGAGTACAGACCTTCGTATTGGTCCTAGTACCGAGCCTTGTGGTACACCCATTTTAATATAGTTTTCTAGACATGGTGTGAACCAATCAAGCATAAAGCCCCTAAAACCTGCTCTATTCAGCTTTCTGAATAAAATATTATGGTTAACCACATAGTAGGCGATTTCGTAATATTCACAAACAAGGCTAAGGTAAATTCGGTCCGGCTCCTTTGGTCCTAGGGGTCCCAAAAATGCCTAGCCCTCCAGGTTGAGGATTGTGCGTGGGGTTAACTGCCCAACCACGTAAAAAAGTAATTGTTACGAGGCCACAATAGCCTTGGATAAGGACGGATCCAATATTGACGACACTGCAAAATGACCAAAGGACAACGACTTTCGGATCTACACGTGGAATGTTCGGACCTTGAACAGGCCGTGTGCAGCCGAACAATTACAGGAAGTGCGGTGGGATGGCCAGGGCAAAAGAAATATGAAATGCGACCCGTGCCGAAGATCAACCTGGCTGAGGGGCCAGCATCTCCAAAAATTATCTGTATACGGCTTATCTCTGTACAGATGGGCCACCCTTTCTCCGCTACTCGTGGGACCACATTATGGAAAACTCCTTAAACAAAACAAAACCCTTTAATACCTTTAATACCCGGCGGTAGAACCGGCAAGGCTCCTGCATTGTTGAGAGGAGGTTAAACTGTGACAGGCCCCATCCTCTAAAGACAAGCGCAACGAGCCTAAAAAGAAATCTTCAGGGAGTGTTAAGACTATGGTAAGCCATGATCCTATCACTTCCTCCACTCCTAGCAGCAGCAAGTTTGTGGCAGGGCACGACCTTGTCGCTGCTACCTAAACTCCCCTTCCAAAGGTGGAATCTGGGGTTTAGCCGCATCGGCAAGCTCCATCTAAGGCGTTCTACCGAATATCCTAAAAGACGAATTACCCACTGTTTCCATTGGTCCCAAAACACCTAAAGACTCCAGATCTCTCGATCTCTTCACTAAGGCCATAGGTGGCTTAGGAGAGCTTTGGCCAGGTGCAAGACTCGAGGTCGTGTCTAAGGAGGACATCCCTAGCAAACCTCGACCTCGTACCTGGATCCCAGCCATACGCTCCTCCCCAGAAAGCGTTCTGGAAATCATCAGGCTCAGTAACCGACCCTTGCGACTCATGGCTGGAAAGGCATGAAACTGGAGGAACTAAGGGGCTCTTATAGATGCGCGTTGATCGTGATCAATAAGAAGTACTTTAACCCTGTAGCGCAATACGGCAATACGGTCACTGTTACTGGCGAACGCAACAGGGCCTTGATAAACGACTTCTTACTGCCGGAACTGGATGAGCGGGGCTTGGTCAACATGTGGTTTCAACAAGACGGTGCAACCGCACACATAGCACGAACCACAATGGATATTGTGAATGAAGCGTTTGGCGTTTTGGCATGGCCAGCAAGATCGCCCGATTTAACCATCCCAGACTTCTTTCCTTGGGGCTACTTGAAGTCGCGGGTTTATACCAACACGCCTCAGATAATCGCAGCCCTTAAGGAGAATGTTCGAGAGGAATGCGAAC
The DNA here is from genome assembly GCA_963966105.1 of Volucella zonaria. Lineage (NCBI taxonomy): Eukaryota > Metazoa > Arthropoda > Insecta > Diptera > Syrphidae > Volucella > Volucella zonaria. The sequence goes on along the minus strand of OZ014532.1, from coordinate 58,324,184 downwards.
AGTTATCATCGGAAATTTGGCGGAAAGTCAAACAATTGTAAGGGGCCCAGTAAAGATTTCCATCACTCAAAATCATATTTGTTTTATTTAGTTAAAAAATAATTCAAAAACAAAATTGAAGGATTAATTTTGCGCCACCTTTTACTAACCTCAATGTTTGCAATATTGGCAATGAGCCCACTTATATAACTAAAAACCGACAGGAAGTGCTAGATATTATTTCAGTCTCCAGTATCACTCAAATGCTAACGAACTGGATGGTATCGTCTGAACAATCATTTTCAGCCGAAGATACATCCAATTCAGCCTGAATGATGCTTCTCCCAGCTAACCAGCATTCCTGAATTATCGGAAAACTGATTGGCCAAAATACAGAGGAATACTGTCAGAAACGTTATCCTCTGAACTATCAAGTCCCCCGCGTGACACCAATAAGCTTGAAATGAAAGTCAAGGAAGTCAACTCTGGCTCTCAATCAGGCAATGACCGCTTCCTGCCCTCTTACTCAACCTAGAGGCAAGAAAAAGCCACATTGGTGGACATCAGCACTGGGACTCCTCAGAAACATTTGCAGACAACTGTTCAACGTAGACAAAAGCACAAGAAAAGTGACTGACTGCGATTCATACAAAGAATCCCTCAAATTAGACAAAAAAAAGAACTGAGGAAGGCAAAGCAACAATCCTGCAGGTCTTTCTGTGACAAAATCACGAAGCCCCTAAGGCATAGCAGTTAAGAAAAATCATCCCTACAAATCCTATGATGCCAGCTGTTTGAAAAAATCCCATGGCTCTTGGACAACCTCAAGTGATGAATCACTCAACCTGCTACTGGACACCCACTGTCAAGGTAGCTCCCAATTCGGGGCCAGTAGCAACCCAAACAGGCCTACTGCAACAGGGACCAAAATTCATGATCTAATTACAAGAGACAAACTGTTCTGGGCGCTGCATAGCTTCAAACTATACAAGTCTGCTGGTCCGGATAATACCTGTCAAGCTACAGAGGTCCTCAGATATTATTCTGCCTGCGCTAGAAAATATTATGAGGAGCTGTGTAGCTCCTGTCATGGAGAGAAGTCAATGTAGTTTTCATTTCCAAAGCCGGAAAATGTTCTCATTTTGTTTCAAAGGAAGGTCGGTGGAAACGACTCTGCATTCACTGGATAGCCAGATCCGCAATCACGACTGTGCTGTCAACTTTGCAGGTAGACGACTCACTTGGGGAGTTGATCAGTCTTATGCTAAACAGCAGGATAATCAAGGCCAAACTGGGTGGGCTTCTGCTAAAAGATAAGTCAGCAGAGGTACACCGCAAGGCGATGTCCTCTCTCCCCTTCTATGGAACTTTGGGGTTAATGAACTACTGATATACCTGGAAGCGGTTGGTAACAGGGTGGTTGCCTATGCGGATGACGTTGCTATAGCCGTCTCAGCTATGCATCTTAATTCCATTAAAAAACTCTTTCGCCTGAATCTTAACAGAGTAGCCCGTTGGGCAGATTGCTGTGGATTAGGAATAAACCCCCATAAAACTGATCTTAATCTCCTCTTTTCAAGGAAACACAAACTTATAATTCTAGACCCTCCCTCAATAGTATTTTTCGATACAGCAAAGTATCTGGGTCTCGTTTTTGACAGGAAACTAAACTGGAAACCTTACATTCAAGAATGAGCCAATAAAGCTCAATTTGGACTTTCAACCTCGGATAACCCATTGGATATATTGGGTGTATAACTTAATTCGTGCGGTTTGCTAAGAGATGGCGTAACTTGTATTATTCCATTGGAACATGCATTGGAAAGCTACTGTCATTGTACGTCATTTCAGTATATGTCATTCATTTGAAGCGTAAACAACAATAATTTTTTTTCACTCAAAAATGTCGAACTTTGTGCCTGAAAAAGTGTTTTTGCGGGGAGTTCTTCTTCATTACCTTAATATGAAGAAAACTGCTGTCGAAAGTCATCGTATTTTGGTGGAAGTTTCTGGTAAACATGCGCTAGCTGAGCGAACGTGCCAAAAGTGGTTTGCACGATTTAAAAGTGGTGATTTTGGCTTGGAAGACGATGAACGTCCTGGGCAGCCAAAAAAGTTTGAAGATGAAGAACTGGAAGCATTACTCTATGAAGATTGTTGCCAAACACAAGAAGAGCTCGCAGAATCTTTGGATGTCACTCAAGCAGCCATTTCAAAACGTTTAAAAGCAGCTGGATATATTCAAAAGCAAGGAAATTGGGTTCCTCATGAACTCAAGCCGAGAGACGTCGAAAGGCGGTTATGTATGTCCGAAATGCTGCTGGAACGCCACAAAAGGAAGTCATTTTTGCATCGGATTGTTACTGGTGATGAAAAATGGATCCATTACGACAACCCCAAGTGCAAAAAATCATATGTGAAACCCGGCCAACCAGCCAAATCAACGGCAAAGCCGAATATCCATGACGCGAAGGTAATGCTCTGTATTTGGTGGGATCAGATGGGTGTGCTGTATTATGAGCTACTAAAACCGGGTGAAACCATCAATGGACAACGCTACCGAACACAATTAATCCGTTTGAAGAGAGCAGTGGCCGAAAAACGCCCGGAATATGCGACCAGACACGATTCAATAATTTTCCATCATGACAACGCTCGGCCCCACGTTGCTATTCCGGTTAAGAACTATTTGGAAAACAGTGGATGGGAAGTCTTACCCCACCCGCCTTATAGCCCAGACCTTGTCCCTTCTGACTACCATTTGTTTTGGTCGATGCAGAACGCCCTTACTGAAATACGGTTCACATCAGAGCAGAATATCAAAAATTGGTTTGATTCATTCTTGGCTGCCAAGCCGGCGCAGTTCTTTTGGGATGGGATCCACAAATTGCCAGAAAGATGGGAAGAAGTCATAGCTTCATACTTTGAATAATACTATTGTAGATGTTTTTCTTAAATAAACGTTCAAATTTTGAAAAAAAACGCACGAATTAAGTTATACACCCAATACATCTCGGTCATAAGACAGATACTCACTTACGGGGCGGTCGTCTGGTGGACGACGCAGTCAACTGCGCTCAACTAAGCAGAGTCCAAGGAACAGCATGTCTATGCATAAGCGGAGCATTAGACATTCTGTTTCATGTGACAACCCACGATATTTTTAACAGGCAAGTAGGTGCGTCTGCAGCTATTCGCCTTAAAGCGACTAAACAGTGAACAAATAATTCATGTGGTCATGCCAGCATTCTTAATAAATTAGGAATCCTCACAGAGAACATCGATTACACCTTATCTGAACTTTGGTTTGACAAAAACTTCCATGTAAGCTACCCCTTTAAATCCTTCTGGGAGGAAGGTGCTTTCATGGAAGACAAGCCAATCCATCTCTACACAGATGGATCTAAAACCGATAGCAGAATTGGTGGCGGTGTTTTCTTAGATAAGCTAAACCGAAGGCGAGTCCCTGGACTCGGTCTCATTAAATTCTAAAACTGCCCTTGAATACCTATCATCTCTTACGGAAATGGCAGAGCAGTTCAACCTTCATCTTTGCTGGGTGTAGGGCTACAGAGACATTCCAGGGAATTGTAGGGCCGATGAACTCGCCAACATTGGAACCACTAAGCTGAATGCCAATAAAAGAACAGACCTTAGGTGGACTGTTGGACCTACATGTCTAGCGACCAAACAGATCTGGCCAAAACTGTATCTGAATCGCTATTAGTGTCTGATCCTTCTAACTAAGGATCATCTCAGCGCCATCATAGGTGTCATCACTGGACACTGCCTCATAGGGAAGTACGCAAGAAGGCTTGGCGCCTTTATAAACGATTTCTGTAGAAGCTGCATGGACCAGGAAGAGGAGGAGACAATCCTCCACATACTCTGTACATGTCCAGCTCTCTCCCAGAGAAGAAAACTTCACTTAAGAGCTTTCTTCTACAACGACCTAAACGATCTATAAAATATAGACGTAAGCAGTCTCCTACGCTTCATCATAAACTCAAACTGGTTCCATTAGTACGTGGCATCACAATGGGTCAATAGGCCTAAGTGGGTTGGTATTTCCAACAGCCACTCTTACCTAACCCTTCCTACTCCTAATGTTTCTACTGAGATGCGAGTCCCACAACATTGACGAGAACTGTGCTCATTATTTCGACTTCTATTTATGATTACTCGTAAGCCTGTCATAGAATAATCGGTGAGATATTAGAAAATCGGGCATAGATATGATCAAAGCATACTATATTCCCGATCCTGTTCTGGTGGGCTAACAAATCCTTGTAATTTGGAATAGCATAACAATCATCCAGTAGATCAATGTTGAAATCGCATAAGTTAATTAAAATTTTGAAAACCCAGGCGCACCGTTCGCCTGAGATGGTAAAATGAATATTAACCTTCCGGCACAAATATTCTTCGATTCCTCGATCCCAGAGGAACAACATGTTGGAATGCTCAACTGGTGGCAGTTGGCCAAAGACGATGTCAACTGGAGGGATTATTGGTTAAACTACATTTAGGTAAGCAGGTAAGTGAGTAGATCTTTGTGAATGCGTGCACCCGGAACATTTAATAGACAGCTCTACTTCACATCGGGTCAATTCTGAATATCTCAATGTGGACCAGTGTCTAATTTGGATAGTATTTTCGGAGGGACAAACCTAATTGCATACCGGAGTATCTCTTGAAATATGTTTGCCTTTCTGGAACTTTCGTTTTACCTAATTAAAGTGTCAAAATAAATATTTATTATTAAATAAAGTTAGTAGAAGAGATTTCAAGCAATTGCACACCATACCTACTCGTAAATCCGCCAGATTAACTGCGGTTTTAATCAAAATAAAGCTCTCGAATTTCGAAAATTGTTCTTTTATTCGTTATCCGCAGCAGTAAACCACAGTCGAGAACATATCACCAAATGAAGTCATTAATTTCACCACAAAAATCTATTCCGCCACGGACAAGTTTTAGCCCTCCTAATCGCCTTGTTAACGAATGTTAAACTTTATCGAAACAAATTTTCAACAATTCACCACTGTCACCATCCCACAATCACTGCCATTGCCATCCCCTACAGGTAAATCATATTTCCATGTTAATTTACCCGAACTCATGCATAAATAACAATTTAAACGTAATAAAAGCCACAAACTGAATTCCATAGAATTAAACGAAAAAATACAAAAAAAAAGCTTCAAAAATGTAGCCGCCACAATTTGGCCGTTTATTTCAATTGAATATTTCAAAATTGTCCCCTTCTGCCTTTTCGTACCTATAGTACTTCCTGTAGGTAAAACCACCATTTGGAGCAGTGATTTCCCAGTGATAAAATGTCCCTGCGCGTCCGTGTCCCGGTTTTCACGCTTCAAATTTACCTGTCAGCGAAAGAAAATTACCCATAATGCCTCGGTCGGTTTGTTCGGTTCGGTCGGATTGGTGCGTTTAGACGGTCTGGCCGGCTGGATGGACAATTTCGTTTGAGTCCTTTTAATAATTTATTCCCATTAACTTGAAGGTAACAGCCAACCAAAAAAAAAAAAAAACAACAAAAAACGACGATCCAAAAAAGGAGAAGCCTCCGATAACTAATTTAAATGTCATAAAACAAAAAAATAAAAAAAAAATAATACAGTGCCCAGGACAAGGACCATGGACGCACTTTGATGCGGAGATGATGCTTAGAAACCCCCAAGGAGTACAGACTTCCGACTTTTACAACCAGAATCAGAGTCAAAGTCAACCTTGGACAATTCTCAAGGTACAACACGAGTACAATCGTTTATTTATGAGTTTTTACTTTCTACCATTTATCGCCTCGAGTGCGGTCTTTTTTTTTTTTTTTTTGCCAATTTACGAGTAGATACTTTTTTTGTTAGCTCTCTCCACCTGACTTCTCTACATAATGACTTCCTTCCCCACTTCGATAATGCGAGCCAGAGATTGCCAGCCTTGAACTTGTATTCATGCGTATTGGAGAAGTACGAAGGTATAATTACGAAGCTCAAGTGGGGAGAAGACTTTGAATTTAAGATTGACAAAAAAGATACAGAATCATCCAGAAATATAATACTCGCACATACATCCATACTTGTATTCGTAGCCTACTCAAGCGATGAGGCTGTATGAGGATCGATTACTCGTGGAATAGAGGATGATTGATTGTAAAAACGAAAACAACTGGAAAGGAAAAAAAAAAAAAAAAACGCTCACTGTTCAGTGTTGTAGCGTAACCGGTTCCGATGGATTTTACGAGTTTTTGATGTCGTTATTTTCGTCTTTCGGTCAAAATAAGGAACCGCCAGCGAAGCTGTTTTCCATAAAAAGCAATCACATGATGTGGGATTTGCAGCAACTGTCGGAGATAGAGGTACGAGGAGTCGTATAAGCCTTTTTTTGGGCTATGGATCTCATGCGGTGGCACACGTTCATGTTCTTCTTCCTGTTGAATGTACACTTGGATACGAATACGAATTCCTCTCATCAGAGAGGGAAGTTTGTTATCGATTTATGGGGTTTTACTGCTCACCAAACGTTTCGACGGTCTGTTTGACAAGAGAGGATACTATCGGCGAAATGATTGAAATTAATTTCAGGTGGATGATAATTTTCGTCCGTCTGACTACCGATAGCTCCCACAATCCCCGCCAAATAATTCCGAGCGAGGAGCTTGGTTAATGAAGAACAGCTTAGTGATAACTTTCTGCGCATAGAAACCTGGTCAACCAGATGATTTTTTGGAACCATATCTGAAGGGTGACAGCAGCGCTGTCATGTCTATGCACCTAGATGCAGGTGTTTTTTTCAGTTTCAGAAAAATCACACAGAACTTGGCATTATTCGAAGGCCATGCCTCTGGCTACGGGAATCCACCTATCCGGCCCTCCAGTGGACGTCCTCGGCAACAACATGAGTATATGCTTACGATTTGCGGGCTGAAATTGCAAGTGCGTGCTCAACTAATAGCAGTGGCCGACGTCGTCATAATGCACACAACCCTATATGGACGATATTAAAAATGTGAAGAAGCAGCTAACGGTCTCCGACAATCACTTTGATGACTCTGGCGAACGATTGAAGGAAAACGACCTTCGGATCTGTACGTGGAATGTTTGGAAGCACACATAACCATTATCCAAGAATTACGATGTTATGGAGACTGCACAAAATCGCGATAAGCCCAGCAGTTGAAGCGTTTTTTATTATGCAGATTTCCCGTCAGAGTAAGATGTTGGGAATAAGTTTCAAACTTCAGTCATGTGTAGTAAACGAACGTTAGACGGTAATTCGCTCAATGGCTAATTTCGCCAACATAACCCTCATAAACGCCCATACCCCGATATAAGGTCGAATCTACTAAAGACTGCTCTACGAGCAATGCTAGAACTTTGATGTGTAAGTTGTTCCATGCGATTTTGATGCAAAGTTAAGCAAGCAGGGCAGCTTTGATAATACGGTCCGGCTGTACAGCCTTTACGACATCAGCTTCCGTTACAAACACAGGCTTATTGAATTTCCGGCGGGGCGCAATATTGTTATTCCCGGCAAACGACCTGCATTCGTTTATATCAATAAAGGGACCTGTATGACGCCTGACCAATAGACCGTCAACAACAGTGATCATATTGCAGTCGACACAAGGTGCTCTTCCAGTGTTTTGAATTTTCAAACGTCCCGAGCAACTAAAATGGACTCGGATCATTGCTTTGTAGCCAAGGTAGGGGCGAAGACATCCATAACAGCCTAAGCCACCGAACCATTGCGAGGAGGTTCAATGTCGAACGGCTACTATCACAAGAGATCGCCAGAGCCTTTTCCGTTCGAGTTTTCCTCCACCTTCTACGAAATTAATTTTTTTTTTTATAATTTGCGCGCGCTCAAGGGATTTAGGCACCCTTAAAATGTTTCCACACAGCGCGGGCGAAGGAAAATTAGGGAGCACGGAAAGAGAGGTATCCCAGTGAACGTTGGTTTTAAATGTTTGAAGGTTATAATGGCTAGGGAATAAAGAGCTGGGCAGGGCAGGTTTGAAGAGGCGGAATGCTACTGGCGATTTCTATGGAGCACTGGTGGTGGAAATAGCAACAAAACAGAGTGAGACACGAGACATTTCGTCGGTGTTCGAGGGTGTCCATTACCTGAGTGATATTGGTATCAGCTGTGGGTTTTATCGCACAGTTTTGAATCCGGTCTAGCAGATGAAGAGATGTTTTAGGCGCGACTGACAAGATGTGAGCATTGTACTCCAATTTCAGATGGATAAACGCCCTATATATTGACGCCAAATCAGAAGGGGAAAAGTATTTCTTACATCGCTTGAGGAAGCCTAGACGTTTCGCAGCGTTTTTAGCGACATCGAATATGTGGTCATTCCAACGTAGGTTGTCATTGACACACACACCGAGAATGGAAAATTTTTCGGTTTCGACGATGTAAGTGCCATTCATGGATAATGGCTGGGTGTTTAGATTTCGCTTTAACGACAGCAGACATCATTGTGTTTGGGAAGCATTAAATTCTACTCTGTTAGTGGTTCTCCAATTAGTTATGCTATTGATGTCAGAATTTAATGAGCTTAACATACACTAGCGTAACTGTTCCACAGCCGAAAAGCAGGGACGTGAACGAATATGGAAAGCAGAGAGTATTGTCATCAGCAAAGGAATATATTGGACTAGAAGTAGCAGACAAGAGATCGTTGATGAAAATTAAAAAGAGTGTCGGAGACAGAACGGAGCCCTCGGGCACACCAGCATTTATTTTGTGAATATAAGACTTAAAACCGTCCAAGACAATTTGAATTGAACACTCCGAAAGGTAATTTCTAATCCATTGAAGAAGAGAGTCATCGATCCCAAAAGCACGCATTTTAGACAAAAGAGCCTGATGACAAACTCTGTCAAATGCCTTAGAAATATCAAGTGCAACTATCTTGCTTTCGCCAGATTGATGTACGCTTAGGTTCCACTTTTCGGTGAGACATGCCATCAAATCACCAGTGGAGCTGTTGCTCTGAAAACCATATTTCCGGTCTTTGAGATGTTTTCGTGTTTCGAGATATTTCATGAGCTGACGGTTTATCAGCGTTTCCATGGACTTGGTGAGAAGGGATGTAAGTGCAATGGGTCTGTAAGAGGAGAGGGACGGGCTGGACAAATGCTGTTTTCCATCTGCTCGGAAAGGGATTGATGCGCAGTGGTTGCCAGCGAGGAAGAACACCTCTTCAAAAGGAGGGGAGATATACCATCCAGCGGATTTGTTTATGTTGAGATCTTTAAGTACTCTTGCTACTACACGAGTGCGAAAGTGGATTTGTCCCATTGAATATTCGACGCACTCAAGTGTAGGCGGTACAATCTGAGAGTGTTTCGCTGGGCGCAAAGTGTGCAGCAAGCAGATTGGCCTTGTCCAAAGAGCTTACAGCTGGAATATCATTGTAAATGAGCGTTGGTATGGAGGATGAGCCAGAGTTTCTAATATTTTTGACGAACGACCAACAATTTTTACTATCTTTGGGACATTGTAGTATTTTTTGCCTCAGTTTTTGGTCGTATTGGAATTTTGCACGAATTTTTTCTCTGTTGGGTTGGTCTTGAAGGACCGAAAAAATATTTTTCTAACTCTGACAGCCTCTTTACAGCTCGAGTCGTAGCATGCCTTTTCTTTTGGTTTGACACTCTTCATTCGATGAGGGATAAAGTTTCTTCTTCCAAAGAGAATGATGTCTGTGATCATATCAGCGGCGGCATCCACCTCGTTATCGATGAAACATAACGAGCAGTTAAAATTCCTAAAGAAGCTGTTAAGACCGCTCCAGTTGGCTTTCTCGTATTGCTATATGGTTCTTTTAGGAATCTTTTCTCTAACTGTGTGGTCAGCATACGAGAAATTAGCTGATATGACACAGTGGTCCGACGAGCCTGGAGGGAAGAGCACATCAACGGTCTACTTATCAGGGTGAGAAGTTAAAAACAAATCCAACAAATTTTATGGATTTTGAACCAGGAACGTAAGAGTTCTAGATCATGATTTATATAAGCAGAATGCTTTAGCTTTGCTACGATATTTTTGTAACAAAATCGCAAGATCTCAGTGGCCAGTTCACAACACGTCCATGTGAGAGGACCATGCCCTCGAATCGCTTGTGCAGAATTTCCAATACACCATTTTGTTAAAACCACATGTCTTTAGTGTCCATATCATCCAGTTCAGGCTAAAAAAAAGTTGGTAATCGTCGACTTACAGCGCTCACCGTATACGGTGATGGTACTCCGCCGACCCAACTATTTCGGGATGCATTGTACGCTCTTGGATCTCATGTGGATTGGTATCGTCCCAAATTCGACAATTTTGTTTGTTGACGTACCCATTCATCCGGAAATGGGTCTCAGCTCCAGAGCTCATTCAGCGAACACACGTCGTAGTATATGGTCATTTACCTTCAGCTCATGGGTCAGTTAAATTTTGTACGTGTGCAGGCCCAAGTCATAACGCAAAATTTTCCAAGTTGTGGTCTGCAAAAGGCCGAGTTCTTGTGAGCAACACGAAATCGACTGCCTCGGATTTTCCAGCACACTCTCACGGACAGAAGGGATGATTTCGGCAGATCCTGCATTTCGTCGACGTACCGGTATTAGTTTATCGTTTACTGAACCAGTGGACTCAAATTTATCCACCACATTGCGAATAGTCCTCTCGGTAGGATGATTCTGTCGACCGTAAAATGGGCGAAACGCGCGGAACGTTGCCCGAACAGAACACACAAAACAATTTTATCATTTGCACGTGCTGTTGAACGCAATGTCCGTCCATGGTGATTTGGCAAAATAGACCGAATAAATGACAGCCAATTTAACAGATGTAGCTTCAACAATATGACCGCTATCAACTGCCAAAGTTCGGTAGTCCCTATTGGAAGACCCTGTATAAATTGATGGTTTTGCCCCATCTGATCTGCGACCAAACGTATAAATAAGGCATGTATCTGACCAAAATTTGGAGATAATACAATGCCTACATCTGTTCAATTGCTCCTTAAGCCGCTCTGCACCTCGAACACCAACGTAATGTCAATTGCCTTACCTTGTTCTGCATTCAGTGCACCATCGAAATTATTAGTGGAATTCCACCCCCTGGAAAACCTCCAACCGTATCAAACATTCGTTTCGCTATTAATGGTTATCTGTTTATCTTCAACTCAACCTCCGAACATACGCTGATGTGTATGAATTCTCACAACTCACTAAGCCACATAACTTCCTGACGAATGCCCTTTGGAGCTCCTTATTCCCTAGTCATTGTAACTGGCATACATTCAAGACCAACGTACATCGGTATTTCCCTTTCTTTCCCCATTAACTTTTTTTGACTGCGCTGTGCTCATGGAGCTTTCAGTATCTCTTAAGTTCGCGCTCATTCAATAAAAAAATATTTGTAAAAAGTAGATGGTATCTCCTTAGCAAGACAAATAGGTGCAAGAACTGCGATTTTCTCAATTAAGGGAGAGGTTAAAGTAGTTTGAATTCTTTTTCCTTATTCTGAACACCTATTTTCCTGACAGCTTTCTGATGGATGGCATTGAAGACATAGTCAGCCGTGGTCCTACAGAAATCCTTAAGGAAGATACTCACCCTGTCGGCATATTTTCCTGAGGAGCAATATCTATTAGGGCACCGACTATGAATTCGACTTTTTTTTCAATTGAAGACAATGGCATGTATCTGAAAGTCTCACTTAAACACCGCATCCTCTAGGTGGTCAAATGTAGAGGTTTCATGAGATTAGAGGTACTCTCCTGACAGTTTTTCCACTTCGTAGTTGTCCCTAATACCCCTGTACATACTTTGAAACAGGAAAGTTTTGCATCTATCAGTTATTCCATTCAAAGGTTCCCGTTTTCACAAGTAACCTACGAGTAAATGGAAAACATAGCAAGATTACTGGTTACAAAATGCAAAGATTGGTATCGGGTATAGCGCCAAATTTGCTTAAATTTTACGGCCTGTAGCCTCGTCCTTTTGGAATCATATATCGCTTATATATGGTGGATGCAAAAGCCGCTCAGGAATCCTAAATACTACAATTTGGTATGCTTATGCAGCTTCTGAGTGACAACTCGTTTATTTTCTAGAATACAAGCGACATAGTTGTTGTGAATATGAAAATATGCTGAAGGGACTTGTAAAGAACATCCAATCGCTGAACTTGTAGTGAAATTGAAAATTCTAATCTGCGGTTTTTGAGTCTCAAGCTTTAAAATGAGGCATAAGCCTTACATAATAGCAAATTCTACAATCGGGACACACAGATATTGCCAAACTGTTTTTTGCTTCTTTTGTTGAAGAAAAATGCAGCAATTTGTTGACAGTATTGGCGAGAACTATACTCCAGGCAATGGGAATGAAAGATGCCATAAGTCAACGTTGCATATTGATGGGACCCCAGTCACTTGTCTTTTCAATGGCGTAGTCCGATAATACACCCTGAATGACTCGAACTGCAACCGACTTCAGGCTGCTATAATTTCCAAACCGTTCATGACAGTGAGCTCAAATTTTGAACGATTTGCGTCTCAGTTGTGTTGAAGAATTTTTATCCGCGATGGAATTCAAACGTGATAGTGTGATTGCCTTATATTCGGCTGGAAAACCACAAGTAGCTATCGTTAGAGCCCTCCAGAGCCTCAACGCGAATAAATCATTTGTGTTTCGAACCATAGCTCGTTACCGTAATACTGGCAGCATTGCAAAATGACATGGAGGTGGTCATAAAAAAACAGCAACATTGGCAGAAATGGTTCGCACAGTGAAGGCTCGAATTGAGCGAAATCCGCGTCAAAGTGGAAGAAAAATGGCTCGTGAGCTCAACATATCGTTGGAACGGATGCAACACGTACTGAAAAATGAGCTTGGGCTTGAGCCATTGAAGTTCCAAAAAGCACACGTTCTTACACCGCAACAAAAAAGAGCGTAGGAGTTGCTACGCTTGCACGAAAGTGATGAATTGCCGAATTTGGTTTTTTCCGATGAGTCGCCATTTGTTATCAAGCAATATGTCAACAAAACAAAATGACCGAGTTTACTTGCCAGAGAGGTCATTCGAAAATTTACACTTTCGGACTGCCACCAGAAAGCAAGCAGCACCGATGGTGATTGTTTGGGCCGCCATAGTCCCCCATGGTCGCTCAGCGCTCGTATTTTTGGACCGTGGCGTCAAAATTAATGCGATCGTATACCGTGAAACTGTCTTAGAGGCAGTATTGAAGCCTTGGGCAAACAATCATTTCGGTCGGAGACCGTGGACATTTCAACAAGACTCGGCACCGTCTCACAAAGCGTGCGTCAACCAAGATTGATTAAAAAACAATGTTCCACACTTCATTTCTCTACACAATGGATTGCAAATTCTCGGGATGCAAATTCGTTGGATTTCTCTGTCTAGGGTATTTTGAAGGCGAAGGTTGGAACTAAAATATACCAAAGTTTGGACCACCTTAAACAAGTACTTCGCCGGGAATGGGCCAAAATACCGCAGAGCCACTTGCGTGCAGCGTGCGATGCTTTCTTCGGCCGTCTCAAGGCCATTATTCGCGCCAAAGGTGGACACATTGAAAACTACTGATACAATTTGAAAATTGATGTATTTTCCAAGATTTGTTGCTTTAGCGCAATAAAATTTATCAAAAAATAAAAAAATTATAGCATTTTAGAAAGTTGGAGTTCGAGGCATTCACCCTGTAAACAGATTATTAGCTGGTTTTATGTCAAAAGGACATCAGAGTCCTGGCTCGTGATCATAAAAGGCTACGTTTTTGAATATTTCAGCGTCCAGTTTTGGGACTTGTGGGAGTTTGACTGGTAGCCTGGAGTCTCTGGAACTTCACTTTCACCTTTGCTTTGTGAGAGCGTTATAGTGGATGTGGTTAGAAACCAAGTTTTTTCGGTTTTCGTCGAAATGCAGAGAGCAAACACAGAGAGCCTTTGACTGCCGGGGCTTTAGGTAGGCTACACCCGTTTTCAAAGGGGAACTTCATGCCTACCTATGATTTTAATTTGTTACTGGTCTGAATGATAAGAATCATGCCATGTATGATGGCACACAGTCGGCTTAAGCTTACATGTCATGATGTCACGTAATGCAAGTTACTTGATGTGTACATCGATAAGATTAGTATGCAGAGTATTGCAATGGGTACCATTAAGAGGGACAATTTCGAACCGGGATTCCTCTTGGAGACCCTTAGTTGTAAATAAATTAAACCATGTCTACGTTGCTCTCGAAAATCTGGTTACTTATAACAATATCATCTCATTATTAATTCCCTTGAAATACTTAATACCGTTTCTATATAGTACACCATTTCTTCACTTCTAATTTAAGAAACGAAAAATGTCGAGAGTGCTTCATTTTCAATTTAGATCTCAAAACAAGGAAATATTGATTCTTTTCAATCACCGGGTAATCAGAAGGCAATCGAACAAATATCCGTACCTATCTAGCGCAAGACTAAGGCCCGCATAACTGCTTCTGTTTGTCCTTCTCGGATGACATTTGTGTTTTTCTTCCTACGAATACCTACATCGTCAACGTATTTACCATCTGAAAACACATAAAAAAAAACCACACTAAACTTTCATTCAAAGATCTACGGACATTCGGGTCTTCTTCCAATAGATATGTATGTGTGTACTTTTGCGCCCGATACTAGTCACACCGAGTACCGATTTAGAACAAAGCAAAGTCTACTCGTGCGTGCTGTGGAAATCCTGTCCATGGATGACATTTAATTCCAGGTACGAACGAATGTACCTACCTATTCCTATTGTAAAGCAATGTCGATCGAAAGATACAATCCAGAAACAGGACATATCGTACGTACATACAAATATACTTACTCGAACAGGTGAATTGGATATCTCTCTGTGTTTCTCGATTTTACTTCAGATACTTTCGTTTGTCTACCACCTAACAGGGATTCCATTTTTCCTGTCCATTTTGGCATTTGGCATAGCATACAAGTGCTCGTTCATACAATTTTGCCTCTTGTTTGTGTGTTCTCTGATACTTCTCCATACTCCTCATTTTGTCTTACCATCAACTTTCAATCGGTGAGGATTTCAATTTCAACTGGTTTACTACCCTGATTCCGGATGGCATGAGAACGACTATGAACATGAATAGCACTCGCAGTAACCCAAAGAAACTGCACATCCATACTATGAGGTATCCATATCCTTATGTTCACAAAGGACACTTGTTTGTTTTCTCAATACAATCCACGAACGTGGAGAGCTATAAAAAGGTAAAAGGAAATCGAAGAAAGGATATCCAAATGAATTCGCACAAAAACCAAAGTTTTGATTAAACAAGAACAACGTGTCGTACCAGGTAAACGATTTTTGTTTTCCCTTCCGGAATTTTTTGTTTGCCATGGAATAGTATGGCTGACAGGGGGGATTTTAGGAAACCTCTCCCTTGAGCCGTAGCAGAGGAATATTCTAAGGCTTAGCAAAGTTTGAAATAATCAGATCAATGGCTGGAATCTCTGCGACTTGTTTTGATTTTGAGTCAATAGTAAAGATTCAATTGACACTAACTCTAACTTCGCCAACTAAAGCCAAGCTCATCCTTGGGTGCATTCTCACGCAAGTTCTATCCATAACATCTCCCAGGGTTGACTTATGACTTATGAGTTGAATGAATGAATAAACAATTATTCATCCAATCTTTGGTGTCTCGGTCACCTTGTTCAAGGAGAAAATAAATCTGGGCGCTGCGCTGTGCCGAAATGTCAATTTCATTACAATAAGTGAAATAAGAACATACATAGACTTACTGATCAGTGATTACCAATAAGCCAGAACCAGAGAGTGAATGATTGATTGAATTCTGCAGAGCGAAGGAAAATAAAAGGACAATTCATGGAACACCTCTATACTTCCAAAGAGCCAAAGGTACTCTTCACTCTAAGCTGTCCTATCTCAAAGAGCGAACAACCCGAATGATAGTAGCAGACATGGCCAATTGAAATAATTTACAAAGCACAGTGACCAAGGATAGGAACCAAGACAACAAGCAGTAGAAGAAGAGTACATTAACGTGTTGCTAAATGAAGAACTCCCACGCAGTACCATCCTTTCAGCTAGAAAAAAAAATGATGGTCACATGCCTTACCAGTAAAAGGTGAGTCCTCTTGTTTCACTGTATAAAGGCAAAAGCGACACGAGAAATGGCAACATCTACTGATTTTCCAAACTTATGTCGCATACTATGAAAATAAACGAGAGAGTACTAGATACTCCACAACGACTTTGCGGGAACAGGTAGGCTTGCGATGTGATTGAAACTCTGTTATATGACAAGTTTATTATCCATTTATATAAACTGCTTTCACTGGCATCGTGACTTTGATAAACTAAAAAACGTCTTCTGCAACCTGGAATCGACGAAAGTTATGTTTATTGGTGGCTTCAACGGAAGCATCGGTGTATCTCAAAATATTTTAATGAGTGGATTTATCACTCCGGCAGTAAATTTGATATGCAATTCTAAAGATGAACGCTTAGGATTTCTTCGCTACTCGTGGGACATCAATGGATGAACTCTCAAAAAAAAAAAAAACCCGAGACCGGTACTCGGGCGGTAGAATGATGACTGGACCGACTACTGCCAAGGCTCCTGCATTGTCGAGCGGAGGCAAATCTGTGGCAGGCCATGGTGAACCATCTTTTAACGGCAAATGCAACGAGATTAAATCCAAGCCTTCAAGGAGTGGTAAGAGTGTGACAAGTCATGGTTCTATAACTTCCTCCACCCCTAGCAGCAGCAAGTTTCTGCCAAGCGACTTAAGGAGTGTGCCGTAATGACGCTTATTAGCAGCCCTTATTGAGGACACAAACAGTTTAACGCCGATTCGAGCTTGACAAGTATATTGGCGGTTTCATTTCGCATTGTCACTCAATAAATTCAATCTTCCAACTGCGTACAGTGAAGTCTTGTATTCTTGAACTACGAATACAAGGTGCGGCTAAAGTAATATCGTAGGGGAATTGGCTGCCATTTAGTTAGAATTAAAAAAATGGGGCTCTGTTTCCCCGCAAAGTTTACCCGAAGTACACCTTGACTTGACTTAATTGATGACATTAAGTGGAAAAAATGATATCGGCCAAATGACCACCTCCTGAGTTGATGCACATTTGGCTCAAAATTGGTGATTTCATCTTCAGTATTGGCTTTCAAGACTTGCACGGTTTGTGGTTTATTGTGGCAAAGGCGAGATTTCAAAAAGCCCTAAAGGAAGAAGTCTGATGCCGTCAGATTTGGCGAATATGGCCGGCCAGTTCAAATTACCAAAACGAGAGATCACACTGCCTGGAAATTAATGATTCAAAGTCTTCATCGCTGTCCGAGCTCTGTTTTGCTGGAACGGACAATGCTCGAGACCCAATTCAGCAACTTGCGACAAAAAAAAAAAAAACACATCTGTCTGTAGCACTCACCAATTACGGTTAGGGTGGTGCCGTCAAAAAAATAATGGCCAATCACTTTTTTACTGCGAATGCCGCACCAAGCAGTTATTTTGAGGAGATGCAATGGTTCTTCGTGCATTTCATGTGGATTCCCTGTGCCCTAGGAAGCCAAATTTTGTTTATTCATATAACCACTTAAGTGTAAATGGGCTTCGTCGCTTATTATGATTTTGGATACGAAATCGTCCTCTTGTTGCCTAGGTTTAACCTCACTTAACGGTCAACAGGTAGCAATTGGTAAATGGTTTGCACTCTATCTTCAGGTCTTTCACCAAAATTCGACCCAACGAACGTCTGCTGATGTCAAATTGTGTGCATCGTTGTCTCGTCGATATTTGTGGACTTTCTCAGACGTCCCCAGCTACAACAGTGATGTTGTAGATCGAACAAGCCATGCGAGGCCGGCCACTTCTTTCGACATCTCTAGTGGGTCCAGTTTGCACGACACGCTCAGGCAAATGCTTAATTGTTCACGCACATGGTGCTGGACGACAAGGAAAACGACGACGAAATTCAGGCTGCCTTAAAACAACAGACCGGAAATTGATCAAATAAAAAGTATTAGTTGTCAACTAATACTCTATCTGGTAACAACAAAAATGTCAAAGCACAATGACTCTTGACGTCTTTTGCTAAAATGATGGCACATTCATATTATGACGTTATTTTTGCCCCACCTTGTAGTTTAGAAGTCGTTAAAGCGTTCGCTACAGATGCAAATGATTTGCCCCCTCCATTGTTTCTTCGAAATATAAATATGTAGTTCGTTAGCATCAGGTTATATACATATATCTTCTAACGAGGAGTGAAATCTAACGTTGTCGTCCTCCAGAAAAACACCGGCGCCATGTTCTAAATCGGTTTTGAAGCCATCCGTGAAGACCTGACTACATTCCTTTACAGGCTCAGATTGTGGCCGAATCCACTCTTGGGGTCATTGCATCCGACGGCAACTTTAGAGTCAAAAGACAGTTGGCGCAAAAGCTCATCAAAACTCCAGTGCGTGTTATACCAAAGACCACTTGTCTTTAAACGGAAGATGGCTCTAAGGGTGTAGCCCATGAAATGAACATTAAAGCACGGGAGATTCATATGTGCGTCTAAAGCAGATCCAGCTAAGTCTTGCAAAAGCATCAGTGACCTATTTTTGTGAAAGCTTGTTCCAACAGACAACCGACGAATAAGATTCATATAATTGAAGCCAAGCACCATTTTTGGTCGAAAGTTGCTTTGCACCGCCAAGGTCGATAGCGCCTCGGGGCTTTCGACATGTTTAGTCCAAAGAAGTTTGCTATCCGGGATGATATGTGGTTTTGTTGGATAAATGGATGCTGACGCCTTTAGGTAATAGATAAGTTAGACTAGTCAACTTCCTTCTCCTCATAAAGAAATAGTCGATCTAAGCCTGCCTGCCGCTTAAGGTAGAAGATTTTTGTGTTTTTTTTTACAAATAACGCGTTCCAAAGGGGTTATTTGTGCCCTTAAAATGTTTTTACACAGCGCAGGCGAAGGAAAGTTAGGACGGAAAGTAAAAGTAATGCCGATGTACGTTCGCTTTGAATGTCTGAAGGTTATAATGACTAGAAAGTAAAGAGCTCGGCAGGTAATTCCATAAGCAAGTTGTAGGGGTTAGGAAAGAATCATGATACGAAGGTTTATGTTTAGCTCTTACGTAGGCATCGCAATGTTGGGCACTGTACAATAAATAGCAAGAGAAATATAAAATCACTCTCAAGTGGCGCAGTAGCAATGCAGATACCTGGAAATATGAAGCATTGGATGTAATTATACACGTAACACGTTTCCACGGTTAATAAAAAAAGAAGAAGTAAAAGTGTCGGAACCAAGTACGTGCTTGCCTTGCTCATTAAGCCAACAAGGGTCAGCATTCTATAAGCAGTAAACTTTAAAACACGTCTCGTTTTGTAAATAGTTCTGTAGAGAAAACAATAAATCAAGGGACGTTGTCTAGGTAAAAAGGTAGATTCTGGGCCCGCGAGCATAATCACGACATCGGATTGTATGAAGCACAGTTCCGAGCTCCCTTAAGATGGAGTTCTTGTCGGTGTCGACAATGATGATTACTTGCATCTTTAGCATTAAATTAGAGAGAAATATTCATGGTACTAGGTGACTAGGTTTGCTTCTTCGTGTCCGAGAAGACCAACGAAAAGCTGCTTCGATGATGACAATTACCTAACTTTGGCTTTATTAAACCAAGGTTATAGAGGCTAGCCGTTGAGTAATGCCATTGCAATTCATTACAAATGCCTATCTCCAACAAGAAATTTATGAATATGTGGCTACATACCGAAACCAACCTCAGACATTATGTCTCTAGCTCAAAAATGGTACCCCAAAAACAGGAGGAAACAAGAAAGTCCAAAAGCCGTTGAAATGGGAATTTAGGACGGAAAACTACAATATCTAGGAATTTGCTATATTTGTGGCATGAGTGATATTAGAGAGAAAAAATACATTCTGTACATTCACTACAGCCTTTATATGTAGACTTCATAAATTCTTAGTAATGTGATCATGAATGCTTAATCAGTAAAACAGTCACAATTGTTTTTTAATTGATGCCCGCCTTCCTGGTTTAAAGCAAAAGTCCGCGAGAACCATTCAGCTCAAATTAACTCGTGATGCATGCGGATGTCAATGCGAGTAAATTTTTATTCACCCTTGAAGAATTTTCACAAGAAAAATCTCAGCAACAATACGTCAAAATCAGGCGCTCTTATCTTGGGCATATCAAATCTTTATCACTTTTTGTCTGTTTCTTTTTATACTCACTTGCAAGATATTACATTTAAGGTAGTGCGAGTGCGAGTGCGAGTGCGAGTCTGTATCTTTTCCGCATTGAAAACAAAGAATATCTTTAGAGATATTACCCACCTACAATACTATCCAGTATCCGCACCCTAGTAACCGCATATTTTATAGAAAAATAAAAATAAAAAATTCTCTCCGTAAGCAATGATTAAAATATTTATCTCTCACTCGTCAACATGTATCTTCCTTAAGATACAAGTAGGTACATCGCAAATATTTTAAATATTCTTATTATCCGTATGCAAACAATTTACAATCGCAACATCATACATCAACTGTGCACGATTATTTTAGATGGTTTCGAGGAAAACCCAACTCAAATTAAAACACCTCAACACGATGCATAACAAAATTAATTCTTCGAAATGCTAATTACAATTGCAAGTGCCTACGTACGTGTGAACTAAGGTAAAATTTAATAAACAATTGTGCGCTTTTGAAATAAAAACAAAAAGAAACTCTGAGAAGTTATTTTAATTTAAGTCACGTTTTTTTCCAGATGAGGATTTGATTTATGGTATTTTTATTATTTTTTTGTGTTTTATTTTAGAAAAATAAAAAAATACGTACGAGCATATATAAACCACATATACGTAAACTAAATAAGAAACCAAATAAAATGCAAGAAATGTGTGTTTTTGCCAACACTGTCTAAGATTCGGAATTTCGGAAAACGAATCTCTGTTGAGTAATCCATACCCTTCAGCCAATTGTTGCAAAGTAGAGCAATTTCCTGTCCATTCCTGAACAATCTATAGACTGACTCTTTAATCTACATTATGTTATCTAACATCATCAATCAAGCAGGCATGTGACAAGTAGAATTAAAACGATCATACGAAATTTCATTTACTAAGAAATGTTCCTTCTTCGTGATTCTCATCATTCTATGTAGGTGCGCTGCTTTATGTGGTGAACGTGAAACAATACATTCATTTATTATTTGGATAACTATTGTATGATTCACTTAAAAACTATCGTATGTATTTATTTTTATTTGATAACACATTCCGACATACCATATATATTAACAGAGTTAAGCTGTCAATCAAACTCAAGAATGTGCAACGTGTTGAAATAGAAGAATCCTGTTTGAGTGAGAAAATTTACAATAGATTAAGAAGACAGTTGGAATTTTAGCATACAGGAATAATGTGATTGGAAAAGAGTTTATGCCCATGTACTAGATACTTAAAACTGTAGATTTTCGTCGTAGAAAATTCTATATTCGACGGCGACTGCAGGCATCCTTGTACATTCATGTGTCTACTGAATTATCAACCAATTTTCAACTACATTGAACAAAAAGTTCCCGGAATGTATTCAGAATATTTGAGATACAAGTTTATTCACTTAAATCTATATTGTCCCCTTTAAAGTAATCCCCATCGACTGCAACACACTTATGCCAGCGCTTGATCCAATCCTCGAAACATTTTTTTATATTCGGGTTTCGGTATGTGCTTCCTGCGATTTTTCCATTACTTCCTCTCGGCTGCTGAAACGCGTTCCCCGTACTGGTTTTTTAACTCGATTAAACAGAAAGAAGTCACAGGGAGCCAAATCAGGTGAATTCGGCGGCTGTTGGATGGAATTTGTTGCATTTTTCGTCAAAAAATTACGAATAATGATGGCACTGTGCTACGGTGCGTTATCATGGTGCAAAATCCACGAGTTTTCTGCCCACAATTTTGGTCTATTTTGGCGAATTGCTTCACGCAAACGTCTCATAACGCCCAAATAATACTCGTACTCTTTGTCTGGCCTTCTGGCAAAAATGTATGATGCACTACACCGTTGCCGTTGTAATCCATGAAAACCGTGAGCATTGCCTTCTTTTTTGACTGAAAACGACGTGTTTTTTTTTTGTCTCGGCTCATTTGATGAACGCCGTTCACTTGCCTGATGTCTGGATTGCGTATCGTACTCATAAACCCACGTAATGATCCTTTTGATGAATGTGGGATCGGATTCAGCCTCGCAAATCATCTCTTTTGCGACGTCAACACGGTCTCTTTTTTGCATGAAATTGAGGTCTTTTGGCATCAACTTTACTGCTACACGACGGAAACCCAAATCATTAACTAAAATGTCTTGGACGGATCCATAGGCAATGTTCAAGTCCTCCGCTATCTCTCTGATGGTTAATTTGCGGTTATTGACCAACCGCAACATTTCTTTTGCTCCATCAATGTTTTCGTCGGTTTTCGATATCGATGGTCTGCCACTGCGTTCATCATCTTTAATTGACTCACGACCACTTCTGAACCGCTAGTGCCACTGGTAAACCACCGTTTTCTTTAGAGAATCGTTGCCGAAACCCTTTTCCAACATTTCCAATGTTCGTGCACCATTAAATCCGTTTTTCACGCAAAATTTAATACAAGTTCGTTGTTGCAAATTTAAATCCATTTCTAAAATTGTAAAAAATCGCCAACACACACAGAGATAGATGTTATGACGCTAAGATTTACAGGGAATGTCAACAAAAGATTTACCAACTTCACAAAAAAAATAGCACTCAAAAGGTGGTATTACCATAGTTTGTGGAATAGCCACCTTCACGCTACTTTAAAAGGAGAAAAATGAACAATCTTTAGCCAGTATGAGTGAGTTCCTTATGTAGATGCAAAATTGCCATAATTACCAACTCATAAACAACTAAAAACCCTCTGTAATCTCAGGGGTGACTTATGGCGCTGAACCATGTACTATTCTATCGAAAACTGGTGTTGAAATTCTCGGCGGGGAGCAAGATTCCACGCAGATGTTTCGTCCCGTTTACTTTCAAGGGCTTTCAAGAAGTTTCAACAACAAAACCCTATAAACTCTAAGTGCATAGCACTGAAGTCAATGGACGTCTTAATTCTCCGACATCTGTTTTGGAGTGCACAACTTGATAATGGTAATCAACGAAATGGCTAACTGCAGACGTTAGTTGATTGAGGCCCCTGATTGAGCCTTTTACATAAATTCTCGGATCAATTTGAAAGTCCTCGAAGATTTGAATTAGGTTAAGCTATTTGCCGCCAATTCACTTACAGTATTAACGGAAACATATGCAACCAAACTGCAATCCTAAGTCAATAGACTACCACAAATAATTTCCACCCGTCAAACGTTTGTATTGGATGTGTTCTCCTAAAATATGGAACAACTATACTCGTATGCCTTATTTAAAAAATAAATTGCCAACTGACACTCTTAAATGCAAACCCACCGTAAGATCCATGGCTGAAACATATGCAACTTCACACGGGATGTACTTTTTGCACACGATTGTCAGCACTTTATGTTTTCTGATTGCATGAAATATCAAGAAACCGTTATGGTATTGACAGTTCGAGTATTTGCAAAAAAAAATCGCAGTTCTTTCTAAAATTTAACAAAACTGAAGTTGCAATAATGGCTCAAGATAAGTTTGGTTCTGCATTAATGGATCGAATTATTGCCGACTTTTGTGGTGGAATGTTGCAAAAAGCCATTTCTACGAAGTACTCGTACAAGGTGCATAAATCGACGATTTCATGAATTATTAAAGAATTTAATTCAAGTGGATATGTTGCAGTAGTTCACAAAGGTGGAAGAAAACGTAAAACGACAGCAAGGTAGGATACATTAACATACTTCTAAGAACCATAAAAAAAAGGAACCTTTTCTGTCTTCGAAGCAGCTTGTTGGAAAGTTCGAGCTACCAATAGCATCTCGTACAGGGCCTGACATCCCGCTAAAAAAAACCATTCAAATCAAAAATAAACCACCTGAAACGACTTAAGTTCGCTATAGAGCATTTAAACTGGAGTGTAGATAAGTGGAAAACATATATGTTTAGTGATGAGTCGATATTTAACCTTTTTAGATCTGATGGAATGGGAACAATGAGAAGACCCCCTGACAAAAGACTTAGTAGCCCCTAGTGCAAGAAATCTGTAAAATTTGGAGGAGGCAATATTATGGTCTGGGGGTGTTTCTCACATAACGGCGTCGCACCTATTCACCGCATAGATGTTAGTATGGCTATTTTAGCAAAACATCATGCTGCCGTATGCTGAGTGGGAAACCACGGAGTATCGACCAGGCAACGACGCAACGACGCAATTGGGCAGCAATTTGCGGTCTTTACAGAGAATTTTGGTGGAAGACTATAAGATGTTCCCTTTTACAGTGGATCAATTGTTAGCCGTTGACCGCCAAGTGCGTGTACGTTCAAGCCATCCTGAATCTCGACCACGAGGGCGACAACTTTTCATTGAAAATCATCGTAAGCGACGAGGCCCATTTCCGTTTCTGTGTATATCTGAATAAGCAAAATTATCGCCTCTGGGTCACCGAAAATTTGAGTATAACCCACGAAGAGCCATTACACCCGATCAAAGTTACTGCATAGTGTGCTGTTTACATTGGAGGAGTCATCGGACCTTATTTTTTCAAAAAACACAGCGGGCCAAACGACTACTGTGGACGGCGAGCGCAACAGAGCCATGCTCAATGACTTTCTTCTTCCCCAATTGGACGAATTGGGACTGGAGGACATCTGGTTCCAATAGGATGGAGAAACGGCGGATATTGCACGAGCCACAACCGAAATTCTGAGTTCCGTATTTCCGGGTCCCCTAATCTCTCGTTTTGGTGATTTGAACTGGCTGGCAAGATCGCCTGATTGAACCCTTCCAGACTCCTTTTTGTTGGGTTTTTTGAAGTCTATGTATGTACTGAAGTCTATGTTAACAAGCCTCAGCCTCTTGAAGCCCTCAAAGAGAATATCTGTCAAGAATGCGACACCCTGGCAAGTGTGATGGAAAATACCACAAATCGGGCCCGAAGGGTCATCAATTCTGGCGGCGAGCACTTACCCTACATCATTTTCTCGAGTTAATGGAAAAAAAGTTAAGACATCAAGTAAACATAATCCACAAACAGAGCCAAGGTTTTCATTCAAAAAAAAGAATTAGAGCCAAAGAACATCGGGTGACAACCTTTCCGCCACCTTGTACGAGTATATGCATTGTGGCGCTTCCATTTCTTACTTTTAAGAAAGTTCATGGAAAACATAGCCTGCACGACACTAGCTCGGAAAAGGACTCAGGCGGGATAAAATATCACCGCATTTTCCACACCACACAATCCACAAATGGCCTTCAACCAGATTGATCACATTGCTGTCACGCAACAACGCATTTTTGTTATTGAATTTTATTAACATTTCGTAAAATTCATGTATCTTTCGGGCACCATAATCGCTCTAATGAGTCCGGAATTCACGCACGGGTGAAGCGTTTTGACGAAACTAATTCGGTATCGGGTCAAACTCCATATCAACATGCTCAGCCGGCAGGTACACGTCAAAACATCATCATTGTGAGAGAAAGTTTCAAAACCAGCCAGGCTCCTCAATTCGGGCCCCATTTATGGCGAATTTTAAAAGTTCATCTTCATTTGCGCTACTATAAAATCCAAATTACACAACAATTGAGGCCTTTGGGCCATCTACGAACGTCGTCTATTGGTTAACTAGGACAATTTGTCATCGAATTTGATCTTTTCAGATGAAGCCCAAATTGTCGTTTCTGGGGACCGGAAAGCCCATACGAGATTCACGAAAAACCAATGCATCCCAGAAAAAGTCCCTGTATGGTGCGGATTATTGGTTGGCGGCATCATTGGCCCGTACTTTTTCCATGATGAGGCTGGAGAGACAGTTACAGTGAATGGAAAGCGTTACCGCAACATGTTGACCGGCTATTTTTTTTTTTTTCAAAATTAAATGAATTACATCTAGACGATATCTGGTTTTAACAGGAAGGTGCTACCGCCCACACAAGCCATCAATCAATCAATTAATGGCGTATGAAATTTGAAGATCGCATTATTTCGGTTAGAAGAGAAGTTGATTTGCCTCCAAGGTCATCCCATTTGACACCTTTGGACTTCTTCCTGTGTGGTTATTTGAAGAGTAAAGTCTATGCCAATAACCCAGCGACAATTAAGGATCTTAAACAAAACATCCAAATTGAGGCCATTGACCCACTCATTCTTCAAAAAGTCATCGATAATTTTGACCTTCGGATGGTCGTTTCCAAGAGAATCCGTGTTAGTCACATGAACCATGTTGTGTTCCATTCATAATTGTTATAGACCGAACTTTATTAATCAATAAAATTCCACATTGATTTCACGATAAATGTGTGCTTAATTTAATGAAAACTTCCACACTAGCTGTTGGCTCACCCTTCATATGTCTGAATGTGTTGAGGAGTCAACATCCACTCAGACCTCATTGTAACCAAGTTATGAATGCGAATATCCCGGACGACAGAACAATGTTGAAGTATTTTGAAAAATATAACGTCGAACGGCAACTATCGCAAGCAATTCCCAAATTCTTTTCTAATATAATTTCCAAAAACTTTGGAAAAGTGTAGAAAACTAGTTACCAACATTATCAGTGAGCTATTAGGGACGTCGCATCTGAAGTTTAACTCAATTATCGAGCGATACCAGAGGTATTCAAGGCGGCGGCGTTGCAAAGAAGGACGAGAGCTGCTCACGAACTCTATGAGCAAAGACTTCAGAAGGAAACTTGACTTTTCAGAAAGAAAAAGAAAGGAGAGTCGCACTCGACAGAGGCTTTGGGTAGGTGCTTCCACAGAAATGATAATCAGGAACTCTACTAAAATGTGAAAAGAACTTACAAAGGACACAAATACCGAGCAGAAGCATGGAGTGATAAAGATGGAAACGTAGTAGTAAAGTCTGTGCTGAAAATTTGGAAGGAATACTCCTGCGACGCCTACAAAGAATGAACCACACAACCTGCACGATAATCGACAACAACTTTGTCTAAAAAGAGGTCTGCATAGCAATAACCGATAAACTAAGGACGAGGATATGGACTATCTGCCGGATTATTTACAGCAGCAGTATCAGTCTCCTTAACAAAGCGTGGAAGATTTTAACTATCATATGAGTACTTTGTGAAGGCCTGAAGCCCATTTATCAATAATCGGACCGGTTCTTATCGTTTTAGTTTTGGGCCCGAGAAATCCTCAATTGACCAGATATTCTTCCTCTAGTCCCGTCTGAATAAACTAAATTTGGAGAACAACAATTTGCATGGGCTATACAGCGGCATTCACCTGAAATTCATCGCCTCTGATGACTAGGACATTTGAAAGAAAGAACTTCACAACTCAGCCGTGGAATGTCTTCAGATTCATAGCGGTGGGACAATGAGGTAAAGGAAGGCCTACGGTGGCGCGCTTAAATCGAAATTAACATCAGCCAACCAAGTCGCATAACCGACGGCGATGGGTGCAGTATTGCGCTAAATGGAAAGAGCTATTGGTTAAGGCATAGAGAAAACTATGATGATGTCCTTTGGATCTAGTTTGGAATAATTAAACCGAACAATTTAATAGAATTTAAAGAGATCCCAGTTTTTGAATACCAATCATCTATCACGGGTAGAGCTATCAGTGATAGGTGACATCAGAGCCCTGCGAAGCTGATTGTTTAAGAATATTCTATTCAAAATAGATTGAATCATAAACTAACACCTAGACCTTAATATTGTATCAAGCTTATTACACTACACAGTCCTCAAACTCATCTACTCATAAGTTAGTAGATTTGTCATTTGTTCGCTTCATATGCAAACATTGAAAAGAGAAGAATTATTAGGTCTCATTCTATCCAGCTCCAGCAGTAAGTGCTGGTCGATTATGACATGAACCAAGCTTGGACATATGGTAAACAAACCGTTTTGGCACATTAGTAATTTTCTTTTGGAGTCATATACTCGTACTTTTGGTTTTGTGAAAATGTCTGGAAGCGTTGATTTTCTTCTTTCATTCGAGGAAAACGGCGGCTGAAGAGTTCCGAGAGCTCCAGAAAGTCTACGGATATGCTGCTCTAAGTGAAACAACGTGCTGTCATTGGTTCCGTCGCTTCAAAGACGGTGATTTCGATGTTGACGACCGTCCGCGTGAAGGAAGGCCAAAATCCTTTGAAGACGCTGACTTGGAGGCATTGCTCGATGAGGATCAGTGCCAGTGGCAAGAAGAGCTTGCTTCAGCATTAGGAGTTACCCGCCAAGCCATTTCCAAGCGATTGCATCCGTTGAGAATGATTCAAAAACAATGAACAACTGCTCCAGCAGCAAAAAAGGAAGGGTTTTCTTCATTGCAACTCAAAGAGAAGAAAGTCAGAAAGTCATGGAGACGGTCCGGTCATGCTTCTACGTCATTGGCTTGCCGAATATTCACGCTGCGAAGGTTATGCTGTGTATTTGGTGCGACTAGGTCGGTGATATTTATTATGAACTGTTGAAAACCAACAAAGAAATCACTGGGAAACAGTATCTACTTCAATTGATGCGATTGAGGCGAGCACTGCGCGAAAAACGGCCACAATACAAGCAGAGACACGAAAAAGTTATTCTACAGCAACCCTTCACGTTGTCAAACCCCTTAAAACCTACCTGAAAACGCTCAAATGGGAAGTACTACCCCACCCACCATATTGCGCCGTACTATTATTACTTGTTGCGTTCGATGGCACATGGTCTGGCTGTTCAGCAGTTCCGCTCATATGAGGACATCAAAAAATGCCTTGATTCGTGGATAGCCTCAAAAGATGAACACTTTTACCGTAACGGTATTTGAGCTCTACAAGAAAAATGGGAAAAAGTTGTAGCTAGCGATTGGCAATACTTTGAATGATTCATTTGTAACCATTTTTTCACAATAAAGTTGCATTGCGATAAATTAGCTACCAGCCTTCCCATCGGTTGGCAAACTTTTGCCTCTAAAAGCCGGTTTTCTCCCGCCGCTCGGAGTCGACAAGAAACTGTAGGACCCCTTTCTGTAAAATAGTGAATGGAAAAACGAAGGCTTGGTACACATAGAAGGAATGTGTCATCAATTAAATAATTTTAAAAGTTTTTAAGCCAGGTTCATTAGCTAGTTCTTAGATTCATTCATTAGATCTGTCAGAAAGGAGAGATATTGTTTAAATACATATTTCTGGGCGGTCCCAAGGATTTTAATATCGCACTCATGCACGTCGTTTTTGAATCAGGGTACAGGAAATTCACATTCTAAGGGACTTAAAATATTCCTCAGAAATTTTGCAGCAGTTTTTTTTTAAACTAATTACTAATCAAAATGTCTGTTCAACGAATAAAAAAAAAAAAAACAAAAACAACATTTGGGAAAGTTCGTCTTTCAAACCAAATATTTATGAGCATTTTAATTAGTTTCTCTTCTCATCAACTACTTGTGTGTGTTGAACTTTAACTGCTTCAAAATCTTATTAATCGCACTTAACTCATATGCACCATCAGATACACAGAGTTTATTGCAATATTTTATCAAATTAATTGCGCAAATGATGTCACCACCGGTTTAGGACAACTCGAAATTTCTCGTAGCATCTCTGTGCTACTTTTTTATTTAACGAGAAAAAAGAAAAAAAAATAAAAAAAAATATATAAAACAAGAAGATTCTTCACTCACCGATAACCTGTTTATCTGGAAAAGTTTTCATTCGTCGGATGGACTGTGGTCCACTCTAGAACATTATACATAGACACGAAAGATACTCGAGTAGCAAAGAAAAAAATATATCAGCGGCCATAGAGCAAAAAAGAAAAGAAAACTACAAAATTCTGTGTGACTTGAACGTTAACTACTTTATTTATTTATTTTTTATTTAATTGACTTCCACATATGTATGTATGTGCGATTACGGTTACGGGTATGTGACTTTAGTTTGATGTAACTACCCAAGCACGCAACTAGCTTAAGCGATGCTCATTAATAATTATTTCGCACATGAGCTACAGGAAATGAAAATGAATTTATTGCCTTTGTACCTAAGACCCAAACGTACTCGTACGTTCGAAGTATCTATAGGTGGCTAAGAGAGCTAAAAATACATAGTCATTGCTCAGATTAGTCGTACACAGCACATTTAATTATTAAATTGTCGTATTTTGATATGTCTAAAAGAAGAAAATGTCAAAAACGACAAACGGCACAGTGAAGTGTGAAAGTTTTCAACTTGAATATTTGAATTTATAAAATTTTAACCAATTGCAGCCCGTCCCTCTCATTGTTATTGTCAAGACTTTGCTTTTGCAAACCATGAAACTTTTCCGCAAGTAAAGAATCAATCAGATATTTAACGGCAAAAGATGGGTTTGAGATTCTTTTTGTTTTCGATTAATTCACTTTTAAGAAAAATATTCCGTCTTTGTGATTCTCACACATTTGAGGGACTATTTGTTCTCGGGAGTAAGATGAAATAGGAAGATAGGTTTAGCTAGCTTTCTAGAGCCTTAAATATTTCAGTTAATAAGCGATTCGATACCTTTTTATATTAAGTAGCAAAATATGGCCGGATTATGTAAGAAATGTACTTTTGGACTTAAGTGCGAATTAAAACATACAAATGGGAAAAGGTCAGTGTGAAGTGCATACAGAATATGTTGATCTTACCGCGAGAAAGTTCGCCTTGCCCTGCATATTGCTGGCTGCGCTATAGCCTATACTGGGCAAGCAGAGCAACAATCAAGTTCATAGCGCAGATGTTCGCTGCGGAAAATACCTTAACCCAGCTTGTAAATGAGCCCACACGAATACAAGAGATTGATATTCATACCGCCAACACTCTGGACTTGTTTTTAACTTCTCACCCCGACAAATACAAGGTCAATGTGCTATCCCTTCTAGGCTCGTCGGACCACTGTGTCATATCAGCTGATTTCTTGTACACCGACCACACAGTTAGAGAAAAGATACGAGAAAGCCAACTGGAGCGGTCTTAACAACTTCTTTAGGAATTTTAACTAGTCGGTATGTTTGCTCGATAACGACGTGGATGCCGCTGCTGATATGAACAAAGACACCATTCTCTTTGGAAGAAGATACTTTATCCCTCATTGGATGAAGAGTGTCAAACCAAAAGAAAAGGCATGATACGACTCGAGCTGTAAAGAGGCTGTCAGTGTTAGAGAAATGTGTTTTTCGGTCTTACAAGACTAACCCGACAGAAATGACTCCAACGTGAAATTTCAATAGACCAAAAACTGAGGCAAAAAATACTGCAATGTCGCAAAGGCAGTAAAAATTGTTAGTCGTTCGTCAAAAGCATTAAAAATTCTGCCTCATCATCCATTCCAATGCTCATTTCCAATGACATTCCAGCTGCCAGCTCTTTGGACAAGGCCAATGTGCTTGTTGGACACTTTGCAGCCAGCGAAACACTCTCAAATTGTGCCGCCTACACTTGAGTGCATCGAATCTTCAATGGGACAAATCTACTTTCGCAATCGTGTAGTAGCACGAGGATTTTAACGTTCACAAATACGCAGGTCCGCATGGTTTATCTCCTCTCCTTCTGAAGAGGTGTTCTTGCTCGCTGGCAAAACTATTGCGTAAGCTTTTTACTCTTTAGGACCCTTTCCGTCCTAAAAAAGGCGAATCTTCCTCTCTCTCCTCCTACATATCCACTGCACTCACTTCCCTTATATCCAAGGTCATGAAAACGCTGCTAAACGGTCAGCTCATGAAACATCTCGAAGCACAAAAACTTCTTAATGACCGGCAGTATGGTTTTCTTAGCAACAGGTGCACTGGTAATCTGACGACATATCTCACCGAAAAGTGAAACCAAAGCGTACATCAATCTGGCGAAAGCAAGACAGTTGCATGTGATATTGCTAAGCATTTGAGAGATTTTAGCATCAGCCCCTTTCATCAAAAATGCGTGCTTTTGGAATCGACGACTATATTCTTCAACGGATTAGAAATTACTTTTCGGAGTGTTCAATTCAAGTTGTCTTGGATGGTTTCAGGTCTGATATTCACAAAATAAATGCTGGAGTGCCCCAAGGCTCCGTTCTGTCTCCGACACTATATTTAATTTTCACCAACGGTCTCTTGTCTGCTTCTTCTAATCCTTTGCTGACGACAGTACCCTCTGCTTTACATATTCGTTCCCGGACTCAAGTCCTTGCTCTTCGTCTGTAGAACGGTTACGCCAGTATATGTTATGCTCATTAAATTATGATATTAACAGCATGACTAATTAAGGAACCACTACGAGAGTAGAATTTAATGCCTCCAAACACAATGCTGTCTGGTGTCGTTAAAGCGAAATCTAAACACCCAGCCATTATCCATGAATGTCACTTGGTCGAAAACGAAAAACTATCCATTCTCAGTGTGTGTGTCAATGACAACCTACGTTGGAATGACCACATATTCGATGTCGCCAAAAACGCTGCGAAATGTCTTGGCTTCCTCAAACCATGTAAGAAATACTTTTCCGTTTCTGATTTGGCCTCAATATGAGATGGATATAAGGCGTTTATCCATCTGAAATTGGAGTACAATGCTCACATCTTGTTAGGCGCGCCTAAAACATCTCTGCATCTGCTAGACCGGATTCAGAACAGTGCGATAAAACCCACAGCTGATACCAATATCACTCAGGTAATGGACACCCTCGAACACCGACGAAATGTCTCGTGTCTCACTCTGTTTTGTCGATATTTCCACCACCAGTGCTCCATAAAAATCGCCGGTAGCATTCCGCCTCTTCAAACCTTTAACCGTAATGTCCTTTTCGGTATGACTGCTCATCAGTATACCCTCAAGCTCACTTTCGGGCGTACTCTAAAATATCGTGATTCGTTATCTAAGCCGTGCCCTGCCCAGCTCTTTATTTCCTATCCATTATAACCTTCAAATATTTAAAACCAACGTTCACCGGTACCTCTCTTTCCATCCGCACTGATTTTTCATTTTAAGGGCGCCTAAACCCCTTGAGCGCGTGCTTGCTTTACTAGGAGCAGTGGTGATCCAAGGTAACAGCATGAATAAATCCCTACGATTTTCCAGCTTAAATTGCAAGTTTATCCTCGACCAACAACATAAAATCGGCGTACACCATCATAGGCCTCACTACTCTATATGGAAATGACACAAAGAACCAACTATAATACTACTCTCGTAAATGATGGATTCAATGTTTTCGACCCTGGTAAACGATTAAAGGACAACGTGTAATGTTCGGACACTTAACAAACCGTATGCAACCGAGCAACTAGCGGAGACCCTTGATTACTGTAAAGCAGACATAAGCACCATCCAAGAGGTCAATCAGAGCAACCTCATAAAAAAAGGACGATCAACTGTGATATCCAGCACAGCAGTTGCAGAGTTTATTCGGATCCGGATTTGACATCGTAAAAAACCCGAGTGAGCAAGTCTTCAGCTTCAGGTATGTCAGCGAACGCTTGACTACTATAGGTTAAGCTCGCTAACGTAAGCCCCTTAAACACCCACACCCTGGCAGAGAAGAAGGACGATATTACCATATGGTAGATTGCTTCTACGAGCTCTTAAACAAGATCTACTAGCAATACCGTGAAAATCATACTTGGCGGTTTTAATGCCAAGCTAGGCAAGGAAACTGACCTTGTGGCAGGACATAAGGTAACTATAGCCAGTCTACGGTTTCTAGATCTTAACATCCATAAAGGGATATGGCTGACTCTTGATCAGCAAATTGTCAGTCAAATTAATCATATTGAGATCGACGCGAGGCACTCTTCCAAAATTCTGGAAGTCCGAACGTTAAGAGCAGCTAACATCCAATCGTACAATTGTCATGTTGTAACTAAGATATGGATAATCATTGTAAGGAAGTTCAACGTCAAACGGCTACAATCGCCACAGACAGCCGTTCCGATCGGGACTCTCTTAACTTCTAAAGAAGTCCGAAGATGCCAGCATCAAACGTATCACTGCGAAAAAGGGAAAACTTAATTACGCTCGTTTAAAGGGAGACCTTTCCTCATCTTGAAAGCAATACCCCGACGTATCCCTTCCAGATGCGGCGCTCCCAATAATACTTGCATTACCTCTGTGGAGACAGTGCAGCACACAGGTAAGCAGTCAAGTAAGATGAATATTGGGCAAGCCAAGATCCGACGGCGGCCGTTCACAGTCATATCCTTATCGTGCCTATGCCAAGCAACGAAGAGGCTATTGTACATAATACGAACAGCACGCTTGTTAAACCCCTAGTCAGATCGCAGAACGCGGTAGGCCTTACCCGGCCTACACCGCACAGCAAACGATCCCTCATACGAGCAAGATGAGGCATGAAATTCATGATGTACTCTTATCTGACTGACTTAGGGCAGACATCTAGTGCTGACTCTATTCTTATGTATCAAGGAAGGCCGACGTCTTTAAGCAGCATTGAACCCGTCTTCTTCTCAGACACACTCACACCGACACTTTCTCCCCATTCAACGGCGATTGAAAGAGCTCTTTCTCCTAATTCTTCCGCTACAGCCCTAGATCGGACATCGAGGATAAGGAGAAATTCGTCTGCATAAGCACAACATCCTCAAAGCCCGTTTAAATGTCGCAGGAGCGGGTCTATCATAAGGTTCCAAACGAAGGAGCCGCAGATGGATCCTGAGGGCACACTCGCTCTACACTCATGGAAACACGGAAAATACCTTCCCCAAAGCCCAACATCCCGGCAGCCCAATTCACGCAACCTGTTTAGTATTTTCTGCCATTTTAAGTTATCGAAGGCACCTTTAAAATCAATAAAGATGCCTGGAATCAATCTGGCTCTGCTGCTGTGGACTCTGTCTTTCAAGAAAGACCATGAGTCCGTAACACTGTTGCCTTTCGTCAAACCAAAATGCTTTTCAGCGTTTTATCAGGCACCAGAACCAGGCTGTTGCCCCGATACGATCCAGGATCAGATCTAGCTTTAACAGGAGGCTTTAAGAGAGACTATGGCTTTCCATATGGCGTACATCATCTCTGCAGTTACTTTATCAGCTCCAGGAGATCTGCTGGACTGAAGAACTGAAACAGCATATTCGGCCTTTTCAGTCCATAATTCCGGCGGGACTGGAGGCTCTTCAGTCAAAGAGTCCTCGAATCGTTTCTCTCTTAGGAGGAACTGTCCAAGCAATGCGGACAGGCAATCTTTCCATGTAGATAAAATCGTATTATTCACGCGAATGTCCTCAATGTCAGCAGTCTTCTTCATACTTCTGCAAATTTTGATGATTTGCCCCACGCAACGTCCCTATTAAACTTTTATACTCAACAAGACCTCGCCGAAAGGCGAAGCCCAACTGAGCCAAGTTCGCAATGTTGATCGCCCGAGGCCTTTGGAATCGTTTCCTTAGGTTCCGAACCATCCTTCGCTTCTTAGTCAAGCAACGAGTCCACCAACTTACCCGCTTTCGTTTAACCTTCGTCGTTAACCCACCACACACACTCATTGATAACCGCGATTTGCCACTCACCGACAGTTGGTTCAAAGGAAAATACAAACACCTTCAAGACAAAAATCATAACCTTAGCAACCTCTCACATGGGAGCATTGTAGGACAACCGCTGACGAGAGTAGATAGATGCCAACACTTATCCTAACTGACAGGGCGATTTGCGCGGCAATTGTCCTGTAGCACCACTAGCGGTGTTGCCCGGTAACAGCATGTGTACATCCTTGCTTATGCCGGCTAAAGTGATAATAATACTGGCCAACACCATAATAGGGCTCACGATAGCCGATTTAGTGTTGAAGACACTGGAAAACGATTGAAGGATAACGATCTTCAGATCTGCACATGAAATGTTCGGACTCTTGACAGACCATGTGGAGCCAGCAGAAACCCTCGACTGCTACATACAAGACATACCCGCCATCCAAGAAGTGCGATAGGACTTACAAGACTAAAAGAGGATGAAAGCTATGGTGAATTTTGCAGATTAACCCGCACAGCAAGGACAGTGGTCGCAGTATATACTCGCATGCGAATTCGCCGTAAGAGAATAACTTAAAGTACAAATCTGGAGCTGTGGGGATACCATATAAACGAACACTTGATGACGAGATAGAGGGATCTGGCTTACCCGTGATTAACAATCCGTCAACTAAGTGTTTTGGACGAACGATCTAATCTGCTCGGACCATTATCTTTTTAAGCCAAGATATGGGTGCTGATATTCGTAGCAGCCCTAAACCATTGTAAGGAAATTGAACATTGAACGGCTTCAATCGCAAGACATGCCAGGAATTCAACATCGAAAGTAGAAAACTGACAAAGAGCAATCAGAGGGGCCACCTCTGACATAATGGGTTTCAATCCGCTGAGCCGTTGCCAAAAAACCCCTGGTTCGATGACGACAGACAAATCAAGAAAAATACGGATGTACAAAGTGGCCCTGCAGAAAAAAAAACGCGATGGTTTCGTGAGTTCTATGAGCAGAAACGAAGGGAAAAACGAACACGAGAAAATCTCGATCAAGGCCTTGAATTTCGGAAGTTTTACCAAAAAATAAAGCGAATATGCTAAAGGTGTAAAGCCCGAACAGATATCTGCCTGCAGGGCTGGAGAAGAAAATCGCATAGATGCTGAGAATCTGGAACCTCAGCATTTCAATCCCTCCCACACGGCTATATCATTATCATTCATTTTTCTCTTCATTTCAAAAGTAAGTCATGTCTTCCACACATATCGTAGTTTTTTTTGTTGCTTGTCGATTCGATTTTTGTTGCTTATATATGAGTAGTTGTCGATGCATACAGGGTGGGCACATGGATAAGACGAAAATTATGTTAAATGTTCTTTGTAAACAAAAAAAAAGGTTTTAGTATGCGCCATTTATATATTCAAAGTATAAATAACCAAAATAGATGAGTTGCGTTTATTATTTGATAGCAATATGGTTGATGTTATCTGTTTGTCAGAAACTTGGTTGCATCCAGATATAAATGGCGAGCTATTCAAAATAAAAGATTATCATAAACCTGTGCGTGCAGATAGGCACAATAAGATTGGAGGGGGTGTGGCAATATATCTTTATAGAAATAACACTTGGTTGTGAAAAATTACTTATGGGGTGTATATATATGGCTCCTAACATAGCCAACTATATACACATTAGAGATCTGTTAGAAGAGCTGTCTGCGCTGTATGCAAAAATTGTTCTTTGAGAGATTTTAACTTAAATATTGGGTCTACACGTAAGTTTCCAGCGTTTTTTTTTTTCGAAATTTGAAGTTTTATTATGGAAACATAGTTACAATGCTTTATTCAAAGTATCGTCCATCGGAAGCTACAACTTTCCCCCATCTTTCTGGTAATTTATGAATTCCGGACCAAAAAAATTTCTCGTCTTTCGAGCCCATGGACGTATCGAGCCAATTTTTAATTTCCTCTACTGAGCTGAAGCGTATTCCCGTGAGAGCGTTCTGCATCGAACGAAGCAAGTGGTAGTCAGATGGTGCCAAGTCTGGACTGTAAGGCGGGTGAGGCAGAATTTCCCATCCACTATTTCCCAAATAGTTTTTCACCGAAACCGCAACATGTGGCCGAGCTTTGCTTCAAACGAATTAGTTGGGTTCGATATAATGGTCCTTTGATGGTTTCACCACTCGGAAGCAGTTCGTAGTATACGACACCCTTTTGATCCCACCATATGCAGAGCATGACCTTACTCACGTGAATATTTCGTTTCGGCGTCGATTGGGCGGGCTCGCCGGGCTTTGTATACGATTTTCTGCGTTTAGGATTATCATAATAAATCCATTTCTCATCACCAGTGACAATACGATGCAAAAATGATTTATTTTTATACCGCTGCAGTAACATTTCGGACATGCAAAATCGCCGGTTCGATGTCTCTTGGCTTCAATTCGTACGGCACCCAGTTTCCAACCTTTTGAATGAATCCCAGTGCTTTTAGGCGCAGGGAAACGGCTTGTTGCGTGACGCTCAGTAATGCAGTAAGTTCTTCTTGAATCTGACACGGATCCTCATCCAGTAAAGCGTCCAATTCCTCGTCTTCAAAACTTTTCGACTTCCGGGGCGATTTTTGTCTTTAACTCCAAAATCACCACTTTTGAACCGTTTGAACCACTCGCGGCACGTCGATTCACCAATACATTCCGCCACATAAGTTTCCGAAAGCAAACGATAGGCCTCAGCCGCACTTGTTTTCATATTAAAGAATAAAAGCAGCGCTTCCCGCAAATGACGTTTATTTGGCTGGAAACTTGCCATGATTTTGCTCGATAAAATGTATGACACCGATAGAACTGCTCAAATATAACGCTGCAAAGTTGTTGACAGATACAAAACCTACAAATAAAACACATGGTGGCGCCATCTCTGACAAACGCTGGAAACTTACTTGTAGACCCAATATATTGGAGGGCAATAACAAGCAATTAATTAGTACGGTAGAATCTTTTAACCTTTATTTTACACATTTTACCCAACCAACTCACTTCATGCCCAACAGAAGGCCTTCGCTTTTAGACGTGTTCTTAGTCTCTAGTATTGATTCGGTAATGCACTGATCAGATTCCCGCCCCGGGTTTTTCACATCACGATTTGATTTTCTTAACAATTAACGCCTTTCCTACTTGTGTGGAAGAAAATCCAATAAAATCATACAATTTTTCGAAAATTAACTTAGAGGCTTTGTTTTATGATATCCGAATTATGGACTGGTCGCCGATATATGCTACAAGCAATGTAAATACTCAGGTGGACTATTTTCAAAATATTAGCCTTTCCTTATTTCATAAACATATACCTCTAAAACACCGTTGAAATAGACTCAACATTCCATGGTTGACTTCGGAAGTTTTTAGCCTTCTTAGATGGAGGAGATATATAAAGAATATTCCATTGTACGAAACGCGGTAACTCTTCAAAGGAAAATACAAACACCTTCAAGACAAAAATCATAACCTTAGCAACCTCTCACATGGGAGCATTGTAGGACAACCGCTGACGAGAGTAGATAGATGCCAACACTTATCCTAACTGACAGGGCGATTTGCGCGGCAATTGTCCTGTAGCACCACTAGCGGTGTTGCCCGGTAACAGCATGTGTACATCCTTGCTTATGCCGGCTAAAGTGATAATAATACTGGCCAACACCATAATAGGGCTCACGATAGCCGATTTAGTGTTGAAGACACTGGAAAACGATTGAAGGATAACGATCTTCAGATCTGCACATGAAATGTTCGGACTCTTGACAGACCATGTGGAGCCAGCAGAAACCCTCGACTGCTACATACAAGACATACCCGCCATCCAAGAAGTGCGATAGGACTTACAAGACTAAAAGAGGATGAAAGCTATGGTGAATTTTGCAGATTAACCCGCACAGCAAGGACAGTGGTCGCAGTATATACTCGCATGCGAATTCGCCGTAAGAGAATAACTTAAAGTACAAATCTGGAGCTGTGGGGATACCATATAAACGAACACTTGATGACGAGATAGAGGGATCTGGCTTACCCGTGATTAACAATCCGTCAACTAAGTGTTTTGGACGAACGATCTAATCTGCTCGGACCATTATCTTTTTAAGCCAAGATATGGGTGCTGATATTCGTAGCAGCCCTAAACCATTGTAAGGAAATTGAACATTGAACGGCTTCAATCGCAAGACATGCCAGGAATTCAACATCGAAAGTAGAAAACTGACAAAGAGCAATCAGAGGGGCCACCTCTGACATAATGGGTTTCAATCCGCTGAGCCGTTGCCAAAAAACCCCTGGTTCGATGACGACAGACAAATCAAGAAAAATACGGATGTACAAAGTGGCCCTGCAGAAAAAAAAACGCGATGGTTTCGTGAGTTCTATGAGCAGAAACGAAGGGAAAAACGAACACGAGAAAATCTCGATCAAGGCCTTGAATTTCGGAAGTTTTACCAAAAAATAAAGCGAATATGCTAAAGGTGTAAAGCCCGAACAGATATCTGCCTGCAGGGCTGGAGAAGAAAATCGCATAGATGCTGAGAATCTGGAACCTCAGCATTTCAATCCCTCCCACACGGCTATATCATTATCATTCATTTTTCTCTTCATTTCAAAAGTAAGTCATGTCTTCCACACATATCGTAGTTTTTTTTGTTGCTTGTCGATTCGATTTTTGTTGCTTATATATGAGTAGTTGTCGATGCATACAGGGTGGGCACATGGATAAGACGAAAATTATGTTAAATGTTCTTTGTAAACAAAAAAAAAGGTTTTAGTATGCGCCATTTATATATTCAAAGTATAAATAACCAAAATAGATGAGTTGCGTTTATTATTTGATAGCAATATGGTTGATGTTATCTGTTTGTCAGAAACTTGGTTGCATCCAGATATAAATGGCGAGCTATTCAAAATAAAAGATTATCATAAACCTGTGCGTGCAGATAGGCACAATAAGATTGGAGGGGGTGTGGCAATATATCTTTATAGAAATAACACTTGGTTGTGAAAAATTACTTATGGGGTGTATATATATGGCTCCTAACATAGCCAACTATATACACATTAGAGATCTGTTAGAAGAGCTGTCTGCGCTGTATGCAAAAATTGTTCTTTGAGAGATTTTAACTTAAATATTGGGTCTACACGTAAGTTTCCAGCGTTTTTTTTTTTCGAAATTTGAAGTTTTATTATGGAAACATAGTTACAATGCTTTATTCAAAGTATCGTCCATCGGAAGCTACAACTTTCCCCCATCTTTCTGGTAATTTATGAATTCCGGACCAAAAAAATTTCTCGTCTTTCGAGCCCATGGACGTATCGAGCCAATTTTTAATTTCCTCTACTGAGCTGAAGCGTATTCCCGTGAGAGCGTTCTGCATCGAACGAAGCAAGTGGTAGTCAGATGGTGCCAAGTCTGGACTGTAAGGCGGGTGAGGCAGAATTTCCCATCCACTATTTCCCAAATAGTTTTTCACCGAAACCGCAACATGTGGCCGAGCTTTGCTTCAAACGAATTAGTTGGGTTCGATATAATGGTCCTTTGATGGTTTCACCACTCGGAAGCAGTTCGTAGTATACGACACCCTTTTGATCCCACCATATGCAGAGCATGACCTTACTCACGTGAATATTTCGTTTCGGCGTCGATTGGGCGGGCTCGCCGGGCTTTGTATACGATTTTCTGCGTTTAGGATTATCATAATAAATCCATTTCTCATCACCAGTGACAATACGATGCAAAAATGATTTATTTTTATACCGCTGCAGTAACATTTCGGACATGCAAAATCGCCGGTTCGATGTCTCTTGGCTTCAATTCGTACGGCACCCAGTTTCCAACCTTTTGAATGAATCCCAGTGCTTTTAGGCGCAGGGAAACGGCTTGTTGCGTGACGCTCAGTAATGCAGTAAGTTCTTCTTGAATCTGACACGGATCCTCATCCAGTAAAGCGTCCAATTCCTCGTCTTCAAAACTTTTCGACTTCCGGGGCGATTTTTGTCTTTAACTCCAAAATCACCACTTTTGAACCGTTTGAACCACTCGCGGCACGTCGATTCACCAATACATTCCGCCACATAAGTTTCCGAAAGCAAACGATAGGCCTCAGCCGCACTTGTTTTCATATTAAAGAATAAAAGCAGCGCTTCCCGCAAATGACGTTTATTTGGCTGGAAACTTGCCATGATTTTGCTCGATAAAATGTATGACACCGATAGAACTGCTCAAATATAACGCTGCAAAGTTGTTGACAGATACAAAACCTACAAATAAAACACATGGTGGCGCCATCTCTGACAAACGCTGGAAACTTACTTGTAGACCCAATATATTGGAGGGCAATAACAAGCAATTAATTAGTACGGTAGAATCTTTTAACCTTTATTTTACACATTTTACCCAACCAACTCACTTCATGCCCAACAGAAGGCCTTCGCTTTTAGACGTGTTCTTAGTCTCTAGTATTGATTCGGTAATGCACTGATCAGATTCCCGCCCCGGGTTTTTCACATCACGATTTGATTTTCTTAACAATTAACGCCTTTCCTACTTGTGTGGAAGAAAATCCAATAAAATCATACAATTTTTCGAAAATTAACTTAGAGGCTTTGTTTTATGATATCCGAATTATGGACTGGTCGCCGATATATGCTACAAGCAATGTAAATACTCAGGTGGACTATTTTCAAAATATTAGCCTTTCCTTATTTCATAAACATATACCTCTAAAACACCGTTGAAATAGACTCAACATTCCATGGTTGACTTCGGAAGTTTTTAGCCTTCTTAGATGGAGGAGATATATAAAGAATATTCCATTGTACGAAACGCGGTAACTCTTCTAATACGATCAAATAAAAAGACTTTTTATCAAAATAAATTCAACCCGAGGGATTCGAGTTCTAAATTCTGTAGTAATATTCGCGATATAGGGCTTAAGCCTGCAAAAGATCCACACCCACTTCCCAATAATACCGACCTTAATGAACTAAATACGAAGTTTGTTCAAAGCAATCATAAGACTTTTAACCACAAAAATATCCCTACCTTCTTCGATAACCAATGAGAAGGGACTTTTTCGCTCTCTGGAATTGATGAAATATATGTAGGTTAAACAATCTTAAGGGTAAAATCAAAAGCTGTTGGCTCTGATGATGTATACCCGACTTTTATACAAACTCTTCGTCCGGCTTTTCTTCCGCATATAACGCATATATTCAATACTATCATTACAACGTCTGTTTTTCCCAACCAGTGGAAAGTTGCCCAAATTCTTCCATTGCCTAAACCAAATAGTAATGAATATCGACCCATAGCTATCCTTCCTTTTTTAAGTAAAGTCTTCGAAGCAATAATAAGTAACCAATTTAAGTCTTATCTAAATAGTAAAAATCTTGTCAAGAAATTTCAGTCGGGCTTTCGTGCTAAACGTAGCTGCACTACCGCGTTACTAAAGGTGTGCGAAGATATTCGTGCCGGTGCACATTAATAACTTCATATTTATTTGGTGGCATACAATATGTGTCCATATGCTCCTCATTTCTTCAAGTCCCAATGGGTGTTCCTCAAGGTTCCGTACTAGGCCTTCTTTTTTTATGTTTCATAAATGATATATCTGAATGTTTCGCGACCTCCGCGTACCATATATATGCCGACGATGTACAAATATATTCTTTGTTTCCGAAATACCATAAAAACCAGGCGTTAATTAATATTAATGAAGATCTTAAAAGAATTCATGATTGGTCAACAAAAAATGAGCTCAGTCTTAATCCAGTCAAATCAAAAGCTTTGTTCATTAATGGAGGTAGACAAACAGAAATTTCCGCTCCAATATTTCTCAATCACACTCCTGTAGAGTATGTGGATAAGATAAAAAATCTTGGAGTCTACTTTAGTAGTACATTCACTTGCAATTTATACGTAAACAGAGTAATATCGCAAGTGTATAGCGCTCTTCGTGGTCTAAGTCCCAGAAAAAACTGCCTCCCGATAGGTGTTTAGCTGAAATTGGTTAAATCTTTTATCTTGCCGATATTGCTTTACGGATGCGA
This sequence comes from Volucella zonaria, assembly GCA_963966105.1. Classification (NCBI taxonomy): domain Eukaryota; kingdom Metazoa; phylum Arthropoda; class Insecta; order Diptera; family Syrphidae; genus Volucella; species Volucella zonaria. The sequence continues at coordinate 58,280,448 of OZ014532.1, read as the reverse complement.
AATACTCGGGGACTTGGACTATGTGTCGAAAAGAAAATTAACTGTGGCATATAATAGTTGCGCTAGGTATATTTATGATATCAGACGGTCAGAGCACGTTACGCACTTGACTAAAAGTATTACCGGCTGTTCCCTAATAGCCTTATTGAATTACAGAACCATACTATTGCTTCATAAAATAATTACTACCAAAGAACCAGACTATTTATTTGAAATGCTAAAATTTGCAAGTAACCAAAGATCTATGCAAATAATTTTACCTAGACATACTCGTATGTTAAGTATCTTACAACTAGTCGAATTTTTTTTTCCATGCGACTCATCTTTGGAATCGTCTACCAATAGATATCAAACGATCAAGCAACACAAATATATTTACAAAGGAGGTTTTTAAATACTTTGCTCGAACTTACTGATGGAAGATATCCCAACCTTTATACTCCTTCCCCAAATCTTTTTTCCAAACTATTTTAGTCTTTCACATCCCCTATTTCTTCTCCTCTTCTTTTTTTTTTTTTTTTTTTGTTTTATATATCATATTTATAAGTTTCCTAATTTTTTATCGCTACAATTTAACTCTGTTGTTTTTGTTTGCACAATGTAAAAAAGATTTAATCTTAATGTAAAAGAATTTTGAATTAAATAAATAAATAAATAATTTGTCCGATCCACCAGAAGGGAGACCCTTTAAACTGCGGCAAGTACGAGGGTTGGCTGAAAAGTTTCCGACCGAACAATGATACAAGACACTTTTTCTCAAAAATTTTCTACATACTCGTAGTCTCCTTGTAACTTTACACACTTCTCCCAGCGATGCTCCCATCTCTCTAAACCGTCCCAATAGTACTTGGCGTTTTTCTCTGCAAAATAATTGTTCACGAAGGTCATTTGATGAAAATCTCTGTCTTCCGAGAGCAGTTTTTAGATGAGGGAACAAAAAGAAGTCCCTTGGGGCTAGATCTAGTGAATAAGGTGGATGGTCAAGCAGTTGAAACCGTAATTCATGGATTTTCGCCATGGCAACCGCTGAGGTGTGAGACGGCGCGTTGTCTTGGTGAAACAGGATTTTCGTTTTCTGCAAATGTGGCCGTTTTTCCGCAATTTCTGCATTCAGCTTGGCAAGTAATGATGCGTAGTATGCTGCTGTAACGGTTTTTCCTTTTTGAAGATAATCGGTGAAGATAACTCCTTTACTATCCCAAAAAACAGTCGCCATCACTTTCTCAGCCGAAAAAACAGTTTTTGCTTTTTTGAAGCCGGCTCGCCCCTTGCAGTCCACTGACTGAATTTTTGTTTCGGGCATATAATGGTATATTCAAGTTTCATGTACAGTAATTAATCAGCGCCAAAACTCGGATTTATTGCGCCTAAACTGCGCTAACAGAGCGTTGGAAATGTTCATTCGAACACGTTTTTGGTCTATCGTAAGCAAACGCAGCACCCAACGCGCGGACAGCTTTCTCATGCCTAAATCTTGATTTAATATGTAACAGACACGTTCTCTGGACATTTTCATAACCTCTACTATCTCTCTCACTTTAATTCGGCGGTCATCTAACACCATTTGGTGAACGTTAGCAATGTTATCGTCAGTGGTTGCAGTTTTTGAACGTCCCGAACACTTATCATCTCCCAAGCTCTTACGGCCACGTTTAAATTCAGCTGCCCAAAATTTCACTATGGTAAATGATGGTGCAGAGTCTCCATACACAGAGTCCAACTCATTTTTGATTTACGTAGGCGTATTGCCTTTCAAAAACAAGAATTGAGTAACAGCTCGATACTCAATTTTTTCCATTTTCACAAAAAACACTCACATCCACTCACTCAAACGATTGTCAACTAAAAACTGTGCGTCCAAAATGACTGAAACTTGGGTAAGTAGCTGTCAAAGGATGCACAATTAGCATTCACTAGCTTTTATTGACAAGTGCGGCTACCTTTACGTAGCGGTCGGAAACTTTTCAGACAACCCATGTATATAGGAATCAGTCTCCTTAATATCCTGTATAAGATTTTGTCTATGGTATTAACGCCTGAAACCCAATATCAAAAATGTTATAGAGGGCATCTCTATAATAGGAAAAAACCTAGAAACTTCAAATCCATACTCAGCACGTGCTTATTGATTCTGAGGCCGCAAATGTAAGCATTTATTAAAATGAGCTTTATAGAGTCGAGCCGAATTTTGACCTCCTTAACAGACTTGTTCGCCTATGTAGCGCCGAGTCACTTAATGTCAAAAAAAAAAGGATTTCGACAAGGTGACGAACTGTCATAAGAATTCTTCAATATCATACTTGAAAGAATTACGCGCATGGCTAGGACATGCTTGTATTGAACGTATGAACACCACTGTTCTTGTACAATAGGAAGTGTCTTGAAAACCATTCCGGTTTGACAACAAACTTAAGGAAGATCTCTATATAGTGACGCGCTCAAGTTTGGGCTGTTGGTCAAGGCCCAGGTCCATCACAGACTGTAGCGCCATCTCTGTAGGTGTAATTAAGATTCCGAATATGTCGGGTTGGTAATATTTTGTTAGATTTCTAGAAGGTGCCTTTCTGACAATCAGATCAAGAATTGTCGCCTCAAATGTTCTCGGTATATGATGATGTGCCGAACATTGGTGACTTTATCTGAATTTAATTTCGATTTATCTTTTGCGAGTTGATGGGAAAGCTGTGACGCAGCCAGTCTCTTTTTAGACTAGTTTGAGCCCCATACCAGCGCTCTGTACGGTTTTCGATATGGAAAGCCATATGCTTGTCGAGAATCAGTTTAAATTCCCGGTTAGAAATACATTGCAAATATTTCTCAGTTGCAACGCAATGTTTAGCACTGCATTCAAACAATACAACTCATAAAGGGTTTCATCGATTTAGAAGAAGTTTTAGTTGGTGTTTGACTTTATCCTGATGCCATTTCTTCCAGCACCATTGGAGAGCACCATTGTGTATTTTGCAGATATAGTGGTATCCGTGATGTTCATGATGTAATGTCCATTGTAATTAGCTTTATTATGTCATAGTTCCTGGCAACAAGGGCACCTATCTACGAACATAATACTTCTGAATTTTTTGCAAGCACATCCGGGAATTCGAACAAAAGTGTTCCCCAGTTTTGCGTACGTAAGGTACGTGACTATATATTCTTTGCAAAAAGCAATTTCAATTTTCATTGAGCGGAAAGAAATTATTCAAACCTCTCTACTAAATTGAGTAAGCAGATATTTTCGTAAGTCACCGCACTTTATCATCGCATTAATCTTAATCATTGTTTCGCTCCAAAGCAAAACCAACGAACCAACATTCCGTGGTCATTTCACGTCTGAAATGTGATAACAAATTGAACTTATTGTCACGTTCGATAAGTCTTGCCCCATTCTGGAGCCTCTCCGAGCTCACAAAAGCCTTCTTTCTCGTATCCGTGTTTTGTTTTTTTGTCCCCACCCGCCAATATGACAGACCTTCGCAAATAGAAAAGATCAATATGTGACAATTTGAAGTTCAGTTCGTTTAACTTTTGTGGTGTCGTCTTGAATAGCCTCATGTGCGATTTTAAATGAAACGTGACAAGTGTACGCTGACCTATTCGTTGGAGCTTGCACTTATGTTCAAAAGGCCCCGGCTCTTATTCACTCATTCGATCGTCGTCGCTAGACTGCCACTAATCGAAACAACAAACTTCAACCTCATAGTTATATTTTTAAAGTAAAAATTGCGTCGAGTTAATTGTTCATTACAATTGTCGTTGTGGCGGATTTGCTGTTTTGTTGGTTTATTGTTCGCTTTCACTTAAGATAATTGATTTTTTTAAGTGAAAAGACCCTCTTAGATACATAAGATGCAGGAGAGATACAAGATGTTCAGATACATATAAAGTGCGCATTTTTTTTTCTTAGGCTGTCTTGAATATCTACATCCACTCTGACAGTCTGTTTATCACCTGGTACGCGATAAAGAACCAAAACAAGCGCAGAATGAAACAATGAAAAAAAAAAAAGAAAATATTTATTCAACTACATTCATACATACATATGTATCTATCGCTCAAGTTGAACGAGCACTCATCGTTATAAGTAAAAAGATTCTTTAGATTACTTTTGACTTGAGTACATATTTGAATATCAAAAGGTTCATATATGTATGCCTGTGGAGATACATAGAATATCTACGAGTTCTGTACGAGTAGCAGTAGCTTAGAAGTAAGCAATTGTTGCTGATTAATCTTATGGCATGTACGAATACATTCTTTTCTATACAGAGAGGTCGAAAAGTTTTCATCACAAGACGAGAGGATTTATACTACATATATGTATGTACTCGTATATATTAGGACGCTATCTTCGAGCTTCAAAATATATTGATTCGCAAAAATTAAGACACCATCATAAAGAGTGTTACATTCACTTTGTTAAAGTATTAGCTAAGCGTTACATTTCCTCCATCTTATGCATCTACAGCAAGACTTAGGAATGTTGAACGTAGAAACGAAATAACTGAAATTCTGAAAAAAACAATTGTCCCAAAAAATTTAATGAAAACCGGTGTCTCCGCCCATCTAACTAGCAAACTCATTTCTTAGATTATTATTTTTTCTTGATGATAGTGAGATTTGCTCCTCTACCGCGAGCATCTAACTTGTCGAGTTCCAGCCTCTACGGGCTGGATCTAGGTGTCATACGAACCGTGCCAAAGATCAGCCTGGCTAAGGGCCCAGCTTCTCCGAAAATAGGTCAGTCGCAAACGGAGTATCCGGTTACCTGGCGACCTCCGGATTAGCTAGCTTTATCTGTATATGGCGGATCTCTGTTCAGATGGACCACCCTTTCTCCGCTACTCGTGGAACTACATTATGTAAAACTCATTAAAAAAAAACAAAACCCCAGGCCGGTACTCCTGTACTACCGGGCGGTTTATGCACCGACTATCGGCAAGGCTCCTGCATTGTGGACAGGAGGTAAAACTGTTGCAGGCCATAGTGTAACATCCTCTATAGGCAAGCGCAACGAGCCTAAAAAGAAATCTTCAGGGAGCGTTAAGACTATGGCAAGCCATGATCCTATCACTTCCTCCACCCCTAGCAGCAGCAAGGGGGAATCAAGTCGGATTCCAAGAGGTCCAAAACTCACACCATCAAAACCCCTGGACTGTTGGATCTCTGAGGTCTTTCAGTGAAGTACTAAAGGACGCAATAATAATCGCGGTAATCGATACCTACGGTTCTATAACACCCGAACGGTCGCAGCTAATCAAGCTGAAGTTTCAGAGGAACTTCTTGGCCATCATGAGGGAAAACCCCGGACCACCTCCCATCACAAGCGACGCTGGCCACGTCAAGCTCATCGCAAGTGCCAATCAGAGATCTCTCGATCTCTTCACTAATTCCATTTAGGAGATATTTGGCCATGTGCAAAACTCGAGGTCGTATCTAAAGAGGACATCTCTAGCAGACCTCGAACTCACACCTGGATCCCAGCCGAACCCTCCCCCTCAGAAGGCATTCTGGAAGTCATCAGGCTCAGTAACTCGACCCTTCCGACTCATGACGGGAAAGTCGCTAAACTGGAGGAACTAAGGGGCTCTTATAGATGCGCGTTGACTATGATTAATAAGGAGTCCCTTAACCCTCTAGCGCAGACAAAAGGCATGATTCAGTTTGGCTTCGAGTCAGTGTACCTAAGGGTTTATAAAAGGGATGACCGAGGGTGCAACCTCCTCGGTCTCCTCTTCCGACACCTTGTCGGATGTGGAAACAGCTAACGAAACAAAAAGAGGTTCTATACGATCAGAGGAAGAAGATGAGCTCTTGGACACATCTTCAGAATCGGAGAACCTCAACAGCACCGTGGTGGAGGCTACTCTGGAAAACTGTAGCAATGATACGGTTTCTCCAGATTAATCTCCATCACTCAGAAAAGGCTTCGGTCGCACTCATTCTGCGTCTTTCAAAAAACCCAGAAGATATGATCCTAATCCAGGAACCATGGATTGTAGAAGGCGTGGTTCGTGGAGTTAGGGCACCTGTATACGCTCCGACAAAGGTAAGATTAGATCCTGTATATTAGTGAAACGTTGCCTTAATGCATTTCTACTTCCCAAACTCAGCGACCCCGACGGGGTCAGGCTGGAAAGGCAAAAAGCCCTTCCTACTGGCTGGCATTAGCTTATCTTGGCCACGATCATGTGGAGCCTCTCCCTGGTGATAATCTAGAAGGGGTGGTACTGGAAGCTGGAAGGCAAAAACCTCGTCTCATTATCGGATGCAATGTTAACGCTCATCACACGGTATGGGGCAGTACCAACATCAACGATAGAGGTGAGTCACTTTTTGACTATTTTTTAAGTACTAACCTCTTTATTTGCAACATTGGCAATGAGCCCACTTTTATATTTAAAAACCGACAGGAAGTGCTAAATCTCGCTCCAGTCTCCAACAGCATCACCCAAATGCTAACGAACTGGATGGTATCGTCTGAACAATAATTTTCAGCCGAAGATACATCCAATTCAGCCTGAATGATGCTTCTCCCAGCTAACCAGCATTCCTGAATTATCGGAAAACTGATTGGCCAAAATACAGAGGAATACTGTCAGAAACGTTATCCTCTGAACTATCAAATCCCCCGCGTGATACCAATGAGCTTGACATGAAAGTCAAGGAATTCTCTCTGGCTCTCAATCAGGCTATGACTGCTTCCTGCCCTCTTACTCAACCTAGAGGCAAGAAAAAGCCACATTGGTGGACATCAGCGCTGGGACCGCTCAGAAACACTTGCATAAAACTTTTCAACGTAGCGAAAAGCACAAGAAAAGTGACTGACTGGGACTCATACAAAGAATCCCTCAAATTATACAAAAAAGAACTGAGGAAGGCAAAGCAACAATCCTGGAGGTCTTTCTGTGACAAAAACACGAAGCCTCGGAGGCATCACGGCTAAGAAAAATCATCTCTACAAAACCTGTGATGCCTAGCTGTTTGAAAATACCCGATGGCTCTTGGACAACCTCAAGTCATGGATCATTCAACCTGCCACTGAGCACCAGGTAGCTTGCGGCCAGTAGCAACCCAAACAGGTCTACTGCAACCGTGACCAAAATTCGTGGTCTGATTATAAGAGACAAACTGCTCTGGGTGTTGCATAGCTTCAAACCACACAAGTCTGCTGGTCCGGACGGTATAATACCTGGTGAGCTACAAAGGTCTACATATTATCCTACCTATGCTATAGAATATCATGAGTAGCTGTTTAGATCTGACCCACATTCCACTGTCACGGAGGGAAGTCGTTTTCATTCCCAAAGCCGGAAAATGTTATCATGTTGTCTCAAACGACCTCAGACCAATTAGTCTATCATCCTTCCTTCTGAAAACTCCAGAACAACTGATTGATCCACGACTTTTGTCAACGTGCCTACTGTAAAGGAAAGTCGGTGGAAACGGCTCTGCATTCACTGACTAGCTACATCTAACGATCCATACAATATAGACAGTACAAAATGGTCGCTTTCCTCGGCACACTCTATGCCTTTAAAAACGTCAACACATCCGCAATCACGACTGGGCTGTGGGCTGGGCTGGGCTACAATAGCTTTATTTTCTTGCAAAAAAGCCATTGGGAATAAATGAAGGTTTCAACCTCATCTATGTATCTCGGTCATAAGACCGATACTCACTTACGGGGTGGTCGCCTGGTGGACGGCCTTAGAAAGTGCAGTTAACTACATTAACCTAAGCAGAGCCCAAGGAACAGCATGTCTATGCATAAGCGGAGTATTGCGGTCTACCCCTCTGCGGCATTAACATTCTGCTTCATTTGACACCCCTCGATATTTTCAGCAGGCAAGTAGATGCGACTGCAGCTATTCACCTTAAGGCGACTGAACAGTGGACAAATAATTCATTTGGCCACGCCAGCATTCTTAATAAATTTAGAATCCTCACAGAGAACATCGATTACACCATACCTGAACTTTGGTTTGACAAAGACTTCCATGTAAGTTTCCCCTCTAGATCCTTCTGGGAGGAAGATGCTTTCATGGAGGACAAGCCAATCCATCTCTACACAGATGGATGGATCTAAAATCGATAGCAAACTTGGTGGCGGGGTTTTCTCAGATAAGTTCAATCCAAGCCCCTCCTTCCGTCTGCCAAATCACTTTAGCGTGTTCCAGGCGGAAATTTTGGCGATTAAAGAAGCTCTGTCCTGGCTGAAGAAAAGCGTGATATCTGCAAAGGATATCCGCATCTCTTCCGATAGTCAGACCGCTATCAAGTCCCTGGACTCAGTCTAATTAAATTTTAAAACCGCCCTGGAATGCCGATCATGCCTTATGGAGATGGCAGAGTAGTTCAACCTTCACCTTTGCTGGGTGCCGGGTCACAGAGACATTCCGGGGAACTATAGGCCCGATGAACTCGCCAAAATTGGAACCACACTACCGGAAAAGGGTAGCATAGGTATACCAATGGCTACGTCCAAACTAAAATTAAAGCTGGATGCCAATAAAAGAACACACCTTAGGTGGACTGTTGGACCAACATGTCTAGCGACCAAACAGATCTGGCCAAAACTGGATCTGAATCGCTCTAAGTGTCTGATCCTTCTAAATAAGGAACATCTCAGCGCCATCATAGGTGTCATCACTGGACACTGCCTCATAGGCAAGCACATAAGAAGACTTGGCGCCTTTACAAATGATTTCTGCAGAAGCTGCATGGACGAGGAGGAGGAGGAGACAACCCTCCACCTACTCTGTACATGTCCAGCTCTCTCCCAGAGAAGAAAACTTCACTTAGGACCTTCAACGACGTAAACGATCGAAAAAATATAGACGTAAGCATTCTCCTACGCTTCATCATAAACTCAAACTGGTTCCATTAGTAAGAGAATCATAGATCCACATGGCATCACAATGGGCCAATAGGTCTAAGTGGGTTGGTATTTCCAACAGCCACTCTTACCTACCTACCTACCTTGTGGGATTTGTTGCTCGTTATAATCGTAGAACTACGTTCGCCATTCATCGTGACGGGAATAAATTTCATATGCTTGTAGAAGAAACTCTATCCGCTGTGAGTGAAAATATGGTGGAAGGATCCAAAATTTCCAGTTAGGTGTCGATCGCAACAGTTTGGTTTTGGCCGTGTTTTATGTGGAAAATTTGGCGAAAATACCTCGACTTACACCAGCAAAAGAACCAAGTTATGCAGAAACTTACGTTTTCGACGAGAGTTCGCTTGCTGGACTCTTGAGCAACTTGCTGTTGACCCTTATATTGAAAAATTGTGCTTACGACGAGGCAGCCTTTAGGCTCAGTGAGTTTGCGAGTAGGCACACTGCCATATCTGGGAGTGACGCATTTTCAGAAAAGATTCATGAGCCACCTAAAAAGTGCACTGTTTGGTGTGGTCTTCACGCTGGTGGCATTACCGGTCCTTATTGTTTTCAAAAATGAAACAATAAATGGCCAACGTAATCGTAACCAAATTACCTGTGTTTATTTCTTTAAAAATATGGACGAAATTGATCCGGCAGATATGTGGCTCGAGCAGAATTCCCCTAAATGCCATACTAACCATGGAACCATTTACTTACTGAGGACCCGAATAGACGACAACACTAAATCGCGATCAGTAAATTGGTGAATTGGCCACTGAGATCGAGCGATTTGACGTATTTCCTGAACGAAAGCGTGTAAACCAACAAGTGTGAGTGCTGATAGCCGAATCCCCACACACATCTTTTAAAGAAAAAAGGCAAAATATGCCGAAAACGCACTTTCTTATGCTCCATTTTAAAAGAGATATTGAGCACCTAAAATACCCTCCAGAGCACCAGAGGATAACCCTCTCTATTGAAATAAAGATCAAAAATGCAGCCCTTGAATTTGAGGGCTTTAAGAGGCTGAGGCTTGTTGACATAGACTCGTAACATCAAAAAACCCACAAAAAAAAAGTCTGAAACGGTTAAGTCAGGCGATCTTGCCGGCCAGTGCAAATCGCTAAAACAAGAAATTAGGCGACCCGGAAATGCAGCCCTTAGATTTCGGTTGTGGCTCGTGCAATATGCGCCGTTGCTCCATCCTGTTGGCAACACAAGTCCTCTAGTTGAGGAAGGAGAAAGCCGTTGAGCATGTCTGCAGTTTGTAAGGGAACGTCTAACAGTCTTTCGCCAAAGTTCTCTGTAAAGAGCGCCGATTGATGAACAATTGCGTCTTCTGGTCGATACTCCGAGGTCCTCAGCGACATCTTCAAGCACAGCTGCGATATTCTCTGCAGGCTATTCCGAGGCCGGCCTGACCTGGCAGCCTCTCATGTTGTCCCATACCCTTCTAGGCGAGCTGCTAAACATCGTAGTGTTTGCGCAATTGGTATCGGACGACCGGAAAATCTGTGCCGAATTTCACTCTGCGTCAACACCACCGTATTATTCCGCAAAAAAGGCGTAACAATTGTTCTGCGTTCTTTAGGAGTACATATAGCGATTCATGTGTTGTTGGCGTGTACTGTTTACTTCACAAACGTCAAAGTAGAATTGACATTTGCCACCATTTGCAAAAATTATAGCATCTTTCGATAGGATGATGTGCCACCTAGTATAAGATGGTTCCGACGTGCACCCTTTTTATGAATTGGGAAAGTCAAAGCTTTTTCAAATTACTTCTTCCAGAATGGTGGCATACTTGTAGAACTCGATGGGAGTTCGATCGAATCCTGAAGCTTTCCCATCTTCAAGTCGGTTTAGAACACCAGATATTTCATTCTCAATAATTCGTGCATCTAAGGTTTTGTTGTCGTAGAAAGGTGCAGCATACTGGAAGGAACATACATATATTGGGTTACCAGATAGCAATGATGGCTTTTTCCAATTGTTATGCTTCATCAGCTGTCAAAATATTCGGTAAGGTTTGCCATTGCATCATGCATCGTTTTTCACCTGCTGAACGTGCGGAAATTATGAAAAAATATCGAAATTTCGGCTCAGTTGTGAATACGCAACGTGAATTTCGTCGTGTAGTCGGTCGTAATCATGGTTTCAGTGTGCAGACATTTCGTCGTACCGTGTAGAAGTTTGAGCATGAGTACACTCTTTTGGATCTTAAGCTACCAACCAGACAGAGATTGATGTGAAATGAAGAAAATATAGCCACCGTAGCGACCAGTATCCGAGAAGACCAGAAATGCCGATTCGGCGCCGATCAGCTGAATTCGGCATCGCCAGAGAGTCAGACCGGCTTATTTTGGTTGGATATGGGCCTACATCACTATAAGATTGTGCTGATGCGTGAATTGAAGCCGGACTACCATAGACAACGCCGGGAGTTCGCTAATTGGGCGCCTAAAATGTTGGTCAGAAATCCGGATTTTGGCCAAAAACCATTATTGGAGTGAACACAATCCACAAGTATTCGGACAAACATCAATGCATCCACAAATATTGACTGTTTGGTGAGGTTTATGGCATCGGACCTTATTTCTTTCGAAATGAGGGAGAAGACACCGTTACCGTCATTGGTATCAGGTATAGAGCGATGTTAACCGATTTTCTGTAGTCAGAGCTTGACAACATCAATTATTCCGAGCTATGGTTTCAACAAGACGGCGCTACATGCCATACAAGCGTCGCAGCGCTCGAAGTTGTGAAGAAGAAATTTGGCAACAAGATCATCTCACGGGGACCGTTCATCAATTGTGCGCCACGATCATGCGATTTGACACCACTCGATTATTTTCTCTGGGGCTCTTGTATACGAATAAGCCAATCACTTTGGACGAGGTCGAGGCCAACATTCGACACACTATTGTCGGAATAACGCCGCATAAATTTAACCGAGTCATCAAAAATTGGACCGACCGCTTGAAGCACTGCCAGTGAAGCCGAACATGGCTTCAAAATAGAGCCAGAATTAATTTTATATCTCACACCGTCGTAGTTTTTTTTTTAAATTTTTTCCCCTATCGTTCTTGCCTGGTCTGTTGGGCTTAGCAGCACCCTGAAGTATGTTGCGAGATCGTCACAACTGAGCTTGGAACTAATGGTGAATTTTGTTTCCATTTAACTTCGCTGTCAATTTCCAAAATTCCTGGGCAATAGCACACCGTGGTACTCGTCTAGCTTCGGGCTCAAGTTTTGTTTGGTTTCTTACATTTAAGAGTACATAGCGCTTTATAATTTAAATTGACTTCTTTATAAAAATTCCTACCGGAACCATCGCTGGAGTCATGAAGCTCTCGTAGCCAGGCAAAAAATAATCACCTCAGCCTTGTTCTCGGCTCAGACCGTTGCTGTGCAAAACTTCTGCCGCGGGTGGTGATAGGCTATGATGCGTTGATTATGTATTTCCCCTATTCGATCGAAATCAGTAATGTCTTGCCCGTACAGTCCGATAGCTGGGCGCTTTGTATTCCTCCATTGTAGCTTTGGAAGTAGTGTCATTCACTTTCGATTCGCTTACTTCCAGTGCCAATGTTAACATGAGATGATCAGAATAAGGCACTTGACCTATCTCAAAGTCAGTTATGTAACGATTCCATTCACCCGCGACAAGGCCGTAGTTAATAACCGAAGCCGAAGCACCTTGCTGACCTACAAATGTAAAACCACCAGACCGGGTGGGAAAACTCCTTCCATTCGGGATTCGCAGTCCGTACAAATCACAAAACTCTAGCAGTTTAATGCCTCTATGATTGCAGACCTCATCCTTAGATAAGCGATCTTATTTCCCAATGGTTACAATTTCCACAAGTAACTATTCACTAAATTCAGGTTTTTGTTAAATAAATAAATAAAAACGCAACTCAAATACAATAAATTACGTCGCATGACAAATATAACAAAACATTCAGAAGATTTCAGCAGCTCCCTGTCATTGTCTTTACGGTCATGAACATTATTTGCCCTTTTAATCTTTACGATGTGTTCATTCAAGTCCTATGACTCTGATTGCACAATAACTGCCATAGTATCTGCCTAATTTTATTGTTATTGTTTTATGTCCCTTTTTCCACTCAATATCATTTTGTTTTAGAACCGTTGTGCTAATGAAAACCGCCAAATTAACAAAGAAATAAATTGTTTCTACGTACTTCAAGATGATGCAGATCCATCACCAGCTGGCACCAATTATAATTACTTACATTCAAAACAAACAAAAAAAAAAAAAAAAAAACAACGATGTTTACCACCTTTAGAGTGCTGAGGTTAGGAACTGTTTTTTAAGACTGATTGGTTGTTTTGTAGTTATTGGCATACAATTTTGTTGATTTGAAGTTTGTCCTCCAAATGTAGGAATTTCCGTTGCAAAACCCAGCTAACCATGATGTCATACAGAGAAACCCCCAAAACGAGAACAGAGATTTCAAAGAACTGGTTCTCAATATCTGTTTCGAGTTTGGTGTTTTATTGATGTTTAAACCTTGAAGTACCAGAACTCACATGACATTTTTCCGATGAAGAAAGGTGAACAATTTCAAATTGTCAGGCAAATTTATGACGCTTCGATAATTAGCTCAAATTTGTTAGGACTTGCGAATTGAAAGCAGCTGAAAGCAATTTAATTTTACTGCTAATGTGACCAATAAAAATTAGCCTGACTTTGATTAGCATGTTGTTGGACATGACTTACAGCCGCTGGCATTTTCTTAAAAAGTAGGTCAATCGCTTGAATATGACATTTGATACTGATTCTTGTATCGTTCAGCAGAAATAAAACTGACAAATTTCTGATATCTCAATTGTCAACTGTCAGATTAATAAGAATCTGTCATTTCATATGAAAACTTCAACTCAAGCTCCACTTGGTAATTAAAGTGGAATGACAAGAAACAAAACATCACTTCAATCACTTCGGATTGGTTTTGAACCGCATCAACTACCTCATTAGATGCACCCCGATTTTCTCTGAACTCACTCATACCATCTTTTGACAGATGTCATATTTGTGTTTCAGATTGTCAACCATTTGATTGATTTGATTTTGGTGGGGTCGAAAGCCGCCAGTTATTTGGCTTAATTCAAGCTTCAAAAACTAGGACTTAAAAACTAAAAATTCAAAATATTTAATTAGGGTTTTAAAGCTAGGGATGGTGAAGCAGATCGAATTTGAGGGAAACTGTGCTGCGATTAAAATCGAAAACGGACAGGTTGGAGTTTACCTTACGCTGCATACGGGATATTGGTTCGTTAGAGCCATATGTGGTGTGGCGGGTTGGCTGATAAAAGAGACGGGGGCAACGTAGGTTTCGAGGGTTAGAGTTAAGGGGATACACCACCCTCAGATTTTCAAAAAATCGAAATTTTTTTTTTTTCGCTTAGATTTGTTCTAGTACAAACTTTTAAAAATATTTTGCGCTATCAAGCATGCCAATATTGCATTTATAACCCGAGTTATAGCGATTGGCAGTGCGCGCGGCCGACAATGGTTTCTGACCCCAGGTATACAGGGTGAATGACTCGAACTTCAACTTTTTAAAATGATATAATTTTTTTATTTTTTGATTAATTTTATTGTGCCAAAACAAAAAATGTTGGAAAATACAACAACTTTCAAATTGTATCAGTAGTTTTCAATATGTCCACCGTTGGCGCGAATAATGGCCTTGAGACGGCCGAAGAAAGCATCGCACGCTGCACGCAAGTGGCTCTGCGGTATTTTGGCCCATTCCAGGCGAAGTGCTTGTTCGAGATGGTCCAAACTTTGGTATTTGTTTAGTGCCAAGCTACGCCTTTAAAATACCCCAGACAGAGAAATCCAAAGGATTTGCATCCGGAGAATTTGCAATCCATTGTGTCCAAGAAATGAAGTGTGGAACATTGTTTTTTAACTAATCTTGGTTGATGCGCGCTTTGTGAGACGGTGCCGAGTCTTTTTGAAATGTCCACGGTCTCCGAGCGAAATGATTATTTGCCCAAGGCTTCAATACTGCCTCTAAAACAGTTTCACGGTATACGATCGCATTAATTTTGACGCCACGGTCCAAAAATACGAGCGGAGAACGATCATCGGCGGTTATGGCGGCTCAAACCATCACCATCGGTGTTGCCTGCTTTATGGTGGCCGTCCGAAGGTGTAAATTTTCGGATGACCTCTCTGGCAAGTAAACTCGGTAAATGGCAACTCACCACTTTCGTGCAAGCGTAGCAACTCCTTCGCTCTTTCGATTCAAACTTTTTTCTGTTGCGGTGTAAGATCGTGTGCTTTTTGGAACTTCAATGGCTTGACCCCAAGCTCATTTTTTAGTATGTGTTGCATCCGTTCCAACGATATGTTGAGCTCACGAGCCATTTTTCTTCCACTTCGACGCGGATTTCGCTCAATTCGAGCCTTCACTTTTCGAACCATTTCTGCCGATGTTGCTGTTTTTTTATGACCACCTCCATGGCGTTTTGCAACGCTGCCAGTATCACGGTAACGAGCTATGGTTCGAGACACAAATGATTTATTCACGTTGAGGTGGTGCATTCCATCGAGGATAAAAATTGTTCAACACAACTGAGACGCGAATTGTTTAAAAGGCTTGTAAATAATAAAGTTATCTGTTATGTGTCAAAATTTGAGCTCACTGTCGTAAACGGTTTGGAAATTATAGCAGTCTGAAGATGATTGCAGTTCGAGTCATTCAGGGTGTAGAATGGGACGAGTAACGATTGGGCGGAGAACAGCAGATGTCCTGTCGTGAAATATATGTAATTGCAATGGAATGTGCACAATAGAATTTCGACTCAGGAATATAGTACAGGACTCTCAACATTAACGTTAGAGAATCAGTTTGCTTTGGAATATCGAAAGCTGAACATCGGATAATCCAAAAATTTCTTATCGCATTTCTTCACGGAAAAACGTTTTAAAAATGCCAAATAAAGTGCGTCTCGATGAAAAAGGCTCTCGTTCAACAACGGGACGTGCTTGTAAATCCAGAAAAAAAAGACATCATCCAATGAATCGCTATTTAATGGAGAATGAAGAGGCTGGTACCAGTACAGCGGCGAAGAAATTGAAAAGCGGCGAAGAGCTCGAATTCGACGTGAACGCATCATTCGGATATCGATTGATACATTTTGTGACAGTCTTCTCGGCCATCAGTGAGGCAGTGAAGTGTAAATCGTGCGTAAATTTTAGGCTTGGGTTTCAAAATAAAATTAAACTGTAAAAATTGCCAGCCAGTGCTCATAAATTCGTGTCCTCTCATCGGTAGTAGAGCGTATGAGGTGAACAGGCGGATTGTCTTTGGGTTTAGACTTCTCGGAATCGGTTTAGCAGGGATTGATACTAGATGGAGCGAAAAGTGACCTCCTTGGGAATTAAAGAATTAAAGTTTTTTTTTTTTTTAAATGTTTTTTTATATTATTCAATATAATCCTCTTTTAGTTTGATACACTTATTCCAGCGATTTTCCAACTACTTGATCCCGTCTGAAAAGTCCGGAAGGCCTGTAAAATATTCCTCGCGTGAGCTGAATTTTTTATTGATGAGCCATCTTTTGAGGTTTGCGAAGAGATAATAGTCCGAGGGATCCAAATCCAGTTACCAATCGACGTCAAAAGTCCGCCCGATTCCGCATCAGCAAGTCCAAACACTCTTTCGAAGTGCTCTCGCCTTCGTGTTTTTGGTCATTCGCGGCGCCGAGCGGCAGGATAACTTTTTCATATGCAGAAGATTGCCCAAAATATGGCGTGTGCGCTCAGTATTAGTCTTTGTGGTATCTGCTAGCTCGCGCACCTTCACTTTCCGGTCAGCCAACACCATTTCATGTATTTTTTTGACATTTTCCTCTGTAACCGCATCGGAGGGCCTGCCGCTGCGGACTTGATCGGTAGTGGAGTTGCGGCCACCACGAAACTCTCGAAACCAATATTTGACAGTGTAATCTGACGGAGCATTAGCTCCATAATATTTATCCAACTTTTCTTTTGTTTCCTTCGCTGTTTTGCCTCTCAAAAAAATAATGTTTTATGAGAGAACGAAAATCGTTTTTGTGCATACTCAACATGATGCCAAACACGTCAACAACAATCAGCTGTCAAAACAAAACTAAAGACAGTATCGCACTGAAATTTGGCATGTCTGCCTAAATATGAACGGGCTTCAAGGCACCATAACCTTTATTGCTGTAGCAGCGTATTCTGGCGGTCAAGGAGGTCATTTTTCACTCCATCTAGTAAGTTCTATGGAATTATGGACTTGCCAAAACCTATTTTTTAATCGTTTTACGACAAACTTATAAATGACATTCATTGCGGCAAAAAGTATCTATGACATGTCTATGAGAAATGCTGTTGAAAAGGCGAAAAATATGGACAATGCAGACTCACTCACTGTTCCATCAGGAGATGGAACTTGAAGAAAACGAGGTTTTTCTTCTCTGTTAGGCGTTGCTAGTCTGATAGCATTTCACACAGCTAAAGTTATTGATCTCATCGTAAAGTGCTCATATTGCAAAGCATGTGAGTTCTGGAAAGGTTTTGAAGGTACCGAGGAATATGCAGCATGGCATGAAGAGCACTCAGGTCAATGTTATGCTAATCACGAAGGGTTATCATCTGATGCTGTTATAGAAATGTTCGCAAGATCCGAAACAACTTATGGAGTACGATACGGTAATTATGTCTATGATGGAGACAGCAAAACCTATAAAGGAGTAGTTGACTCAATGCCGTACGGAGACTTTGTCGTTACAAAAAAAAGGAGTGTATTGGTCACGTCCAGAAACGAATGCGGACACAATTGAGCAAAGTCAAAAAAGGTAATAAGGGCCTTGGTGGTAGAGGAAAATTGAGCGCCAAGCTCATCGATGAGCTAACAGTTTATTATGGCCTTGCAATCAAAAGAAATGTGAAAAAATCGATTGAAGAAATGAAGACTGCAATATGGGCAACATTCTTGCATAAAATATCTTCTAATGAAAATCCACAACATGACAATTGTCCATTCGGTCAAGATACGTGGTGTTCGTACCAAAAGGCAAAGGCCTCTGGTACTCTTGGCTCATATAAACATACCGATCCTCTTGTTGATGCTGTTCAAGCTAAGCAATGATGAGTTGTTAGAACGATACTTAGAAGGCTACACGCAAAATAACAATGAAAGTCTGAACGCTGTCATTTGGGCAATGGCTCCAAAAGTGCTTAAGTACTGCGAATTTATCGCAGCAACAGCAGACGAGATTTCGTGGTTACGCAAAATGCTTTCAAAGGGAGTGAGCGTTCCTAGCTGCCTCAGGAAAAATGACGGAACCTGGACTGAAAATAGCCAAGAGGTTCTGGCAACGCTGGTGGAAACCCACTTTCCTGGATTCACATTATCAGATGACCCTGAAATGCTACGCCACACCGAAGAGGAAATTAAAATTACGGTTGGCAATTCCGACCTTTAAGCCATACAAATCTCCCGGTCCGGATGGTATTCAAAGGCTTATGCTAGCACCGGAGGTAGCAATCTAAAAAATTATGGAAATTCGCAGACACAGTCTAAAAATAGGGTACATACGAATAGCTTGGAGGGAAGTAAAGGTGGTTTTTATATCTAAGCAAAAGATTTCAGACCAATAAGTCTGTCATCATTTATGCTTGAAACTCTATAGTAATGGCTTTTCGACTGAGTCACAGCATGCATACGTGAAAGGAAAATCTGTAGAAACCGCCCTGTTTGAGGTGCCTACATTTCGGTGAGTTTGTGATGGCGGCCTTCTTCGATATTGGAGGAGCCTTCAATAACGTGGAGTGCACCGCCATTGAAAGCCCTTTAGTAGACGCTAACATTGAACAGGACATTACAAACTGGGTTTGCAACATGCTTGCAAGTAAAAAAATAAACTGTTCCTTTGGGCAAAGGTCGGTTAGAATGTCCGTAACAAGGGGAACCCCTTAAGGGGGAATCATATCGCCACTCCAGTTGGTGCTGGTTATCAATGACATCCTTTAAGAGCTTAGTACAATGGGTGTAAGTGCCACGGCATACGCAGATGACGTGGTTATAATAGTGCTTTAAGTGAGTACTTTATGGAGGTTGCCCTAAAGACGATCAGCACTTGGGCAAAAAGCTGTGGTATCAATGCCAACCCTTCCAAACCGGAACTGGTTCCTTTTACCAAAAAGTAGAAGATACAGCAATTTAGACTCGCGAAACTCAACGGAGCGGAATTGTCTCTCGCGACAATCTGGGTGTGATTCTGGACAAAAAACTGAATTGGAACTGAATGCTCTTTTTATCTGTAAAAGAACGGTAGGAAAATTTTGGGGCTTAAAACCAACTATGGTGTACTAGCTGTATACATATGGCGCACTAGTATAGTAGAAAGCAACAAACGAGAAAACAGTTTGCGGAAGATTGGCGGCGGTTCAAAGAACGGATAACAAAGCCATTACAGGTGCGCCCGTACCACCCCTACGGCAGCATTTGACACCTTTCTGTACCTAACACCGCTTGATTTACAGATCAAAAAACTTACCGGTAACAGTGGGATACGACTCACTAATCTGGGTTACTTCAAAAGCAGTAGTTTCGGACATGGCACGGTCCTAGCGGCGCTATTGCCAGGCAGCCTAATTCTGACGTATTAAATGATTTCCTTGGTTGGCTGGAAAACTACGAGTGCCTATAAGACTACCGGACACAAGCAGTGTCTTCCAATCAGAGGTTCTGGCTGTCTTCAGGTTGTTTGAGCTAATGGTAGATGAGATTGGTATCCGAAAGAGATCTACATCAATTCCCCTGGCATCAATTCTGTTACAGTCAGGGGCTGTCGCACAGTGCTCAAGGCATTATGCAGTCCAAACCGGGTGAAACTGTGCTCGGTGCCATGGCACTGCGGTATACAACGAAATGAACAAGCGGATGAGCTTGCAAGAAAAGGAGGACTACTCGACAACAGTTAGGTTGCCAATGTCCAACCACCCCTTTACGTAGTAAGGGGCGCTATAGAGGAAAAAATCATAAAGACTGCCATCCTAAAGTGGTCAAGTCTTGACGGACACAGGGTATCCAAGGCTTTCTAGCCACATTTTGACAGCAAAAGATCTAGGGAGTTAATAAAATTAAACAGGTATTAGCCGAGGACAATAATAGGAATCCTGACAGGACATTGTCTCCTGCGGAAATACACAAATTGTCAGATACGGATACTTGCAGATTCTGTGGCTATTGAGGACATAACACACATACTGTGGGAATGCGAGACAATATCGCGTAGTCGAAGAAATACTTTTTCGAAAACCTAGAGGAAATAGACGGCACGAACTTCAAATGCCTTTGTAGCTTTTGCAATAAAACTGTGGAAGGTTTACGCTTCATCCAAATTTTTAATCAAAAGTCGCTGTCAATTACGACAACGTTACGTGCGTTGGCTCCAATTGTGGACCGGTTTATCGTCCCAATAAGCGAACAATTGAGCGTTTAGTGAAAAATGTCGAATCAGCTTCTTCAGTCCATACATATTGCTGCCAAACGGGTGAGACAGCGGAACACCCAATGTGATGAGAAATTCCGGCTCTATGGGAGTCTGTAAATCAAGACTATTGATTCCCTGCTATTTTCAAGACCCGGGTATCTCTCGAATATCCCTGTGCTGTGGCGTATTTTAGGAAAAGTCTTAGTCAAATAGCATTTGACGGATTTAATCCAGGGAACAGCCGAAACAGTCTCAACAGCAGCCATTGTATACGAAGAAATTGACTGGTTTTTTGTGGTTTTCATACCGGAGGTGTCATTAGGCCGCTTTTTTTTCTGTTGGAACAAAATACTTAGGCATAGTCCATTGTCGTCCTTTCATGTTGTTCCTTTTACAGTATTTCAAAAAAAGATGTTCAAGCCATTCAGAGATAAATTCCCCTCATTACCAGTATCTAGCAGATTAGATGCGAGGTTTATCATTATCGCTTCCACAGTAAGCATCGCAGGATTTTGTGTTATTTATGCCCAGTACTTAAGTACTTAGCTAGCAGCTTACAATTTTACCTCAGGAGGGACCGCACAAAAGTCGCTGACCTCTCAAAGATTTCGGAAAGCATTCGTGCAGTCTGCCGACAACCTAGAGGCTCATGCCATCTGCGGTTATGCTCATATCAAACCCAACTGACAATGGAAGCCAGGAAGTCGAGGACACAGCCAGTACTAAGGCAGCTTTGGATCTTGAAAAATTCTTCTCTGAAATCTATCGAAAAAGTTGGTGATCCGAAATCCCATTGTGAACTGGGGTCAAAATTTAGTGACTTCAGACTTCCGACGACGTTCAGTGAAGTGATGCATTTCCAAGCAATTGTTCGATTCGCCCTCTCCACAGAATCTTCAGTATTGCGAATATCTCCGCTTGGAATACAGACACAAGTTTTCTTAACGAGGAGTGAAATCTAACATTGTCGTGTTCCAGAAAGACACCACCGGTGTATCCTAAATCTGCCTGAGAACTATCTGTGAAGACTCGACTACATTCCTGATCCGCAACCAGAGTTCTAAAAACTTCAGTGCGTATTGTACCAGGAATTTTTTCTCTTTAATTGGAAAATCGCTTTTGGAGTGCAGCCCATAATATGAATATCAAAGGTAGAGCAATTCTTTAGTGCGTCTGGTGCAGAGTCACGGGTGCTTGGAAAAGACCCTATGCAGCCGGGTCAAACCGTTCTTTTGAGTCTGGTAAGAACCGCCATCATAACCGTGTAGTTTCAGAGGATTGTTATAGGTGTCAACCACCATGTCTTGAACAAAGTTATTTACAGTACCACATAACTGACAGATCCTTGGAGGTTTTCGGGACGAGATATGTTTGATTAACAGAAGTTTGTTAACAAGAATGTTACCTAGGTAGCTAGTTTCTTTGGAGAAACTTCCTCCCACGCGTAAAGAGAGCAACTTCTTTCTTGAAACGATTGACCAAAATCCATTTCTTATGTACAAATCGTCGGACACGTTTAGTCCTGTAGGATATATGCCCAAGGTACCAGGCACAACCGGTGATAGATACCAACAATAGGGCATTATCTTACTAAGACCGAGATAATGGAAGCGAGTCAATAACAAAAAATTGGATAAATTGGAACGATTTGTTTTGGATGTTGAGAGTGCTTTCAGTAGAAAGGTGTCAAATTGTACAGAGCGCCTCTCCTAATCGGGTTATCGAAAACGAATTTCGATGATCTGTTTATTTCAAAAATGACCCTGTCTATTTTCCGACTCTCTTGTGCGACTTAACACTCTTTACCCTATTACTACATAAAGTCTCTGGTCTATTCTAAACAAGCCGGAAACTATAAAAGACTTGAGGGCGAACTTTCGACGTGAAAGAACTGAAATATCTCTGTTATATATCTAGGCTCTTTTGACAAAATTTTTGGGTAGTAGAGTTTGAGTACTTCAGTTGAGCCTTCTCGTTAATAAAGCCACAAAGGAAGGCGGGCAATTTTGATCACAGTTTCGAGCATCTATGCTCGCAAAAGTGCGATTGTTGCAAGTCAACATCGCCTACCTCTGTACCTTCAAGTTTCGGCAATACAAATTCATATTATGGTTTGATAGCCCAGTCCATTTACTGTAACAACCACGCCCGCCTTATTTTCGAAAAACTAAGGCCCAATTATGCCTCTTGCTCGAAAACCGCACCAAATGTCAACACGTTGTGGATAGAGAGGCTCCTTGATAATCATTCTTGGACTTTCTGAACCCCAAGTACGGCAATTCTGTTCATTAACAAAGCCTTGAAGATGGAAATGTGCCTCATTGCTCAGAATGATATTCCGGTTGCATTCTTGATCAAATTCATGTAACATATTTCCAACGCCCAAGTTGCAAAATTACGACGGTGCAGATAGACAGCAGATTTAAGCTCATTCATCAATTGAACATTATAGGCCTTCTGACCCCGAACTCTCCCCAAAATTTTGTAAAGTG
Source organism: Volucella zonaria (assembly GCA_963966105.1). NCBI lineage: Eukaryota > Metazoa > Arthropoda > Insecta > Diptera > Syrphidae > Volucella > Volucella zonaria. The sequence goes on along the minus strand of OZ014532.1, from coordinate 58,257,565 downwards.
TTGTTTATAACATGCCAACACCTGATGTCGACATGGAATCAACAAACTTGGATTTTCGGCCTCACTTCCAACTACAGAGGCAATACTTTGAGATGTTTATCATATTCGGTTCTCCACATCAATAACTTGTCCCGATGGCTCAAATTTCTGAACCAATTTGACAATTGCTGGGCAAGATTAAGAAAATTTTTCGAATTCTTTCAGCGATATTTTCAAAATTTTGTAGTGAATTTCAGCAATCCCAATGCGTTATGGAAGCGTTTATCGTTACATGTTTATTAATGGCATTTTTACTTGTCATCTGTCACGAAATGACAGACCATTTTTCGAAGTGCGGACTATTCATTTGTGTCTATCGACTTGTCGTGTTCGTGTGAACAATGGCACTTCATTAGATGCTAATAATAATGGCTATCATTAAAATTTAATTAACTTGTCACCACTTGACAAAAGATTTTATTGATTTTCGTAAATAGAAATTCTATTTTCTATTTCCACACAGACGCATTAACCAAAACCACTTAACCACTCCATTGTTAAATGACAGTCTAAACACTCGTACTGTACCGCTACTGCTGAACGACATTGGTTTGAGTTTCGTTTTAAAAAATCTGACAGCTCGTGGTATTTTAATAAAATTTGATTGCTGTTATCGGCTTTTGAGCAATGTTGGTTAATTCTAGAGAGTTAAAGCCGTTGTCTTACTTAGTCTTTAAATGAAAGGTTTTTAGTTTGATAGATGTCATTCTTAGCATTTTGTACGGTTTCACATTTTGGAATACTTTAGAATTGTATCTTTATTCAGAAATTAAAAGGTTTCAACATTTTCGAATGTGATCTATGGGCTAGACTTCCTTAAATCGTATGCTCCACCGTGTAAACGTAAGAACCACTCCACGCTTTGGAGAAGTATTTTGATTATTCTTGATGAGGATCCAAGCCATGAGATGCACTAACCGAGATATGTGAATTATTCGCAGCAGAATCATCAACAGCTTGAATACTCGTAAAAAGATCCTCAAGTTAATTCCGAATTCAGTAATAGTGTGGGACTTCCACCAAATAACCCGACCCTTCCGTCGACTTTTAGTCAACGTTTCGTCTTCATGCATTTCGCAAGGAGGGCTTTTATCCTCCTGGAGGGCTTTTATTGGCTCCATCAAACTTGCACTCTAATATTGTTCTGCTTTCGGTCTTTCATCATGACGCTGTTTCTTCATTATTATGCCAACAGTCGCGTTGACTGGGCCTAAGCTTCCTCGGTATATAACCTTAAATCTAGTTATATTGTCCAGGATGATGGTCTCGCCTTATTTGCCACCTAGCTGATGTGCCAGTAATTAGGTTGCGCAGCAATTGATCAAAGCATGTTTCGTGCGTAGTGATGTAGCTTACCAAACTCCACAACAACGTAGTCCCTTTTCCAATCCGGAATCCGTAAGCAAATTATCCACTATTGCTTTATTTACAGAAGCCCCAAACTGTACAACAATTCGACGTTTAACGAGTTTCATGCGCTGTCTGACTCCATTCAAAGAATTGTATCCCTGTATCCTCATACTGAAAAGGTCATTGCAGGCGATTTCAATATACACAATTCTAGTTGACTTCGACATTCTGAACATACAACACCGTAAGGACGGTGAGTTGCGATCTTCGTTGTGGAAAACAACTTGGACCAGCTTATCAATGGGCCCACGCGAGTACCAGACGTTGATAGTCATACCACCAACACCCTCGACTTGTTTTTAACTTCTCACCCTGATAAGCACACTGTTGATGTGCTTTCTCCTCTAGGCTCGTCGGACCATTGTGTCAAATCAGCTAATTTCTCATACACCCACCACACAGTTAGAGAAAAGATTCCTAAAAGAACCGTATTGCAATACGAGCAAGCCAATTGTAGCGGACTTCTTTAAGAATTTTAACTGGTCGTTATGTTTCCTCAATAACAACGTGGATGACGCTGCTTATAGGATAGATACTACTGTCTATGGAATGAGACCCTTTATCCCTCATCGGATGAAAGGTATCAAACCAAAAGAAAGTCGTGGTACGACTCGAGCTGTAAAGCGGCTGTCAAGGTTAGAGAAATGTTTTTTCGGTCCTTCAAGACCAACCCAACAGAGGACTGCAACGTCTTTTTTAAGGATGTAAAATTCCAATACAACCAAAAACTGAGGCAAAAAATACTCCAATGTCCCAAAGGTAGTAAAAGCTTTTGGTCGTTCGTCAAAAACATCAGAAATTTGGCCTCATTCATCCTACATCCCAACGTTCATTTACAATGACACTTCAGCTGTCAGCTATTTGCGGCCAGCTCAACATTTCCAGATTGTGCTTTGTCTCCTCCTACACTTAAGTGAGTTGGATCTTCAATAGGGCGAATTGCACTCGAGTAGTAGCAAGGGTCTTTAAAGGTCTTAACATTCATAAATACGGTGGTCTAGATGGTATATCTCCCCTTCTTCTGAAGAGCTATTCTGACGGGCTATTCAGCCCATCCCTAAAAAAGGCGAATCTGCTTCCCTCTCCTTCTCTCCTCCTATAGACCCAAATATTTCGATACACGAAAACTTCTTAGTGACCGGAAGTACGGTTTGATGGCATGCCTCACCGACAATTGAAACAAAACCGTACTTCAATCTGGGGTAAGCAAGATAGTTGCACTTGATATTTCTAAGGCATTTGACAGAGTTTGAAATCAGGCTCTTTTGTCAAAAATGCGGGCTTTTGGGATCGACGACTCTCTTCTTCAATGGATTAGAAATTACCTTTCGGAACGTCAATTCAAGTTGTCTTGGACGGTTTCAAGTCTAATATTCACAAAATAAATGCTGGTGTGCCCCAGGGCTCCGTTCTGTCTCCGACACTCTTTTTAATTTTCATTAATGATCTCTTGTCTGCTACTTCTAATCCAATATATTCCTTTGCTGATGACAGTACTCTCTGCTTCTCATATTCGTTCCCGGACTCACGCCCCTACTCTTCGGCTGTAGAACGGGAACGGCAGCGTATGTTGAGCTTATTAAATTCCATAACCAATTGGGGAGCTATCAACGGAGTGGTATAATGCTTCCAAACTCAATGCTGTCTGCTGTCATTAAAGCGAAATTTAAATACACAGCCATTACCCATGAATGGCACTTTCATCATCGAAACTTATGCTGGAATAACCACATATTCGATGTCGTCAAAAGTGCTGTGAAAGGTGTAGGTTTCCTCAACCGATGTAAGAAATATTTTACCCCCTCTGATCTGGCCTCAATAAATAAGGCGTTTATCAGCCCAAAACTGGAATACAATGCCCACATCTGGTCAGGTGCTCCTAAAACATTTCTGCACCTGCTAGATAGGATTCAAAACCGTGCGATAAGACTCATAGGTGATAATCAATTGACACCCTCGAACACCGACGTAATGTCTCCTGTCGCACTTCGTTTTATCGCTATTTCCACCACCAGAGTTCCATTGAAATTGTCAGTTGCATCCCGTCCCTTCAAACCTTCAACCGTAACACCCGCCACGCTATGAATGCTCATCATTATACCCTCAACCCCATTTTCGGCCGTACATTAAAATATCGTGACTCATTCCTAGGCCGTACAACTCGCTTATGGAATGCCCTGCCTGGCTCTTTATTTATTTGCCATTATAACCTTCAAACATTTAAAACCAACGTTCACCGGTACCTCTCTTTCTATCCTCCCTGATTTTTCTTCCCCCGTGCTGTGTGCAAACATTTTAAATTTACACAAATCCCTTGGGCGCGCTCATTATATAAAAAAAAGGAAAAGAAGTGTTGATAAATGCTACCATGCACCGGATACCTTACTGTGACAATTCACTCCTACATACTTGGCCTTAATGACAGCCACAAACTTGTCAGTAAATGCCCTGTTGAAAGTGGTTCCAAAGTCATTAAGAAACAAAAGGACAAAGGAGACGTGTACCGGACGCTTTCTGTAATGATCCGCATGGTATTAGTATAGCTGAGAAAAATTCACTTGTAAACTTTGTAAACCATGTAATGCTAGAGGAAATGCTCATTGAGATTCGGAAGCATTATGTTGCAGTCAAAATAGTTTAACACCACTGTGAAGTGTTTTTTCACATCCTAAGCTGGTCAACATCTGAAAGCAAGGAACCATCTAAGGTATTGAGAAATGTTGTTTGATTTTGCGTCGACCGGCAAGCTCCTGTCTTGAACTAGACAGAGCTCACCATCATGTTTCAATCAGCCACAGATGAATATATTATAGCGCATTAGCTCTATCTTAAGTTAAGCGGATGTGGTTTTCTGAGGACTTTGTTCTTCTGAATCAAGAAGGGTCCTCGGGTTCAGTGGCAGATAATCCTTTTCGTTGTATGGCGATCCAACAACAGTCATATAAAATGAAGAGCTGATCTAAAAAGTCATAAAGTTCTGATGACAGCCATAGACAGTAATTCTTTCGGCCAAGAAACACTCCCCTTTCGAAACAGAGGAAAGAAAATATTTTATTCGATTATGTACGACAAGATACGAGATTAATAGTTGCAATGCCATTGTGTACTAGGAAGAAGAAAAATTCGTAACATCTGACATCAGCATTTAACTGTCTACCTTTTCGTATACCTCCACAACCCTACAACATTTTATACGAAAAAACCTCCAGTTTTGTACGGAGTATTATTATTTTCCTTCAAGATTGATGGCATCCATCGACGTAGGGCCAAATTCAGCCGCCGCAAATTTATAATGGTTGCCAAAATCCACTTCAACTACGAACAATAGAAAGCGTTTCGACAATATCTCGGCTTCACCTGCATAACTCACGGTTACATGAGTATGGTACGTATTCATAAGGGCCTTTCACAATCCCCAATTTCAATGTAAATTGCCAAAATAACTTCCTCAGTCTCTTCAATCCGCACTCGACTCCACGGACCTTTTCAACAAAACGGGGCAACATAAAAAATAAAACCAAATTGTTGGCACAAATTTCTCTGCCACAAGGTTCCAAGTTTACATCACATCCTTGAAAATGAAAAGTGCTTACAATGCGCAGCACTATTGCCAAAAGGGGTGGCCCGTTTTCCAACGATTCCATACACCATATTTGCAAGCTCACGAATTTTTGATTTAATACCCAGGAAGTAATGAACCCAACAATGGGGCTCATTCTTTATGATGTACCAACGATTTAGGAGTACATGGTTTCGTATTACCGCAGTTGGTACCGATGGATACATTTATTCATACGTAGACATCAAAGAAATGCCTAACGGGGAGTTCTTGAATGGTATTGTTCAATCCTTTGTCACACCCACCAGCAACCAGCATACTCGTGCTCGCATATAAGGAAAAAATGTCAAATTATGTAACTCATGCTATCAAATTAGGATCAAATACATGCTAAAAGTATCTCTGAAGCCACCCAATCCTCAGAGATACTTTTTAGCATAACCACTGGTCCAATAGATACCGATAGAAGCATAATCATGAACACAGCAGACAACTCATTTTGGAGAAGAGTTATCGAAATCCTTGCATTTGTTCTAGTGTCTCGAGGCGATTATGCAAATCTCTTGACAGCATTTCAAGAATTAAAACTACAATCTCAATCCATTTGAGTACCCCGGAGGTGTTCAGTCGTACTCTACAAATGCCTGTGCAAGAAGGCATCTCTATCTACCTTTGCTTCTACATATGACAGAATCATATTTTAAATGACTGCAAACAAACGATAGCATTGAAATATGACGTATCCACATGTGAGCAGAACCCAAAAACCTAAACAAGAAGATAAAGATGCGGATACACGATATTTTCGGAGTTTCATTTCAAATATCTTTCCATTTCCAAAGGGGAACGACAACAAATACGAGTACGAATGCGATGAAGAAGAAATAAAATTGTGCTTCCGCACGGAAGAAACAGGTCTAGGGGTAATGCCAGAGCAGTAAATGCTCTTCCTTCGGATTGGAATGTGATTTGGCAAAGTACGAATTTGGAGCATTCACTTCCTTAGATTAGAACAAATCGATGGATCAACTATTTCCTTATCGAAGATATGTACATTATTATAGAAGTGAGGGCAGCAGGAGCAGTTGTTTTTGATGCTATAAAAAATCATTTTGTGCATCTGCCAAAAGATGATGGTTCTTTGAAGATGATTTTCTGCAGGAATTCATTGAATTTATGGGGCAGAAAAGATATCCTTTGCTTTTTAGTTTTACAAAAAATTTCCTTTCATCTTCTGGAGGAGATAGAGGTCACCACAAATCCCGGCATAGTGGCTTTGAGAACAAAAATTACTCTTCACTTGAATGTGTTTTGTATTGGAACTCGATTTTGTCAAAGCTGGAATGGACTTTCAGAGATTAAATAGTTGTCACAGAGATTCGATTGAAAAGATGTACATTTCCATGTTTTATGGGCATCTGGACTATCACGCCTCACATTTTCTACTGGAGAAGGAAAAGTAGTTCTTGAAGTATTGGCCATGACAATCAAGGCTGTGTTTGTGGGAAAGAAGCAAATTTTCTCTGTCACTATTGAGGAGTCAAAAATACAGATATACTCGTGATATTGATGTGAAAGTGAAGAACGGGCAGAAACTCTAAACAAAACCTCATTCAATGTTGCACTAGAATCCGGCCTTAAAGACTACCGACATGTCGCGCCCTTTTTTTTTTAAACAAAGACTTACCGATACCTTTAAGGTGGGATACTTGTCCGTTTTAGCCTGAACAGGGGATAAATTAACGAAATCACAGAGTTCATCCATAAATGTAACAAGTCCAGATAAGTAAGGATTTCTGTCATAAAGTGCATTCACCACATCGGCGCCGAGTACCTGCAGACTAATAAGAGCGTATGCCGGGCACTCGCGGCGTTGTCATTACTTTCCCAGCAACCGTCGAATGGTGTAGTTTCATACTTAAATAATTAGCAAAATGATATTACCCCGTCACGACGCCAGAAGGCATTCTGTAGTCCTTCCTACTGACGGACAGCAACAAAGTCTCTGACTTCTTAAAGACGGCAGGAGGCATTCCTTTGATCTGCCGATTTGGCGTGACCTAGTTCCCATACAAGGCTGAATGAATTCTATCTTCCGACTGCGTTCATTGAAGTTTCGCACTCTCGAACTAACTCTAACTTGGAAGTTGTGAAAGGGTTCAGCAAGGTTTAAGTGCAGCTTGCCTGCCACAACATAATTCCGAGGCCATTATCAAAAAAAAACTGTTGGGCGTTGGCACGCAAAAGTACGAGTGCGTGTTGTGACAGTGACAGCTTGTTCCACCAATGCATAGGATATAATTAGCTGTATCATAGCCGTGTAGATCCACATGAGCTTCCTCGGTAGTAAACCCCTTGTCTTGCCGAAAGTTCCTTCACGTGTACACTGCTGGAAAGCCGAAAGTGGCTTGGATATTTACGACATGACATGTTTAGTGAGAAGAAGCTTGTTATACAGGATGTCACCCAAACACTTAGCTTCGATGAAGAAACGAATGGCGATGCCTTTAAGCACTTGATGAGCTAGAGAAGCCAGTGATAGTCTCATTATTCCCTCAGCATCCCACCATACAGACAGTACCTACCATCTTAAGCGGGTGAGGTCCATCTCTGAGATGTTGTGCTGGTCTATCTTCTGGACTAAACAATTGGTGGCGACGTTTAATCTAATTGATCTTTAGAGCCTCGATTCTTTGCTGAAGATTATTTTGCGCTAGGTGGTATAGGAGTCATATGTCGATGGATGGTCATATGGCTTACGTTGAGATCACTTGCGAGTTCCCTTGCCGTAACAGTGGATTTTTCTTTCGACGCGAGACTTCAGGAGCTCATCGTCTAGCTCTTCTGGCCAACCCGAATGAGGTTCGTCCTTGTGGTCAAAATTTACATTTCTGAACTTTGCAAATTAACGCCGATACGTGGATTCGCTGAGAACATCCTCTCCATATACATTTTTGGATTGCTCTACTCTCCTCACTTCTATTCTGTTCTTTTCCCGGAACAAAGAGAATATGCCCTTCCATTGTAAATGCTTACAATGATGTTAACACAACGAAATCTGTATACTAAATGAGCAATATACAGTTTAACCCGATAAGAACGATAGGAAAATCAATTCAAATAAAACAACAAGGGTGTGAGATATAAAATTGATTCGGGCCATTATGTGTGGAGTAGCAGCCGCCCCGGCTTCGCTGGCAGTACTTCAGGCGGTCGGTCCAATTTTCGACGACTCGGTCCAATATGTGCGGCGTTATTCCAGCTATAGTGTGTCAAATGTTGGCCTCGAGCTCGTCCAAAGTGGTTGGCTTGTTAGCATAGACTAAGGACTTGACGTAGCGTAGATCACGGCGACCAATTGATGAACTCTCGCCGGGAGATGATCCAGTCGGCAAATTTCTCCTTCACAACTTCGAGGGTTGCATCGCTTGTATGGCATGTAGTGTCGTCTTGTTGGAACTACAGCTCGGTAAACCGATGTTATCGAGCTCTGACCACAGAAAGTCGGTTAACATCGCTCTATACCTGAGACCATTGACGGTAACGGTGTCTCCTTCCTCATTTCGAAAGAAATAAGGTCCGATGATGTCGCCATGCCGTACCAAACAGTCAATCTTTGTGGATGCATTGATGTTTGGTCGAACTCTTGTGGATTGTATTCGCTCCAATAATAGCAATCTTGCTTGTTGACATAGCCGCTTAGCCAAAGATGGGCCTAGTCCGAGAAGATGATTTTGTGGCAAAAGTCCGGATCTTCGGCCAACATTTCCAGCGCCCAATTAGTGTACTCACGGCGTGATCTATGGTCGTCAAGATTTAAGTCTTGCGGCAGCACACTCTTATGCGGATGTAGGGCCAAATCCAACCGCAAAATAAGCCGGGTTGACTCTCTGACGATACCCAATTCAGTTGATCGGCGCCGAATCGACATTTCTGGGTGTTCTTCGATATTGGCCGCTAAGGCGGCTATGTTTTCTTCATTTTGCACCAATCCCTGCCTGGTTGGTGGCTTAAGATTCTAAAGACTGTACTCACGTTCGAACTTTCCCACAGTGCTAGTGATTTCTTCTTCAATGTTGGCTTTCAAGACTTGCAAGGTTTGTGGTTTGTTGTGGTGAACACGAGATTTCAAAGGAAGAAGTCTGGCGCCGTCAGATCTAGCGATCATACTGCCTGGAAATTAGTGATTCAAAGTCAAAGTTGGAACTCCTTTAACAACTGTACGTAGCGCTCACAAGTTATGGTCACGGTGGTGACGCCGGCGTCATCAAAAAAATAACTGATGTACTAAGCAGGTCTTCGTGCATTTCATGTGTATTCTCCGTGCTACAGATACACAAATGGAAATGGCTTTCGTCGCTCATTATGATTTTGGATACGAAATTATCCTCTTCTTCCACCGGTTTTAAATGAGAATGGGAGTAAGTTAACCTCACTTAACGGTTAGGAGGCGGCAAGTAGTGAACGGTTTGCACTTTATAAAGGAACTTCTTCGGGTCTTTCACCAAAATTCGACGCAACGAGCGTCTGCTGATGCCAAATTAAGTGCATCGTTGTCTCGTCGATGTTTGTGAACTCTCTCGGCTGTCCTCGGCCACGTGATATTCTCGGTCAAACGAGCAATACGGGGCCTGCCACTTCTTGCGATATCTCTAGCGGACGCAGTTTGCTCGAGATGTTCATCCAAACGCTTAATTATTCTCGCACGTGGTGTAGGAGGACTCAGAAAACGACTAGGAAATTCGCTCTGCGTTCAAACACCAGACCGGGAATTGGTCAAAAAAGCAGTAAAAAGGACCTGAGAGACTTCGATTTGCAATTGGTCTCAGCATAGGAAGGGATCTCGGATTTAAAGGTTAAATGGATATTAGAGTCCAACAAAGATTTAACCAGCGGACTAGGATGAACACGTATATTTTTTTTACAAATAGTTCGGTCTGGGATGTCATTATGGATGTAATCTTAGTTTCGGAATTTAAGGTTTTATTGGAGAACTATTTTTCATTTGGTCTTCTAAATTTATCACAGCAGAATCTTTCCCTTCAAAAACCCGGGGCTCTTAGGCTACAGTGAACCAAGTACAAAGCCCTTAGGTTATTATTGGTCCTGTTAAAATCTTGTACAGTAGCATCTTGGTATTCGGCGACATGTGTTTAGAGTTGTGCATTGGTTTAAGCATTGCTGTGATCTTTTTACATTATTTAATACTTTTCGTTCATCTTTGTTGAAACTGAGTCTTTTATGGAAGTTAATACTGAAGTACTTGACTTCATCTCGTCCCCGCTACAAGTTTACCGCTTTCATTTCTGAAGCAAGTTAGGCCATATTTAGCTATATTAAATGTACCAGTATGTTATAAGCCTGTGTAGTTTGTCATTAATCTTATTGAGCGGAACATATCGTCTTTTGCAACTTGGTAATATCAGACATATCACCTGAGTATAAGATAATACTAGAGCCATCTTGCGTCGGGTTATGACAAGGTAAAGTCGTGTATATAAATATTAAACAAGATCAATGCAAGTGTCATCTGCGAAAATTGCAGAGTGACAGTGTGAGGATTCGTGGAAATCAGATGTACATACGCATATATGTTATAAAGAACTGGACCTATGACTGACCCTTGGGGCACACCCGCAGAAATTAATTGAAAGCCAGAGTTTGGTTCACAATGACTTTCAAACTTCTTGCCGCCAAAAAGGATTGAATAATTTGGATCAGGCGAATTGAAAATCCAAACTGATGCATCTTATAGATTAGACCAGTGCCAAAAGCCTTTTCAACATCTCAGAGAACCATACTAGTATATCGTCCTACAGCAAATTTACAGAGCACATGTTTTCTGATTCTGAAAACTTGATGGGAAGTGTTGTATTTAGCACGTCGACGAACCCAAATTGTTGCGGCGGTAAGATATTTAAATATTCAAGATGGCGCAAAAATCCATTTTTCGAAGCATTTTCTTACTGAGCTTAAGAGACTTCTGGGGCAACGGTTTAAAGGTTCAGCCATGTGTAAGGACTGGTATAATTTTGGCGCCTTTCCTTGCATTTTTTTGTTTTTTTTTTCCTTGTCGAAATAGAGCACTGAAACAAAGAACTAGTCCATTGTACTTTTTGGCAGTTCCTTTTAAATAAATCTTTCAGTCTTACGAAGAAAGTTGAGTGAGCGCTTCAGTAATAAAGTGCTTAAAGTACTAGCACCTACCACAGTCAGCGCCGAGTGTCTGCAGCCTGCGATCGTAAGCCGGATATCCACAGAGTGGATGTCATCATCGTTTTCACAGCAAGCATCGCTGGATGTTGTGTTACTTATGTCCAGCAGATTTAAGTGCTTTGCGAAAGTGTAATGTCCTGTCGCGAAGCCAGTAAGCAACCTGCAGTATTTCCTGTTGAGGGACAGCAGAAAGGCCGCTGACTTCCTGGAGATGTGGGTAAGCATTCGTGTGGTCTGCCTGCACCACGGGAAGCTGTGCCATTTGCAGTTGTGCTCATATGAGACCCAACTGTCAATGGAAGCCATAACCGAGCACGCAGGCAGACCCAACATAGGTTCGGGTCCTGAAAAACTCTCCTCTGAACCTTGTCTGTCAAGTTCATCGGCGATTTAATTTCCCGTGATCCCATTGTAACCTGGGACCCAGATAAGGGTCACTGAATTTAGCCTTCCAACTGTGTTCTTGCATTCTTGAACTATCTTGGAAGTCGTAAGAGGGTTCAACAAGGCTCTAAGCGCAGCTTGGCTAACCTTCGCTTTCCTAAAGTGAAGTGTAATCTAACGTTGTCGTCCTCCAGAAAGACACCAGCGCCACATCCTATGTTGGTTTTGGAGCCGTCCGTGCAGACCCGACTGCATTCTTTTCTTGGTTCAGACTCTGACCGAAACCAGTCCTGGACACAAGGAAAGTCGATTTCGTACTTTTCCGCAACAGGAGTTCTGGTGTCATTCCATCGGGTAGTATGTCCATAAGGCCAGAGTCATAAGACAGCAGACGCGGAATGTCATCAAAACTCCACTTCTTTAACGGAAGATGACTTTGAGGATGCAATCCATGATATGATTATCAAAGGGAGGGAAATTCATCAATGCGTCTAGAGCGGAGCCAGGAGTGCTGGGGAAAGCTTGCATGCAACCGAAACAAACCGTTATTTGGTATCTGAGAGCTTATCCCACCAGACAACCGACGCATAGGATACAATTTGCTTTATCATAGCCGTGTATATCCAAAGAAACTTTCTCGGTGACAGGCCCCATGTCTTGACGACAGCCAGAAGGCCGATAGCTCCTTAGATTCTTTCGACATAACACCCAAATACTTAGATTGTTTGGAGAATAGGATGGTGATGCCTTAAGCACTAGATGAATCAGACTAGGCAACTTCCTCCTTCGCGTAAAGAGAACAACCTCAGTTTTGAGAGGATTGACTGAAAGCCCATTACTAGTGCACCAGTCGTCGATAACGTCTAGGGCTGCCTGCGTTTAGAGCAGACAGTCGCTAGACACGATCCAACAGACAGTACAGCTACATTATCCGTATGCTTGTTCATATACGTTTTAACTATTGAGCGCGTTGCGCAGTGAGTCGACCAACATGCACCATAGCAGTGGAGACAGAACGCCACCTTGCGGGCAATTCCTGTTTACACTCGCCACCACATATTAGCAGCAGCTTGCATCCGCAATCAATGTCCTATTCATCGCCCTTGCTCTTAGTGATTCGTCTACGCTGTGTTGTCTGGCCGAGTTACATATGCCGTCAAAAGTAGAGTTGTCGATCGCACCATCAACGTCGATGAAAAAGCTCAAGGCGTATAACCTCTTGTCGAGTGCTTCTTTAATTCTGCCTAATTCTGAAGCGCACTCATCGCCGACAGAGGATGCATTCGCAAGGCGGCTTTGATCACATGGGTCTCGACCATTCTCTTGATGCTTTTCAACATGAAGGATGTCAGACTTATAGTTCTGAAGCTTTTGGCGAGCGAGTGGTCGTCCTTTCCGATTTTCGTCAGAGATTCGGTATGTAGCAATGAAAATTCTTTTCAGAGTTGCCAGCAGCTGGTCTATACTTTGTTGTAAAATAACTGTGTAAATACCATCGGTACCAGGCGGCTTGAAGTCATCAAGGGAAGCAACAGCATGGCCTCATCCGTCACCACAACCGATGAGATATAGCAGCTACGGCGTGATATATTGTTCATCTCACTACCAGCTTCGTTAATAGGAGCTACGATAATTGTGAGCTGGTTCCAATTAGGAACTTCCTGGGAAGTAAGACTCAAGCATGAGATGGAGAGTGATACCGTCAGATTTTCTGGTTGAACTTCCACTTTTGAGGACTTTGACCACCCTACTGGTTTCATCGACTGTTTCGATCTTTTCGCAAAAAGTTTTGTAAGAAGCGGTCTTCGAAGTCCGGATAAGCCTCTTAAAATCTTGGGCACTTGGGAAGCATCCAATTTTAAGACATACATTAAAAATATAATTCGGTATCTGAAGGCTCGATTTCGGAAGGTTGTTTTTAGATAAATGTTCCTAATGCCATCGTATCCGGTAGATAATCGTAGATTTAGAACAGATATAATACCTTCAAGCTTATCGATCTATATTATCTATTGTATCTTCAACTATACTATCGGTATCGCTTACAGTGGTACTTGAAAGAAGGTGATTTGACATAAATATCTCAGCCAATATATTCGTCTTTTCTAAGTTGGCCACTGAATCAGTGCTCCCAGAAAGTTTTTTATAACTTTGACAATATTCTATCTACCAATTCTCCAAATTTATGGCCCCACTGGCTATTTCTCAGTATTTCAAGCTGCATTTAAGGCGTTTCTTATATTTCGATAAATTACGTTTCCAAGTTATTGCCACCGTCTACGAAAGCAGTTGCATACATAATTTAACAAGCCGGACGAGTATGTTGGAACTAACTGGGGCCATTGGTTTGGTGGGAACTACTACATCAACGGAACTCGTATCTATAATGGATAAAGTTGGGATTTCAATTGCCTGATCTGCGCCCTCCGTAGTATGTGGACATACGTTTTCATCGCTAAATACCTACACTTGGTAGATTCCGTTTAACTAATGATTTGTATCTCAACCAATGGGTATCTTTAATGTTTTTAATCCACGTATGTGTATGTGCATATGTTAAGGTTAACATTAAATAGATACGTAGTAGCTAATGGAGTAATTACAACAAATTGCTCAGACCTAATGCCGCATTTGCCTAATAATGTTGCCGACTCATTTGTAAGAGCGTTAATTTCTTCGAGAGAGAAGAGATTATTGGCAGGATGCTTTGTTATCATGAGAACCGTTGTCAGCTGATTTTTTACATTTACCCAAGAGGGTGCTTGGGATGGGTTTTTATGATTTTGGTGATTTTTGAGCTCTGGAAAAACGTCGCTGTCGAACGTAAACGCTTGGTTGGTCTTCTTGAGAGTTTCTCTTTTATTTGAAAAAATAATTCTTTTGAGGCACGTGAGGGATCATCTGATATGTGATGACCTTTGCAGTTCGTTTCGAAGGAAGACCTTCAAACTATATTCGAATCATTCAGTGCGAACCAATGGCATACCGAACATCATGCTACGACGTCTCTCACTAGAAACGGTGAACATATACACCACCCTGTTTAATAATGCTTTGGATAATTCCCAATAATGCATCGGATTCCCAAAAAAGATAAAGACACGTCCAATCCGGCTAATCTTCGGCCGATAAGTCGCCTTGTGAATATCAGCAAGGTATTCGAAAAAGGTGATCAATAGCGTCCTGATTAAGTGGATTGAGGACAAAAATAGAGTTCCGGGTAATTAATTCGGTTTTAAGGCGACGCAACATATCAGACATGCCGCGTCTAAACTATCTAATGTATCTGATATCCAGTGGAATAAAAGCAACAAACAATGCACGGGTACCTCCCTTATTGAGCTGTAGAAGGCGTTCGACACCGTATGGTTAGAGGGACTATTCTTCAAGCTGAACAGGCTGATCATAAGTAAACCGCTGTTGTGCATTCTTTTCAACAAGCTCACTAGTAGACAGTTCATCGTGAAAAATGACGATGCGACTTCTGCTGGAATATTTGACATCAAATATACTCGTAGTCTGCAGCAAGGTGCGGTTAATTCGCTAATCCTACTCAACAACTCCACCAGCTATCTTGTGATCTCACTTCACCATGCGTACGCAGATGACTTGATCACGTTCAGATCAGGCCCAAACGTTGAAATTATTAACATGCTCTTGCAACGTGACTTCGATCAGATAAAACGATATTACAATGAGTCCAAGTTGACGATGAACTTTCAGAAATCGGAAACCATTCTTTTTAGGACGCCTTTGTCTGGGGCCTCTACGGATACCAGAAAGAATTGGCGAAGGTTTTCGATCGTGGAGCAACACGGACAGCCACTTGCTTGTCGAAATATAGTCAGATACCCTGGGATCTAGATCAACGTATATTTTTCAACAAACATATAAATGTTGCTCTAGCCCGTGCCAAAGGTGTTTTTGTCCGTGCAAAGAGACTGTTTTACAGCAACTAACTTGATGCGAGGGTGAAGGTAATCTGCTACATGGCTCTTGTCCGACCTATGCCTGTATTTGGATGTCCCGAGTAGGTCAACGCGAGAGCACGTTTAATGAAAAAAATTCGGGTGTTAGAGAAGACTTGTCGTAGGACTTGTCTTCGCTTGTACAGATCATCAGAGTACACCACAGTACATAAAATATTATCCTAACCAGGTTTTGTACAACAGAGCGAACTTAATAAGACATTGCTAGAGCAATGACGTGGGCAAAAAACCTTATCCATGGGGCTTATTACCCCAATTATCTTTATCACGAGAGTGTGCTCTTTAACGATTTCGTTCCCCCAGCTATTTTAATAAGAAAGGGTTGATCCAGGTCAAAATAGCGATGTCGCTAATCTTCCACGTCGCTCGAACAGCTGCGGACAAGCGACTCAACTACTGCAGAGACGTCACACACGGCACTGCGGAGCTTCTCCGGATCAGTAGGGCTGTAATGAGCCGCGATATGAGGGATATTTCTCGGCACCACCAACAATTTTTGTGGCTTGTTGTATGACACAAAGCTTCCTTGTCATCTTCCTTGAATACAGGGCAGTTTCATTAGGGAGCAAAGTTGGTCGCCTAGTTTTTTAGCCGTAGCGGGCTTACATAGGTCTAGGTTGTATTAAGGTAGAATTAAGAACAACAATTATAAAAACCTTACACTTTATAAAAAAAAACAAAAGCGAGGGGTGACAACTTTTTTCTAACGCAAAAGGGGTAATCCATACAAAAAAAAAGGGTTGATTGTAAGGGGTGATTTTTTTAATGTTTGGTTTTTCAGTGTTCTATTTTTGACAGCTGAGGCGTGATTTGTGACATGTGTCAAAATCAAACATACTCAACTAGCATTGCCATTTCATCATGGAGACAATTAAATCCGAACAAGTTTTATTATAAAAATTGCTGATCTGTGAAAAATGTGTTTCGTCATAATCGACCTACTGAGCAAGCAATTCCAGCCATAGTGACCAAATTTCGCACCAATTTCACGCTGTTTGGCATCAAGTCACCTACTCGTATGCGAAGAGAGCGTACAGAGGAAAATATTGCTGCTGTATTGGCCAGTGTTAATGAAGACGGTGATTTTTTCATTCATTGCCGTCCGCAGCAATTGGGATTGTGTTACTCGACTACGTTCCTATGATGTCTAGTTCTTGGAAAAAAAACCGATGGCTCTTGGACAACCTCAAGTGATGAATCCCTCAACCTACACTTTCCATTTCCAGGTAGCTCCTTATTCGCGGTCAGTAGCAACCCAAACAGGACTACTGCAACCGTGAGCACAATTCATGATCTAATTACAAGAGATAAACTGCCCTGGGCGCTGCACAGCTTCGAACCCTACAAGTTCACTGATCTGGAAGGTATAATACCTGCCGAGCTACAGAGATCCTCATAAATTATTCTGCTTATGCTAGAAAATATCATGAGGACCTGTTTAGATCTGATCCACATTCCACGGTCTTGGAGAGAAATCAAGGTAGTTTTCATTCCGACAGCCGGAAAATGCTCTCATATTGTTGCATCTATCGTCTTTCCTTCCTCAAAACTCTAGAACGACTGATTGATTTCCATATACGAGCTAAACTTGATACACGACTTTCGTCAACGGCTTAACATGCCTGATGTAAAGGAAGGTCGGTGGAAACGGCTCTGCATTCATTGACTAGCCAGATCGAACGATCCCTACAATATAGAGAGTACACAATGGTTGCTTTACTGGACATAGAGGATGCCTTTAACAACGTCAACACATAGGCAATCAGGACTGCGCTGTCAACTCTGCAGGTAGATGACTCACTTCGGAAGTTGGTCAGTGTTATGCTAAACAGCAGGATAATCAACTCCAAACTGGGTGAGACTTCTGTTATAAGATGTGTGAGCAGAGGTAGGCCGCAAGGCGGTGTTCTCTCCCCCTTCTCTAGAACTTAGTAGTAAATGAACTGCTGATATACCTGGAAGCGGGTGGTAGCAGGGTGATTGTCTATGCGGATAACGTCGCTATAGCCGTCTCAGGTAAGCATCTTAATACCATTAAAGAACTCCTTCAGCTAAATCTAAACAGAATAACCCGTTGGAAAGATCGCTGTGGATTGGTAGGAAGCCCCCATAAAACTGACCTTGTCCAGGAAATATAAAATTCCAATCATAGACCCTCCCTCACTAAACGGTTTCCGATACAACAAAATATCTGGGTCTCATATTTGACGGGAAACTAAACTGGAAACCTAACATTCAAGAAAGAGTCAAGAAAGCACAAATGGGGCCTTCAACCTCGCATAACCCACTGGCTATACATCTCGGTCATACGATTAATACTCACCTACGGGGTTGTTGTCTGGTGGACGGCCTTAGACAATGCAGTCTACTAAGCAGAGTCCAAAGAACAGCATGTCTATTCATAAGCGGAACCCTACGTTTTACTCCCTCCGCGCATTGGATATTCAGTTTCATTTGGCACTCCTCGATATCTTCAGCAGGCAAGTAGCTACGACTGCAGCTATTTACCTTAAAGCAACTACACAGTCGACAAATAATTTATTTGGCCACTCCAGCACTCCTAATACAATCCTCACAGAACCCGAACTTTGGTTTGGCAAAGGCTTTCATGTACGAGTAAACTACCCCTCTAGATCCTTCTGGGAGGAAGATGCTTTCATGGAAGACAAGTCAATCCAATATTACACAAATGGATCTAAGACATACTATATAGCGAGGTTGGTGGAGGAGTTTTCTCAGATAAGCTAAATCTAAGCCTCTCTTTCCGTCTTCCCAAATCACTGTAGCGTGTTCCAAGCGGAAATTTTGACGATTAAAGAAGCTCTGTCCTAGCTAAAGAAAAACGTGATATCTATAGAGGATATCTGCATCTTTTAGGATAGTCAGGCCGCTATTCACTCCCTGGACTCAGTTTCATTGCATTCTAAAAGCGCCCTTGAGTTCCGGTTATCTCTTACAGAGATGGCAGGGCAGTTCAACCTTCACCTTTGTTGGGTGCCGGGCCACAGAGGTATTCCAGGGAACTGTACAGCCGACGAACTCGCCAAAATTGGAACCACTCTACCTATTCCACCGGAGAATAGGTACACCAATCGCTACACGCAAACTAATATTAAAGCTGTTGGCACCCAGCCTTGGGTGGACAGTTGGACCAATATGTCTAGCGACCAAACAGATCTGGCCAAAACTGGATCTAAATCGCTTCTAAGTGTCTGATCCTTCTAAATAAGAAACATCTTAGCGCCATCGTAGGTGTCATCATAGGCAAGCACGCAAATAGGCTTGGCGCCTTTACAAACGATTTCTGCAGAAGCTGCTTGGACGAGGAAGAGGAAGAGTCAATCCTCCACCTACTCTGACTATGTGGAACATTTTACGTAAGGATCTTGGTCTAAAACCTTACAAAATACAGCTCGTGCAAAAACTGAAGCCGAACGACTTGCCACAGCGTCGAATTTTTGGTGAGCGGGCGTTAGAAAAGCTGGAGGAAGATCCGCTTTTTTATCAAAAAATTGTCTTCAGCGACGAAGCTCATTTCTAGTTGAATGGATATGTTAATAAATAAAACTGCCTTATTTGTTCCATTGAGCAACCTTAGGCAATACAAGAGCTGCCAATCCGGCGGAATTATTATTTTTTCAAAGATGACCGTGACTACAATGTTACCGTCAATGGCGCCCGCTTTCTTTCTATGATTTCAAATATTTTTTTGCCCAAAATGCACGAATTTAACCTGGTTGACATGTGGTTTCAGCAAGATGACATTACATGCCATACAGCACGCGAATCGATGGATTAATTAGAAATGAGTACGGTGGTTAATTTATTTCTCGTTTTGGACCGGTGAATTTGCCGGCCATTTGACACCTTGAGACTATTTTTTATGGGGATACGTCAAATCACTCGTCCATGTCGATAAACCAGCGTCAATTGCAGCCTTGGAACATTACACGTGTTATTACGGAGATACCAGCCAATATGCTCGGAAAAGTGATTCAAAATTGGACTCTCCATATGGACCACTTAAAACGTAGTCGTAGTCAATATTGACACGAAAAATAAATGGCAAGCATTAGTTTATCAACTCAAATAAAAAATACTTATACTCTTGAAATTTTTCTATTTTTTTTCTGACAACTAAAAACCAAACGATTAAAAAATCACCCATTATTATACAATATGTACATAAGTTAATTAAGTAAGTTAAGATTTATTTTTGGATTGTGTATAAATTTTAGTTTTTTACATAAAAAAAAGTAATTTCTTAGTTTTAATTTTAGTAAACATAAAAATATAAATAACTACTTACTGTAAAAAATGTCGGAAGACATAGCCTAAGTATTAGGCTTAACTCAGAGTACGCGCATGGGGCCAGTAAGTTAGGATAAACGTTCATTTTTGAGCATTTTTTGTTGTAAGAATTAATGAATTGTTTGAAATAAAAATTCATTTAAAATGAAATGACGACAATGAGTTGTTTCGTTATAATCTTGTCTTATAGTTTTGGGAGCACAGTAGGTTCTGACATGACAGTTGATGCACTCCCTTAACTTTATTACTGGCGTAGTCCCATTTCATCTCTGTTCTGAATAAGTCTTTAACGATCGCGTCTCCCGCTATCCTCACTCATAACAATGTTTCATGGAAATTAAAATCGAAGGACCAGTGGCGATGTTGCAAGGAGACCATCAGAAATGCCGCTTCTGATGTGGTAGGTTTCACCATGCGACCAAAAACCAGAAATCCACGGTTTGATGATGCTCACTTTTAGCCAAAAACGAGGCATATCGTGCAACACTGCTCGCGAGGGCGGGAGCCGAACTTGCAGAGAAGACAAATCGCACACAAAATTCTGCAAAGAAACAAGAGATCGAGAGATGTTACGGTTCGAATGGGGTTTGGAAATTTTACCAGAAGGTAGCTAGGTAGGGCAACAAAACCCGAGTCAAAGTCTGGAAAAACGACGGAGATAACATCGTAGTTGAGTCGCAGTCTAAAAGATGTGCTACAAATTTGTAAGAATCACTGTTAGATCATTCAATCCCAAAAACATCCGTTCACCTGACCAAATCGAAGTGAAGATAGTTATATATAACACGTCTTCTGTATCCTGTGTTAAACTGGAAGAAATGATCTGCTAGAGAGCATGCACCAGCTCATATGTACAATTTGGTTAGAGGAACGCATGCCTGCTATATAGGATTTGAGCATCATCTGAATTGGTTCAAGTGTAGCGACATAAGTCTAATAAGCAGTTGTAGTTCTATTAACGCCTTAAACAGATAGTCAAAAACCTGATTGGCTCTCATCGACCAATATCGACCAAATTTTCAATCTGCGGCACCGGATATTTTGATGTTAAAAAGGGGTTTCACACAAAGCGATGATGATGATGTAGTATGACTTCTTTAACATCGTAAAGTACACGCCAACACCAGATTCACATATTTTGATTAAACCAGAGGGATCTAAGTCCAGCTTTTGTGAACATTGACGCACAAACATTTAAAATGGGTCTGGTGATCAATGAAAGTAAAACAAAATATACTGACAAAATAAGACCAGAATCAGCGACAACTATAATTTTGAGGTGTTAAAGGAATCTATCTACCTAGTCTCTGTAGTGAACTCCAACAATAGAATCGCTGTTTCCACCACCAGTGCTCCATAGAAATCACCAGTAGCATTCCGCACCTTCAAACTTTTAACCGTAACAGCCGTCTTGCTATTTTAAATATCGTGATTCCTGCCAGGCTTTCTAGTCATTATAACTTGCAAACACTTAAAACCAATGTACAGGGTCTTCCAATAGAGACTTCCACATTTTGACTGTTGATAGCGGCCATATTGTTGAAGCTACACCTGTCAAATTGGCTGCCCCTAATTCAGTCCATTTTGCCAAATCACCATGGACGGACATAGCGTTCAACAGCACGTGCAAATGATAAAATTGTTTTGTGTGTTCTGTTCGGGCAACGTTCCGCGCACTTCGCCCATTTTACGGTTGACATAATCATCCTACCGAAAGGACTATTCGCAGTGTGGTGCATAAATTAGAGTCCACTGGTTCAGTAAACGATAAACCAACACCGGTACGTTGACGAAACAAAGGATCTGCCGAAAAAATCCCTGCTGTCCGTGAGAGTGTGCAGGAGAATCCGAGGCAGCCAATTTCGCGTCGATCACAAGAACTCGGCCTTTCGCAGACCACAACTTGGGCCTACACCCGTACAAAATTGAACTGACCCAGGGGCTGAAGGTAAATGACCATAGACTATGACGTGTCTGACGGAAACTGACCCTAACTTTCACCGATCAATCATCTTCAGCGATGAGGCCCATTTCTGGATGAATGTGTACGTCAACAAACAAAATTGTCGAATTTGGAAAGATACCAATCTACATGAGATCCAAGAGCATCCAATGCATCGCGAAAAAGTCACGGTTTGGGGTGGATTTTGGGCTGGCGGCGTCATCGGTCCATATTTCTTTAAGAACGACGTTGGCCAGGCCATCACCGTCAACGGTGAGCGCTATAGGTCGATGATCAACTTCTTTTGGCATGAATTGGATGATATGAGCACCGGCTATATGTAGTTTCAACAACAAGGCGCTACGTGTCACACAGCTCACGCCACATTGCAAATTCTGCCCGAGCAATTCGAGGGATGGTCATCTCACGTGGAGGTGATGTGAACTGGCCACCAAGATCGTGCGACTTGACCCCGTTAGACTTTTTTTTCTTGTGGGGATTTTCAAAGTCGCTGGTCTATGCGAATAAGCCACA
Organism: Volucella zonaria; assembly: GCA_963966105.1. Classification (NCBI taxonomy): domain Eukaryota; kingdom Metazoa; phylum Arthropoda; class Insecta; order Diptera; family Syrphidae; genus Volucella; species Volucella zonaria. The sequence continues at coordinate 58,235,181 of OZ014532.1, read as the reverse complement.
ACAGCGGCCCTCACACACACACTTTGTTTTATTTAAATTTAAAGATAGCAAGCGCTTAATGAAAGTCTCTTTACATCGATGCCTTTCTTTTCTTCCTCCCTTGAGCGCGCTTTAATTATAAAAAAAAAAAACATGTGAAAATTAATCGCCGGATAACTCTTGGCAACCGCAGCAAAGACCTATCGCAAACTATGAGGAGGCCCCGATACAACATTCTCATCATCCCTGACCTGTTATGCTGTGCAGATATATGGACACCCTCAAGAGTGAATTTTAACTCTCCTAGTTGCTTTGCAGTGTGGAGAAGTACTTAGTTATAAGGGAAAACTATATCGGCTGTGTAATGACGTTGATCTAGTAGGAAGGCTCCGACTTCAGCGATTACGATGGGTCATATAGATCCTACGAACACCAGCCTGAATAACCTTCGATTCCACCCCAGCGGAGTAAAGCAGTATAGGAAGATCTTACCTAAGTTGGTGCACGCAGCGAAGCGGCTCTCAACCAACTTGATGTGCATAACTTGCGGCAGCCAGCTACAGACCGAGCTGGCTGGAGAGGTATGTTGATTGAGGTGTATAATCACCCCGGCCTGTCAGATTTCATCAAAAACGAAAAATCAAACAAGTGCATAGGATTTACATGCCAATACCAGGGAGCATAATCTTTCAAAACTCAGTTCAATTACTAGCATAAGCCGGCGATATTGGCTTGCAGAATCCAGCGTGAAGGTAGTAACGCGTTCATGAGTGACGGAGGATAAATATTCTTTTATAAATCTTCGGCCATGCCTGTGAACGACGGACATGATACAACGAAAAAGAAAGAATATGTGCATATCGACTTAGCCGTAAGATCTCGATCGAAAGCTCTAAAGAATGCGTAGGTGGAGACAGTTAAGTCAGGATTAACCTGTATGAAGAAGTTTGTGGGTTAGGGCCCAAGTTAACCACAAACTGCAATGGAATCGAAAGAATAAATATGATTTGATAGCAACTGCTACGTATGTATGTCAAACTAACTTTACGGCCAAGATGTTTCGAAAACAACTAAGCTTTGATTTCAAAAAAAAAAGCAATTCTGAGAACACAAGTTCTTTTAAATATCAAATTCTAGTGACAGGTTCCTCAACCATTATATAGGTAGTAGCGAACAACCAATACAATTCCAAGTTGAATGTTGAAAGTCATCACAATATACAATATACCCGCACGACTAAATGCGTCAATATTTTTCAAATGTCACTTCTGATTTTTTATTCAAAAATTTACGATCTAAAAATATATACCACCCACCACTCTAAACCAATTAAATTTAATTGTACCCTGCTTTAGGGTATCGTTTTCCAATTAGTCTCTTTAAATCGTTGAATTGAAATTTTAAGAAGGAGCGAAGAGATGGGACATTAAATCGGAAAGAAGGCAACAGGTGGCCGAAAATGCCATAGAATATAGCCTAACTCATAATTGGATTTAAAAATCGATCCAACAATAGATACAGAGAATCCAATAACACCATCATTGAAATGTGTGCAAAATCGAAAAGAAGAGCAACACGTACGAGTATCAAAATATACGGTCCGGCAAAATATGTAGATGTCACAGTACACCATAGAATCCATAGAACCAACACAAAAATCCACTACTAGTTAAATTAAAGGACAATGGAATTAAAAGCAGTACGAGTATGATATCTATGATACTTCCTAACACGCAATACAAAGAAAAATTAAATAAACGTCCTCGTGCTCGCACACCTTGTACTACATGGCCGTTTATTCGTAGTACGTTCTCCTAGTTAGGAATTTAATTTTCGCCTAAAATTTAAGGCCATCTACTCTATGGATGGTTCTGCTTCTATGAAGGTACTACCAAAGAGGTTTGCAGTAATGAAAAATCATAATGAAACCCACACACGCAAAGCGACAAAAGATACACAAAATCTCACCTGTCTACACAGGTAGAAGATGCAACAATGAATCGCACCACAGATACGAGCTCATTGCCTAGGCATATGAGTAGACTACACTGCATTGCAACTGAACAAAGTACCTGTTTGGGGTTTTTTTTTTTCTTTTTTTTTTAAGAAAAGGAACACAACACCACACATATTATATTATCCCACCGGAATGCACACATGACATACGCATAGATCTAACTCGCATAGACCTCAAATGAGTACGAATAAACACGTATCAACTATATACATTTGTATGCATGAGGATTGTTGTGTGATTTTATTGTTATAATTCCCTACACCTGACCTGAATTTTTCGTCTGACAGTGCACTTTTTTTTAATGATGACCTATACCCCCCATGCACTAGAAATGCTTCTACAGCTACTATTATGACTTGTACACATAATTGTCACAAAGAAGATACAACAAAACACCAATAGATACGTCACAAATACAATTTCTTAAACTTACCGTGCAAACAGTGTAATCCAAAATAATCTATTCACTGCTAATCCTTCAAATGAATTTCGTTATTTGTTTTTTTTGTTAATTTTCTGATTTGGTTCTGCCACTTGTAATCCATAAAAAAAAAAATTCAAAGTTTTACGATGTATCTTTTGGATGCATCTTTTTTTTTTCTTAACATAAACTAACACTTTTTTTTTTTATTAATTTCTCTTATTCATCCGGATTTTTTTTATTTTTATATATTTAATTAAATTCACATAAAAATTCTCAAAACTTTAAAAATGGGGAGGGGGGGGGGGGGAGAAAAAAAAAACAAATTAGAAAAATTAAAAATTATTCAAAAAGATACTCAACCAGTAGTGATTGGGGAGAGACAAGGAATTCGTTTTGCGTATCTTGAGGAATTAAAATTAATTTAATTTTTATTTTTTTTTTTATGTTGTTGTTGCTGTTGTACGTATGAATGTGTGCTGGTGTGGTAAAGTTGCTTAGGAAATAGTCAGCAAAAAAAATGGAGGAAAAAAAAAAAGAAAAAAAAATTGGAGAAAACCGGGTCGCAGTTTCTTTTACCGTGTTCTTCTAGTTATGTGTATCTTTTCTACTTGTACTCGTATTTCCATCCAAACCGAAAGGCTTAGGTTGGATATATTTTTTTTTTTTTGTTTTTTTTTTTTCCTTATAAATGGGCCGTAAATGTTTTACCTATTCTAGAGATGTACTAAACATGATTCAAACTTTTACAGATACAAATTGTACGAGTACTTTGTGTCACAAATAAAAAAAAAAAAAAAACAACAAACGACACGACAAATGGGAAAAACTTTCTCCTGCTGATTCGATGTTTTATTTTACTTTTTTATTTATTTATTTATTTATTTATTTTTTGCATTCAATAAAGATTCTTGCGTATAAATATTTTGAATTACGAAAGCTGGAGTATTTATTTTACGTTGTTTCTGGATAGGAGGATATCCTGTATCAACAGGATGCTAGACACACACCGCGAAAGCAGAAAAACAACATCGCCAACAATAGAGAAAATTTAAAAGCAAGAAAAAAAAAAAAAAAAACAGAAAAATAATTCAAATCCCTTTCTATAGAGATTCAAAGATACACACACTCAAACACAGAGAGATACCATATATAGGCAAAGAAATATTTGTAATAGGAAAACAAATTTTACAATTACCGTCCACGACAACGCTCCAAGAGCGACTGAGGTAAACTTGTGCATTCGGTTAAATTGAACCCCCGGACTTGAATCTATTTGATGATGGAACGATGGAAGTATCTTTTTTCTTCTTCTTGCTAGTGGTTGTGCCTTCTGTTTACGATACGATACGACTACGAGTGTGACTTGGATATATGGTGGGCTTCAGAGCTCTGGCTTTGGCTTTGGCTTTGGCTCTGACGCTTTGACGCTTTGACGCTTTGACGCTCTGACGCTGGGGACTGTGTGTGCTAAAAAAAAAAAAAAACACAACACAATAATTCGTAGTGAGTAGTATCTTAGAGGTAAAAATGGTTAGACAGTCATCGGCTGGGGGAATTGTGGGGGTTCGCGAGGTTTTTGGGGAGTCTCGAGACCAATTGATGGAGTGAGGAGAGCCTTTTGGGGGAATGGGAGACATAGGTGATGATGGTAGTAACGCGAGCGGGTATACAGACTACAGACTACAGAGTGGTTTAGGTGGAAGGCTTCTGAAAAAATCAGGTTTTCGGTCGATTGGCCTTATACACGGAATGGAAATTTCAAAGTAAGCTGAAGTACAAGTGGATGCGAAAGAAGACGTGGCGAAAGTTTTTTTTTTTTTTTTCTTACAATTTTTTTCCCTTTTTCTGATTTAATGTCTTATTTTTTTTATTATTTTTGTATCTGCGGTTATTCATTTGAATTTCTACAGTTCGAGTACGCTTAGATACTGAGATTGAGAACTTTTGGATATTTTTTTCCCTACAACACGGTTTTCTTATTAAAGATACTATGTTATGTATAAGATACTCGTACTTGTTGGTCAATAGGAAATAACAACTTTTGCCGGTTTGTTTGGTTTAAGAAGTGGTTTTTAGTACCACCGGCCAACGAGATACTTTGAGGCGAATTCATTTCGAAGAGAAATGATTTTTCAGGCGAATAGTATTTAAGAGAGTCACGGTGTGTTGAAGAGAGGAGAGTATCTAATCGTTTTGTATCTAATTTAAATTGAATTAAGATTTCCCTATTCGAGAGACAAGACGTTGTATTTGAGTTGAACAAAATCTTACGAAAGACAAATCAGCTAGGTGTATCTTGTTTTCTGCCCGATCCTCCTCATCTTAATCCTGAAATCGGGGATAATTCCGAATTCACCACACCTGTTGAGTTATACTGGCACAGCAAGGTTGTCTAATTATGTTGTTCTGTGTTGGTACTGGTGACTGGTGTGGTTATTGCGCTGTAGGTGCATTTCCACTCAGTACGCAATGTGTAAATAATTGATTCGATTAACTTCATACGTAGAAGGCAAATTTTCTTACAAAACTTAGTAACGAAATGGAGGGAAATGATTTGAGGAAATTTTATAGAATTTTAGTAATAACACTGACTTTATCTAGCGATAAATTTAGAAGCAAAAGTATTCAATGCACCGATTAGTTTGAAGTTCTTCCATGGCTTTCTGATGTCTGGATGAAAAGGGAACAAGATCGGGCATCGTAAGTGAAGTCCTAGTTCTAGTTTCCACAGGATCTTCTCTGGGATAAACCAAGCTTCATACAACCACAAAGTAATGCTAAACCGTTTAATAGAAACACAAGTGTCAACACCTAAACCTCTGCCTATAAACTCCTACTTCGCCCTCCAGGTGAAGCCTGGGAGTCAAGTAGCTGTGACTGAAAGCAGGGAATGCAGATACCTGGCGGCCTCTGGTTGTGATGTAGCCTTACCACATTATAGTGGTCTTTGATGCGATGTACTTCACTTTCTTCCATACTCGTGGTATCCAATTATGAATCAAACAAATATAAATACAAATAAAACAAAAGTACAGAGGAAAATCCGTTCAGGAGAAGTTCTGTACTGATGCGATAATCGCCGGATGGAGGAAGCGATACAGGAAGGCAGCAAGGGCGTGGGGACGTTGTCTGAAAGATTAAGTTGACGTCTGGAGCCAATACGAAAGTAGGGTACACCTACCCACTTGAGGCTATTGGCCCACTGTGATGCCACGTATATCTATGATCCTTTTACTCATGGAACCAATTTTCCGATAAGAGTCAGGAGTCACAAAAAAAGCAACTCCCAACAAAATTACGTCTTCCACCTCCAATCAACGTTGTTGGGGTTTCAGACTATAGCAAGTTGCATTGCTTTCTCAAAGATACGCTTAAATGTAAGTATAAGGTTACATCACTGCGCAACAATGTGTGGAAAGTTAACGTCGACCACTCTGATCACTACCGGGCATTGTCCGAAAAATTAAACACCGAGAAGATCCAATTGTACACTTTCGAAAACAAGTCAGAAAGACCATTACGTGTAGTAGCGAGAGGACTTCATCCTTCGTGTACTAAAAACGATATTGTGAACGACCTCCATGCAAAGGGCTTTAAAGTTCTAGACGTTGTAAATATTATTAAAAAAGAAAAGAGAAAAACAGAGGAAGACGAGGAAATCTTGGTTAAGCGGGGACTTCCACTGTTTATGCTTAGTTTCGATAAGTCCGAAAATAAAGAAGATATCTATAGTATCAAAACTATTCTAAATATCGTAGTCAAAATCGAACCTGTGCGAAAGAACACAAGATCGATCCCGCAATGTAAGCGTTGCCAAGGCTTCAATCATACGCAGACCTACTGCCAAAAAGAACAGCGTTGCGTAAAATGTGCCGGTAAACATCTCTCAGAAGAGTGCAACTTAAATAAAGAACTTCCACTGTCTTGCATAAATTGCCAAGGAAAGCACCCAGCAAACTATCGCGGATGTGAAGTGGCGAAAGAACTCCAAAAAAGGCGCGATACGCTTAAAAAAACCTTACGTCCAAACCCAAACGCAACTAAAAATAAACCTAATATTGCTAAAGAACAGGCAGTGAAAAAAAGAAAATCCGTCGTGGTAATGTCGAAGGATATACAAAAAAAGAACGCAATGGAAAAGCCGTCACCGATTGACGCGCTAACGTATGCACAAGCTGCGTCACAAGGAAATAAAAAAAGCGGTGTTACGCCAGATACAGTGGCTCACGTTTCCTACCTAATTCTCACGACTCTTGAGGAGCAAAGCAGAACAAATAAACTTTTAGTTGAAAAATTGAGCAATCTCGAGAAAGAAATACGCAAAACTCGATTTCAAGCATAAATATGAAATAAGTGCTTAAAATATTGACGTGGAACGTAAACGGCCTTATTAAAAAACTCGACGAACTGGAAGTGTTCTTACAAAAAGCCAATATTGACATTTGTTTGATTTCTGAAACTCACTTGAGGAAAGGACCTCGTGTGGAACTAAAGGGATACTGTGCTTATCATGCATACCACCCATCAAACAATGCCAGAGGCGGATCCTCATTGTTCATTAAAGATTGTATTGAGCACTCTATAAATATGAAGATATTTAAATATAACCACCTGCACTACAACATTGCATCCATTTATTGTCCTCCGCGATGCAAGCTAGAAAAGAATGACTTTGAAGGTATCTTTGATTCACTTGGACCGAATTTTATAATTGGTGGTGACTTTAATTCGAAACATACATTCTGGGGCTCAAGATGTAATACAACAAAAGGCAGACAACTCTATGAAGCCGGTATGCAATGTAAAGTTGACGACTTTTTCTCGACAGGAAAACCAACATATTGGCCTTCGGATATAACAAAGACCCCCGGTCTTGTAGACTTCTTTGTCACAAAGGGAGCAGCCAAAATTTCTACAAATATCAAGGAAAGTTATGATCTCTCCTTAGATCACTCACCAGTCATTTTAACACTAATCATACTCTTAATTAAGAAAGAAGTGGCGTCTAGATTAACTAATAACAAGACTAACTGGGACAGTTTTAGAAACTACTGCAATGAACAAATGTTCTAAACGTGTCGCTAAAAACACAAAAGGAAATAGAAGACGAAGTCGACAGATTCATCAAAGTCCTGCAGAACGCTGCCTGGAACAGCACTCCAACTCCAACAAGAAAAGAGAAAGCAAGTAGTGAAATAAAATATCCGCAGGAAATAATAGAACTGGTAAGAGAAAAGTGGAGAGCGCGAAAAAGATGGCAACAATCCCGTGCTCCCCAGCATAAAACATACTTAAACCACTTGTGCAACAAATTGAAAGAAGCAATACGAGATTACAAAAATCGGAATATCTCTACATATCTCGAAGGTCTGACTGCCGAAAAAAGTTCAAATTACTCCCTCTGGAAAGCCATGAAGGGAATCAAAAAGCCTCAAATGCAATTTCCTCCCATAAGAAAAAATAATGGCGAATGGGCAAAAGGAGATAAAGAGAAGGCGGATCTATTTGCCGAGCACCTAGAAGAAACGTTTAAGCCTTTTGATGGACAGGCGTTAACAGGAGGTTCTAATTATATAATTACGGCACCGCACAATTTTAGAATAAAAACAGTGTCGCTACGAGAACTTAACCAAGCTACTGGTTATGATTTAATAACTGCTCAAATTCTCAAGGAGCTGCCAAAGAAAGCCCTGATCAAACTGCTCCAACTTATAAATGCCGCGCTAAGACTATTAAACGTTCCAAGCCAATGGAAAGTTGCCGAAGTTATAATGGTCCCGAAACCAGGCAAATCTCTAAATGAAAAAAAGTCCTACAGACCCATATCGCTTCTGCCGATAATATCTAAAATATTTGAAAAACTCCTATTGAAGCGCTTGCAACCGATCATTGAAGAGAGACGTCTAATTTTTGAGCATCAATTCGGTTTTAGAACTAAGCACTCCACAATTGAACAGGTTTTTAGAATTACGAATGAAATTGAGAAAGCCTTAGAGAGAAAAAAGATATGCTCTAGCGTGTTTCTTGACGTGTCTCAAGCCTTCGATAAGGTATGGTACGAAGGCTTAAATCTTAAGCTAAGCCAGGTTCTTCCGAGAGAGCTTCATACGATTCTGAAATCGTACCTGGGAAACAGAATTTTTCGTGTTAAACATGGCACCGAATACTCGGAATTTAAAGAGATAGATGCTTGAGTTCCGCAAGGAAGTGTACTTGGACCGGTATTGTTTTTACTCTATACTCGACACATACCGGAAGAATCAGGTACCATAGTAGCCACGTTCGCGGACGACACGGCGATACTAGCTACAGATACTTCAGTCGAGTTAGCTACTGGAAAGCTACAAACGGCTTTGGATAAAATCCACGAATGCACAAAGATATGGCGAATTGTTCTCAATGATACCAAATCTACTCATGTTAATTTTACTTACCGAAAAATAAACAACCTTCCCATTTTCATTAACTCGGTACAAATACCATATGCAAATGAAGCAAAGTATCTAGGAATGACACTACGAGTAGATGTAAAACTGAAATGGAAGCCGCATGTTAAGAAGAAACGTGATGAACTTGAAAATAAATTCAGATAAATGTACTGGCTACTAGGAAAACATTCCAAGTTAAGCATACATAACAAACTGCTCATCTATAAGCAAGTGCTTAAACCTGTTTGGACGTACGGTATACAACTTTGGGGCTGTACTAAACCAAGCAACCGAAATATTCTCCAAAGCTATCAAAACAAAGCTCTAAGACAAATCGTGAACGCCCCATGGTATATCAGAAACAGTGATATCCACAGAGACTTAGGAATAGTTACCGTCGAGGACGAAATAATAAACTTTGCTCGCAAACTCCGTATTCGTCTTTATGGTCATTGTAATAATAAAATACTCCAAATTCTGGACGAGACAAATTTAGTCCAGACAAAGAACGAGACCATTTCATCTGGCGCGATAAGGACAATCCGCATATAATAGCGGTACTAGCAGGTGCTTTTTTTGGAAAGCTACCTGCCCCACGCGAACGTTATTTGAAACGGAAACTACTTGATAAGGTAACTTAGTTGTAGTCGATAAGAAGTGAGGTGTGTTTTTAGTGAGTAAGAATCTCACACTACTATGAGCAACGGGTTCATAGTGTCTATGAAGATTTTCACATCTACCCACAAAAAAAATGGAACCAATTTGAGCTTACGATGAAGCGAAAAAGATTATTTACGTCTGAATTCTCTATATCGTTTAGTTCATTGTGGAAGAAAGCTCCTAAGTGAAGTTTCTGGGAGAGATCTGGACATGTACAGAGTAGGTGGAGGATTGACTCTTGCTCTTCCTCGTCCATGCAGCTTCTGCAGAAATCGTTTGTAAAGGCGCCTAGCCTACTTGCGTGCTTGCCTATGAGGCAGTCCAGTGATGACACCTACGATGGCGCTGAGATATTTCTTATTTAGAAGGATCAGACACTTAGAAGCGATTGAGATCCAATTTTGGCCAGATCTGTTTGGTCGCTAGACATATTGGTCCAACTGTCCACCCAAGGCTGGGTGCCAACAGCTTTAACGTTAGTTTGCGCGTAGCGATTGGTGTACCTATTCTCCGGTGGAATAGGTAGAGTGGTTCCAATTTTGGCGAGTTCGTCGGCTGTACAGTTCCCTGGAATACCTCTGTGGCCCGGCACCCAACAAAGGTGAAGGTTGAACTGCCCTGCCATCTCAGTAAGAGATAACCGGCACTCAAGGGCGCTTTTAGAATGAAATGAAACTGAGTCCAAGGAGTGAATAGCGGCCTGACTATCCTAAAAGATGGAGATATCCTCTACAGATATCACGTTTTTCTTTAGCCAGGACAGAGCTTCTTTAATCGACAAAATTTCTGCTTGGAACACGCTTCAGTGATTTGGAAGACGGAAAGAGAGGCTTAGATTTAGCTTATCTGAGAAAACTCCGCCACCAACCTCGCTATATAGTATGTCTTAGATCCATCTGTATAAAATTGGATTGACTTGTCTTCCATGAAAGCATCTCCCATAAGCATCTAGAGGGGTAGTTTACATGGCAGTCTTTGTCAAACCAAAGTTCAGGTATGGTGTAATCGATGTTCTCTGTGAGGATTCCTAATTTAATAAGAATGCTGGAGTGACCAAATGAATTATTTGTCCCCTGTTTAGTCGCTTTAAGGCGAGTAGCTTTTTTATAATCGGCGCGCGCTCAAGGGGTTTTTGTACCCTTAAAATGTTCGTACACAGCGCGGGCGAAGGAAATTTAGGGAGGAAGAAAAGACAGGTACCGATGTACATTGTTTTTAGATGTTTGCAAGTTATAACGACCAGGAAACACAGAGGTCGGCAGGGCATTCCATAAGCGAGTTGTACGGCTTAGGAAAGAATCACGATATTTTAGAGTACGTCCAAAAATGGGCTTGAGGGTATACTGATGGGCATTCATAGCGAGACGGGTGTTACGGTTGAAAATTTGGATGGGCGGAATGCTACTGGCGGTTTCAATAGAGCACTGGTGGTGAAAATAGCGATAAAACAAAGTGTGACACGAGACATTACGTCGCTTTTCGAAGATGTCCATTGATTGACTGATATTAGTATCACCAATTAGTTTTATCGCACGGTTTTGAATCCTATCTAGCAGGTGCAGAGATGTTTTAGGAGCACCTGACCAGAAGTGGGCATTGTACTCCAGTTTTGGGCGGATGAATGCCTTATATATTGTGGCCAGATCAGAGGGGGTAAAATATTTCTTACATCGCTTGAGAAAACCTGGACATTTCGCAGCATTTTTGGCGACATTGAATATGTGGTCATTCCAACGTAAGTTGTTACTGATACACATACCGAGAATTTAAAATTTATCGGCTTCGACGATGCAAGTGCAATTCATGGATAATGGCTGGGTATTTGCATTTCGCTTTAATGACAGCAGACAGCATTGAGTTTTGGAAGCATTAAATTCCACTCGGTTGATAGTTCCCCAATTCGTTATGGTGTTAATATCGGAATTTAATGAGCTTAGCATACGCTGCCGTTCTCGTTCTACAGCCGAAGAGCAGGGGCGTGAGTCCTGGAACGAATATGAGAAGCAGAGGAATAAATTGGATTAGAAGTGGCAGACAAGAGATCATTAATGAAAATTAAAAAGAGTGTCGGAGACAGAACGGAGCCCTGGGGCACACTAGCATTTATTTTGTGAATATCAGACTTGAAACCGTCCAAGACAACTTGAATTGAAGGTTCCGAAAGGTAATTTCTAGTCCATTGACGAAGAGAGTCATCGATCCCAAGAGCACGCATTTTCGACAAAAGAGCCTGATGCCAAACTCTGTCAAATGCCTTAGAAATATCAAGTGCAACTATCTTGCTTTCGCCAGATTGATGTACGCTTTGGTTCCACTTTTCGGTGAGACATGCCATCAAATCACCAGTGGACCTGTTGCTACGAAAACCATATTGCTGGTCATTGAGAAGTTTTCGTGTTTCGAGATATTTCATGAGCTGGCGATTTATCAGCGTTTCCATGACCTTGGAAAGAAGGGACGTAAGTGCAATGGAGGATAGAGAAGAAGATTCGCCTTTTTTACGGACGCACTGGACAAATGCTGTTTTCCATCTGCTCGGAAAGAGTTCTATAGAGTAGGACTGATGAAAAAGCTTACGCAGTGGTTTTGCTAGCGTAGAAGAACATTTCTCAGAAGAAAGGGAGATATACCATCTGGACCAGCGGATTTATGCATGTTGAGATCTTTGAGTACTCTTGCTACTACACGAATGCGAAAGTGGATTCGTTCCATTGTAGATTCGACGCACTCAAGTGTAGGCGGGGACAAAGCACAGTCTGGGAGTGTTGAGCTAGCCGCAAAGTGTGCAGCAAGCAGATTGGCCTTGTCCAAAGAGCTGACAGCTGGAATGTCATTGTAAAAATGAGTGTTGGGATGGAGGATGAGGCAGAATTTCTAATGTTTTTGACGAATGACCAAAAATTTTTACTGCCTTTGGGACATTGCAGTATTTTTTGCCTCAGGTTTTGGTCATATTGGAATTTCACACGCTTAAGAAAGGCGTTGCAGTCATTTCTGGCTCGTTTAAACTTTTTTCGGTTTTCCTCTGTCGGGTTGGTCTTGTAGGACCGAAAAAACAATTATCTAACCCTGACAGCCTCTTTACAGCTCGAGTCGTACCATGCCTTTTCTTTTGGTTTGATACTCTTCATCCTATGAGGGATAAAGCATCTCATTCCAAAGAGAATAGTTTCTGTGATCATGTCAGCAGCGGCATCCACGTCGTTATCGAGGAAACATAACGACCAGTTAAAATTCCTAAAGAAGTTGTTAAGTCCGCTCCAATTGGCTTTCTCGTATTGCCATACGGTTCTTTTAGGAATCTTTTCTCTAACTGTGTGGTGGGTGTACGAGAATTTAGCTGATATGACACAATGGTCCGAGGAGCCTAGAGGGGAGAGCACATCAACGCAGTACTTGTCAGGGTGAGAAGTTAAAAACAAGTCCAGGGTGTTGGCGGTATGACTGTCAATGTCTGGTATTCGTGTGTGCTCATTTATAAGCTGGGTTAAGTTATTTTCCGCAGCGTAGATCTCAACACACCGTCCTTCGGGTGTTGTCTGTCCAGAATGTCGAAGCCAACCAGAATTGTGTATATTGAAGTCGCCCGTAATCACGATTTCAGTATGAGGATACAGGGATGCAGTTCTTTGAATGGAGTCAGACAGCGCATCAAACTCGTGGAAGGTCGAGTTGCTGTCCAGTTTGAGGCTTCTGTAAATAAAGCAGTAGTGGATGATTTGCTTACGGAGATGGAATTTTAGCCACATGAAATTGAATTCCGGATTGGAACAGGGATTACATTGTGGTGGAATTTGGTAAGCTGCATCACTAAGCACATAAATGGCGAGACCGCGATGGGGAAAGAATAGTGGCACTAGTTCGTAGCCAGGTAGCTTCAGATCAGGGTGGTCTGAGAGGTGTAGGCGGGGATCTACCTGTGTTTCGCTAAGTGCCAAAACAGCTGGTCGGTACTTACAGACGTGGACGTACGCAGAAAAGTGATTACTTTTTAGCCCGCGTATATTTTCTACGTCCACCCTGAATTCCCTCGACATAATCACAAACAAACACAGTAAACACAAACACCGACGATACTAAGCAGGGCTGCGAAGTGAAAATTCTGACGATGGTTTACTGAAACAAATTGCTGTAGGTGTTATGCCCTTACAACAATATGAAACAGTGCACCAACAAAATCTTCACACACAACCCGCTATCCATCAGTTGTTACATACACTCAGTCACTGCCCGTACCGTATGATAAATACAGTAACGGCAGTGACCGAGTGCAAGCAACAGTACTATGACCAGGAGCGGGAGAGGTGTAGGATTCCCACACTGTGTGTTAATTTTTTTTTTTTTTTTTTTTCACACGCGCGCGGTGGTTTTTTTTTTTTTTTTTACAGCACGGAGAAATACGAGTGCAAGATGACGTGTGCACTCCTCGGTGGTCGGCAGCTACTTGCCTGCTGAAAATATCGTGCGATGCCACGTGAAACAGAATGTCTAGTGCCGCAGAGGGGGTAGACCGCAATGCTCCGCTTGTCCATAGACATGTTGTTCCTTGGACTCTGGATTATCCGGAGTTGAAAGCCCCATTTATTCCCAATGCCTTTTTTGCAAGAGCAGCTTTATTAACTCTTTCTTGAATGTTAGGTTTCCAGTTTAGTTTTCTGTCAAAAATGAGACCCAGATATTTTGCTATATCAGAAAACACTAAACTGGTACCGTGTGTTGAAGGAGGGTCTACAGTTGGAATTTTGTATTTCCTGGAAAAGAGGACAAGATCAGTTTTATGGGGGTTTATTCCCAATCCACAGCGATGTGCTCAACAGGTTAATCTGTTAAGATGTAGTTGAAGGAGTTCTTTAATCGTATTAAGACGCTTACCTCAGACGGTATATCAGCAGTCCATTGACCACTAATTTCCAGAGAAGGGATGAAGGAACATCCCTTCCAGCGTACCTGTGCTAGCATTTCTTTTAGTAGAAGGCCCACCCGGCTTGGAATTGATTATCCTGATTTTTCGCATAAGACTGATCAACTCCCAAGTGAGTCATCAACATGCAGAGTTAACAGCGCAGTCGTGATTGCTGATGTTTTGACGTTGTGAAAGGTACCCTCTATGTCCAAGTAAGCAACCATTGTGTATTCTCTATATTGTAAGGATCGTTCAATGTGGCTAGTCAGTGAATGCAGAACCATTTCCTTCTACTTTCCTTTACAGTAGACATGCTGACCCGTTGACAAAAATCTTAGGTTAATTTTTGCTCGCATATGGATATCAATCAGTCGTTCTAGAGTTTTCAGGACGACCGACGAGAGACTTATAGGTCTGAGATCCTTTGCGATAGCATGAGAACATTTTCCAGCTTTGGGAATGAAAACTACATTGACTTCTCTCCATAACAGTTTAATGTGGATCAGTTCTACACAACTATTCTCTAACAAAGGCAGGATAATATCTGAGGACCTCTGTAGCTCGGCAGGTATTATAGCGTCCGGACCAGCAGACTTGTATGGTTTGAAGCTATGCAGCGCCCAGAGCAGTTTATATCTTGTGATCAGACCATGAATTTTGTCCCGGTTTCAGTAGGCCTGTTTGGGTTTCTACTGGCCGCGAATTGAGAGCTATCTGGAAAGTCGGTGTCCAGTAGCAGGTTAAATGCTTCATCACTTGAGGTCCAAGAGCCGTCGGTCTTTTTCAAACAGCTAGCCATCATAGGATTTGAAGAGAGAATTTTTCTTAACCGCGATGCCTCAGATGATTCTGTAGTTTTGTCACAAAATGACCTCCAGGATTGTCGCTTTGCCTTCCTCAGTTCTTTTTTTTGTATAATTTGAGGGATTCTTTGTATGAGTCGCAGTCAGTCACTTTTCTTGTGCTTTTTGCTACGTTGAAAACTTTTCTGCAAGTGTTTTTAAGCGATCCCAGTGCTGATGTTCACCAGTGCGGCTTCTTCTTGCCTCTAGGGTGAACAAGAGGGCAGTAAGCGACCATAGCCTGATTGGGAGCCAGGGTGAACTTTCATGTCAAGCTCATTGGCGTCAGATGGGGGACATTAGAGGAGATTTTAGAGGACAGTATTTCTGACAGTATTCCTCTGTATTTTGGCCAATCTCCGATAATCCCGGAATGCTGGTTGACTGGGAGGAGCATCACTCAGGCCGAATTGGATATATCTGTGGGCTGAAAAAGAGTGTTCAGACGATACCATCTAGTTCGTTGGCATTTGAGTGATGTTGTGGAAGACAAGAGTGATATCTATCACTTCCTTTCGGTTTGCCAATGTTGCAAACAATGGGATTATTACTGAAGCCAAACTTAATAACCTCCTCAATATGGCCAATTTTGACTTTCTTTACGATAATCCCAACCTTACGGTTGCACCTTTTGTACCTTCTGTACCCTTTTTACTCAAAAAGAATCCCTCATCATCACCACCCTGGTATAATAAAGAGCTGCGATCTCTTCCTATTAAGCTCTGGCGTACTTACTTAAAATCGCGTTCCGACATCGATTTCTTTTACTACCAGTCTGCCCTAATAAATTTCTCTGTACTTTGTCAAACTCTATATGACAACTATTTAAACCAAATGGACCGCACACTCATTTCCGACAGCAAGCGATTCTTTCAGTTCATCAAAACTAAAAGTAAATCGGATAACTACCCATCATCTCTGAATTTTCTAGATAAGTCCTCGGGCGATCCAGAAATTATAGCAAATCTCTTCGCAACTTTTTTTAGCCAAGCGTTCGCCACCCATTCCCAAGAGCCAGATCGCTCTTACTTTTCCTACTTAAATAGCTGCCACAAATATGTGTCTTTAACTTTAGAGCAAGTCAAAGATAAAATAATAAACCTCAAAGATGATTATTCCGCCGGCCCTGATGATCTTCCCCCTATATTTTTAAAGAAATGTGAAATGCACCTAGCCCAATCTCTTACAGCTCTCTTTCAGCTTTCTATCACCCAGGGATTATTTCCCTCGACCTGGAAAAGGTCATTTATTATTCCCCTGCATAAAAAAGGCCGATAAGATGATATTTCCAACTATCGACCAATTGCTAAGCTGTCCTGCATACCTAAGCTTTTCGAGAGCATTATTTATGACATAATGCTTTTCCATTGTAAACCTATTGTTTCCCAAAACCAGCACGGATTTCTGAAAGGTAGATCTACGACCACCAACTTAACGGAATTCGTATCAAGCACTTTATGTGCACTGGAATCTGGAAATGAAGTTGATGTGATTGCCACCGATTTCAGCAAAGCCTTTGATAGGATTTCACATGATATAATCCTTCTGAAATTAGAAGCTCTTGGTTTCCAAATAAACTTTATAACATGGGTTCAATCATCCACCTTGGCCCCTTACTATTTATTCTGGCCATTAATGATGTTGATTGCATCATTCACAATTCATACATATCTGTTTGCGCAGACAATATGAAAATCTTTAGATATATACGAGTACCTTCTTCCTCAGACAGCCTACCACTGCAGGAAGATCTTGGCAGATTTTATACTTGGTGTAAGAAGAATTTCCTTGAGCTTAACGTCAAAAGTGTCAGGCTATAATGTATACCCGTAAGCGATCCCCTACTTCACCTCAATGCTATCTAATCTTTAATCTGCCTGTTCCCTTAGTGAATGAGTTGCGTGATTTAGGTGGTATCTGTGATAAGGAACTCAATTTCCGTTCTCACATTGATAATATAATAAAAAAAGCCAACTCTGCCCTTGGCTTCATCAAGCGCTGGTCTAAGGAGTTTTCCAATCCTTATGTTACCAAATCCCTTTATATAACCTTTGTTAGGCCTCTTCTTGAATATGCAAGCCAAGTTTGGTCACCCTACTATAGAATACACATCCTCCGGATAGAAGCTGTTCAACGCAGGTTTTTACGATTCGCCTTACGTGGTCTTCACTGGAATGATAGCCAAAACTTACCACCTTATACTGACCGGCTGAAACTTATAAATTTACAACCCCTTTCTATACGTCGAAAAGTTGCCGACATTCTCTTTACTCATCAAATTTTAGTTGGTAATATCGATTGTCCTTCTTTACTTCGCCTTATTTCTTTTAATACCAACCCACGCAATCTTAGGTCTGCGCCACTTTTCCGGCTCAATCTTCACAGAACGAATTATGGACACTTGGAGCCAATGTCTAGAATACTTCGTGAAGTTAACGATATTCTGCCTCTCTTCGACTACCATCTCTCCAAACTCTCTCTTAAGAACACTCTTATTTCCACCTATGCTTCACGTCCTAACTTTTTTTAACCGCTCCCACCCTTTAGTTTTTATCTTTAGTTTTAAGTGAAAATTGTTAGTTCTAAGAATAAGCTTGTAATAAGCATTAATAAATCTGTCCGGGGTTGACCCCGGGCCGCAAATCAAATCGAATCAAAAATTATATAATCAAAAAGTAATTCACCTCTGTCGTTGATGTAGATACTGCCCCACACTGTGTGATTAGCGTTAGCGTCGCATCCAATAATGAGGCCAATTATTTGCTTTCCAGTTTCCATTACCACCCTTTTTAGGTTATCACAGGGAGACGGCCCACATGATCGTGGCCAAGATATGCCGATGCCAGCCAGTAGGAGCGTTTAGCAGTCTCTAGTCTGGCAAGGGTTAAGTCGGGGTCGCTGAGATTAGGAAGTACAAATACTTCAAGGCTACATTTCACTAATATACAAGTTCTAATCGTACCTTTGTCCCTTGTATAGAGCGGAGCGCATACAGTCCACGAACAACGCCTTCTAGGACCCATAATTCCTGGATTAGGATAATGTCTTCCGCGTTTTGGGAGAGACGCAGAAAAAGTGCGGCCGAAGTCTTTTTTGAGTGATGGAGATTAATCTGGAGAAACCGTATCATTGTTAGAATCTATTAGAGTAGCGTCCACCACGGTGTTGTTCAAGTCCTCTTATTCTGAATATGTTCCTTAGAGCTCATCTTCTTCCTCTAATCGTATAGAACTTCTTTTTGCTTCGTCATCGGCTACCATTTCCGACAGAATGTCAGAAGAGGAGACCGACGGCTTAATTGTTACCTCGGCTAGACTGAAGTCGTCGCTATCCATTTCTGGAAACGATATCAACGCTCGAAGATATAAGGTTGTATTTGAAGTTTCAGTTAAAGGAAGAGGAGGTTGCTTATCAGCATCCAGCTCTTCCTTTTTATAGACCCTTAAGTGAATTGACTTGAAACTGAACTGAATCATGCCTGTAGTTTGTGCTAGAGGGTTAAGGGATTCCTTATCTCTATAAGAGCTCCTCAGTTCTTCCAGTTTCGCGGCTTTCCAGTCGTGAGTCGGAAGGGTCGGTTGGTGAACCTAATGATCTCCAGAATGCTTTCGGAGGAGGAGGGTTCGGCTGGGATCAGGGTGCGAGTACGAGGTATGCTAGGGATTTCCTCCTTAGACACGACCTCGGGTTTTGCACCTGGCCAAATCTCTCCTAATTCACCTATGGTTTTGGTGAAAAGATCAAGAGGTCTTTGATTGGGACGTACGGTAAGCTTGACGTGGACTTGGTGCCCACCAGCGTAGCTTGTGATGGGAGGAGGTCTGGGGTTTTCCCGCATGATAGCCAAAAAATTGTTCGAAAGCTTTAACTCTCTGTCATTATTGCGTCCTTTAGGACTACGCTAAAAGACCTCAGAGATGTGCTGCTGGATGGCCCAGGCATTTTGGTGTTTTAAGTTTTGTACCTCTTAGGAATCGGCACGGTTTCCTTCAACGATCTCTGGTGCTTGGAGGAGTCTTTAGTGTTTTGGCAGCACTGGAAGCAGGTTGTCTTTGTTTCAAAATTCCGCGCTTTTAAAAGGAAATGATTAAATTGTTGAGAGACGGGTGCCGGGCTACCGGCAACCAAGCAAAACAAGAAAAGCAAAACTTGAGCACAGAGAAAACAAACCGCAACCACACGGATGGTGGTTAGTAAACGAATGAAAGAGAATGCGCACAACCGAAAGCAGACCCAAAAGGGAATCGCAAGATAACCGGAATTGCAACCAGCAGCTGGTTCCTAGCTGCGCCCACCGGCTGCTCAGCACAGGGGGGGGGGGGGGGGGGGGGGTTCGGGAAAGGAAGGAAATGAAGGGAAACAATGTGTAATTGGACGCCACCCGATTTTTATGGAAAATCGGGAAAACAAGATAAAATCAAACACCGATTATAGACTTTTCCCTGATAGGGAATTTAAGTGTATGTATTTTTTTGTAAAAAAAGGGTGGGGGGTGCCAAAGGCCGTATACGATACAAAAGAAGTCATAATCGTGGGGCACCAAAGGGGTTACCCACCTCAAGGTTTAGCCAATAAAATTTGCACTGAGTTTGACGGCCGACGGAAGGCCCACGATTCCGTACGATCATATAACTGGGTGACCCACTGGGGCCACGGGGTCGCGACCGTTTTAAAAGTAACCGCTAAAGGGTTACGGGGTTTGCTGGGAAGACGGTAAGGAACCTTACGGGATTCTATGTCTCACAAATAACCCCGACTGGGGGAAGATCACACAAATAAATATATAAAAAAAATTCAAAGGGTACTAGCTATTTTCCTGCCTACTTGGGGTCGCTACTGTCTCTATGCCGGGCTGGTGAGAGGGGGGTTATATTTTCCGCCGCAGTCACTTGGCTTGTAGTTCGTGGTCGGTTCTTTGGTCGTCTTTGGGGCGGGGCGATTTTCTTGTCTCGTTCTTTTCTGTCAATCCTGATGCGGCTGATGGGTATGTGTTGTCCTCGTTCGTTTTATTTATTTCTGTAGCTTCTTGTGTTAGCCTTTTCTGTTTTCTTTTTTTGTTAATCGTTATTTTTTTTTTGGTCGTTTGTAGGTGCTTTTTTTTGTTTTTGTTTTTCAAAATGGTGGCACTGTCCACTATGACGGCTAGATCTCAATTACTCTAGCCGCGCATTTCGGCTAGTTGCCTCTCCCACACACACACACATTCATACGTGGTTCCACTAATTCAGCTGTCAGAGCAAAGGGACTCACTTCCAGAACTCTGACAGCCTCCCTATTGAATCACCCAATCACACCAGTCGATGTTTTGTCGTGTTCGTCCTGTTCGTTCTGTCTGTCTAGTGACTGCTTGGGTCCATATTACTCCCTCGGACCCAGGGCTCTTTTGGGGATAATTTAAGGGAGCCCAATTAGTAACCTACAAGTACTAAGGAAACTTTTATAAACAAATTCCACTGCGGGGCCCGTAAGTCTCCTTGCTGACACGAATGAGGGGAACGGATCGTGGAGAATCGTGGGCTTTCTTTCACACTTATTGCTTTTTGAATTTGGGTTTCTGGGGGTTTTACAAATTTATGTTGCTGGAAATAAACAATATAGGATTTAGGGTGGGTTCTCGGCCATTGCTACGGTGTCGATATCTTCGAGCATCAAGGGGGCAGACCGTCCGTCCGCTAGGCCGTCCATCTGGCTCTATCCGGTGTACCTATATGTCATCTCTGGGGCGGTAGGCCGAGGGAGGGAACTGGATACAAAGAATCCAGTAAATCCCACATGTACCGTGGCACCCAGAGCATGACGGGAAGAAAATAACGGTGACGAAACGAGAAAAGGCAGGAGAGTAGAGGGGTGAAACAGATAACAACAGGACCAAAGGGAATGGAGGATTTTTGGGGCATGATTTGCACGTAACATCTTTTAGGATGTTGCTCTTTATGTCCACACTTCTCCCAACCTCCGGAATGGATCCGAAGGTTTTGATAATGCGTAAAGCATTTCGGCGTCTTATGTAGAGCACCTTAGATGGAGCTTGCCGATGCGGCTGAGTTCCTGATTTCTCCTTAGGGGGAGGAGTCTTAGTACCAGCAAGCTGCCTGCCACAAACTTGCTGCTGCTAGAATTGGAGGAAGTGATAGGACCATGGCTTGCCAAAGTCTTAACACTCCTTGAAGATTTGAACTAGCTTGTCAGATATGGGTGGTGAATTTACTTTTGTTGGTAAGCAAGGAAGCTCGGTAATAGGTTATAGTCTCGTTGGTGGAAAATGGAATGATCACGTTGTTGATTTCAAAATTGAATATGTCCCGTTTTCAGGCCACCTTCCTATAGTTTTTTCTTTTGGACAGATGGCGTTGGAACAGGAAGAAAGCAGACTTATGATGTTATTGCCGAAACTTGAATAGAATCCGGTTAAGGCGACAGAGTATCAAGAGAAGCTGGACATATATCTTTGAGGCCAACACGTATGCAGTTAACCTCGAATGTAAAAAAGCCAGACAGTTATAGTTTGTTTAGCTAAAAGCATATCGTAGTTCAAACAAGGGTTATTTCAAAAACATTGCAAGCATTATGTGCACGGAAAAAATCACCATTTTTTGAAGCGGAATCGAAGCGACTAGCCTATTGCTAGAATGCGATAGAACTTGGTTAGGAAGCTGAATGGCTAGAACTTAAACATTCATCATGGACTATGCTCTAATCTTGTAGCAACGCATTTTAAGAATTTATTAAATCTAGTACAAGAAAGAATAAATTTTCACTACGCACCCGCTGGTTCCGCTAATGAAGTATTGGATGCGGTCATAACAAAGTAAGTTACTGAAGCATTGATTAAGCTTAAGGATGGAAAAGTAGCTGGTTCTGATGGGATCCTAGGAGAATTTTATAAATATAGCACCACAGAGTTCATCGATAGACTTACGTTTATATGCAATAATGTGTAGGAAACAGGATCGATACATTAAAAAGGAAGTTTGTCGGAGCTATCTAATTATAGAAAGGCATATCCTTCTTAAATGCTTGCTACAAAATCTTCATGCTAATTTTACATAGACGTCTCAACATATGGATCAACGATAATAAGCTCTTGCAAGAGTACCGAACAGGTTTTAGACCATGCTATTCAACGATTGAACATATCTTTGTTTTGAAAAGTATTGCGGATTCATTTCTCAGCAAAATGAAGGAGCTTGTCAGCGATTCGATCTTTTAATATTTTCAGTGTGAACTCAACCCTACAGCGAACAAAACACTTCCATATACTGAATGCGCCCCACATACCTTTTCGTACAACTAGTTGTCTTTTTCTCTTTTTTCTGTTGCCATATTCGACATAAAGATTCAACATTTGAAAAGATTCAGACATAGTGGTGGCGTTCGCTGCTGGGACGAGGTTAGGAAAACCGTAAGTTCTGTACATATTGTATATATTTCAATTGAATTATCAATTTCTTTCTTAGAAAATAAAATTATATCAACTGGATATTTGGAATTTTATTTGTCTAACACTAACAGTTCCCAACGTTTATACCGCAGAGCTATTTGCCATTTTCGTGGACTTCAAGTCAGCATTTGATGCGGTTGATAGACAGGATCTATAACATCGGTTTGTCAATAAAATTTGGCAGAGTATAGTAATGCAAAACTTATATGTTGACACAATGGCTGCAGTGTGGAACGGTGAATAGAGGTCTGAGTGATTTAAAACTGAATCAGGTTGTACTATGAACTCAAGCTTGTCTGCTTTGTTCATTGATGATCTCGTATGGTAATCGAATACGCGGGTCATATAATCAAGGCACTGCTATTGGCGTCTTCTCCTAATTCATTGCAGCTAATGATCAACCAGCTTTCTCAATATTGTGAGCTTTGGAATCTGGTAGTGAATTTGGAGGAATCCAAAATCATCATTTTTAAGAGCGAGGTAGGCAGAAACTCTGTAAATGAAAAATGGTATTTTAATGGTGAGACCGTAGAAATGGTTAAGGAATATAAATACCTCGAAGTTTATTTCACAAAAGTTTAAATATGGAGAAGCATCTGAAGGAGAGGCTGACAAAGGCTAAAAGCGCAATCAAGGCATCGTGGAGTAAATGCTTTTGTAATAAAAGTACTGCACACAGTAGCAAATTCCGGGTTTTTGAAGCGATATCGGAATCAATTTGGGAAGCGAATTTTTCGACTACCAGCAAATATGCCAAATTATGTGATTGTTTGACACCTCACAATCGGTTTGGTGTAAATGCCTCTAGAGGTTTAGTGACAACTCGAATATTATTATCACGTCCAGGATGAAGTTTGATGATCTTGCCAAGAATCCACTTAGACTGCGATAGGTTAGGTTCTCTAAGTACAACTATTGGTTTAGTTTAATATTAGGACTTGAACATCTCCATTTTCCTCTGTGCTGTAGGCTAGTTAAATATTCAGAGTGCCAGCATTTCCAAAATCCCTGATACATTTGGTTAATATTCTCCCATCGTTGCAAGTCGCAAGTGAAGTCCTTACCTTCAAAGAATGATTCCGGCCTTAAGGTACAGGCTTCCCCGATGAGAAAGTGGGACGGGCTCAGTCGTTCATAGACCTCCGCGGAGTTTAAACGTATTTCGACTTGTAAGTGAGAAGTGACGCTGAACTAAGATGGCAGACAATTTTTTTTTTTTTTTTTTCTAAATAAAAATAAGTACAAATTTAAAGTGTGGTTTTGGATTAACATCACGTGATGGATTGTGGTGAGCGGTCCGTTATGCCTATAGCGGAATCTGCTGAAATGTCAGGTGAGGCTTCGAGTGGTTCGAGAAAAACGCCAAAGACAAAGAGAAGGAGGAAGCTACCAACGGCCACTTTAAAGCTACTTGGCGGAGTGAGGGAAGGGAACAACTTCGATTCATTGGCCGCAAGCGAATCTGAAGATGAAGAGGAAGAAATGGAGGCCATAAGTAGCCGCATCAAAATGCTACAACAAAGAGTGCTGGTCATAAAAAAAAAGCAAATGGTAAGAAGGAAGAGGGAAGAGCAAGAGCAATCCCAACAACAGTAGTTTGCTCAAAAGCAGAAACAACAACAACACCAAACAAATAAAGTAGCACAAGTACTACAACAATAAAAGTTTGAGAAACACCAGCAACAATAAGAGCAGTCACAACACCGGCAACAGCAAAAACAGCAGCAGCAGCAATAACAACAGCAGCAGGAGCAGCAGCAACAACAACAACAACAGCAGCAGACAGAAGAAGTAGAAGGTGCCTCCTATCAACACCTAGAAATTGGAGGTAAATGCTACCAAGGACCTGTGTAGGCTGGTCATTGGTATTAATTTTAATATTAAGAGATTGGCGAATGATCGCCATTCCATCCACTGTAATACAGTGGAGGGCTACGCGAAAGCGAAAGAGCTCCTAAAGGAAACGACGACGGAGCACTACTCATTCACACCGAAGTGTAAAACGCGGCAATCGATGCTGCTGAAGGGGTTGGAACCGTCTTCTGATCCTGAGGAGATCCTGGCACTGCTCAAAGAGAAGGAGTGCGAAGGACTCAAGTTTGTGGGGGTAAAGCCGTTCACCACAGCTAGAACCAGGTGGGAGAAACGGAGTCTGCCGTTCTTCCTGGTGCAGCTCAGTCCCGAAAGTCGTCTGGATAGTCTAAGGAGTATCAAGGTCCTAGACTACCAGGTGGTTCACTGGGAAAAATTAAAAAGGAGCGAAGATGTTATACAATGCGTTCGCTGCCGCGTCGAATTGCCAAATGCAGCCTCGATGCGTGAAGTTCTCAAAGAACCACAGTTCCAAGGAGTGTGCTCTGGGTAAAGATGGAGCATCCGATAGGACGCAGCTCTCGTGCGTATTATGTGGGAACGTGGGACACACCGCAAACTATCGGGGTAGTCCTAAGTTCGCTGACATTAAAAAACCAAAACTGGCTCGGCAGCAGAAGGTGGAGGTCAAACGTTCACCTGTTAGGTTTCAAACACCAGCCGTCACGTCCCAAATTGCCTACGCCCAAATGGCGGCAGGTAGGGGGGCTACGGTACAGCAAGCGACTGTTGCTTCTCCGGCGCCAATGCCGAGAACAACGGAAGCTGCACCTAACATGCTGGCCATCTTGCTCTCAATCCAAGGGCAGATGGCTCAGCTACAAAAGCAGGTGCAAGAACAGGCCAAGCGGGTGGACCAGATCTACGCGCTGCTGCCGGGCCTAACGCAACACATGTCGTAATGGGTACGCACATGGTAGAGCAAACCTTAAAGGTCCTTGCGGTGAATGTTAATTCACTGATTGGGATCGAACGAAGAGCCGCGATGTTTAAATTGCTACAAGACCAAACTCCTGATGTGCTTTTTGCTAACGAAACCAATCTAACCGATCAGCACTAACTGGAGTACAATAATTATATTGTTAGAAGAAGAAACCGGCCCCGATCCAAATGTGGGGGCGGGGTCGCGATCTTCATTAAACAAGGTATAAAATTTCACAGAGTGTACAAGGGAGTGTTGCGTAGTTTTCGGGTGTTGGAGGCAGTCGTCATTTACATCCCGCTCCGCAGTGGAAAGCGGCTCCACAATCCACTTTATTCATTACAGAGCTCGACACGCTTTTTCGATTTCTGAGGCTGGAATCGGGGGAGAATTATTTTACAATCGGCGGGGACTTCAACGCTAGACACAGAGATTGGGGAAATAATGTGCCAAATACACCTGCTACTCGATTGGTGGGGTCAGCACGATGTAATGTACAGACTCGGTCTTAAAGCGACGTATAACCCGTCGTTTCCCAGAGGCGGGTCTTATCTGGAACTACTACTGTATAACGAACATATACGACTGATAGGTACGAATTTACAAACGCTTAACTGTCTGCGCACATTCGTGTATGACAGTGACCATTGCGGTTTTAGTACCGAAATTACAGTTCCCAACGAGATTGCGGAATTGGAGGAGTTTGACCAAAGATATTTTTATTATTATTATTATTATCAAGGGAACGATACAAATTAATTTGTAGGGTCCGGGATTTAACGCCGGGGTACTACGCCCACGTGGCGCATTTTGTACAACTACAGTAAGACCCGATGGACACGCTTCTACACAACCATGAAAAGTGCGCTTTCCTCGAATACGCTCCACCCACCATCCAATAGAAATTTGTCAGACGAGGAAATCGACAATTACCTAAAACAAACGGACGAGACAATTAAACAAACTATGAACGCTACAATACCGCGGTATCGAAGTACGACTAACGAAGACCTGTTCCGCAGTTCTACTATTGACGCACTGCACCGACAGAAAAGTAGACTTCTGACAAGACTCAAAAACTTGTACAGACAACCAACTGACAGACAAGACCCGGAGATTAGGACACTGAAGTCGTCGATTAAAAATCTTCAAACGTTAATAAAAGAGAATTACAGGATTTCTGTAAGTTCGTATTGGAACAACAGGATTCGGGCTGTAAACACCAGCAACCCGAATATGTTCCCGCAAATAAATAAAATATTTCGGAGAAAATATCACAACGACCTTCAGTGTCTTAAAATAGCCCGGTCAACATACATCGAACGGTTACTGACAATAGCAGGTATTGATCCAAGTGAGGCCGCTGATGATGACGACTTCTTTGTGATAGAGGATCCACAGGAGAAGGTTGAGGCTATAGGAGCGAAATCCAGGAAGTGTACAAGGCGAATGACATCATTGGCCCGAACCACGACCTGGAGAGTCGAGTCCTTGTGCACAATTTCTGCTTCGAAATGAAATTGTGAATTGGCGATTCGAGAACTCGGGTTTCACTCAGTTCAGTGACGAGAATATGGCAAATAATGTCATCACCAACGAAAGGGTATTACCACCGTTCATTTCGAAGGAAGAGCTCCAAACGATCTTCGAATCGCTTAGAAGTAAGAAATCAGTGGGAACCGATGAAATACCGAACATTGTGCTTCGACATCTCCCACTAGAAGCGGTGAATATTTATACCACCCTGTTTAATAATGCAATGAATAATGCACATTATCCAGCGCATTGGAAAACGGCGGTGGTACATCCCATTCCCAAAAGGAATAAAGATACTTCCAATCCGGCGAATCTCCGCTCGATCAGTCTTCTTCCAAACATCAGTAAGGTTTTCTCGAGAAGGTGATCAATTCGGAGTCCTGACTAAGTGGGTTGAGGACAAACATATAGTTCCGGATAATCAATTCGATTTTAAGGCGGGGCATGATATCATTCGTGCTGCGTCTGGTTTCTGATATCCAATGGAACAAAGGCAAGAAACAGTGCACTGGTGCCTGCCTGATTGACTTGGAAAAGGCCTTCGATACCGTATGGTTAGAGGGACTCTTCTTCAAGTTAGACAGGTTGGGCATTAGTAAACCACTGCTGTATATTCTTTTTGATATGCTCTCCAGTAGACAGTTCATCGTGAAGAATGGCCATGTGATTTTGCTGGAACATTTAACATTAAAAACGGTCTGCTACAAGGTGCGGTAAATTCGCCGATGCTGTTCAACATTTACACAAGTGATCTGATAGGTTCACTTCAACATGCCATAGCGTACGCAGACGACTTAATTGCGTACAGATCAGGTCCAAAGATTGAGGTCATTAATACACTTTTGCAACGTGACTTCGACAAAATTAAGCGATATTGCGACGACTGGAAGTTGAAAATCAACTTTCAGAGATCGGAAACCATTCTGCTTAAGACGCCTTTGTCTGGGGCCTCTAGGGATACCAGAAAGAATTGGCGAAAGTTCTCTATCGTCGGACAACATGGACAGCCACTTGCTTGTCCAAATGTAGTCAGATACCTTGGGATCTGGCTAGACCAATATCTGTATTTCAACAAACATATAGATATTGCTCTGGACAGAGCCAAAGGTGCTTTTGCCCTTACAAAGAGACTGTTTTATAACAGCCAACTCGATGCGAGGATGAAGGTGATCTTGGATGTCCCGTGTGGTTCAACGTGAAAGCAAGTTTATTGGAAAAGATTCGGGTGTTTGAGAGGGCTTGCCTTAGGGCTTGTCTTCGATTATACAGAACACCAGAGTCTGAGAACATAAAATTCTATCACAATGAAGTCCTGTACAATAAGGCGAACCTAATAAGAGTGGACAATTTTGTTATTAAGTTGACTCGAAGGCACATTGCAAAAGCAATGACATCGTCGAACAACCTGATCTCCGGGGCTTACTACCCTAATTATATGTATCACGAGAGAGTTCGCTTTGACGGCTATGTTCCTCCAGAAGCGTTCCTCTACCTAGATAGCAAAGGTCTGATCCAGGACAGATTGGCTGTGCCGCTAATCTTTCACGTTGCTCGAACAGCTGCGGGCAGGCGACTCAACTACGACAGAGACATCGCACACGGCAGTGCGGAGCGTCTCCGGTTCAGTAGGGCGGTAGGGAGTCGCGACATGATTGATGTTGCTCGGCAGCACCAACAATTTTGGTGGCTAGTTGAAGGAGGGAAGGATTCGTCGTCGAATTCCTCCAGTACTTGGTAGCTTCATGTGAAGCAAAGTGGGTCGCCGGCTTACATAGTTTTAAGTACGAGTAAGTTAGATTTAAGAAAAAAAAAATATATAAAAATAAAAAAACTTAATAAAAATAAAAAATGACTAAAAAAATGTATATATATATATGTGTGTACGTATTAGATGCAAGTAGGTTAAGCAGATTAAGATATATTTTTAAGTAGTCTGTAAGTTTTTAGTTTTAGGTTTTTATAATTAATTAAAATGCCCATATACTAAGTTTTTGCTTAAAATCTATTTTCTTAGTTTTAGTTTTAACACGTAAGTCTAAAATTAAATATAAACTGTAATATACGTCGAAAGACTTAGTTTAAGTGTTAGGTTTAACTTAGAGTGCCCGCATGGGGCCATTAAGTTAGTATAAGATTATTTGTACATTATTTAAGCTAATTTTTAAGCATTTTTTTGTCTAGCATGTAAGAGTAAATTAATTAAGAAAATAAAAACGCATTTAAACTGAAACTGAATTGAACTGGAACTCTCTTATGGCAACTGTTTTCCTCTGGTTTGGTTTGATCCCATCTGCAGTTCCGTAGTGCCCTAGGAACCCCAGGTTGGTTTTCAGAAAGGCGCACTTCTTCATGTTGAGGGTTAGTCCAGACTCCTTTAGCACATTGAGGAACCGTTTTAACTTCTGCAAGCCCTCGTCTACTGTTTTGCTTGGAATGATTATATCGTCAAGGTAGACGGCGATATCCTCTCTGGGCATGCGGGCTTTGACTTGATTCATTTACGCCGGAAATGCAGATGGGGCTAACACTTGGGTGAAAGAGAAGATATTATCCACTTCATGGGGAAATGTCCTATTTTAAGGAAAATAAGAAGGAACACTTTGGGATCCAGTTTTTTGACGGAAAACTAAGTTAAAAAACTATACCAAGACTGCAATCTGGCTCTAACCTATAGGGACCGTAC
Source organism: Volucella zonaria (assembly GCA_963966105.1). NCBI lineage: Eukaryota > Metazoa > Arthropoda > Insecta > Diptera > Syrphidae > Volucella > Volucella zonaria. Next base: position 58,205,474 of record OZ014532.1, on the reverse strand, counting down.
AATTAGCGAAAGTTTTTAAATTTCAAGAATCCTATTTTATGAAGTTCTATATTAGTCAATATAAAGTAATTATCGCATCTGTTTTGATGAAGCATTCAATTTTCAAAGTATTATTATGCGTAAAAAATTATGTTTTGTCAACTTGGCAGACGGCAGGAAAGCCAAGCTTTGTTTTTTTTTAATTTTTTTGTTTTATAAACTATATTACGACATTTAATGATTGCCAAATAAAAATCTAATTAAATTACAACGAAAAAAAAATAGTAAAACTATAAGAGTGAATAAAAGAATAAATACATAAATGATAAATACAAAAAGACATATAAATGAATAAATTGATTGACGAATCAATTAATAAATAAATAAATTAATAAATATATGTATAAATAAATGTACAAGTAAACAAATTTATAAATTAAAAAGAAAAAAAATTAAAAAGATAATTTTCTGAATGGTTGCATCTGCTCATAAATGTGAAGTGATGCCACGGGGGATCAAGCATCATTTTTAATAATTTATTTTGTGACACTTGTAACATTATTGAGCACAATTACCCCAAACCTGGCACCCGTGCAAGAAAATTGGTTGGAAAATTACTTTTTGAATTATCGTTTTGCTTCCAATTGACAATAATGATTTCCTGTTTACAAAATGATATCATACCTTATTTTATTGAGAGTTTGTGCGTTATATTCCTTAAAAGTTAACCTTGAGTCAAGGTCTATACCTAAATAGCTTACGGAGGGCTTCCAAAGAATTTGTTGTCCATTAATTGTAAAATGGTCGGCCGAGGGAAAGCAAGACTTTATTTTTCGTGAAAAAAAGGATCACTTACATCTTTTCGATTTTACCTTTATTTTTCACTCTTTATAATATTCAATCAATATTTTCGTCGCATTTAATAAATTCAATTCTATATCGAGACAGAGTTCATGCGACGAAAATATTGCGGTGTCGTCATCCGATTCAAATTCGGTTAGAAGTGAGAAATCAGACGTACACACGTTATACAATATTGGTCCCATACTTGAGGCACACCAGTTGGAGAATTAATTAAATCAGATGCGCTGTTACCAACATGCACACTAAACCATCGATTTAACAAAAGACTTTGGACAATGTTGCATAAAAAAGCGGAAAAATTTAGATCTAACTACATTCGACTCTAAAAATCGGTTTCTTTGTATTCTAGCTGAATTCAAAGACCTTACGGGATTCAATGCCTTTGATGAACTACGCCACGATCACGACAACGCATCATGTCGAGACGAAAGGTCCTCCCGTGTGCGCTCGCCCACGCAGTTTGGACGCGGAGAAGCTGAGAAGGGAATTTGTCGACCCTCCAAAAGCAGCTGGGCATGTCCTTTGCACATGGTCCGCAAAGTGAGCGGAGATTTGCGACCGTGCGGCGACTACCGTGCACTCAATGCAATGACGAAGCCGGATCGCTACCCAATTCCGCTGATTCAGGATTGTTCCCACATTCTGCATGGACGAACAATTTTTTCAACAATCGAGTTGCAGCGAGTCTTCCACCAAATACTCGAGTCAGTCGATGTTCCGAAATCGGCCATTATCACTCCATTTGGCCTATTCAAGTTCGTTTATATGACACTCCGCAAACCTTCCAGCGTCATATAACCATGAAGTGTTAAGGGGCCTTGAGGACCTTGCATTTTCCTATCAGGATGACAACTGCGTCGCTTCAGTAAACGAGAAAGAACATCAACATAATCTTCGCCAAGTTTTCCAAAGGTTGAGCGACTACGGAATAACAATAAATGCCTCGAAGTATGTGTTCGGAAAAAACAAAGTGCGATTCCTCGGCCACAAAATCAACAGCGAGGACATCCAACCGCTTGACGAGAAGGTCAAGGTGATCCAGGACTTCGATCTGCCAACAAAAGCGAGGAATCTCAAGAGCTTTTTGGCAATTATAAACTTTTATCGACAGTTCCTTCCCAACGCCATCAGTAACCTAGCCATACTACAGAGTCTCATGAAGGGAAATAGAAAGAATAATCCTGCGCCAATTGTCTGGACTCCGGAAGCAGAAGCGACATTTCAACGGTGCAAAGCAGATTTGGCGAACCCTACGCTTTTGACCCACCAGGTCGTCAACGCATCCCTGTTCCTCAGTACAGACGCCTCAGATATCGCAGTTGGCGCGGCCCTTCACCAAATCGTCGATGGAGTGGCAAAGCCCTTGGGGTTTTACTCCAAAAAGTTGACCGAGACGCAGAAGGGGTACAGTACATATGACCGCGAGCTCTTAACTATTTTTATGGGCGTGAAGTAATTTCACCATCTAGTCGAAGGGCGAAAGTTCACCATACACACGGATCATAAGCAAAAACTGGACAGGTCATAAGTTTCTCCACATCCTTTTGACCAGGATACCATCGCATCCGAGCAATCAAGTAATGAAGAAATTCGAAAGCTTCTAGATGCATGTAAATTTCGTTGGCATTCGCGAACTGTCAAGCTGCTTTCAATTCCAGAAACCAAATCACAGGTCTATTGCGACGATTCCATCAATCGAGTGCGACCTATAGTACCGAAATCTTTACGGATGTCTGTAATGAACCGCTTACACGGCTCGTCACATCCTGGGGTCAAGGCAACTACAAGGTTGATCTCAAAACGATACGTGTGGCCAGAAATCCGCAAGAGATTTGCCAATTTGTCAAGTGTAGGACTAAGATAAAAGTATAAACTATGACAACTGGGTTACAACTGTGTTTTATTAATTTTCGAGCGGTTCCTTATATAAGCCATAGATGATACATAAAAGTGGTAATACATAATTTGGTAGTGAGAGTAGCAAGAGTCACAGCAGTTTTTATTTCTCTTTCTCTTTTAACTAATTATGTGTGTATGCCTTTGTAAATATAAAGCCTACATAAGCTGATCCACGAACACATCCCAGAATAGGGAGAAACGGGATGCTGCCAATCATCAGGAAACGAATACATGCCCTCTAGTTATATGTTGCGCCATCTACATATAATTCAAATCGTTTGTAAATCTATCCTCACTTCTAAAAGTGAACTAAATTATACGCACTTTTGATTTTGTTTTTGTTTCGTGTGGAAAAGTGGCTAAGCACTTCTGAATAAAACACGCCTAATATACATAATTTCCAAGTTGTGCAAGTAGAAGCTTTAGTGGTACCGCAGATCTGTATTGATGTTCTTGAAACTCGCCATTTATATGCGTAGTGATGTAGCTTACCAAATTCCACCACAATGTAGATAGTCCCTGTTCCAGTCCGGAATTCAATTTCATGTGATTAAAATTCCATCTCCGTAAGCAAATTAGCTCCAAACTGGACAGCAACTCGACCTTCCACGAGTTTGATGCGCTGTCTGACTCCATTCAAAGAACTGTATCCCTGTATCCTCATACTGAAATCGTGATTACGGGCGACTTCAATATACACAATTCTGGTTGGCTTCGACATTCTGGACAGACAACACCCGAACGACGGTGTGTTGAGATCTTCGCTGCGGAAAATAACTTAACCCAGCTTGTAAATGAGCCCACACGAATACCAGACGTTGACAGTCATACCGCCAACATCCTGGACTTGTTTTTAACTTCTCACCCTGACAAGTACTGCGTTGATGTGCTCTCCCCTCTAGGCTCGTCGGACCATTGTGTCATATCAGCTAAATTCTCGTTCACCCACCACACAGTTAGAGAAAAGATTCCTAAAAGAACCGTATGGCAATACGAGAAAGCCAATTGGAGCGGACTTAACAACTTCTTTAGGAATTTTAACTGGTCGTTATGTTTCCTCGATAACGACGTGGATGCCGCTGCTGACATGATCACAGAAACTATTCTCTTTGGAATGAGATGCTTTATCCCTCATAGGATGAAGAGTATCAAACCAAAAGAAAACGAATGGTATGACTCGAGCTGTAAAGAGGCTGTCAGGGTTAGAGAATTGTTTTTTCGGTCCTACAAGACCAACCCGACAGAGGAAAACCGAAAAAAGTTTAAACGAGCCAGAAATGACTGCAACGCCTTTCTTAAGCGTGTGAAATTCCAATATGACCAAAACCTGAGGCAAAAAATACTGCAATGTCCCAAAGGCAGTAAAAATTTTTGGTCATTCGGCAAAAACATTGGAAATTCTGCCTCTTCCTCCATCCCAACGCTCATTTACAATGACATTCCAGCTGTCAGCTCTTTGGACAAGGCTAATCTTCTTGCTGCACACTTTGCGGCTAGCTCAACACTCCCAGATTGTGCTTTGTTCCCGCTTACACTTGAGTGCGTCGAATCTACAATGGGACCAATCCACTTTCGCACTCGTGTTGTAGTAAGAGTACTTAGAGATCTCAACATGCATAAATCCGCTGGTATAGATGGTATATCTCCCCTTCTTCTGAAGAAGTGTTCTTCCACGCTGGCAAAACCACTGCGTACGCTTTTTCATCAATCCTAATCCTTAGGACACTTTACGAGCAGATGGAAAACAGCATTTGTCCAGCCCGTCCCTAAAAAAGGCGAATCTTCTTCTCTATCCTCCTACAGACCCATTGCACTTACGACCCTTCTGTCCAAAGTCATGGAAACCCTGATAAACCGTCAGCTCATGAAATATCTCGAAATACGAAAACTTCTCAATGACCGGCAATATGGTTTTCGTAGCAACTGGTGATTTGATGGCATGTCTCACCGAAAAGTGGAACCAAAGCGTACATCAATCTAGTGAAAGCAAGATAGTTGCACTTGATATTTCTAACGCATTTGACAGAGTTTGGCATCAGGCTCTCTTGTTGAAAATGCATGCTCTTGGGATCGATGACTCTCTTCTTCAATGGATTAGAAATTACCTTTCGGAACGTTCAATTCAAGTTGTCTTGGACGGTTTCAAGTCTGATATTCACAAAGGAAATGCTGGTGTGCCCTAGGACTCCGTTCTGTCTCCGATACTCTTTTTAATTTTCATTAATGATCTCTTGTCTGCCACTTCTATCCAATTTATTCCTCTGCTTCTCATATTGGTTCCCGGACTCACGCCCCTGCTCTTCGGCTGTAAGCTCATTAAATTCCGATACTAACAGCATAACCAATTGGGGAACTATCAACCGAGTGGAATTTAATGCTTCCAAAACTCAATGCTGTCTGCTGTCATTAAAGCGAAATTCAAATACCCAGCCATCATGCATGAATGGCACTTGCACCTTCGAAACCGATAAACTTTCCATTCTCTGTATTTGTGTCAGTCTAGGTTTCCTCAAGCGATGTAAGAAATATTTTACCCCCTCTGATCTGGCCTCAATATATAAGGCATTCATCCGCCCAAAACTGGAGTACAATGCCCACATCTGGTCAGGTGCTCTAGTAGGTGATACTAATATCACTCAAACAATGGACATCTTCGAAAAGCGACGTAATGTCTCGTAATGTTTTATCGCTATTTCCACCACCAGTGCTCCATTGAAGTGGCCAGTAGCATTCAGCCCGTTCAAACTTTCAACCGTAACACCCGTCTAGCTATGAATGCTCATCAGTATACCCTCAAGCCCATTTTCGGACGTACTCTAAAATATCGTGATTCTTCCCTAAGCCGTACAACTCGCTTATGGAATGCCCTGCCGACCTCTGTGTTTCCTGGTCGTTACAACTTGCAAACATTTAAAAACAATGTACATCGGTACCTGTCTTTTCTTCCTCCCTAAATTTCCTTCGCCTGCGCTGTGTACGCTGTGTAAAAAATTTCAGATTGGCCGACGATAAACACGTAGCAAGCATAAAAACGGCAAACTGACTCTGCATGCTAATTGGCGCAGATTTTTATTGGGACGTTGTGACCGGGTGGCAGAAAAAAATTGAGAAACATCTTAGCGATGTGGAAACGCTGTTCGGGTGGACTTTGCTTGCTCTTTAAATATTAAAGGACGTAGCAGAAAGGTTTGGGCAATTGATGTCCATTAAAAGTCAAAATAAACTGTTTAGATTTATTTTTATTGTTAAACTGGAAATAACACTCTTACATTAGTAGACAAGGAAAAATGCGTAGTTATTAATTTTGAGTCTCAGAACGAAGTAAAGTTGAGAAGAAGATTCTGATTTTCTCTCTATTTGTCGTCTGGTGCGCCATCTGCATATAAAACCTGTTACTAGTGGTGCTGAAGTCGTCACATGACTCCACCTCCAGTGACGAAATTACGATTTGCTTGTGTCGATGCCAACGTTCGACGAGTCCATTTGACGCTGGATGGTAGGGTGACGTGCCGATTCTTGACATCCATATGATGTTGGTTAGGGCGTTGAAAAGTCCTGACACGAATTGTGTTCCTTGGTCAGTAGTAAGCGATGCCGGAGAACCAAAGCGAGCAATCGAAGGAGTATAGAAAGCTGTGGCCACTGTGTCTGCAAACATGTCCCATGCCTTGGCAGAGTGGGAGGACGATCAGATCGATGTATATGTGCTCTGAAACTCCAATCGAATCAGGAATTAGTTTGGTGTGTTTATGTACCTTTGAACGTTGGCATTGGATGCAAGTGTTTGGCCAGATGTACTTTTGTCGTAGCTGCAAACTTGCTGTTCTGCCGCTGGGGTGAGAAAGACCATGGATAGATTCAAAGGCCTTTCGCCGCAGAGAAGCTGGAATGTACAGCCGGATGGTACTGTTTGAGACGTCGCAGTAAATCTTCCAGTCGGGTGCCAGGGCAAGTTTCTTCAACTGAAGTGACGAGTTGTTCTGCTTCAGGATTGTCTTCAGTTCATCGTCCAGTAGTTGCTATAGGTGCAGTTCTCGCAAGTCGAATTCTTTTGGCATGGTTATCGCATTCAGTCGTGATAATGCGTCTGCTACAGAATTTTCTACGCCGGGAAGGTAGACAATGTCGGTCGTGTACTGGGAGATGTAATCCAGTTGTCTTAAATGACGCTGTGGTGACTTGTCCGAGTGCGGTTGGAACGCATATACAAGAGGCTTGTGGTCCGTTTGCACGATGAAATTTCGACCACCCAGGATGTGCTTAAAAAAACGTATAGCAAGGTAGATCGCCAGCAATTCTCTATCGTAAATGCTATAGCAGGTTTGTGCACTAGATAGTTTGCACGAAAACAGACCGATTGGTTGATGTTGGTTGTTTCGGATCTGTTCCAGCTTGGCACCAACTGCGATGTCCGAGGCATCAGTAGTCAAAACTAGTGGAGCATTGGGGGTTATGTGAGTAAGCAACGTTGCCTGCTTGATGCTCTTCTTGCAATTCTCGAACGCTTCTTCCGCTTGAGAAGTCCAGGCAACGGGTCGTCTATCGTTTTTCTTGTAGCCTTTAATAAGTACGTTCAATGGTGCTTGCAAATGGGCACAATTTGAGATGTACCGACGATAATAGTTTACGACACCAAGAAATCGATGGAGTTCCATAACTGTTGATGGCTTCGGGTAGTTGGAAATGGCCTCAACTCTCGCTTCAGGTGGTCTGCAGCTCGCTTGGTTGATGGTGTGTCCGAGATAAGGGTCTTTGGGACTTCCCAAAGACGCATTTTTTTAAGTTTATTATTAGACCATGTTCTTGGAGGCGTTGCAAAACTTGACGATCGTGTTGGAGATGTTGCTTTTCTGAATCGGAAGCGATGAGGATGTCGTCTATGTAGCAGAAGGCAAAATCAAATCTGCGAAGAACCATGCCCATGTATCTTTGGAAAGTTTGTGTCGCGTTCTTTAGTCCAAAAGGCCGAACGGTGTTGTCACTGCAGTCTTTTGGATATCCTCAGGTGCCATTGGAATCTGGTAGTAAGCTTTGTCCAGGTTCAAAATCGAAAAACAGGATTTGTTGTTAAGTTTTTCGGTGTGGAATCGGGTAGCTATCAAGCTGAGTTTGGGCATTTAGCCGACGATAGTCACCGCAACATCTCCATTCACCTGTCCTTGTTTCCACTAGGTGAATTGGGCTCGCCCAAGGACTACTTGATGTTCGGCAGTAGCCCTTTTTAAGGAAGTCCTCAAAATCCGCTTTGGCCTGCTTCAGTTTGTCGCCGGAAAGTCTTCGTGGTCGTTTGGCTATTGGCTGACCTGTCTGTGGTGCGTTCGTATTGGAACTGCGTTAGTCACCGTTGGCCAGGATGAAGTGGTTCACTAGACTGACATATGGTTCAGGTCCGTTGATGGATAGCAGGTCTGGTGACGTCTATAGAGTGAACTTCCCCAGCAACAGAAAGTGATGTAGTCTTGTCGATAACGCGTTTGGCTCTCAAGTCGATGACCAGTTCGAAGTGTGCGAATAGGTCTTGCCTAATTATTGGTGTCTTAACATCTGCCAAAGTGAACGGCCAAGTAAATGCTCTTCGAAGACCAAGATTGAGGGTGAGGATCTGCTTCCCGTAGGTGTGGATGGGAGAGTTGTTTATTGCCAACAGTGTTGATTCTCCTCTGTTGTTTTTGCAATCTCTGGGACGAGGCAAGACGCTTATTGTTGAACCCGAATCGATAAGAAACTTTTGGCTTGATTCCTTATCGAACACATAAAGGCGGCATTCCCTGTTGAATTTCGGCCTGTTGTCAACCGCCTTAGGTAACAACAGACTTATTCGTTTTTTTTGGGGGTAAGTGCAAGGTGTTCTACACTTACGAGCGTTCTCACCAAACTTTTTGTGGAAGAAGCAGATTGATACACTTCGTTCCCTGGACCTGATTTTGGATCTGTCTCTGGACTGCGTACGGGATCTGCTTTGCGAGTTGTCGGTTTTGAGTTTCTGTGCGAGAGCTGCCGTGGTCGTGGTCGTTTTGCCCATCTTCGCGTACCTCGGTCGAATATACCGTGTTGGTTGTCATATTATCCATTATTTTATCTGCGATCTCTGCTAGTGCCGTGAGGTCGATATGCTGACTGGCAGAGAGGATACCACGCAGGTGGTTCGGCAACCTCGTCATCCAAATCGTGGACAGCATCTCGTCTGGAACGTTCTCCCCAGCTAGTCTTCTCATCTCCCTCAGGAGGCTTGACGGACGTTTGTCACCGAGCTCCAGTGAAGTCATGAGCCGATTGAGCTGCCTTTCCTTGGACTCTGTAAACCTCGAAATCAACTGATTTTTAAAAGAAATGTACTTATCTTTGTCTGGAGGTTTTTGTACAAGGTCTGACACCTCGTTTAAAACCTCCGAGTCCAGCGAAGCAATGATTGCATTAAAACGGCTGCTCTCTGAGATAATTCTGTTGTTGTGGAATTGTGCTTCGATTTGCATAAACCAAAGAGCTCGGTTGATTTTCCAGAACAGGGAAATTCTTAAATTTCTGAGTGCAGCAACCTCTAAAAGTTCTTCTGGTGTGTCTCTGGCTGATTGATGAGCTGCAGCTGGTGGAGAAGCACTGTTTTCAGACACCGAACTCGCGGGGTTCGCCATGACAAAAAAAAATTAAAACGCAATTAACACTTCGGAGGGTTATTATCAAATGAAATTTACTAATCACGTCGGGGCCACCACTTTGGGCAATTGATGTCCATTAAAAGTCAAAGTAGACTGGAAATAACACTCTTAAATTAGGAGACAAGGAAAAATGCGTAGTTATTAATTTTGAGTCTCAGAACGTAGTAAAGTTGAGAAGAAGATTCCGATTTTCTCTCTATTTGTCGCCTGGTGCGCCATCTGTATATAAAACCGGTTACTAGTGGTGCTGAAGTCGCCACAAAAGTTTCATTACTTGGTTCAAGTGTGCTATCTGTGGATAAGCTGTGTGATAGTGATGTGTCGACAATGTGGTCATTAGAATCGGTGGGCATTATAGGCGAATAGCAGGAAAAGATCTCACCGACGGAAGAGCTAAAGCAGAAGTGTATTCAATGTGTGGCCAATCGCTATCAAGCATCCTTACCATGGAAAGACGAATGTTCTACCTTCATAGGCGATCGGAATCAGGCTGTTACTCGTGTCGAGTCACTTGTCAAACGACTCTCAAAACATCCAGCTAAATTGCTAGAGTACGATGGGGCAATGCAGAACTTAGTAAAGCAGGGAATAGCAGAACCCGTCAACACACAATCATCTAAACGGATCTTTTATCTACCACATCATACTATATACTGTAAAAGTGAAGGCTGTAAATTAAAGAGTTTCTTTGTACAATATTTATCTATTTAATTTAATCGAGATAATTTAATTAAAATATTTATTACGCAAATTTTGTTTGTCCGTGGCACCCACTGCTCTTGAAGACCCCAGAAGAAAAAGAAACACAGAAAATGATTTTTGAGCATCGCCGGAAATTTCGTGGTGACAGCTGGTGGGTGCGTTCGTAGTAGTGAGTGCATTCACAGCAGCGGGTGCGTTCGTAGTACATTGGCTGCATTCAGCTGTGACTTTGTAGTGTTTTAAATGTGGTCGCCCCAAGGCGCCCCTCCTTTGCGGGTGGTGGTTTGATGGTCCTCCCAGATCTTGTTAATACCTCAGGATTCTTCGAACACACTGCTTGACGTAACGGTACTTCATTGTAAGAGGTTGGCTTTCCCTCAGAACTGTCTATTTTGTAGGCTGGTTTGAGACGCTGTACAGAGACGTGAACTTCTTTGTTTGGCAAGGCAACTTTGAATGTGTGTGGTTTGCGTTCGAGAACCGCGTAGGGTCCGGAATATGCGGGCTGCAAGGGGCGATGAACGGGATCGTTGCGGATGTAAACAGTCTTTAACGCCCTCGGGATTAACACAGGCATCGAGGTACGGCTGGAGAATGTTGGTGCAAGCCGTGGAATTGTCTCTCTCAAATCCTGTATGAAGCTAATAGGTTCTTTTGAAGTTTTATCTGCTTCAAAGAAATCTCCTGGGGCACGCAATTCGGTGCCGACCATCAGCTGTGCAGGCGTGGTGCCAGATTCGTTGACCATTGAGCGGAGTCCGCGGAGAACGACTGGTAGCGAAGTCACCCAACTCTCAGGGTTGTGTGCGGTCAGTGCTGCCTTTAGTAAGCGGTGCCAACGCTCCACCACCCCGTTTGCTTGAGGATGGTATGCCGTTGTGTGTATGCGTTTGCAGCCGAGCAGTTGGGAAAGGCGGTGAAACAAAGTAGATTCGTACTGACGACCTTAATCCGTGGTCAAGCGTTGAGGACAACCAAATTGTGCTACCCAGTTGAAGAGGAAAGCGTCCGCAACGGAGGGAGCAATGGTGTCGGCAGTTGGTAACTGAATCCGTTGCATGTTGGTAGGGGGCCGACGATGACAATATGCATGTGTTCTAGCCTATCAGCTGCTTCGAAAGTTCCTATATGCCTGTGTGCTTTGCTTCGCTGACAGTCATGGCAGCTCCGTGCCCACTTCCCGACGTCCTAGTTCATTCTGAGCCAGAAGAAACGAATTGCTATAGTTTTACGTGAGGCTCTTACCCCTGAGTGGCTGAATTTGTGAACGGTTTCAAAAGCGGTCCGCCTGAATGTCTTAGGTATGTAAGGGCGAGCTCGTCCAGAAGTTCTTTCGCAGACCATTTCTGTTTCGGTACCGGGAAGAACAAAGTGAGCGAAATTTAGTTTGTCACTCACCGATTTTAATTTTTCTAGCTCTGTGTCTGTCCTTTGTGCTTTGGCTATCGCTTCGTAGTCCATGGTTATCGGATTATCGATGGCTGCGATACGAGAGAGAGCATCTGCTGCAACGTTCTCTGATCGGTGGAGAATTGCGAGATATATTCCAGATATCGTTGTCGTTGAGGTGTTGCGAATGGCGAACGTCAACGGAGTGTGTCCCGTAAATATAGCACAAGGCCGTCCCTCGATGAAACGACGAAAGTACTCGATTGCCAACTTAATTGCTATTAACTCATGATCGAAAGTGCCATACTTCTTTTGCCGCTCTGACAAAGCCTTGGAGAAAAATCCCAGAGGTTTACATTTCCCATCGACGACTTGGAACAGTGCTGCTCCGACGGCAGTGTTTGAAGCGTCGGTGAAGAGGCGTAACTCGGAGTCTGGAAGGGGATGTGCCAACGTGACAGCTTCTGTAAGTGCTTGGCGACAGCGGAGGAAAGCTTCTTCGGATGATGGTGTCCAGTTAAGTGGTGTATTATCCCTTTTCCTTGAGCCATGAAGCATATTGCAGAGAAGTGCTTGATCGCACGCACCATATGGAATGATAAGCCTGAAGAAGTTGAGTGCGCCGAGGAAACGACGAAGTTCGGTAACGGTTGTGGTTTTGGAAATTCTGGTGGTCGAATACCCGTAGCATACACTTGATACCCCAAAAATGTTATTGTTCACACATTTCCCAGTTCAAGGTGATGCCGTTTCGATCGAGTCGTTTGAAGATCTCCTCCAGATGATTCGGTGTTTCTTTTGTGATTTTGAAGCTACTAGCATGTCATAGATGTAGGTGAAGACAAAGTCCAAGTCGCCGAAGATAGAGTCGAGGAAACGTTGTTGTGTTTGGGCGGCATTGCATAGCCCAAGTGTCATCCGCTCGAACTCGTATAACCCGAAAGGGGTTGTAATGGTGGTTTTCGTACGCCATTTGGTGCCATGGGGATTTGGTGATACGCGCGGGCCAGGTCAAGGTGAATTAGAAATACTTTGTCACCTTTGAGCACTGAAGTTTTGGCATTCTCCACTGGAAATCCATGAAACGAGACAGAAGATACCTGTCAGGAAGTATTACGGCGTTGAGGCATCTGTAGTCACCACACGGAAGAATTGTGCCGTCCTTCTTAGCGACAATGTGAAGGGGACTGGCCCACGGACTTCTCGAGGGTCTACAAATGCCTTCACTCACCATGCGTTGGAACTCTGCTTTAGCCAGCGTGTAGCACTTTGGTAGAAGCAGTCTTACACGACAGTAAACCGGTGCGTCGGTGGTTTCCAGATGTTGACGTGCTGAATGCTGTGGTGTTTAAAGTGCACAGAGCGGGCGAGTGATGACAGGACAGCGCTGAAGTAGGTTTGTTTAGACGTCCTCTTGGCATATAACGAGACCTCGTCGGATGACGTGAGAAGGCGGAACGAACTCAAAAAATCTGCTCCCAAGATTGAGTGCGGGATTGCGGCAGGAGTGAAGCTCCAGCGAAAATTGCGACCCATGCCAAAATCCAGAACGAGAGTTGTGGTACCGAAATTTTTTATGTGGGTGCCATTCACAGCTCGCAGTATTGTATTGTATTGTATTTGTAGGATCTTGGTGTAGTTTTGCTATGTTCTTGACTATTAGAGCTGATATGGCGGCTCCGCTATCTACGAGAAACCAGAAATTTTGTCGTGTAAAAACAGGCGATTTAACTTAGGTTGGTGATGGGCATTTCACTGCTTGTAAGTGCATGGTGATGACCACTTTTTGGCCTTTGAGCCGTATCGTCGATGGAACCAACAATGTCCGGAAATGGTGTTGAGTTGCCTGCCTCCTGACTTCTACCGTCCAATGCAAGCGCATTGGCAACACTTGCTGTTTGCCGGTGTGTAGCTCTGGCTTGGTTCTTCAGCTGATTTTCGATTGCGATTAACCTCTGCAGGATTGCTTTGATGTTTTCGTTGCCCGGATATGTGGTTGAAACTGGAGGTGGCAGCGCGTCAATTGATTTGGTTGAAGAAACGTGGCTTATGATTTTGTCGGCCACCTCAGCCAGTGTGTTGAGGTCACCCGAGACTAGAGAGAGTACCGCCCTCACGTGCAAAGGCAAACGAGATAGCCACATAACCTTTATAAGAGTGTCCGGAGTGCCAGAAGATCCGGAGAGGTCGCGGATGCTCCGAAAGAGCTGATATGGCTGCAAGTCGCCCAGGTCTAGGCCTGCTATGAGGCGTTGCATGCGCTGCTCCTCATTTTCTTCGTAGACCTTGATAAGCCGTTGTTTTACCTTGTATTTATTAGCAGCTGGCGGAGTGAAAATAATGTCAGAAATTTGTTCCAGATCCCTTCGATCAAGGTTGGCAATCACATATTGAAACTTCGTGTCGTCGTTTGGCTTCGAAACTGAAAGGATGGCTTCCAGTTGGGTGAACCAGAGGGAAGGTCTCTCGCACCAAAATTGGGGCAGACGTGCGCCACAGAGAGTTCCGATACGGTCACTCACTTTGAGTCGAAGGTGGTCTGGCTATCCGGCATGCTTTTTTGGTGTGGATGAATTCACAAACTTTCTTTCGTGTTTTTTTTTAGCATCGCCGGAAATTTCGTGGTGACAGCTGGTGGGTGCGTTCGTAGTACATTGGCTGCATTCAGCTGTGACTTTGTAGTGTTTTAAAGGTGGCCGCTACAATACAAAGAAGAAAGTGAATATCCCGCTTCTTAACAGCTTTCTTATAACAAACTTGCTAGCCGATATACCCCACATTTTGCTGAACTTTAGGATGGGACCTTATGCGCTTGTGGCCGACATTGAGAAGTGGTTTTTACAAGTATCACTGGCGCCAGAAAATCGTGACTCTCATGGATTTGTGTGGTTTTCCTCCTTAAGAGATCATCAAGAGCAAGATTTTAGAATGACGCGCTTTACATTTGGCGTCAATTGCAGTCCATTTCTTTTGTCAGAAACGCTGCAGTATCATCTACAACAGGAAGATAAAAGGTATCCGGATACATGCAAGATTCCGCTGAAAGGATTTTATACGCGCGATTTGGTGTTGAGCTTTAACACAGAGAGTGAAGGCCAGGTAATTTATAAAGAAACTACAGAGATAATGAAAAGACCTTCAATATCTTTGCAAAACTGGCATTTGAACAGCGAAAAGGTTCGTACTCAATTTAGCAATGGTGGTCAAGCTATTAAACAAAGGGTTCTGGGTCCTACCTGGTTTGTGCTTACGATGAACTGCAGGTGTCATTGCAGTCTTTTCAGAGCCTTAACCTCAATATGATTAAAGGAAGCAAAAGAAGTGTACTCCAGGCAATCGCTACGATTTATGATCCACTGGGTATTATATCCCCAACAGTTCTTAGATTGAAGGTCGTGTTCCAAGCCATATGGAAAAAGAATTTGAGCTGGGATGAGACTCTTCCACTAACCCTTTTGGCCGAATGGGATGAATACATCAAGAATGTAAATCAACTGAGAAACATGTCCATTCCGAGGTCAGTGCTACCATTTTTATGTACAAGCGCTATAGATTTACACATTTTTGCGGACGCAAGCCCAAAGGGTTATGGGGCTGTAAAAAGCCTTAACGTTACCCCCTTCCGTTAACGATTCCTTTTTTTGCGCTAAGTGCAGGGTTACGCCCGTTGAAGGAAGATAAAGACGCTGAACTGTCTCTTCCGAAGTTAGAGCTTACAGTAACTTTAATAACAGCGCGGTTATGTTCATTTTTAAGGCAGTCATTGAAGGTCAAAATTAAACAGTTTTTCTTGTGGTCTGATTCCAAGATTGCACTAATTAGATCACGGGAAAATCACAACGTTGGAAGCTATATGTGCAAAGTCGTTAAGTTAAAGAATTCAAAGGATTGGAATCACTGCAGCGGGAAGGATAATCCGGCAGATTTCTTAACTCGTGGGGTATCTGGCGGCAAACTACAAAATTCTCCAATGTGGCTTCAAGGTCCGAGGTGGTTGAGCGAGTTGTTAGAAGAGAAATATCACTTTAATCTTTAGCGGCAACCAGAGTTTCAAACTGTTCTTCTGGCAGAAGTTGAAGTTCATATAGCTGTAGAACCTGTGCTCAACTACAACAATTGTAGTACCTGTGAGAGACTGCTAAGGGTAACAGCGTGGTTGCACCGTTTCGTTGGAACGTGTCAAAAGAAATCTAAATCGACTTGCTGGCAAATAAATACATTTACTAACGAAATCCAGCATTTACAGAAAGGGAAACCTGTACCCGGCAATTCACGAATTGAATTGGAATTGTGTCCTTTTTTGGATAACGAAGGCGTACTGAGAGTTGGAGGTCGCTTACAACACCTAGACGACAGTTATGATGTTAAACACCCGAAAATTCTCCCACCAGACTCACCAATCACCATGTTGCTCATTTCTGATATCCACTTAAGAACGCTTCATGGAGGCGTAAGCGTAGTACTAACTAAATTACGCGAAGAATTTTGGGTCACAAGAGCTCGACAATATATAAAGCAGTGCAGCGTTTGCGAGAAACTATTTGGACGTCCAGCCACTCGACCACTGTTTTACATGACCGACTCTAGTGGGGCTATGCATAAGGCTTACATGATGATACTTAGAGATGGTCAACAACTTAAGTACAGACAGATGTCTAATGACAATACGACGATTCATGTCACGGCGAGGGGTACCCACAACAATATTCTCAGATAACGCCAAAACTTTTCGTAGAGTTGCACAAGAATCAAATGTTGCTGGTACATTAGATGAAGACGCTGAAGACTTTTGGAAGCGGCTGATTAGACCTACCAGGAACACCTTAACGACAGTGGTTGGAAGGGCCAAACTAAGTTTCGACAGTCCTTGACAGTCGTGAACGACCGACCACTCTCATACGTTTCATCCGACCCTAAGGATTTAATACCGCTTTCTCCATCGAAATTTTGAATTCTATATTGTCGATCTGACAAAGGAGTAGATGTGGCATCTGATGCAGATCTTTATATCCAGGAGCTATGGAAACAGAGAATCAAGTATACGATTATGCTGTGGAGATGCTGGCGAGCTGAGTACTTGCAGACGTTACGACTCTTTCATACAAACCGTTCAGCATAGTCACCACCCCTTAAAGAAGGTGAAGGTGATGTAGTCATAGTTTTTGACAGTGCAAGGCCTAGAATTCATTGGAAGCTAGCCATAATGGGGAAAGTCTTCATCGGCAGAGATGGTAAAGTCCACTCCTGCGAAATCCGTTGTGATGGCAAGATCTTCACGAGACACATTCAACTCTTCGACCCATTGGAGCTTTTGAGTTTCGGTCCGGTGGAAGGTGTTAAAAATTTAATGTAAGGGCACAAACATACATTTTTTCTTTTTCCCTTTCTCCGCCTTAATCATGCCAGCTAACTGAATTTCTCCAAGATTATTTGTCTTTGTTAAATGCAAGTTTAGTTCTTCCTTCAAATCCGTTTCAACGGCTATACGACTTTTTTTGAGAGGCCGAACAGTGCACGTGCAGATCTGAAGGTCGTTATCCTTTAATCGATTGCCACGGTCGACAACAGTGAATTCGTAATTATCCGAGGCTATTAGCTGGTCCGTCCGCATTTGATTGCTGCGTTGCTGACCTAATTCAAGTATTAAGAAGGCCAACTTTACAATTTGTAACATTTTTTGCTCGCTCTCGAAACCGTCGCCGTGGGAGTCCGATCACATGTACAGATTTCGAATAGACTCATTAGGTGTTGGTGTGCCTCAGGCTCATCTTTGGCATTAGATTGACTGAATATGATTCCAAGCATGGAAACGACCTGCGGCAATACTCAATAAACCGTTACCAGGCAGCCATCTGTATCCGAAATCTATACTTGTGTTTTGATACATGAATAATATTTAGGTAAAGGTGTTTGTTGGAGGAGACCATTTATTATAATGATCAATTCCAATGATTCTTGTTGTGTTTCATAAATCTGTGTGACACACCTTTGACATGCGAGAGTCAACATCACGTTGTCTATCAAGATAAATTAATTCTTTCTTAGCGCTGTTGGGGTCTTCAAACCCCGTATTTATGCCATCTGTAAAATGGTAAAAATCTTTAAATTTTTAGAAATCAATACAAGCAATGCCACAATTTCTAGGAGTGGGCGTAACCCATTCAAAGACTCACATTTTTATCTCAGTTTCAGTTAAAGTTTTTAAAGCTCCAATGCCATTAAAAAGATGCACCCCAATCGAAATCATGATTGAGATTAAAATCAAATGAATTAATAATAAAATTAATTGAAATGGTAAAAATATAAATCATTGGCAGCGGCAAATCTGCCACTGGCAGGCGTTAAAAATTCGGTTGCAATCAACCTATCAAAGATACGAGTATTTATTAAAACCACGCGATGAGTCCACAATGAAACGCTGCAGCTGTTACTTTCAATTGAATTTTCATTCAAACCAAAATATCATGGATACTACATATTGTACCTATTTTTAATTTTTTTTTTTATATTTTTATTATATAGCAGATCAGATGTCAAATCAAATCCGCATCACAGCCTCTAGAGCCATCAAAAATCGTGTTGATTACCGATGTGTGTACGAGTATTTCGAAAAATGTAATTGCCATCATCGCATCTGATTATTATCATTTCGAGTATTCGGATACGACTGAGTATCTACTCTTACTCGTATTGTGTGCACTTGTCATGCGAATAAAAATAAAAAAAAAATCAGTAAATTGTATTTTATTTTCAATTTCGATTTCAATTGCCTCAATTTGGCTTCCGTTGGATGCAGTAAAATACCCATTGTCGTGTAGATAACAAAATTTCCATAAAACTCTGAAACGTCGGAACAATGTCGTTATCGTTAAGCGCACCTGCTAACAATGGGCCCCCATCCATAAATATCTATCAGCACTCGAATTTGTATCTACATTTGTGAATTATTGTTAAATAAACTCGGCCCAGACAAATTCCTAACTATAAACACATTTTCAAGCGCAACAATGGCAAACATTTAACAAAAAAAAAATAAAAAAAATAAAAAAACGCTTCGAGAATTCATCTGATGTATCAAATAAGAATCTCCCACCACCACAGATGTTATAGCACAACAACTTCGTAATACCGCATTTGCGATAAATTATAATGATTGGGATTTAAATGACGAGCCCAGGTACGACTGGGGTACGAGTACCTGGAAAAGTCATCATAATCGGCTGCTGGGAATTGGCAGAAGTTGCAAAGGAATAACCCGAACTTGATTTAGCTGAAAAAAAAAAAACAATAACTGCGCAAGTGGCACAATGACAAATCTGTTCTTACTGCCAGGTAAATATCAAAACTTGTCGGGTAAATCCCTCGCTTTATTGATTTGAATATCGGGAAAATGATTTGGTGGAATTGCTGGCCGAATTCTGGACTTTTTAATTTGTGATTTTTATTTATTGCAAAATGACGAAAACCGGCTATAATATGTACTCGTATTATAGTCACATGTCCACATAGCATTGACTTGCTTACCAATGGTGGAAGTAAAATCGATCAACCTCCTTTCATCTCACGTATTCGTGTACTCTTTCACCCTGTTAAGGCGCCTCTGATGAAGTAGCCTCTTGAAATACACTAAAACCGCTGAAGTTGCACCTCCTCAAAGCCAATTGCAAACCCCAATTCACCGACTATGTCGGCAGCTACATCCACATCAGGATACTAAGACCAAACACAAGGTCCAGACACTTTCTTTGATCTACAATATAATATCCCTTACTATCTGCAATTCAAGTACAATACCAAATATCACATGACAACAACGTAGTCCTCATTCAGGGATCATGGAAGGAAAAATATTGTCAAAGACTGGAGTGACTTCATTTGGTGGGCACTGACCGATATCTTACTCACTTATTTACTTAGGCGGCATTACAGTCCGGGGTGGACCTGGGCCTCAACCAATAAACCTCTCCAATTAGAGCGGTCTTTGGTGAACTACCTCCAGTTGCGTACTCCATGTTGGTTGAGGTCCCATTCCACTTGCGCGCGCCACCTTAAGTGAGGCTTTTTACTTCTTTTTTTTACTTTTAAATTCATTTTTATTATTTCTTTCATTATTAACATACTTACATTCTAGACAAAAATGATTAAATCTAATTTAACAATTTTAGTTACTTATTCTAGCTTACTGACTCTTACCGAACGCTCTAAACTTAACAATTGCCTTTCGACCTTAAAAAACTATCTTACGGTTAATCTTATCTATCAGTTATAAATATGTGAAATTTCTAAGAAAAGTTTTAGAAAAACTTAGAAACCATATCTTTTAAATTTAAAACTTAAAACTATGACCCTATTCTACTTAACCTACCTAAGCTACTTAACCTACCTTAACTATAATCGGGGTGGTGAGCACTCGTAGCCTCTCGCATCGAGTGGTCACCATACCAATTACGATTTCGGGCACCTATCATTCGTCAACATCGTGCACAAGCATCCCCGAGATCTAACCAATGCCATAAAGCATCGGTCACTTCTCAGCGGCTCCGCGTTATGTTAATGAACGTAGCCTCTCCACGAGATCCCCCTAACTATCCTTAATCTAACTTACAACTAAGAGGAGTGTGTTACCTTAGTAACGTACCGACCTAGGAAAGCGAGCCCCCCTCTCCCCTTCTAAAAGCCACCAGAATTCGGTGTACTGTTTCTCGGCATCGATCCGATCCCTGTCCGCATTCGTGGGACTAAAACGGAGGAGCTCCTGAGCATTGGCGTCATACCCGTCGTAGATGAGATGCTTGTCCCTCGCACCGCGGTGGCGGTGGTATATTACCGGGATACCATCCCTGCTTTGTATTAACCCTTTAGTGTCAATATGGAGAAATGCCTCTGGCGGGATAAAGCCTGATAGAAGGGTGCTCTAGTGGTACATTTCATTGATGTAATAAGCCCCAAAGATCAGGCTATTATCGTTGGTCATTGCTCGTGCAACGTGTCTTCGTATCACCTTAATCAGGAAATTGGCAATCCTATTCAGATTAGCCCCATCGTGAAGGACTTTGTTGGGATAATATTTTTTGTACTCTGATTCTGGTGTTCTGTACAAGCCGAGACAGGTTCTAAGACACTCCCGTTCAAACATCCGAATCCTTTCTATCTGATACGGCGCTACATTGAACCACACGGGGCAACCATACGCGATGACTGGCCTGATTAGGGCCACGTAGCATATGACCTTCACCCTGGAGACAAGTTGACAGATACCAAGGTATCTCACTACGCTTCTCACCGCTAATGGCAGTCCGTGCTGTCCAATGATGACCAAATTTCACCAGTTATATCTGGTATCCCTAGAAGCCCATCTCAATGGAGTTCTAAACAACATTGTTTCCGACTTTTGAAAATTGATTTTCAATTTCCAATCGTCGCAATACGCCTTAATATGATCAAAGTCACGTAGCAAAAGGGTGTTAATGACTTCGATTTTTGGACCTGATCTGTACGCCACTAAATCGTCTGCGTACGCTATGGAATGATTGAGGGAACCTACTAGATCACTTGCGTAAATGTTAAACAGTATCGGAGAAATCACAGCCAACTGTTGTAAGCCGTTTTTAATGTCAAAGATCTCGCTCGAAATGACGTTGTTACATTTAACAACGAACTTCTTTCCCATAAGCATGTCGTAAATCATATATAGCAGGGGTTTCGGCATGCCCATCCTGGTCAGCTTATAGAAAAGCCCCTCTAACCATACGGTGTCGAAGGCCTTGTCAAAGTCAACGAGGCAGGCACCCGTACACTGGTTCTTGTCTTTATTCCATTGTATGTCGGAGACCAGCTTTGACGCAGCATGAATAGTGTCATGCCTCGCCCTAAAACCAAACTGATTTTCCGGAATTATATTATTTTCCTCAACCCACTTTAACAGCGCTCTATTTACCACTTTATCGAATACCTTGCTAATATTCGGAAGCAAACTAATTGACCGAAGATTAGCAGGGTTAGTTCTGACTTTGTCCCTTCTCGGGATTGGGTGTACCATAGCTGTTTTGCAATGCATCGGATAATATGCATTATTCAGTGCATTGTCGAATAGCGTAGTAAATATATCCACTGCTTCCAAGGGCAGGTGCCTTAATACGACATTTGGAATACCGTCCACTCCCGACGACTTTTTGTTTTTCAGAGACTCAAAGATGCACAGGAGTTCATCTTTTCGCACGAACAAATGCGAGGACACTCGTTCATCGGCGATGATGACGTTTGCCCCGTTTTCGTCACTGAATACAGTGAAACCGTGATTCTTGGATCGACAATTTTGAAGTTCGTTGCGCAGATAATAGTGACTTACGTAGGCCCTATTGTCAATGTCGTGATTGTAGTGAACTGGATGGTTCACCGTATACACGGCTTCGAAAAAAGCTCCCAGCAAATCCACTTTTTCCTGTGGGTCTTCGGCCACGAAAAGCCCGTCGCCTGAGTCGGCACTCTCTGGACTTATGCCAACGCTCAGTAGTGTCTGTCTGTTTTCTGTTTTTTTGTGGAATTCGGACACACTGAATATCATTGTGATCTTTCTTCCTGAACAATTTATTTATCTGCGGGAACATATTCGGAGGCGAGGCCTTCCCCTACTGCGTTGTCCTTCTGGATTAGAGTCTACATGTCCCAGCCATCTCAAACGCCCAATGCGCGGTTTTCTGACCAGGTCGATGTCGAGTTCATCGTTGAATCGTCTCCTCCGGTTGACGTTTCTGTCAATGCATAGGCGACCAAATATCTTACGCAGAATATTTCTATCAAAATGACTAAGGATATCTTCATCCGCTTTAGTAAGGGTCCATGCTTCGGAACCATAGAGCAGAACTGGGATTACGAGGGTCTTATGTAGAGTTTCCTTGGTTGTTCGGGAGTTGGCTTCTCGGTCCAACGAAACAGCGATTGGCACGCTTATTTTTCGTCTGATATCTGAAAATATGTCGTCTTCAGATGTGGCAGCAGAGCCGAGGTAGACAAAGTCCCTTACTACCTTAAAGTTATAGCTGTCGATTGTTACATTCTGGCCGATTCGTCGCTGTTGGGTGTCCCTTCTTGTTAGCAGCATATACTTTGTTTTGCCTTCGTTTTGTTTAGACCCACTTTTGATGCGTCTGTTCCTATACTCGCAAACGCACCAGTGACAGCTTGCCGTTATCAATATCGTCGGCGTATGCAAACAATTGAATAGACTTTTGAAAGATCTTACCTCATGAGTTGGCTTGTGAGTTTTGCATAAAGAAGTCACATGACCGCGCGTGGCTTTGCCTAAATCCAGCAGCGAGCTTTCTCCATCGTCATCCTGCACAAGCGGACGAGTTTGGCAGGGATGCCAAAACTAGACATAGCTCTGTATAGCTCTTCTCTGTAGATGCTGTCATATGCGGCTTTAGAATCGATAAAATGGTGGTGAGTATCGAACTGAATTTCTGCGGTTTTCTTCAGGATCTGCCGCAGTGTGAATATTTGGTCAATTGTGGACTAACCAGGCCTAAAATCGCACTGATGCGGTCTAATCAAATCGTTGACAAATGGTTTCAGGCGCTCGCACAATACAACAGACAAGAACTTATATGCGGTGTTTAGAAGACTGATACCTCTATAGTTGGCGCAGTTTAGAGGGTCTCCTGTCTTGTTAACCGGGCAAACGATGCTGAGGTTTTATTCATCAGGCATACATTCATCCGGCTAAATCTTGGAAATAGTCGGTGTACGAGTTTGATCTCTACCAGGTCATCTCCTGAGGCCGTCCGGCCCGGCGGCCTTGTTCGGCTTCAGTTTAGATATTGCTATCCTCACTTCATTTTGATCGGTTGGACGGAGTGCTTGGCTTGCATCATCAATATTGAATGGTTCGCTCTGCCTGACAGCGGAGTCTTCGCCGTTTAACAGTCTGCAGAAATGGTTTTTCCATATCCTCAGTCCCGACTGTGACTCTACTACAAGGTTTCCTTGTTCATTTCTACAGGTTTCCGTTCGAGTCTTATTACCCTGAATCGTTCTTTTTCACCTCTCTATTTCCTCAATAGCGCGCTTCTCATGATCTTCCTTTTTTCTCCGGTAAAGCCGATGTTCTTCCCTCCTCTTTTGCTCGTAGAGTTCATATGCCGCTCTTGTCCTTTTGTGCAGCGCCACAACATGTAGGCATATTGTTTCGCTGCATTTGCTTGCAGGCATTCTCCATCAAACCAGGGGTTTCGTTGGTGGGCGTAAGTTGTGGCATTTCTCATGGCTTCACGGCATCTAAGCCACAGGTCTGTAGCATTTGATGCTGGCTGCAAACAACTTCTCAAGAGGTTGAAGGATACGTGATCGGCATTGGTTCTGGCGGCTTGTTGCGATTGCCACCGTTCAACGTTAAGTCTGCTAATAGTATTTCGCCGTTGTTGTGACGTCTGGGATATTCGTAGACGTACCTTGGCTGCAACTAGGTAGTGGTCCGAGTCTATATTGGCCGCTCGGAATGTTCGGACATCTAAAATACTTGAGGAGTGCCTTACGTCAATCGCAACATGATCAATCTGGGTGACAGTTTGCTGATCTAGTGGCAGCCATGTTCTCTTGTGAATATTGAGGTGAGCAAACCGTGTGCTTGCCTATAGTAACGTTGCGTCCCGCAGAGAAATAGACTAGCCTATGTCCGTTTCCAGGCATTATGTCGTATATGCTATGTCTTCCGATTGTGCTACCAAATAGGAGTACGTAATTTCCAATTTTGGTATTAAAGTCGCCTGGGATGATTTTAACCTCGGACATTGCTCGTAGGTTTTGTCGAGTAGCTCGTAGAAACCTATTTTGGTAGCTTCGTCCTTTTCCTCTGTTGGGCGTGAGCGCATATAAAGCTGATGTTAGCGAATTTACCTTTGATACGGATTGTTGTAAGGCGTTCACTCACGTGTCGAAAGCTCAAGCCTTCTTGCCTAGGTCTGCGGATTACAAATAAATGCTGCTTACGTTCCCTATAGCAATCACCGTAGTAAACATCAAAGTTTTTCGTCTTTCTTTTGCCCAGCCCGTTGAATAGCACTTCCTGAATGGCGGTAGTGTCCTATAGCAGTCTAGGGCCTCCGCCAATTATTCGGCTGCATGCGGCCTGCTCAAGGTCCGAACATTCCACGTGCAGACCTGAAAGTCGTAGTCCTTTGTTCGTTTTGAAGGATCGTTAACAGTGGGTCCGTTCTTATTCGAGGCTATTGGTCGCTTCGTAACCATTACTTTTTTACGTGGTTGCGAGTGGTGTTAACACACTACCCCAAACCTGGAGGACCAGGCCCCTTTTTCTAACCCCTAGGACCAAATGAGCCAGACTAAATTCCAGAGCCAGTAACCCGCTGCGGTGATGTGAGTGCTGCCGTTGGACTTTATTAAGGGCTATAGACCTGGTATTCAAGTACATTGAAGCAGCCCATATAGAGATAGCACTAGTTCGACCTAACTGAAACTGTGGACACCACCGTTGTTTACATCCCTAGAATTCGTCCGCTTCCGCTCGGAAACTGGAGAAAGTGCCTTAGTGGGAAGGTACTCCTCCTCTCCCTCTGTCGTCTGCTGCCACCAACGACCTCCCACAAGGGTTGGTTACCCCATCTCCAGTCGAGATACTAGGCACCCAGAAGTCACCAACAATGAATGTAAAAAAACGACATTTCTACTTTCCGAGACCGTGCAGATCCAAACCCTTTCTTTGGTCGTTTCGGTTTCGACTACTTCCGATTCAGCTTCCACAGTGGGTCCAATTCGTTCAGAGGATCCTTGATTTCTTCTTTTTACAATATTTCGTTGTGATAGCCTGGGCTGTCGCCATTTGGTATGAAGTCATGATACCACGTTTGTTTAGAACGCCATTAGCATGACTGAGCACAATCTGCCTAGAGGGCTCCAAATTCGATGAGTCTTTCAAGGCATTCTGCCTCTGACTGCAAATACGATACAATAGATCAACGACATTAATTACAATAGAAGTGGACGCTTAGTTTCTGTAGCAACCATTGCGTATATTGCGGTGGCAATCTGTTCTGAATGCTCAGCGAGGCAATTTGTTATGAGCGGAGAATTGATTTTAAATTCAAAACTGCGCTGTTTGTGGCCCATGAGAACGTTTTGAGCAATGCCAAAAATTTGCGTTGGACAGCTCTTAGCCCAAGCTTTGATTTGATGAAAGACACAAGTCAAGGATTGCATTGGCTCCGTTTATAGAGAATTTCAGATTATACTCAGTGCAGTGGGAACGGTTAGTTTGCTTGACAATTTTTGCCGTAAAGTCGTCGAAATGCATTTCACTGTTTATATCTTGTGGCCAGAAAGGATCAAGAAGTTCATTTGGCGTGTGTAAGCAGACAATAGTCCTAGCTTTTTTGGACTGAATCGTAGACCAAAAATGTTTAAGGATTTTCTGTTGTGGGGTTTAGGCAATAATCAAGTTGGGGCAACCCGGTCCTAAGTCTTTTACATACTACTCGTAGGCGGGGTTGATGTAATCATCCGTTCTAGTCTCTAAGACAACTCGAACATGAACGCATGGAATGCAATCGTTTGAACGATTTTTTTCTGAGAAAAGTTTTCCTTTACCAGTTGTTCGTTTAGGTGACTCTTTATTCAGCAATTCATGTCGTTCCTTCCACTTGGTCTTAAGTGGTGTACTGCCATTCAGCATCTGCACAGTCAAAGTCTCAATTGTTTTTTCGAAACGCTCCAATTCTTTGTGAAATTATTTCGGTGTTTTTGCATCGGAAAATTGGTCAGTTTCGACTTTTTCCGTGTGAATGCTGGCAACAGGTCCTCCATTACTACGGACTGATACACTGTCCCAATCAAAGTTATGATCCAATGAGTAGAGATCTGAACTGATTTCAATTTGTGATTCGGGTAAAGTATGGTACAGGGCTGCTGCTGGGGTAATTGAAAAGTCGATGTCAGTTAGAAGGTCGAAATTTGAGGTTTGTTTTTTTGGCGGTCTCTCATTGAGATGGTGGATAAGCATCGGTTTCGGGATATTTTCAGTTGGTGTGGTGGCTAATGCGTACTCCTGCCTCCTTGTGGTTTGCGTAGAACCAGTCTGTTCGCTTCGCCTCAGCGTATAAGCTACAAAATTGTTTGGTGAATTTTTATATGAGAAAATTTATTTTACTGAAAACAACGTATTGTAAGACCAAAATTGTACGATTCCTAAACTTAACATCTAACTTATGCTAAAGCCATTGCATCACCAAACGCTTTTCAGGTATCCAGGTGCAATAGTACACTTCTGCTTGTTTGTCCATACAAAGTCAGCAGAACGTAGACGTGTACAAATTCAAGATGCGTATGCGTGGGAAACTTATTTTTGAAGCTTTCATAAAGGTATCGGCAGTTGAAGGAGTTACATCCCGAACTTGATGAACAAATGAGGACGTGCCGTTTAATTGTTATCCGTACGGGAAACTGAAGTAGCTCACATTGTTCAAGATAGTTGGTACTGGTTCGTTTCCGTTTGGCATTGCAGGTGGCAATTCTTCCTGCTTAGTGTGAGAAATAACAGCGTTACCCTGATCCTGAACGCTGATCTTGCTTGTGCTTCACAAGTCTATAGTAGTGCTTTTCAGTTGTCCAGTATGCCGAATAGCACCTGTGTACTCATACAATCCCGACTGTGGGTTGAAACTATATCCAGGGTGAGTGGACCACTACTGATAGTGTGTAAAGCTTGATTGGGATCTTGCACTGGAACTGGTTGCAGATACTGTTGGGTCACAGAGCTATATTTTAGATTTGCATTTTAGAATGCGTCTTGATTGTACTGAGGCTATTATGTGGTTGCTGCTTGGGACTGGTAATAATAGTTGGGCTGAGAAGTTTCCACTGCTGTCGATTGCACGGAAGTTTGATGCTGGTAAACTGAGGGATTCTGAGAAATAAATGCAAGCGGTGGTGTTATTTGTTGCTGATGCTGTTGTATGTAGAGCGAGTACATCATCGGATTTTGGGCAATCGATGCAGAAGATTGATAGGGTTGGGAATCTGCAATCGGCTGCTGTTGGCTTGACTGAGATAAATTGATATTGACATAGAGCGACTCATACGATGGAGATGCTAGGAGATGGGTTGTTGGAGAAGTTGAATATGCTATGCTTTGTTGAACACAAGGTGTAAAATACTGCGAATACGAGTGCATGCTTGAAGGAACTTGTGGAAATTGCTGAATCGATTGCTGATATCCGTAGTTATAGCCTTGCTGCTCATATCCAGGTGTCGCATGCAAATAGTTCTGCTGGAAGTACATCCGCAAATTATACGATGGTGCTGGAGTTCCGTGACGATTAACACTATAAAGCGGTGGTGGTTCTTCCGGCTCAACAGCTTGTGAATATGACTGAGCAGTTGGAGGATTCTTAGATCTCAAATGATTCGGGCGAATCGACGGAATGCATTGTGGATTTGAGTCACCTACAATTGTCACCTAAAATAGTTGTGGTATTGCACCTGTTTTGGAGATATTAGTCATTGCGGGTGCAGCATATCCTGTATGCGATCTTCATCTTGCATATCCTTTGCAGCTCGCACACGGGTTAATAACTTTTGTTCAGTACCGACCTGACCACCGACGACTAGTGCAGCGCGACAGCAGCACACTTAAAAAACTCGTGATATAGTTTCTTACAAATAAATAAATAAATAAATAAAAATATAACTAGCTGTGTGGTGCAGTGATTTGGAAAAAATTAATAGAAATCATAGTGCGGGCATTCCACATCTCCTATCCCTGGTCATGATCCTGTTCTCTGCATCCAGTCACTGCAGTTGCTGTATAACTCCAACATACGGCAAAAACAATGACTGAGTGCACGTAACAACCGATAGATAGCGGGTTGTGAGTGTGAATTTGGTTGGTGCACAGTTTCTTATTGTTGTACGGACATAACACCTACAGCAATTTGATTCGGTAAACCAATATCTGAATTTTCACTTGCCAGCCTTGCTTAGCGTTGCCGGTGTTTGTGTTTTTCGTGTTTGTTTTTTATAATGACTAGCAAATGTAGAGTGGACTTAGCAAACATACGCGGGCTAAAAAGGAATTACTTTTCTGCGTACGTCCACGTCTGTAATTACAGACCAGCTGTCTTGAGACTTAGTGAAACACAGGTCACACCTCTCAGATCACTCTGATATAAATCTGTCTGGCTACGAACTAGTGCCATTATTCTCTTTCCACCACGGTCTCGCCACTTACGTCCGTAGTGATGTAGCTTACCAAACTCCACCGGAATGTAATCCCTATTCCAACCCGGAATTCAATTTCCTATGGTTAAAATTCCACCTCCGCAATCAAATTATCCACAGCTGCTTAATTTACAAAAGCCCTAAACTGGGCGCCAATTCGACCTTTACGACGGTGTGCTGAGGAAAATAACTTGACCCAGCTTCTAACTGAGCGAATACCAGACGTTGCTAATCATACCGCCAACACCCTGGAGTTGTTTTTAACTTCTCACCCTGTTAAGTACACCGTTGATGTGCTCTCCCCTCTACGCTCGTGGGACCCTTGTGTCATATCAGCTAATTTCTGGTACACCCACCACTCAGTTAGAGAAAAGGCTCCTAAAAGCACCGTATGGCAATACGAGAAAGCCAATTGTAGCGGACTTAACAGCTTCTTTAGGAATTTTAACTGGTCGTTATGTTTCCTCAATAATAACGTGGATGACGCTGATTATATGACCACAGATACTATTCTCTTTGGAATGAGACCCTTTATCTCTCATCGGATGAAAAGTATCAAACCAAAAGAAAAGTACAACTCGAGCTGTAAAGCGGCTGTCAAGGTTAGAGAAATGTTTTTTCGGTCCTTCAAGACCAACCCAACAGAGGACTGCAACGTCTTTTTTAAGCATGTAAAATTCCAATACAACCAAAAACTGGGGCAAAAAATACTCCAATGTCCCAAAGGTAGTAAAAGCTTTTGGTCGTTCGTCAAAAACATCAGAAATTTGGCCTCATTCATCCTACATCCCAACGTTCATTTACAATGACACTTCAGCTGTCAGCTATTTGCGGCCAGCTCAACATTTCCAGATTGTGCTTTGTCTCTACACTTAAGTGCGTTGGATCTTCAATAGGGCGAATTCGAGTAGTAGCAAGGGTCCTTAAAGGTCTTAACATTCATAAATACGGTGGTCCAGATGGTATATCTCCCCTTCTTCTGAAGAGCTGTTCTGACGGGCTATTCAGCCCATCCCTAAAAAAGGCGAATCTGCTTCCCTCTCCTTCTCTCCTCCTATAGACCCAAATATTTCGATACACGAAAACTTCTTAGTGACCGGAAGTACGGTTTGATGGCATGCCTCACCGACAATTGAAACAAAAGCGTACTTCAATCTGGTGTAAGCAAGATAGTTGCACTTGATATTTCTAAGGCATTTGACAGAGTTTGGCATCAGGCTCTTTTGTCAAAAATGCGGGCTTTTGGGATCGACGACTCTCTTCTTCAATTGTTCAGAAATTACCTTTCGGAATGTTCAATTCAATGATGGTTTCAAGTCTGATATTCACAAAATAAATGCTGGTGTGCCCCAGGGCTCCGTTCTGTCTCCGACACTCTTTTTAATTTTCATTAATGATCTCTTGTCTGCTACTTCTAATCCAATATATTCCTTTGCTGATGACAGCACTCTCTGCTTT
Organism: Volucella zonaria; assembly: GCA_963966105.1. Classification (NCBI taxonomy): domain Eukaryota; kingdom Metazoa; phylum Arthropoda; class Insecta; order Diptera; family Syrphidae; genus Volucella; species Volucella zonaria. The sequence continues at coordinate 58,175,298 of OZ014532.1, read as the reverse complement.
TCATATTCGTTCCCGGACTCACGCCCCTGCTCTTCGGCTGTAGAACGGGAACGGCAGCGTATGTTAAGCTCATTAAATTCCGATATTAACAGCATCACCAACTGGAGAACTGTCAATAGAGTGGAATTTAATGCTTCCAAAAAACAATGCTGTCTGCTATCGTTAAACACTCAGCCATTGTCCATGACTGGCACTTTCATCGTCGCACTTTCCATTCTCGGCATGTGTGTAAATGACAACCTATCTTAGAATGACCACATATTCGATGTCACCAAAAATGCTACGAAATGTCTAGCTTTACTCAAGCAATGTAAGAAATATTTCACCCCCTCTGTCCAGGTCTCAATAAATGTATAAGGCGTTTATCCTCTCAAAAGTTAGAGTACAATGACCACATCTGGTCAGTTGCCCCTAAATCCTCTTTGCACCTGCTAGATAGGATCCAAGATCGTGCGCTAAACTCATAGATGATGCCAATATTACACAGTCATTGGACAGCCTCAAACACCGGCGTAACGTCTCCTGCCTCACCTTGTTGTTTAGATATTTTCGCCACCAGTGCTCCATAGAAATCGCTAGTAGCATTGCTCTTCTTCAAATTTTTAACCGTAACACTCGTCTCGGTTAGAATGCTTATCAGTGAACACTCATGCCCGCTTTCGGACGTACTCTGAAGTATCATGAATCATTCCTAAGCCGTACAACTCGCTTATGGAATACCTTGCCAAACTCTCCATTTCCTAGTCATTGTCACATTCAGTTATTTAAAACCAACGCACATCGGTACCTATCTTTATTTCCTACCTAATTTTTCTTCGCCCGGGCTGTCGGCAAACAATTTAAGGGTACTTTAACTTCTTACAGGTAGGATAGCTAAATATCGCCAATGATTGATCGGTTCTTAACCAACTGCCTCTACCGCGAGCATCGAACTTGCCGAGTTGTAGAGGCTGAGTAGGGTCAATGAATCTCGACAAAGTCCTGAAACCAAAGGATGCTCCCGCCCCCCTTCCCCGCCAACCATTCCTTTTCCACTGGGCTGGATCAAGGTGTCATACGACCCGTGCCGAAGATCCACCTGGCTGAGGGCCCAGCTTCTCCAAAAATAGCTCAGTCGCGAATGGAGTCTTCGGATACCTGGCGACCTCCGGATTAGCTAGCCTTATCTGTATATGGCGGATCTCTGTACAGATGGACAACCCTTTCTCCGCTACTCATGGGACCACATTATGGATAAACCAAACAAAACAAGCAAAACAAAACCCGAGGCCGAGAAGATGAGCTCTTGGGCACATCTTCAGAATCGGAGGATCTTAACAACACCGTGGTGGAGGCTACTCTGGAAAACTTTAGCAATGATTCGGTTTCTCCAGATTAATCTCCATCACTCTAAAAAGGCTTCGGCCGCACTCATTCTGCGTCTTTCAAAAAACGCAGAAGACATTATCCTAATCCTGGAACCATGGATTGTAGAAGGCGTGGTTCGTGGACTTAGGACACCCGTATACGTCCCGCTCTATACAAACGACAAAGGTAAGATCAGAACTTGTACATTAGTGAAACGTAGCCTTTGCACTTTTACTTCCTAATCTCAGCGACCCCGACTTAACCGTTGCCAGACTAGAGACAAAGGCTCCTACTGGCTAGCATCGGCATACCCTAGCCACGATCATGTGGGCCCTATCCCTTGTGAATACCTAGAGAGGGTAGTACTGGTATGGGGCAGCACCGACATCAATTACAGAGGTGAGTCACTTTTTGACTATATTATAAATACTAACCTCTTTATTTGCAATATTGGCAATGAGCCCACTTTTATAACCAGAAACCTACAGGAAGTGTAAGATATAACTCTTGTCTCCGACAGCATCACTCAAATGCTAATGAACTGGATGGTATCGTCTGAACACTCTTTTTCAGACCACAGATACATCCAATTCAGCCTGAATGATGCTCCTCCTAGTCAACCATCATTCCGGAACTACCAGAAAACTGATTGGCCAAAATAGAGAGGAATACTGTCGGAAACGCTATCCTCTGACCTATCAAGTCCCCCGCGTGACACCAATGAGTTTGACATGAAGGTCAGGGGTTTCACTCTGGCTCTCAATCAGGCTATGGCCGCTTCCTGCCTTCTTATTCAACCTAGAGGCAAGAAAATGCCACGTTCGTGGACATCAGTACTGTGACTGCTCAAAAACACTGCAGAAAACTTTTCAACTTAGCAAAGAGTACAAGAAAAGTGACTGACTGGGACTCATACAAAGAATCCCTCAAATTATACAAAAAAGAACTGAGGAAGGCGAAGCGATAATCCTGGAGGTCCTTCTGTCACAAAATCACGGAAACCTCTGAGGCATCACGGCTAAGAAAACTCCTCTCTACAAATCCTATGATGCCTAGCTGTTTGAAAAAAACCGATGGCTCTTGGACAAACTCAAGTGATGAATCACTATCTGCTCTTTCCAGATAGCTCTCAATTCGCGGTCAGTAGCAACCCAAACAGGTCAACTGCAACACAATGGTTGCTTTCTTAGACATAGAGGGTGCCTTCAACAATGTCAACACATCCGCAATCACGACTGCGCTGTCAACTCTGCAGGTAGACGACTCACTTGGGGAACTAATCAGTCTCATGCCAAAAAGCAGGATAAGCAACTCCAAACTGGGTGAGACTTCTGCTAAAAGATGCAAGGCGTTCCCTTCTCTGGAACTTAGTAGTAAATGAACTGCTGATATACCTGGAGGCGGGTGGTAGCAGAGTGATTGCCTATGCGGATGACGTTGCTATAGCCGTCTCAGGTAAGCATCTTAATACCATTAAAGAACTCCTTCAATTAAATCTCAATAGATTAACCCGTTGGGCAGATCGCTGTGGATTGGGAATAAACCCCCATAAAACTGATCTTGTCCTCTTTTCCAGGAAATACAAAATTCCAACTGTAGACCCTCCTTCAATAAACGGTACCAGTTTAGTATTTTCCGATATAGCAAAATATCTGGGTCTCATTTTTGACAGAAAACTAAACTGGAAACCTAACATTCCAGAAAGAGTCAATAAAGCTACAATAGCTTTATTCTCTTGGAAAAAAACCATTGGGAATAAATGGGGCTTTCAACTCCGGATAACCCACTGGCTGTACATCTCGGTCATAAGACCGATACTTACTTACGGGATGATAGTCTGGTGGACGGCCTTAGAAAGCATGTCTATGCATAAGCGGAGCATTGCGGTCTACCCCCTCTGCGGCATTAGACATTCTGCTTCATTTAACACCCCTCGATATTTTCAGCGACTAAACAGTGGATAAATAATCTATTTGGCCACGCCAGTATTCTTAATACATTAGGAATCCCCACAGAGAACATCGATTACACCACACCTGAACTTTGGTTCGACAAAAACTTCCATGTAAGCTTCCCCTCTAGATCCTTCTGGGAAGAAGACGCTTTCATGGAGGACAAGCCAATCCATCTCTACACGGATGGATCTAAAACCAATAGCGGGGTTGGTGGTGGTGTTTTCTCAGATATGCTAAATCTAAGCCTCTCATTCCGTCTTCCAAATCACTGCAGCGTGTTCCAGGCGGAAATTTTGGCGATTAAAGGAGCTCTGTCCTGGCTGAAGAAAAACGTGATATCTGCAAAGGATACCCGCATCTTTTCGGATAGTCAAGCCGCTATCAAACCCCTGGACTCAGTCGCATTAAATTCTAAAACTGTCCCTTGAATGCCGATCATCTCTTATGAAGATGGCAGAGCAGTTCAACATTCACCTCTGTTGGGTGCCGTTCCAGGGAACTGTAGAGCCGATGAACTCGCCAAAATTGGAACCACTCTGCCTATTCTAACTGAAAACGGTAGCATAGGTATCCCAATCGCTGCGTGCAAATTAATATTAAAGCTGGATGCCAATAAAAGAACAGACCGTAAGTGGACTGTTGGACCAACATGTTTAGCGACCAAACAGATCTGGCCAAAACTGGATCTGTATCGCCCTATGTGTCTGATCGTTCTAAATAAGTAACATCTCAGCGCGATCATAGGTGTCATCACTGGACATTGCCTCATAGGCAAGCACGCAAGAAGGCTTGGCGCCTTTACAAATGATTTCTGCAGAAGCTGCATGGACGGGGAGGAGGAGGAGACAATCCTCCACCTACACTGTACATGTCCAGAGAAGAAAACTTCATTTAGGAGCTTTCTTCAACAACGACCTAAACGATCTGAAAAATATAGACGTAAACAGTCTCCTTCACTTCGTCAGAAGCTCAAACTGGTTCCATCAGTAAGAGGATCATAGATCCACGTGGCATCACAATGGGCCATTAGGCCTAAGTGGGTTGGTATATCCAACAGCCACTCTTACCTACCTACCTACCTAATCAACTGCACAAGAATCCTTGACTTACCAGAGCTATCACGGGAAGGAAGGACAAGCGCTGGGTCAAGTTCATTGTTTGTTATTGTTCGCAAGCCAAATCCACAATTGTTGATGTTGGCTGCCGTTGCTATCTTCGCTTTTTTAAGAGATCTTGGCGATCTTAGCGATTTTGGCAAATGAGTGATCTTGGCAATATTGGTGATATTCATGATTTGTGTGGTTTTTGTAGTCTCTATGATCTTTGTGATCTTGAAAACCTTGGTGATATCGGTGATCGTAGGGATCTAAATGATCTCTGTGATCTCTGTGATCTCTGTGATTTCAATTGTCTGGGTAATCTTTGTAGTCTGGGTGATCACGAAAACCTTGGTGATCTTGAAGATCTTGCTGATCTCGGTGATCTGAGGTTCCTAATAATCTCGGTGGTCTTTTAATTTCGGTGATCTGAGGGTTCCTAATTATCTCGGTGATCGTAGCGATTTTGGTAATCTTAGTGATCTTGCTGATCTGTGGAATCTTAGTGGTATTAGAAATAATTTCGATCTTAGGGGTCATAGTGATCTTAAAGATTCAGGTTCGCTCAGTTAACCGTCAAGAAGTGCGTATTACAATACATCAGCATTATTTGTTATGCTTTCACAATTGATTTCAGATACTTTTTAAGCTTCCGCAGTAGTATGAAGATCTACTCGGATTTATACATACCTCGCCTTTATCGGACCTTGAATGTTCCACGATTCAATAAATTGCATTCCTTCAAAGACATTTTAAAGATTTTCTTAATTTGGTCCTTGGAACCTCATCTAGAGACGCCGCCAACAAAAATATATGTTTGCTCTTCTAGTTGTGTCTTGACACAAAACGAAGCTCAATTTCATAACTCGTAAGTTAGCTATGAGCATAGTGGTAGTTCCTATAAGTATCAGTGCTATCCTTAAAAGTTCATTATAAAATTGATTATATCAATTTATTGACGTAAACACTCTATTACAATCTCAGATAAGGATTAAAGCCCACAGTCAATATTTGATGGCGAATCTAAATCTATGGATGCCAAGCATCAAAAAGTTAACAAATCTGCAAAGCAATCAAAAGTAATTTCTACACCAAAAAGGCCAAAACCTTTTCATTAAAGTGTTCCGACGCCCCCATAGTCATATTTGTGCAAACACCACCCTCATCTAAAAGCGATAAAGGGTAAACACAAAGGACGATAGGGTAGCAAGGTCTAGAGTAGATAAACATTTAAAATTTATGAAGCGGGGAAATAGGGAGAAGGGACAAAGTTTTAAACTTTTTAATTACACCCAGCAAAAAAATGTATTCTCGTCCAGAGTGTTGGAATGCAGAAGGTATACGAGTAGAAGTCCGAGTTTGGGAATATCTCTTGGTCTAGAGATTGCCATTGCCTAGTCTTCTTCAAGCGCACCCAGTCATGGTACTTAACGATAATGGCATAATGTTCAGGACTAATTGAGTTTTATTTCAGATTTGATGGTGATATTCCAGAGAGTTGAAGTTATTTTTGTCAGTTTTGAAGCTCTCCTTCGAAGGGTAGCCGGACTTTTGGGATCAAAGTTTCGAAAGTGTATGCAGGGGTTGAATTAAACTGCGAATGGAGAAAGTTTTCGCATTTACAAAACGTATGACAGCAGAACATACTGTTTGGGAGGAAAAAAATATTGAATTTAATTGCAGTTGAGAGTTAGATGGGATTTGTGTAAGCAAATAGATACAGGCAACTCAGCAGCACTATTCGTATGATGGATGTTGGCAATTGGTTTTTGAAGCGAGGGTTTTCTTGTGTAGGGCAATTTTTGAAGCTGTGCGGCAACAGTTTATAGAATATTGCCAAAGTGGGCTCCCCTGCTTGTCGTAAAAGGCGACTAAATGAGGAAAAATCTTATCCAGACACTTTAATATTTTATGAGACTTCCCAAAGTCTGTATGCGTGGCTACCGGTGGGGCAGAAGAAAAGCTGGATACACTTTCATATATTCTCGCATTCCAGGATGAAATTAGGATAGCACAAAAGTACGGCATTATGTTAACGTAAATGAATACACTCTCAGCGGGCACTCCTTATGGACAGCGGAGAGCTAGAGCTCGAGGGTTTCCGGAGGCGAGCAAAATGACGTTTCTTAGAAATAAATGACATATCGCGAGCTGAACGTAGTCACAATGACGGGCAATAGTTTCAACCTAGAAAACGTATTACGGTAATGTTTAGAACTGACGAAAACAGGGCCCGCTATTTGAACTTTCAGACGATAGCTTACAAAATGTGTTTCTACGGAATACAAAAAAATAAGAACGGGGTAGCCGTCATCTTGACAGCGGAGCTACTAGATAAAATCATCTACTACTTACTTACTTAACGGGCTCCCGACCCGTGAAGAGTTTCTACCTGAGATACGGCAGTCTTCCTTTGCGATCCCGGGTACACGGCTTCCACTTATCCAGACCAAGCGCTCTGGCCTCTGCGATGGCTTGGTCTTTAAAACGGAGGTTCGGGGTACCTTGTCGTTTCGAACCTGGAGCATTATAGTCCATTCGCTCGATGTTGCCAATGTAGTCAACGTATTTTGGCTTCTTGAACTAATGTCTTGGTACAGCTCATAGAGTTCGTCGTTATATCTTCTTCTCCATTCGCCCTCGTCGCACAGAGGACCAAAAATCTGTCGAAGAATTTTTATTTCGAAGGACCCCAGTATCAGTTCTCCCTTCCTTCTTCTCGTTCAGCACTCCGCGCTATGCAGCCGAACTGGCAGGATAAGGGTTTTGTAAAGCATACTTTTCGTCCTTCGAGTTAGAAGTTTTGAACAAAATTGTTTTGCTGGACCAAAGTAGCAGCGGTTTTCTGAGGTAATTCTTCGTCAGATCTCCACTAGGGTTTCATTCGTGGAGTTCAAGTTTACTCCGAAGTAGGTGCACTCCTTAACCACCTTGAAATTGTGGTGGACAGATGCTGGTTTATTTGTTGATAGCATGTACTTAGTCTTGTCCTCGTTTACTTCAAGGGCAAGAAGCTTCGCCTGTTCTTCAATCGCAGTGAAAGCCTCTATCACGGTACGCTAGGAACGGCCGATAACCTCTATAGACATCAATAGAAGATAGTGCCTTCCGTGTTGACACCTGCCCTGCGCACTATCTGCTTCTCAACGTGATTGAAGAAGTCACATCTTAGCGCTTCTCCTTGCTGAAATCCGGTGCAAGTTGGAAATAGTTCGGAGAAGCTACTTCCAAATTGCACATTGCAGTGCGTGTTTTCCAGCGTCACGCGACACATCTGGAACTCGAATTCGATCATCGCCATATAGAGCTCCTGACGATGAATACTATCGATGAATAGGTGGTGAGTCTCGACCTGAAATTCGGTCTGTAGTCGATCTGCCGGACCGGAAGCTACACTGGTAGGTGCTGATTAGTGCTTTGCAGAACGTTTTGAGACGTTCACATAGCACATTGGATAGGATCTTATATACGACATTAAGCAGGGATATGACTCGATAGCTATTGCAAGGCGCAGGATAGCCTGTTTTGTAGATGGGGCATATGGAGCTGATAGTCCAATCATTGGGCATGCTTGGTTGATGATTTAGTGTATGCGCCTTACCAACGCATCGCCACCGTATATGAAGAGCTCCGTTGGTAGGCCATCCGAGCCTGCGGCTTTGCTGTTCTTAAGCTTTTTGATAGCTAGCTGAATTCTTCTATATTGGGTGGTGGAACTGGTTCTTCATGGACTGGGTTTTGATTTTCTTCTTATCATATCTCTCTCTCTACGTGATGCCCATTTAGGAGCTGCTGGAAATGCTGCTTAAATACACCCACTATCCACTATGGTTCGAAGAACCTGTGTTCCGGTCTTGAAGCCTCTGATGTCCTTGAGCTGGAAGGCTGCCTATCATTTCATCTTTCATTAGGATCTTTCATTTCATCCCTTCTCCTGGCTCAATACTTTTTTCTCGCTGACCTTGTTTTGCACTGCAGCGTTTTCTTATTTCCATCCCCTGTCACCTTTTTCCGGTATACGCATTCATTACCATACCACGGGCTCTCTCTCTGGGGTGGTCGAATCTACCCTACAGTAGTTTCGGCTACCTCCTTAATGGTTTCGCGATGCTGACACCACTGATTATTGGCATTGGCGGTGGGTGACTACACAGTGGAGCGTTTTGTCACTCAGGTACTCTCTGTAGACTCAGGCTACTCCAGGTGTGATTAGTCGTCTTTCGAGCTCTGAATTTAGCCGCAACAAGAAATTGGTCTGAGTCGACGTTTGCCCCTCGGAATGTCGAGGATGTTGGATTTCGATTAGCACATGGTCGATTTGGTTGGTGGTTCGACCGTCTGGACCGCGCCAGGTTCCTGTGTGAATCCTTAGCCTTCGAAACCTAGTGCTACTTATCATCGTATTACAAGCTGCTGCAAAATCAATTAGCCGGCAGCCGTTGCCTGTTGTCGGTTCGTGGATTCTGTGCTTACCAACTGACCCGCCAAAGGTGTTTTCCTTTCCGACTTTAGCAATGAAGTCCCCGATCACAATTTTGACGTCATACTCAAGACAGGCTCCGTAGGCTGCCTCCTCCTCTTTGATAGGGTATTCAGCCTCGTCGATGTGCACATATTAGGATTATGTTTTGGAAGGTGCGTTGATGCGGATCACAACCAGGCGGTCACTTATCGGCTTGAAGTCCTTGACTTTTTCCCGTAGGCCGATATTCCACGATGAATCCGAATTCTAATACGAGCACATGCAATTTTTTATGGCAGCTGTAATACTCATAAATGCCGCAACTTTTGCTTTTCATCTTATCGATCCTATCCATTGTGATCTCCTGGATCGCGTAATATCTCCAGATATCTGGACAGAATTTTGAGTAGCACTAGGGGTGTACACTGTACAGCGTTCGTACATTCCAGGTACGAACTCTCAAATTGTAGTCCATTGACGTTCCGGGTCTAGTTGCTATTTGAGCTGCTTGTGTCTCTCTCATAATAAAGTTTTTTTTTGACAAGGTCGGGAAGTTACCCGGACGGCATAACCCCCAACCTGGAGGGCCAGCCCCTTGTTTTGACCTGAGGACAGCAAGCCCGATACTCCGGTGCCAGTAACCCACTTCGGGTTTAGAACGCTGCCGTTGACCCATTAATGGTTCATCCGCCACTAACTATTTTCCAAGTCCCTGACTCAGTATTGGAGAGCCCTATAGACCTGGTATCCGGATATGTAGAAGCAGCTTATATAGGGATTACTCATATACTTAGTAGTTCAGCCTAACTGGAACTGTAAACGCTATCGTTGATCCCATCTAGAGAATTCATCCTCTGCCGCCTGAAAAAAGAAGAAGTGCCTAATTGAGAAGACATCCCTCCGACCATCACTTGACCTCTACTACCAGAGATTTGGATGAGCTTTTTCGACCACGTCTGCCATGGATGAAATAGTTTCATAATTGGAAACGCAACGGGAGAAGATATACTGAGATTATGTAAAGCTACCTGCCTCCAGTTGCGCACTCCAAGTTGGTTGAGGTCCCCTTCCACTTGCGCGCGCCACCTAACTCGAGGCCTTCCCCTACTGCGTTGTCCCTCCGGATTAGAGTCGAAGATTCTGCGGGCTGGAGCGTTGGTGTTCATAAACTCTACATGTCCCAGCCATCTCAAACGCCCAATGCGCAGTTTTTTGACCAGATCGTCGGGTTCAGTTCTGGACCGAGTTACGTAACTCTTCAACACTTTTGACACTATTTTCAATGATCGAGGTTTTGTCACACGATCCTCTTGGCGAGTGCGTCTTAGTAGGAGCCATTGTAATTGCTTAGGCATTTTATTGCCAAAAGCACATACGAAAGTGAGATACTCTTGCACTCATCGCAAAAGAAAAGGAGCGAATAAAAAATAAAGGAGTTCGAGCACTGGGTTTAAGAACCGGAAAATCCGATTTTCCGAAAATTCTAACTGAGAATAGGGAGACCAAAAAAACACGTCTGACTGATTTGAGTTACTAAGTTGGGCAGGAAGTGATTGACTTGACCCCTCGGTCACATCAACCTCAGATGTAAGTAAATAAGTAAAGTTTGCCAAAAGTTACAAACTACAAAGGAATTCTGCAAAATAAATTCGAAACTGAAGTCCAAATTAAGAAAGCAATATTAAAGATACAAAAAAAATTTAAAAAGTACGCATACGCCCGAGGGGTCTAGTTTCAGATTAGTTCAAACTACATTCTCTCCGCAGATATAAAATTCCGCCTCTATGATAATCACTTCCGATCAGGCGCTGAAATGAGAAACGATTTCATTCAGCACTTAACAAAGCCCCTGGCATATTCCTTCGATATAAATTACAGCGCTCAACTGAAGCGAGTATTGATTACAAACCCCAAAATGTGGCACAACCATACCACATTCAGAGAAAATTGAAAGCCATCAACCCCCAACGCTTTGCGGTTTGACAATTTTCGACTTCAAAGGACTCGTCTGGCAATTACGTTAACTGACTTTGTGACAGTCTTGCTTGTATTGAGTTACAACGCACCCTCAACTTAAAAAAAAATACAAAATAAATGGATAAATGGCGTTGCGGATAATTTGTAAATTTGAGATACGAGTTCCTACTCGAAAATTGTTGGTTAATTGCATCATAATTATGTGGGAACAGTTTACTTACTGAAAAAAGAAGATTTCATCATAATCGGATTGGAAATGAGATTCGTTGTCCTTTGTGGATGGGAACAGTTCCTTTATTCAGTTTATTTGTAAGAGCGTGAAACTGGGTCAAGCTACTTTAGTAGCGACGAAGATGTTAAATTTAGGTCCATGCTACAAAGAGATACATTTGTGCTAGTATCTTTGATGATTATATTGACTTTGTATATCCACTGTTCTACGTATAACAAAATAGATACGGGAATCGGTCGGGAATATCCTCGTGGTTTCTACTTGTTGTTGAGTGGAACTGCCATCGACCTTTACAAGCTGGAGTTTAACCCTGAAGCCCTGAAGTCCAAGATAAACATATGGTGTAGCAGCAAAAAGCCTTGCGGAATCGTCCAAGGTTTACTTCCCATTTGGCAAATTTTGTGTTAAAACCAAGCAAGCCTGCAACTGTAGTCAATTTTCACTGCTAGCTACTACTGACACACAGACCGCGCTCCTGGCAATAAGAGTAGTCTGGATGCAAATGCATCCTCTGTCCAAAATGCAATTTGCCTACAAATGCGGAAGATCCTGCTAAACTACGCTTCAAGATCTGGTGGCCACAATTCAAGTCACACTTGACTAGAAGGAGTATATACTGGGCCCGTTTGTCGATATTGAGGGTGCTTCCGACAAGACAACCTTTGCAGACAAATCTCTAGTTTTGTTAATAAAAATGCTGGCAAGTAAGACCCTGATTCCAGATGCTACAAAACGGTTTCCTGCATCTATGGAGCATGTTGGCCAACTTACTTCTTAACGCTTTCAGTAGTATTGACGTCTATGCTAAATCATCGTTCCTTTCTTTGGTTACCTTGTCAGGCTAAAAAGTCAAAGTTTTTAAGGTTCTGGAAGGAACCCAGGTGAGACGTCGAACTTAGACCTCCGGGATAGTGCCGTCCAAGCTAGACGTAAAACGGTTAAAACTATGAAGGCGACCCCAAAGGCTTATACACCAGGCAATAGTCACAATCTACCTGTGGTCTATTCAACTGCGGACTGGAGGTCCCAGCCAACATACTTCCAAAACCCCCACCGATTTCGGCGCTGACCCAGGAGCTGCTGAATCACTTGATTTCGAGGACTCTTGCGGATCTTTCTACGATACGTTTGACAGATTGAACTGGAATGATGGAGAGAGTACCGGAGACGTCTTGCCTGTTACGGTTAAACTCCTTCAGAATAGAGCAGTAGTTGGTCAGGGTGCTATTTCTGACGGCTTGTCTCGGGAAATTGAAGAGGTGGAACGGTCTCCAGTAGAGGCACACTCTGAAGGACCGTCCCTTCTAAAGGTCAGTTAAAGATGAAACGGAGATATGGGACAAACGCAATTCGCAAAGAGATAGCAAGTGCTGCCGAAGGCACGAACGCTAAGAGTCTCACTAACCCAGGTCGGTGGAAGTGTCACCCACTGAAATCGACCAACCTCTTGGACCTTAAACTGGGCCCTCTTCCTCTGTCGAGAACAGGGGGGCCCCCGCCCAATTATCAACACTTCGCGCATCAATGACGTCGTCTAATCAAAACTGGTAACGGTTTTTAGATGACGCCACCGAAGGTTGCTACGATTTGAAGAGTTACACGCGGCCGATCATAGTCTTAAACACAATGCCATGGGAGTCAGGCGCCCCCCAGAACAAAGTCTGGGCCTGACATGTAGAGGTAGGCCCCCTTGTGGGAGCGGGCGTCATGGTGGCTGTGGTTTAAACCCAAATCGCTGTAAGGGTTTTCCTCTTAGTTTGACCCAATGTAGATTTGCAATAAGTACTTGGTGTTGTGACCTTAAGATCAGGAAGAGGTTTTAGATCAGCCTCGAAACATACCAAGGGTTGAACTTGTTCCCCCGACACCGTTCCGAATTGGTACTCTGGAAGGTGGCAGGCGATGGCAAGGCGTGTCCTTGTTCGCGTGGATGTATGGATGTATCTCCACTACAGGTTTTCACGGTAAAACCTCGACTGTATGCCTCGAACAGGGTCAAGACGAAGAAAGTTTCCGGCGCCCCCTCTGTAGATGGACCCGTCCGCGCACGATGCCCGCATGGTCATCTGCAACCACCAAAGGTGGACGAAAATCGCATGTGTAGATCAAACGAATCGACAAAAACAAAACCAACGGTGGTTTCACACGACACCATATCCGGACAAGGCCAGTGCCACAACCAGCAAAGATCGTAATTATGGTCGACGGCAATCGGCTAATGCGGTGAAATCCCCGCTGAGAAGCAACCCCGGTGGAGACTTTCTCAGCGCACTTGACCCAGCTGAAAACGGTGCTGAAACCAGCACAAGTTGCAGTTCTTGTGGACGGAACTTGGAAGTCACTGGAAAAAAGCAAGAAAACCTCGAAACGTCAAAGGCGTTCTGGCGCTTCGACGAATTGGAAAGCCTGGGTGCAAACACTGCGTAGATCAACTGTGGGTGCTAGCCAAAACGGTGAATATTTGCATTCAAGCAGAGGGCTACGATATGGAGAAACAAAGACTTTCGAGGTTTTCAGACAACTCAAACTGACGGGCACCATCTTCTGGGTCCCCGGCCAACTCACGGAGATGGGAGTTTTTCTGATGAGTTTTGTTGCGGTAAAATTTACCACAACAAGCTGGACTCTTTTTCCTTGAAACCTTCGCTTCACTCCTTCGAACCTTTCCCTTTGTAACAGTTGATCATCCAAAATTCTGAGAGAGTGATGGGCAGCCATGGGCGCATCAGCCATCGGTGCACTTTCTCAGCATCTTGGAAGGACAACATAAATAGGCACGACGGACGGTCAAAAAAAAAATATAAAACTTGAGGAAGAACCCCGCAGAGGAGGCGGACGGTTTGCTACAAGAGCGCAAGGAAAGCGCTATAGGTTTTGGTTTTTGTAGAAGGGTCCAACACGAAATAGCCGACCCTTGTCCTAAATGTTGTTTTGTCTCCCCCAATGGGTAGTCTCCAGCCTTAAGTAGAGCTAAGGCATCCGCTCCATCCTTCCAGTTCCTAACCCCTTCACCTTTTGACCCGCCTTGTCTGTTATGTCCGTTGTCGCTTTTTAGGAGCGTATTTGCGAAAGGTACCTGTGGTTTCTTCCAATCCCGGACTTCTGCCTTTACGCTCCTCGGAAGTGACAACCAGTAGGTCCACCCGGGAAAGACAGAGCCAGGCGGACGGCCTGGAACACTCTGAGCATATGGCGGACGGCCATATTATTTGGACTATACACCTAGAGCCAGATGGGCGGTCTGGAACCCTCTGTGTAAATGAAACATCTACAATCCGGACACGTTGCGTAGAGCCAGGCGGACTGCCTGCAACTCTCTGCAACACAAACCACACAACACACCCAAAAAAAAAAAAAAAAAAAAAAAAAACACAGCAAACGAAACAGAAGACAGAAACAAAAAAAAGAGAAACAACAAATTGTACAATGAAAAATAAAACATAATTAATGTAAAGATTGGGACGCTAACTAATATTCCCTTTTCTCCTCCCCCAAAATCTGCACGGAAGCCCACCGGGTCCACCTTTCATTAGGGAATTTAATTCGAGAAAAGTTTCCTTCTTCCTCCGTCGCTTTTCAAAAGTTTAACCTAAGATCCCCAGATCCTGACTTAGTTCGAAATCGCAAATGAATAGAAAAGGAACTTTTCTTGTCACTTCGGCTTACTTCAGGGATCAAATTCGGTGATAGAAGGGGTTAATTGAACCCAAGACAACTCAGGGGAAATGTTCACTCAGGCCAAAGGAAATCCCCAGAATTCGGAAATTTCCCCGAGGATCTGGGTGGTCAAAGTGGCACACTTGAGTGTATGAAAGAGCGGTCTAGCGGTGCCCCAAGCCATGGTTACACGCTCCAGATAGGTAGCGGAGCACTGTACACATATACCAGACATTGGGCCCGCTAACAGCGGAGATGTAATGCACAAATGTGTGGGTGAGTGACCAATGGTCTGAGTGGACATAAGTCGAATCAGGGCAGCCACTTCTTGGTTAACCGCAACGCTGTATAGAGGTTTTTTTTTTAAGAAAAAAAAAATAAAGAGATCTAGGTCCAAGTGACAAAGAAAGTAGAGAAAGCAAAATCTAAACAACAAAACAAGAAAAAATATTTAAGTGCAAAGCCCAAAGGGAAAGAGGACAGGATCAGGGAACCACAGGAAGAACTGGGAAGACGAGGAAAGAAGGATACCAAGGAAAGCTAAGTATTGTGTAGTGACAGTGTATAGTGAGATCCCGGTAGGCTTTCGCCAACGTGAAAAAAAATTTATTACTCCGTAATAAAGGCCCGTTTGCCTTTCACACGACCCGCTAAGAAAAAAAATTAGTTTCAATCGTTCGGGAAGGCGGACGATAGCGGCTCACTCTTAAGCGGTTTCTACTACGGTAGTTTTAACTGTCTGGTTCTGTAAACCGTTTCTACTGCTCAATTTCTTTGTTCAAAAAAAAGGGTCCGATCAATAAAGAACCCATTATAACGTGACTTTCGACTTTTGTTGTGTTTTTTCCATCGTTTTTAGGTTTCGCAATTCCTTCCTAAAAAGATTGCGTGGCGCCTACGGACACATTTGTGTATTTTTGAGATCTGCGACTTTCGTATATTTTTATTTTCGGTTTTTTTAACCATAAACCCACCCCCAGCTGAGCAGCCGAAAGTGGCAGCACTCGCCTTGCTGCCTGTTGCAAATTTCCCTTTTTTTTGTTTTTTTCGTTGTTGGCGTTGCAGTCCGCCATTACCGAAATAACCACCACCTGTGTGGTTCGCGATCGCTGTGTTGCTTTTATTTTGAAGTTTGATTCCTGCCGGCAGACCGGCTACTGAATATAGTAATTATTAAAAAAAATCGCAAGAACCGCGGTAAAACAAAATTGCAACATTTGGAAGCGGCCACTTAGCCGATATTAATTTCTCGACTTAATACAAAAAAATTTAAGACATCTAATAAACATAATCCAAAAACAGAACCGAAGTTTTTCCTTCATAAAGAAATTGCAGCCAAAGAACATCGGGTGACAACTTTTGCGCCACCTTGTACGTGGAATAAATACGTAATTATGCCTGTTATATATTTTAACGCTTTATAAAAGGGAGGCTTCACTAATTTCACTTCACCTAGTTTCGGTGTTAACCTAGATATCATAGGCTCTCACAGACCTATTTCTCAGTAAGGTTATTGGTTTTATAAAGATGCGATTGCCTTAGACATACAGAAATCAAGATCCTAAAAGATTTTTTATCACTTCGTTTTGGCATTAACAAGTGCCGTCAGCAGTGTTTACTCCTACTCAGGTCTAATCAAAGGCCCTGAAGTAGTAGTTGCCTTGATTAAAACCAAAATATATATGTACATAGTCGTGCATAGGAAAACCGCAGACTGTTGCTAATGAACAAAAACAGATCCATTAACATGTGATTCATCGACAGACCGACAATAATCGTCCCAAAGACTCACTTCCAGGAAAGACTTCTCTAATCGCACCTTTTTCTCTAATTTTTTCCATCCAAAGCAAACAATCAATCAGGCAGCACAATACAAAAATAAAAAAGAAATTAAATCCGAACAATCCAACATCTGAATACGAAAAATCTGACGTCAGCTTTGGCTTGGAAGCGAATACATCTAATAGCAGCTCTGTGGCAGCACACTTGGAATAGAGGAATCCCCTCCACTGTAGTGACCAGAAAAGCATTCAAAACTTTGCCATTCAATTCGAGTGTAAGTATGTATGTAACACGAGAGTGAGGGCATTGAAGTACGAGTGTCTGATGCCATCCATACATCACCACCGCGCCGCACCAACCCATTCGGATCTGGTAGCTGGTACGAGGTGCAATCCGGTGCCTGGTACAACGAATCTACGACACCATAGAATCACGCGTAAAACAATTCTCCGATACGATACAAGTGTACTCGTATGCACACGATCTGCTCATGTTGTTGTTTTGTTTTGGAATTGTTCGTTGTCATTGTCGTTGTCATGCAATTCACCGCCGCCGTGCAGCTTCTTCCTCTGTTTCCTCTGTTTCCTCTGTCTTATTCATCCATCTCCTTTATGTATCTTCTCATCTGTTGATTAAGCTTTTCCTCATTTTTGTCGTTATCTTCGGTCTTTTGTCTCTAGAGCTTCGGTGATAATTCGATATTTCAACAACGATTAACGGACAAATTAACAACCGTCAGAAGGCACCAGGCGCAGCGATGAAAAGATACAAAGAGTCGAGCGTTCTGTGAATAAGCTAAGCCAGCGACTCAGACTTGAAAATAGAGTATCTTCATCTTTGTGTATCTTGGAGTACATGCATCGCCCACTGTGTGCTTTGTGCTATTCTGTGCATTTTAATTATCGCGGACACGATGGGGGAATATACGAGCATATTTTGAATGACAGCATAATTCGTTTCCCGGTTATCGATTGTCATTGTTCAACGAATTGGAACTGTGACTTATGAGTTTGACGGTGAAAGGTTTAGATACTTAGAGGATAGCGTGGAAGGTCATCCAAAGCACAAAGGTACAGAGTTGACTTGGTAGATACATACATAATTGCTAAGAACTTATCTGATAAGCGTGAGCTCTATGATCTTACGTTTGAGTCTTATGCAATCTATCACTGGTTAGCCAATGATTTGTCTTAAACAATAGATATGATGAGCTTATCAATCCATCTGAAAAAAAAAAAGGAAAATCCAATCTAAAATATTCTGAACATGATCAATGTCTTACTTAGTTTAGTCATTCCAAGATTGACTGCGACTCACCAGCATATTTAGTTCCGGACTCGTTAATCTCTTTGGTCACGGACACTCACAGTGATTTTGAAATCGGCTTTTCCGATACGATATCTGCTAGTTAGACTAGAAAAAGAGCGATTTATCATTTGACTGAATGATGTTGCACCAGTTCGAAGGTCCTCGAACCGCCGGTGTAGATGTACCAGGACGTTGAAATGACTATGACAGGTCAATAACGATTAATTTACATTTTTGGATGAATGTATTTGAATACCAGGTTTTTAGGGATCTCCAACACTAAGTCAGGGTGTTGGAAAAAAGTTGATGGTGGATGAGCCCTTGATAAGGGCCAACGGCATGACTAACATCTCCAAAGAGGATTACTGGCTCCCGAATTTGGGCCGGCTCCTCTTGTTCTGGAGATTCCAAAAAGGATTTGGCCCACCAGGTTAGGGGTTGTGCGTGCGGTTAACTGCCAACCACGTAAAAAACCAATTGTTAAGAAGCCTCGGATAAGAACGGCTTCACGACCCTGCAAAACGAATAAAGCACAACGACTTTCGGATCTCGAACAGACCGTCTTCAGCCGAACAATTAGCGGAGGTCCTAGCCTGCTATAAAGCAGATATCACCGCCATCCAGGAAGTGCGGTGGGTTAGGTCGGGCAAAAGAAAAATGAAAAACTGTGATGTCTACTACGCTGATTGCTATAGGGAACGTAAGCAGCGTTTATTTGTAAGCTGCAGACCTAGGCAAGAAGGCTTAAGCTTTCGGCACGTGAGTGAACGCCTTACAACAATCCGTTTCAAAGGTAAATTCGCTAACATCAGCCTTATATGCGCTCACGCCCCAACAGAGAAAAAGGACTATGCTACCAAAGTGGGTTTCTACGAGCTACTCGACAAAACCTACGAGCAATGTTAAAATCGTCCTAGGCGACTTTAATACCAAAATTGGAAAGGAGGACATACCTATTTGGTAGCACAATCGGAAGACATAGCATATACGACACAACGCTTGGAAACGGACATAGGCTAATGTATTTCTCTGCGAGACGCAACGTTACTATAGGCAAGTACACGGTTTCCTCACCTCAATATTCACAAGAGAACATGGCGGACACCAGATCAGCAAACTGCCACCCAGATTGATCATGTTGCGATCGGCGTAAGGCACTCCTCAAGTATTTTAGATGTCCGAACATTCCGAGTGGCCAACACAGGCTTGGACCACTACCTACTTGCAGCCCAGGTACGTCTACGGATATCTCTGATGCCACAATAACGGCGAAATACTATGAGGAGGTTTAACGTTGAACGGTTGCAATGGCAACAAGCCGCCAGAACCAATGCCGATCGCGCATCCTTCAACCTCTTGAGAAGTCATTTGCAGTCAGCATCAAATGCTAAAGACCTGTGGCTTAGATGCCGTAAAGTCATCAGAAATGCCGCAACTGACGCCCACCAACGAAACCCCTGGTTTGATGAACAATGCCGGCAAGCAAATACAGCAAAACAACATCCCTACAAAGTGGCGCTGCACAAAAGGACAAGAGCGGCTTGTGAACTCTACGAGCAAAAGAGGAGGGGAGAACATCGTCTTCTCCGGAGAAAAAAAGGAAGAGCATGAGAAGCGCGCTATTGAGGAAATAGAGAGGTGAAAAGAACGTGTCAGGGCAATAAGACCCGGACGGAAACCTGTAGAAATGAACAAGGAAACCTTGTAGTAGAGTCACAGTCGGTGCTGAAAATATAGAAAAACCATTTCTGCAGGCTGCCAAACGGCGAAGATGACACAAATTCCGATGGCTGACACAGTAAACCATTCAATATTGACCATGCTAGTCAAGAATTCCGTCTACCCGACCAAAATGAAGTGAGGATAGCAATAACTAAACAGAAGTCGGACGGCCTACTCGCCGAACTATTTAAGGCAGCTGGAGAGGACTTGGTAAAGAGCATTGATCAACTTATTTCCAAGATTTAGTCGCATGAATATATGCCTGAACCTTAGCATTGTTTGCCCGGTTCAAGAGAAAGGAGACCCTCTAAACTGCGCCAACTATAGCGCTATCAATCTCCTAAACATCGCATATAAAATCTTGCTTGCCATATTGTGCGAATGCCTGAAACCAATTGTCAACGATCTGGTTGGACCGCATCAGTGCGGTTTTAGGCCCGGTAAGTCTGCAAATCACCAAATATTCACACTACGACAGATCCTGGAGAAAACCCAAGAAGTTCAGATCGATGCTTACCATGTTTTTATCGATTTTTAGGCCGAATATGACAGCATTTACAGAGACGGGCTATACAGAGCCATGTTTAGTTTTGACATCCCTGCCAAACTCGGCCGCTTGTGCTGGATGACGATGGAGAAAGCTCGCTGCTGGCTTTAAGCAAGGCGATGCGCTGTCATGTGACCTCTTTAACATCAGACTTGAAAGAATTGCGCAAAACTCACAAACCAACTCATGAGGTACGATCTTTCAAAATTCTGTTCAATTGCTTGCATACGCCGATGATATTGCTAACAGCGAACTGTTACTGGTGCGTTTGCGAGTATTGGAATAGAAGCGGCAAAAATGGGTCTAGCGGTAAACGATAGCAAAACAAAGTATATGCTATTAACAAGAAGGGACTCCCAATATCTACGAATCGGCCAGAATGTCACAATCAACAGCTACAACTGTGAGGTAGTAAGGGACTTTGTCTACCTCGGCTCTGCTATCACATCTGAAAACGACATCTCTTCAGAAATCAAATGAAGAATAACGCTTGCCAATTACTGTTTCTGCTGAGAAGCCACCTGTGTAGTAAGGCCCTCTCCCGAACAACCAAGGAAACTCTATGTAGGACCCTAGTAATCCCAATCCTGTTCCATAGTTCCGAAGAATGGACCCTTTCTAAAGCGAATGATCCTTGGTCGATTTGAAAGAAAATTTCTTCGTAAAATATTTGGTCCCGTATGAGTTGTCAGGTTCTGGAGGAGACGATTCAACGATGAACTCTACTAGCTGTACAGCGACATCGACCTGGTCAAAAAACTGCGCACTGGACGATTAAGATGGCTGGGATATGTAGAGCTCCAGCCCGCAGAATCTTCGACTCTAATCCCTAGAGACAACGCACTGGAGGTAGGCCTCGCCTTGGGTGGCACGCGAAAGTGGAAGGCGATCTCAACCAACTTGGAGTGCGCAAATGGAGGCAGTTATCCAAAGACCGCGCTAATTGGAAAGGCTTATTGGTTTAGGCCCTGGACCACCCCGGACTGTAGCGCCGCCTAAGTCGCTGTTCGTTCTAGAATACAGGTAAACATTGGCTCAAAAAGGGTAATTTGGAGCTAAATTTCAGGATGGACCTGGGACTCGACCAATAAACCAACTGCCTCTAGTTACCCGCTTTAAAATGGTTGACCCCACTTTCTACTTGTGCGTGCCACCTAAGGCGAGGAATTTCCCTGCTGTATTGGCCCTCTGGAAATATAGGCAATCGTTGCTCGTTTTTCCGACCTGGTCATTGCTATACATCTGGTGGAGTTCACTGTTATACAGGTATTCAAGGTGCTTCATTGCAAATGAGGCAGAAAATTACTCGAAGAATCTCGCGTTAAAAACGACCATCCGCCTTCGCTAACGTTCATTCCTCTGCACCATAGTGCAAATTTGGTATGGTGAGGATCTTATGAAAAGTCGCCTTTTGGTTCTTTGATAAGGCAATATTACACAACTACCTTTTTAGCCTAAAAAGAGAGCGATTGCTTGAGCTCTGTTGAGGAATAAGTGTCAGAATTTATGGCGAAGCCAAGGTGCGCCAAATTCCTAGCTACGTCAAAGTTAAAGTTGTCTATTGTGATATTCTGTCTGGTTCATCGATGTTATGCGTCATTTCCTGTTGGCAGTATTTTGCCATCATTCGCAAAGTAAACCAAGTTTTTCCATAATTGAGAGTGCACTAATGACAATATGCTTTGTACTGACTAATATCGTTCAATGTCATACCAGTATAAAAGGAGTTTCACTGTCTTCTGCAGAATTGTGCCTCTTTTCTCAAGTAAACATAATTTCGAAGAATGTTTCAATGGCTATTCAAGCGTTTTATGAAGACACAAGTGTCGACACTTAAGCTTCAGGTAGGAGGTTGTGCCTCCAGAGTAACAACGCAGCAGCAACAAGCCTCTGATACGGATGAATCTACTACCCCTGTAAACAAAACAAGGGCAACAACCTTCGGATCTGAAGGTGGAATGTTGCGTCCTTAAGTGATCACCCGATCTAGCTGAGCAACTGGCGGAGGCTCTGGATAGATGTTACTACCATCCAAGATGGGGCGGCCAAAAGGAGGATGAAAAACTGCATGGCAATTGTTATCGACTCAAGAATAGCGCCTATTTGGCTGCGGATTTGTTGTTAGAGACAGACTTAAGCAAGAAGTCTTGAATTACCGAGCGCCTCGTAACAATACGTATTACGGCTAAATTTGCCAGGATTGGCCTTATATGCGCACACGAGAATATACGAGAAAAATGAAAACAGCAAAGATAGGTTCTACAACCTCTTGGACAATACCTAGTTGCAGTGCCCTAGCTATGACATTAAAATTGTCCTCGGTGCTTTTATTACAAAGTTAGGATGAGAGGTGTCGTCTTTGGTAGTATTGATGGAGGGTATAGCTTGCATTACACCACTTCCGATAACGGAATCAGGCTAATCGACCTTATGCGCGGGGAGAAACATTATCGTAGCCACCACGCGATTACCGCATGTCGCTATTCTTAAGGGGAATAAGAGAACCCCTTGTCAATCAAGCGCCAAGCAGTTTGAAAACACTGCGATTGACGCAAACACTCCTCCAGTACAGTATGGATATCCAAACGCTCCGAGGTGCCATCATCGGCTCGGATAAGCTAATACTGTGAGCTTGTAGAGACAAACAATAGTCACAATCGATGCTGAGGATTTGGAAAGAGCATTTCTGTAGAATGTATAAGGGCGATGACGAACCAAATACGGTTATCGGGCAGAATGAACCTTTCAACATGGATGATGTAGATCAAAAATTCCGTCCACTCGACCTGGATAGGTCCAACAAAGTTGCTGGACCGGACGGCTTAAGTGCCGAGATCTTCAAAGCGGCAGGCGATGTCTTGTGCCCGACAAATGCAACCTTAGCACTGTTTGGTCCACCAACATATTTAAACACTCAAGATGAAGTACAACCCGAAGGCCGATATGAGCCGAATATCCAATGCAAAGATAAACAACACTAGCAAACTCTTCAAGAATATACAGCCTCAACAACATGATGAAGGACAGCGTCTGTGGCCTTCGACATCAGAATTTCACAGCTTCACACCAAGAGCAGCAGCTGAAAGCTCGAAGCGAGGTATAGATAAAAGTTTTAGATACTGCGTAAAGTAAAGGCAATCATCCCGAAGGATCAAATATTGGTATCGTGATGCTAAGGAATTCTCTCTTCGTTGGGCATCTATCTTCCTCCATGATAGCTTGGCTGATACGGGAAGATTCAATTTGGAAAAAGAATGAATCATCTGAACTGCCCTAACACATGCCGAGAACCGTTTCTGTCCTCGATGATGCTTCAATGTTCAGTTCATGTCGATTGTGCTTCCTGAGCGGCGTTTCCCCACACATGCATTGACCAATTCCGAGAAGATTCCACATCTCAAACTTACCACTTTAATGAATCGCTACAATGGCTTTTGTGACTTCGATGGCTTCGTAGACGCTGTCAAAAATATTCACGAAGTCATCTACCAAGTTATTGTAAATAGTGTTCTCGACAGGCTCGTGGCTCTTTGAGTGAGAATCTTGAGGCATTGTACGAGTAGTTCTTGACGAAGTCCCGAATGTCATAGCTTTCATCACGTACTTCTCGATTGGCTTATTGATGCTATCTCTCGTCGAATTATTATCTGGTGGAACATCTCCTTGATATCCAATATGAGTGCAATAGTCGACAGTCTAAAGTTAAAGAAGACCGCTACTTAGGGCCTTTATTGATCGGGCTCCTTCAAGAGGAAAAAATTTAAAGAAAAGTCACCTGCCTCTGCGGCAGCGTTGAAAACTAGGCGAGTCTTTCCAACTTTGTTTGGGATCTTAACCCCAAAGTTGCGCAGGCACCAAGTTTTTGAGTCGTCTTCCAGAGCTTCCTCACAGATCAGCTTCCTCATCTACCCTCACTCGATGTGGTTGGTAATAGTATTCTTGTATATAACAGCAAACTCGGGATCCTTTTGGTCAGCTGATAATTTCTTGATAGGACAGGCCTGTCAGCCTTTCATAACAGACCCGTACTATATTCCTTCCCTAGTCGAGCTATTGTGGCAGTCAAAATCTATAGCGCCCTCTGGCCTTCTTCTGTGCTGGCTTTTTCACAACAAAGCTTTCTATCCTAAAGTAGCTATCGATGATTTCAACTATTCGACGGTCCTTTTCGGCTGACTGATGGCCGAAACGAACGACACCTTCATCCAGGTCACCTGTCAATCCTGCTCTGCCGTAAACTACCCAACTGTCCTGGGTTCTTATCACGATTCGTCCATCTACATCAGAACTGACGGCATCTAATCGAATAAGAATCTCTGGCTTTGGGTTCCTGCAGTCGGCAAGATGAATTCCAGAGTCGGCAAATCATTTGGCCCCTGAGCAAGAAAAGGTCTGAGACTTGTGCTTATAAGAATGTCAACTAACAACGTCTTCTTCGCGAGCGTTTTGATCCTTTGCTATTCTTTCGAGACGTAAACATTTGGCCAAGTCCTCGCTAATAATGGTAAAGGATGAACTTTCGTCGTACAAAGCATACGTCCGTAGTTCCGTTTTGCCGTTATATACCCTGACTGACAAAACGAGGAAAGGAATCTTCGTCGCTCCATCATCGTTGCAATTTAAAACTGGTCTTTGGACCACTGCCCTCTGGTTGTTGACGTTGGACGACACCCGCTTATGGTGTGAGCACGCTTCAAACAGCATTTGTTTGGAAGGTCCAATACCTTCAAACTATTGCACTCAACGACTGGATGATGCTCTGCTTTACAGTACCGACATGTATTAGGCAATGTGCTGCTTGGAGGCGAACTTCCATTTCTATGTAGGATACTCGTTGAATTTGGCTTATGATCCACTGTATCCGGATATGTCGAAGAATGTGAAATGCAGACAAGATGGGCAATTCGATTCAATTGGTCATTAAAGTGTTTGACCGTTGTATATGGCAGGATGAATACATAAGTCTGCGTCCACTCAAATTTCTTGCTCATCGGTAGCTTCCCAACAAGCGCATTTAGGGTTTCATTCGGGTTTCCAAATGCTGCTGCATATCGTTTTCTTCAAGGAAGAGCATTAGATTCTGCACCTTTGTCGCAAATGGTATGATGAGCCCCAGCTT
The DNA here is from genome assembly GCA_963966105.1 of Volucella zonaria. Taxonomy (NCBI): domain Eukaryota; kingdom Metazoa; phylum Arthropoda; class Insecta; order Diptera; family Syrphidae; genus Volucella; species Volucella zonaria. The sequence continues at coordinate 58,150,093 of OZ014532.1, read as the reverse complement.
GCTCTCAGGAATCTGCTCAGCTTCTCTCATCTTCCTCAGCTGACTCAGCACAAGGCATTCGGAATATCCGTAATGAAGTTCTGATGTGGACATTACTTGATCGACATTCTTTCGCTCCACTGATGATGCTTTTACAGCCGAAACATGTTCTCCACCCGGCTGTAGCCAAACATTCTTGAAAATTCCAAGAAGGTCATGCAAAACATCGCCCGTTCCTCGGCTCTGCCGCGAAACTCGGGAAGATCACTGGATGTTCTTTGGCTGTAATTTTTTTATGGAGGAAAAACTTTTTCCATTAAGTCGTGAGAATGATATCGACTAAGTGGCCGCCGCCAGAATTGATGACCATTCGCGCCCAATTTGTAGCATTTTCCCTCACTTTTGCCAGAACTTCCGGTGATAGGTCGTCGCATTCTTGACGGATATTCTCTTTGAGGACTTTAGAGTCTGAGGCTTCTTGACATAGACTCACGACTTCCAAAAACCAACAAAAGGAAGTTTAGAACGGTTAAATCACGCGATCTTGTCGGCCAGCGCAAATCGCCAAAATGAGTATGCGTCGTTGCTTCATCCTGTTGGAACCACATGTCCTCCAGTCCCAATTCATCCATTTGGGGAAGGAGAAAGTTGTTGAGCATGGCTCTGTAGCGCTCGCCGTCCACAATAGTCGTTTGGCCCGTTTTAATCTTCAACCACAGCTGTGATATTCTCAGCAGAATAGCTGCTCCGGGGCAGCATCTCGTATTGTCCCATACACTTCTATGTGAGCGGCTAAATCTCCAAGTGTTTGCCCAGTTGGTGTCGGACGACCGGGAAATCTGCGCCGAAATTCAGAATGCGCCGACGAATTATTCCACAAAACAATCGTAACAGTTATTCTGCGTTATTTAGGAGTATAGCTATTCATGTCTTGTTGACGTGTATTTTGTCAACAATTAGCATTGAACGCACACTAATTACATTCAATCTTATGAGTTCCATAATCTGTTACAATTTTATAAAAATTTTTCGTGACATTGAATAAATAGTCGTTCTGTAGTAAACTATTGAAGACTGCGTTTTACTCCAACAATAACATGGGTAACGAAGAAGCAACCGGCTATCGCATTGTTCAGGACAGAAGCGGAATTTATGGCGCTGGTGGCTGCAGCCAAAGAAGCAATCGACTTATTTGCGAAAGCTTGTTACTGAAATGTGTTTTGGGAGTCTTGTCATTTGTCTTTTGAAAAATCCATCTCACCATGACCGTCGCAAACACATCGATATACGCTTTCGTTACGTGAGATATGCTCATGCAAAATCTCTAATTGTCCTCGAGTACATACCAACAGAAGACATGACAGCTGACATTTTAACGAACAGTTTAATAAAAGGAAAACATGCGAAATTCGTAAATTTGTTGCGTATAAATTATTCATCTTAAAACTTCATTTGTAATTCCTTTCACATCCATATACTCACATATACAGTGTTGTGCAAAACATACCGGATTTTTCTTGAAAATTTTTCATTGAAGAATACTAGCGGATAGGAATACAGTGGATACACTTGTTTGACAATTTAAGAAAACCTATTGAATAAATTTACAAATAAAAAAAAAAATACAAGGCATTGCTATCATTATTTTTAGAGTTTTATCAAAAACTGTAGCTCACCTCATTGCCATGCATGTGCAAAACATACCGGATTTTCAAAAGTACCGTATTTCTGGGCTCTTTAGCTTGCTGATAATGGTTTTGACTGCCAATGGACATAACAAAACTTAAAAGGTCAGGTATATCCAATTAGTTTACTAATAAATTGGTTAAAAATACAATAAATACAGTGGTGTGGTTAAAAATCAGGCGGTAGCGAATTTCCTGGCACGGCTAAAAGAATCTATAGCCAAAAAGTATAAAATGCCATCGTTGACAGGGTGTGTCATCATAAAAAAGTTTCGGAATAGCAAACCGGTTGAAACCATTCACTGTGGAGGACGTCCCAGAAAAAGTACACTCCGAGCCGACCGGGGAAAATTAAGAAAATGATTCTTAACGATCCTTTCTTGTCTTCAAGAAAGAATGTTAGTGTCCGCAATTTTTCAAATGAAGCAAGTGCCGTACTCTGCGTACGTTTAAGAAAAGCTGATTTTTGTTCTTTTCGACCAGTGAAAAAGCGTCTACTTACTGCTAAGCATAGATAAAAAAGGTACCATTTTATTCTTCTAGTAAGTCTTTGATTACTGTGTCAGCAACGAAGTGGAAAACTGTCCCCTTAGCGACGAGAGTAAGTTTAACTTGATTGCTTCCGATGGAAGAATTCATGTTGATGAAAGAAGTGCACACGTCTTCAGCCACGACATTGTCGTCCATCCGTAAAGCATGGATGAGGCTCAATTATGGTGTGGGGATGATTTTCTGGTGCGAGATGTGGACTAATAACATGAGATTAGTGGTATTTTGGATTGTTTTCAGTATAGGGATATACTGGAATCCGTAATGCTACCATACTCTGAGGAGCAGATGGAACTGCGTTTATAATGAACCAAAACATTCATCAAAGTTGGTTAAGGAGTGGTTTGCGCAGAAAAATGTTGTTATGTTGGAATGGCCCTCCTAATAGTCCGATCTAAACCCTATCGAGAACTTGTGGGCCATTTTAAAAAGACGGGTAAGGTCAAAAGCGCACACATCCAAAAACGCACTTCTGACATCACTAAAGAATGAATAGGAGAATATTCCAAAAGAAATTTTTGAGAATCTATGTAGTGTCGTCCATGCCTAAAAGTTACGATGAGGTTGGAAAAGTGGGATCACAAGCTTTTTTTATGATCCTTAATGATGACGAGAATTAAAACGGATTTGCGGACTTCAAACTCGAAATCATTGCAAAAAAGGGTTAGCAGACAAAAAACACGTTTTCAACAGTGAAATCCACTTAATATATAAAAAACTGATTTCCTTACAAGCGATGTAAAAAAGTTAATGAATATATTGTATATGTTTTCTTACACAAGATGTAAAGGAGATGACAATTGATTCTTAGTAGCTTAAACAGAGGTCTTAGAAAACAACGGTTACTGGACAAAATATTAAGTGTTATTAACTATAGCGAAAATCTGGTATATTTTACATAGGCCGTTACCGAGTTGAGTTTTTTTACTTATACAAAAAGTTTTGTTAAATTGGTAACAGATTTTACTTGGGTTCTTTCTGTTCCCTAAAATTCACTAAAAAATTATATTGTATAAAAATCCGGTATGTTTTGCACAACACTGTATGTATCTATTTTCAAGTACAATACATTAAATTGTTTACCTCTAAAGTTTGTATTCATTGCGGGGTATTTTGTTAGACAATACTCGTAAATACAAACTTACCTAATGCTAATTACTTGTCATACTGTAACGGAATTATTATGTCACCCTATCTTTAAGGGGTTAGGCCCTTTTCAAAAAATCGATTTTTTTTTTATTGCTTTCAATGGTCGCTGAGGAGCTCAAAAGTCATATCCCGGGAAATATCTCGAAGTACTTGTTTTTCAAAGTATAGTGCAAGGCCGCCAGGAAGGCAGGTAGGCAGCCAGCCTCTTATGACCGAAATGAGTTACGGTATTTTAGGGGACTAGAGTAGGTGTACAGCAGATATTCTTGAAGCTATTTGCCACGTGTTCAGAATATTGCTTGATTTGCACAGTTTCGGATGCTATTTGAGGTATGTTTGTTTTTTATTGTTAATTGTGCTAACTCTTATTTTTTGTTTTGTGAGTGTTATTGGTTCGTTTTTATAATGAGTGGCAAAGTATATTGTGTCCAAAAAGATGCAAGAGAGATACGTACATAGTGCAAGAGACCGAAAATACATATATGGAAGAGGACCGCTGAATCGACACGAGCTAGAGTTACCAAGTGAAATGAATCCTAGTACATCCGCGAAAAAATTGAAGCAATGTACGGAGAGTGATAAGCGCGGTTTGAGATTCACAATAGTAGTGTCCTGTGAAATATGTGTACAGCCTGAGATACCTAGTAGTCCATTTATTAAAAAAGGCTATGAAATAAACCGTAGAATTTGAATTTCCATGCGATTACTTGGAATCGATTTGTACGGAATATAAAAGTGTTGTGCGTTCATGGAATTACCTCGGCCTATGTTTCACTCTTTCTATGATAAGATTGTCAAAAGGATTGCAACTGCAAGTAAACTAGTTTGCAAAAACAGTATGATGGAAGCAGCGAAAGATGAGACAACAATTTCTATTGAAAAAGGTGAAAATGAAATTATGGTATCATTCCATGCGTCCTTGTTTGGCTTAGTGACTGTTATTGGCATTTACATTGCAAAAATTATAGACTGCGCAGTGAAATCAAAATACTGTAAGGCGTGTGAGCACTGGAAGAATTAAGAAGATACCGAAGAATACTCGGAATGGGCACAAAATCATAAAAATAAGTGCGATGTGAGTCCCGATGGATCTGTAGGAAAAGTGGAGGTCAATTTCAATTTCAATTTCAATTTTCAATTTATTCACACCTTAATGGCACATGAAGATAGAAATCTTTTTTAGTACTTAGTAACTAAATATTGGAATTCAAAAATCCAAGTTGACTTACGGCTACTAAATTATAAAATAATATAGTACTTAAAATTAAATGACAAGGATTGATGGAAGGATGGTATAGGTTTATTGCGGGTGTATGGAGAAATGTCGTAGGGCTGCACTTTTAAACAGAGAATAATTACGTATGGATCTGATGGGTGATGGTAATGAGTTCCACAACTTAACAGTGTAAATGAAAAATAAACGAGAGGAATTAAGAAAATTCCAATGGAGAGAAATTAGGTTAGTTGTTCTAGGAGATCGAGTGAATTTGAGTCGGTTAAATAAATATGGCGGACAGCGTTTATTAATAATATTGTGTAAAAAAAGACAGTTCCTGGTATCGAGGTATTGTTGCAAGCTGCACCCAAGCAGTTCCCTGGTGTAGAAGGAAATATGTTCGTGCCTACGAATGCCATAGACATATCGCACGCAATCATTAAACGCGACTTGTAATTTGCACTGGGACAATGAGTCCAGGCTACTATAGACTACTTCGGCATACCATATGTAACCAGAGGCAAAATTAAGACAATAACTACTACATGCAATCTGTGTCGCATCTCAAGTGGAGTAAAGAAAGCGCTAACCCAAAGCTTACGAAGGGTTCCGTAGATACGACCTACGACCATGTTGGTATGACTATAACCCGACAAATCTCGACTAATAATAAATCCAAGGCTTGTAACAGACTCTACGGCTTTAACTTTCGAGTTGTTAAGAAGTACGTCAGGCAGAAGATCTAGGTTAAACCTTATTTTGGATATTGGAATTATTCAAATTTTAGTCGGGTTCAATTGTAGTCCAGCATCAGCATGCATGTGCTCAAAAGAATGCCTGCATTCTGACGGTAGATCGTTGATAAATATACAAAATTGAATTGGACCCAATATCGACCCTTGAGGAACGCCTTGCTTGAGTTCTTTAAGGGATGAACTACATCCATTGGAGAAAACTCGTTGGCACCTTTCGGAGAGAAAACTATCTAACAACCTTACTGCAAGACCACCCAAACCAAAATAGTGTTCTAGCTTCCACAATATCTTGTGGTTGACTTTATCGAAAGCCTTCGAGAAATCTAGCAGACAGAGTAGTGAGACATATTTCTTATCAAAAGATTGTCTCTTCAAGCAGTTTAATCATGGCTGAAGAACAGCCGTAGTTGGCCTGAAAGCCTGATTGCTTTTCGTATAAAAGGCTATTGACAATTAAGTACGCTGTGATTTGTTTTGCAATAAATCTCTCCAAGACTTTCGAAAAGCAGGGCAGAATACTTATTGGCCTAAAGTCGGCAGATGATGCTGGATGAGCTTTCTTTGCGATCGGCATAACTCGTGCAATTTTCCATGACTTCGGAAAGGTTGATGTGATTATGCACCAATTAATTACGTGGGTCAGAGTCGAAACAATTTACGGTATAATGAGTTTAACGAAGCGCACGGGAATGCCATGTTCCTCGATAGAATCAGATTTGATAGCCATTACATATCTGAATACTTCGTCCTCCGTAGCTACCGCAAAATCCTCTAGCCACGGCCGCAAGTCAACGCGGTCCACAGTCTGGTTGAAATCCAAATCGCACGAGTAGGGATCATCCCCTAGAAAGGCATGGTTCAATTCATTTGAATCGAGAAGGCATTCAGTTTTGCTGTTTCTAGAAGTCATACCAATTTTATGGAGATTACTCTATAACTTCTTTGACGAGAGGGATGGATCTAGCTTAGAAGCGAAATAATTTTTCTTTGCGTTATGTATAGCTGAGGTGACGATGTTACTTGGCCGTTTTGTACAAAGACCAGTTGTAATGAGTTGGAGAGTTCTTCCATTTACTATGTAGCTTGTTCCTCTTTTTGATTGAGTTAACCACTTGAGTAGTGAACCAAGGACATGCACGGTTTTGAAGTCTTGCAATCGTTTCTTGAAACAGGTTAACTTTATCATTGAGATTAGGTCTAGAATGGCACTGCTCCCAAGGGATAGAACCAGCAGCTATTTGGAGGGTGTTTAGGTCGATAGCACTGAAATCTTTGTACGAAAAAGTATCGGGTACAACACATCGAGTTAAATTACCATCATACGTGCAAAAGAGAACATCGTGGTCTGAAACATCAAATGATAATTGATCGAACAGCAAAACAAGAGATGTATTAGAAACAACAATTAGGTCAATATGGCTAGGAGAACAGTCGTGTTAATTATTTTCATTCCAACAGATGAAACTAAGTCACTCTGTCGAAAAGCAAGCGAATCATTTTTCAACAAATTGGTATTGAAATCTCCACAGATGACTATGTGCTGATAGAGTGCACAATACTCAGATATTGTGGTGAAAAAGGGCAAGGGGGAACAGGTTCTACTATAATTATATGCATACGAAACCAAACATTTAGTATTACAATCACTTATTTCAACAATGAGATACTCAATTTCTCTACCATTCAATTCCGACTTGCAATAAATCGCTACTCCCCCTCCAATTGTATTGGTGAGTCGATTGTTTCGAAAAATTGCATTATTGGGAATTTCATAACATAAATCATTATCGTCGGGATTGAACCAGGTTTCACTTAAACAAATAACATCGACACATGACTTAGAGAACAGATACCTTAGATAATCTGATTTACTGCCATTTAAGCTGCGCACATTTAGAAAACACACCCTAAGTCCCTCATAATTCCTTGACAACACATTAGCATAGTGTACGTGGATTCCTCATTTGCACCGCGTTGATCCCGGAGTTCATTTCCATCCATTTAATAAAATAATGCAGTTGTTGAGATGTTTCAGCGATCCGAAGCTTTGCACCAGGTAAAATACACCCATTATATTGGTGACGGTGATTCTAAGCCTTTTAAAGGCATTACTGATGCCAAGACCCATGAGAATGTCACAGTACTCAAGAAAGAGTATATAGATCGCGTTCAAAAGCGAATGGGTACCCGCCTACGTAGTTTGAAAAATAATACAATAGGTCTCGTCGGAAGGGGCAAATTGACGGGGAAACTAATAGACGAACTCTCTATTTATTGTGGATTAGCCATTCGTATATGGGCTACAATCGATCATAAATTAAATACTGATGCAAAACCGCAGCACGATAAATGTCCGATCGGAGAGGATTTATGGTGCTCATGGCAAAAGCTACAAATAGTTTGGCTGAGTACATCCATGAGCCAGCTCTTCTAATTTAAGTGTATGAAACTATCAAGCCAGTCTACGAAGAATTAACCAGAGATGATCTACTTTCTCGATGCATCGGCGGTCATACTCAAAACTGTAATGAAAGTTTTAATTCGACTGTGTGGGAAGTGGCTGAAAAATCCATTTCTGGGGGTAAAACTGTGCTGGATATGGACCTTTTCGAAAACGTCATCTGCATCAAAGCTGCATTTGCAATTTGCAAAAATCATTCGTTCGAAAACATACGAGGGGCGTTCAACATATTCTCGGTATCGGGGTGAAGCTGTGGTTGTATATATAAATTGACTTATTTATCAAGTAATACTATTATTTTAGTTTTAGTTAGTTAAACAGAATCATAATGGCAACTGAGACGATGATGGTGAAAATTGAGCATCGCGCTGTAATTAAATTTCTCACTAAGCAAGGAAAAAGTCAAAAAACTATTCATGAAGAGATGGTGGCTGTTTACCAGGGTTCCGCACCTTCATTATCAACTGTGCAAACGTGGTCAAGTGAGTTCAAGAGAGGCAGAGAGAGCATTGAAGACGACCCCCGCTCCGGCGCCCCGGCTACTGCTTGTACGGGAGAAAGCATCAAAGAAGTCGAAAAACTTGTTCTTGAGGATGCCCGAATAAAGGTGAAAATGATGGCAGAGATCACCAAGCTTTCAATTGGTACCATTCACACCATTCTTCATGACCATCTTAACCTTTCAAAGGTCAGTGCAAGGTGGGTGCCACGAATGCTCACAGCGCCTCAGAAAAAAGTGAGAATCGCATGCTGTAGAGAGCTTTTGGAGATGTGTAGTGAAAACGCGGACGGTGTTATGGATCGAATTGTTACTGGGGACGAAACATGGGTCCACCGAAGAAGTTCAAAGTCACTCCGTCTGCTGGGAAGCTCATGGCCACAGTTTTTTGGGACTCAAAGGGAATCTTGCTCATTGAGTACAAAAAAAAGGTGAAACCATCAACGCCACATCCTACGCTTCCACTTTGCATAATTTGCGGGAGGAAATTAAAAAGAAAAGTGATTATTTCCTGTTTCCGGATTTGAAAAAATGTGCTCGTGGAAAAAGATTTTCGGATGATGAAGAACTCAAGTCAGCAATAAATGGTATAAGAGGAAATTTATTTTTTTGAGGGTTTAAAAAAGCTTATCTCAAGATATAACAAATGCATTGATGTTAGGAGAGATTATATTGAAAAATAAGAACAATTTAAATTCAATTCGCATTTTCGTTCATATCGATACCGAGAATATATTGAGCGCCCCTCGTATTCAGAGTCAAACTGCATTAGCATGGTGGTCGATAATGTAGTTTGCTTCTGTCATATTTACGAAAACGTCATTTGCGTGCCATTTGCACTGCAGAAAGGCAGCCAGAAATTTGCGCTGAGCAAATTTTTCCTTACCGTGCAATGTTTCGTGTTTTTCCGCCTGGGGTATAAATGAACAAATTATGTGGACTACCAACTCTTGAACATCCTACATATAGTTGGCCATGGGAAAAGCAAGGCTCCCCTAGTTGTAAACCAGGAACAGCTAGAGTTTGTCCTTGAGATCTATTAATAGAAGTGGCAAAACTCAGGCGAATCGGGAATTGTAGCCTTTTCAAGTGAAATGGTGCATCTGATGGTATCAGAGGAATACGTGGTAGAACAACGTCTTCTCCTTGGCCACAGTCTTGTCCCATTACAAAGGCGAGGTTGATCTAGGTTTCCCAAGAGCATGATTAGAACTCCAACTTTTAACTGCAGTCGATGGGGGTGTAAACCTGGTGGCTCTAATGAATTTAGAAATTCAGTTGAATAGTTAACAGATTCCGATAGGTCGCCCATAGTGTCAATCGATCTGTAGGTATGGCAGCTTCCAGGAGTTGACTATTGATATTATTAACAGTGATATTTCTTGGTGCAAAAATAGCTCTTTCGCATAGCCATCTATGATTGTGATAATTTTTTTTGAAGTTTGGAAATACTCTTTCCACTAGTTCATCAACTGACTGCCCCACAGTACTGACTTGATCAGGACTTAAAATACCATCTCTGTCAAGGGTCATCTTTCCTTCTCCAAGTTTAATTAATTTTTGAGCAAACTGGCCTGATAATTGATCCCCATAAAGATGTGCTCCCAGATTTGTGGAAAGTTTCATTGTTTGCTTTGATTTCATCTGTTTTGGTTCCTTTTGGGATGACTGGAAGCGTTTGTCTAAAGTCTCCCGACAATACAATGGTTATACCTCCCATCAGAGACTTGCATTCTAGTATGTCTTGCAGTGTTCTGTTAATTGCTTCAAACGCTTTTTTATGGGCCATTGTACATTCATCCCAAACTATAAGTTTACACCTCTTAAGAACCTGAGCCATTCCAGACGATTTGCTGATATTACAAACATGTGCATCATTAGCGACTAGATTTAATGGAATTTTAAAAACAGAGTGAACTGTTCGACCCCCAGGAAGTTGCGTAGCGGCAATGCCGGTTGAAGCCACAGCTAAAGCTTAGCATTTAAGAAATACATATATATTTTAGTATATACAAAGGTATATACTAGTATATGTATGTCATTGTGTATAATGTCTATGTGTATGTATGTGTGTATTGTGTAGATAGGTTAGCTAGACTAAGGTTTATTTTAAGTTAGATATTAAGTTTTAAAAAAAAATAAGAAATTATGTCCATATACTAAGTTTTTTGTTAACAATTTTTTTCTTAGCCTTAATCATAGAAAATAAGTAAATAAATAAATTGTAAATAAAGTCGAAAGACATAGATATAAGAATTTAGAGTAGCTTAGAGTGCCTGTGTGGGGCCAGTAAGTTATTGAGTCTATAACTTAGTTCGTGCGTAACTTGTATTATTCCATTGGAACATGAGTTGGAAAGCTACTGTTATTGTACGTCATTTCAGTATATGTCATTCATTTGAGGCGTAAACAACAATAATTTTTTTTCACTCAAATATGTCGAGCTTTGTGCCTGAAAAAGTGTTTTTGCGGGGAGTTCTTCTTCATGAAGAAAACTGCTGCCGAAAGTCATCATATTTTGATGGAAGTTTATGGTGAACATGCGCTAGCTGAGCGAACGTGCCAAAAGTGGTTTGCACGATTTAAAAGTGGTGATTTTAGCTTGGAAGACGATGAACGTCCTGGGCAGCCAAAAAAGTTTGAAGATAAAGAACTGGAAGCATTACTCTATGAAGATTGTTGCCAAACACAAGAAGAGCTCGCAGAATCTTTGGGTGTCACGCAAGCAGACATTTCAAAACGTTTAAAAGCAGCTGGATATATTCAAAAGCAAGGAAATTGGGTTCCACATGAACTCAAGCCGAGAGACGTCGAAAGGCGGTTTTACATGTCCGAAATGCTGCTGGAATGTCACAAGAGGAAGTCATTTTTGCATCGGATTGTTACTGGTGATGAAAAATGGATCCATTACGACAACCCCAAGCGCAAAAAATCATATGTGAAACCCGGCCAACCAGCCAAATCAACGGCAAAGCCGAATATCCATGGCGCGAAGGTAATGCTCTGTATTTGGTGGGATCAGATGGGTGTGCTGTATTATGAGCTGCTAAAACCGGGTGAAGCCATCAATGGACAACTCTACCGAACACAATTAACCCGTTTGAAGAGAGCATTGGCCGAGACACGCCCGGAATATGCGACCAGACACGATTCAATAATTTTCCATCATGACAACGCTCGGCCACACGTTGCTATTCCGGTTAAGAACTATTTGAAAAACAGTGGATGGGAAGTCTTACCCCACCCGCCTTATAGCCCAGACCTTGCCCCTTCTGACTACGATTTGTTCCGGTCGATGCAGAACGCCCTCACTGAAAAACGGTTAACATCAGAGCAAAATATCAAAAATTGGCTTGATTCATTCTTGGCTGAAAAGCCGGCGCAGTTCTTTTGGGATGGGATCCACAAATTGCCAGAAAGATGGGAAAAAGTCTTAGCTTCAGATGGGCAATACTTTGAATAATACTATTGTACATGTTTTTCTTAAATAAACGTTCAAATTTTGAAAAAAAAAACCACACGAAGTAAGTTATATACCCAATAGTATAAGATTGTTAAGTAATTTTAAGCTAGCATTTAAGCATTTTTTTGTTAGTATGTAAGAATTAATGATTTAGAAAATAAAATGCATTTAAAACTGAAACTGAAACTCAGCTAAGGCTATTCCTTTCTCTAGTCGTACTTCAGTGAGTAAAAGCTTTGTGACAAACGTTTTCCCTGTGCCGCCTGGAGCGTCAATGCCTCCCATTTGATTGGCAACTTTATTAAATACAGCAGAATATATATGTCTTTGGTCTGGTAACAACTTTGGCTCATTTTCCATAATGTACCGATTGAGACCATCGATGTCGTAAGAAGTCTCCCGGAATAGCTCAGTATTTTGATTATTCACTTCTGTTCTGTTAGTTTGAGGAAGACCAAATGGACGCAAACTTTGTCAAATGGCAATTAAATTTCCATTTGAGGATTTCGTACTTGAAGTTGGTGCTTAAAATCTTCCGCAAAATCATCCCTGAATTTCATCCATAGAGCCAAAGGCTTACTAATTTCGCACGATATAAGTTGGATAGCGAAAAGACACCGAAGTTGTTTTGCTGTTTGCAGCGATGGGGCCTCTGACAAAGTTGCATCCCAACGTTCATCGTCTTCTAGTAAGCCCCGTTTAAGGCAATCATCTCGGTAAGTGTCACAAATATAAGTATCTACAGTCCGTAGAGATACAAATGAGGGGGGACTTATAACTTCATAAAGGAGTAGTCTTAAGAAGAAACACCCGTGTTGGCTGGGATGGACAGTATATACTCTCTCTATAGCAGTATCATATTTAATGCCCTGATAGCCTTCTACTATTTTACCCCTTTTCCTTCTGTTCCACTTGTTATTGTTCCATATATAATACGATGGCACCTGATTGTATAGCACAGTTCGAGCAAAAGAGTCTTGTTGGCATAATTTGAAGAAACCTGTAAGTGTGGTATCTCTTGGAGTTCGTGTTTGTTGTGGGGCAGTATCAGCTGTAAAATAGACTCTCTGACCATTCCCCAAATGGACAGCAAGATGTTGTACTGCCGGATATCGATCATGAATGGAAAAACCGAAAATTCTCCAGAAAGCTTCACTGCTGCTTATATATCGACCCATTTGGTATTGACTAACTTCATTTTGAACATTTCGGTTTTGAAGTGCATACATTGCACCGTCTGATCCCTTGTTAACGTATTTGCACACATATTTAATTGAGTTACAAAATTCTACGTTAATATGAGCGTTAAACGTCTTGGATAATAGAGGGCAATAGGGTACAATCCACTTGTTATCAACTTCATATTGTCCTATCTTCGTTTGAAAACCACCATCTTCAGGTTTTCTTCGCCTATAAGAGGGATACCCATCCGCACCAATCTGTGTTTCCTAAAAAAATTTTTTAGGGAATCGTTTGTAGCACTTGCCATCTTTCATGCAAGGGGAATTGTAATTGAAGGAACCACATGGACCATGGACCATCTGTGCCTTAACGATTTCTAAAAAGTACTTTGTCCCTTGTAGGATCTGGAAGCGATTTTATTGGAAGGCAAACGAGGCAAACCTCGTTTTTGCCATTCTACGGTATACATGTGACATAGTACAGGTTCAAGTATGTGAAATTTTGTAATAAGATCCATTAATTTTATCAACTTTAGATGAAAGACTCTGGCAATAAGGTCGTGTCTATGAATATATGTTTGACCATGCAGTAGTTCACTTTGAATTTCGCTCCATTTTGCGTTACATGTAAAGGTAATGAATAAATCAGGTCGGCCATGATTTCGTACATACGTCATTGCATCCTGGGTCCGCTCACGCTTCCTGTGAAACTTGAAGGAAGAATGCAAAATTTGACCAAGATCTCTACCAGTAGCATCATTTTCGATACCATCTTTCAAATGTATGTACGAATCAACTCTAAGTTCCTTCTGGTGAGTAATTTCTGACTCTGTTTTGGCATACATGTCTACAGTAAATTGGTGGAAAAGTTGCCGGCTTCGATGAAGATGGTTAAAGGAATTATTGCGGATCATGAAGTATTGTAATAACTGTAGAAATTCATGCAAGAAACATCCTTTCTAGAGTTTACACCAGCCTGAGGAATACCAAAGTGATATCCATCTTCTCCATTTGCAAATAAAAGTGATCTGTGTGTTTCGTTTATGTGTTTGAAAGATTCATTACTATATCTATACTTTAAAACAATATCTCTTCTGCCATGTTATTCATCACCCATAATTAAAGCAACTTCATTGCATTCAGGAGCATTGAAGCGTTGAGCGTATTCTCCAGATGGTCTTTTGTCAGCATCAATAATAAGCTTACACTCCGTTTAACGTTTAACGTTTAACGTAGCTGTTTTTTAAAAGCAGCATTTCTTGCCGTTTCAAGATCTTGCAAGATCTTTTCTAGTTCCTTGGTTGTAATCACATCTCTTCTGCGCTTGTTGTTCAAGATCACTAATAAAATAAACTTGTAAGTATTTGGGCTCTTTACCTGGCATTGGTTGAAGGGATCCACGTGCATGGTACACCTGTCCTTGGATTTTAAATGTTGGCATAAATCCACCTTCTGTAATAATATTTGCTCCAAAAGATGTCATTTGAAAAGCAGAGTTGTATTTTCGAATATGCTGTAAAAAATGCCTGGATTCAGGCGTCGTGCCTTTAAGGAGATCTTTTAAAAGTTCTGGTGGGTCTGACTGGTTCAATTGAATTTTTCCATTGGAGCAACATATGCCTGGAACCACTACAGTAGAAACACAAAAGAGACATGCGGCCTATTTTCACAATTTTTTCCGACGCATATTCATGATCAGATTCATACTTGAAAGCACATTGATGCCACTGGCTTGTTGTATATGGTCGATTTCTTCTGTTCATAATATAATCATGTTCCTGGTGTCGTATAACAGCCATTCTGTCTGCTTGGGATCGGAGTCTTCCGAGACATTGATCTTCTGTTTCTCTTTGCCGGGCTATTTACCGCTGAACATTAGCAGATCTCACAGACAATGCTCACCGTAATTCTCGAATAGTCAAAACGCACCATATTAAATAAAAAACAAAGAAAAACACGTATAATCTTTGATTATAGGATTTCTCGAAAAACACTTATCTATTTAAAAATCAATTCAAGAGTGCAATCGCACTTCTCAGTAGGTCAACCAGTGCCAAAAAAAATAAATAAAAACAAAGAAAGAGACAATATCCGTTCTTCTATCACTTCTCCGGATCTAGAGAGCACAGATTAATGATTGCTATATCAATCTCTTTCGCAATAAATGCACTAACCAGGTAATTCAATTATATTCAAATCGGGTGTGCCATTATTAAGTTATAGACGTATAAATGGTATTAAATGCCCCTTAAAGGACATGAAGGGATACATAAACCTGTTTATAGGGCAAACAAATTAATCTAGGATTTTAAAATTTCTTTCTGGTGTTTCTTCTCTTCAAAACGAATCGATTGATATAAAATAACCTTGTGGTTTGGTTAGCCTACCCCCATTTTTCTTGAGCCAAACACAAAATATGGCTTCTAAAATATAGGGATAGAGATAATAATTGATGAATCTTATACATTAAACCGTAGGACCCCGAACCAAATCCAAGAGGAGATTACGGTGCGCTGGACCCGGAGTGGGGTCAAACTACTTCCCACTGTGAGATTGGTCTCGGAAGATCCTTTCCAGAATGGAAAGAAATCAAAAAGATCCGCGTGGAGTAGGGTTCGACGGGAAATGTTATTATAAGACAGTAGCTTCTCTTTTGACTGCGACGAAATAATAAAAAAATATACGAATTTATTTACTTTTTACAAGCGAATACAAAAAAGAAATAACAAGTCTGGAAGAGGAGCATTCAATTGGGAATATTTCGAAGAATTCGACGCAGTAGACGGGGCAAGGCATTTCGTAAATGCATCCCATTCAAATCTGAGAGATTCCATGTTGGTCGCTGAGATATTTGGAAACGATGAAAATATTGCTGCTTCTACGTCGAAAGAGTCTGCAAGCACAGGGGGCAAAGAGAAGAAAATCGAAGTGCTGGAGTACCTGAAAGAACCGGGGAAAGTTGAGGCAAAGCGTCATGAAGAATACATGTCCCCTGAAAGGGATAAATTGCAAATTGAAAAAGAAGTGCAATTGCTCTTACAAAAAAATTTTTAATTTAAGATACTTGTTGGATTTAACGTAAAATGCACAGAATTCAAACTTTTTTCCTAATCCAGCGTGCAATGATTGTATTTCTAGTTTTGTTTTTATTACATCAATAAATATTAATTAATTAATTAATTACAAATTAACTAATTACAAATCTCGTTTACAACGTCCTGCTGCACAGCGAATATTTCTTGAGTTTCGGATGAATGATGAGGCAGTATTGTGACAAATATTTTCTGAGGTTATTTCACCTTGCAGTATAGCGAAATTATGCAGCACAACACATGACAAAACGATAAATTTAATATTTTCTATTTTTTTTTGAAATTCAGGTTGTCGAGTATTCTGAGTTTGGCCTTGAGAATACCAAAAGTTTGCACAATTATAACCCTTGATGAGCTTAAAAGACAGTTGAATCGTTTTTGGGTTTCAGAGAGATTGCCATTATCGCTGTAAGGCACCATCAAATATGTGGATAATGGGTACACGGAATCGCCAATTAAGTGATTTCAAGGTTCCGTTTTCCAGTCTTTTCTCTAGCTCACTTTCCTTAAACACGCTTGCATCGTGTGATCTACCGGGTCATCCAAAAAACACATTTATGAAAACTCCATCACTCTCGCTTGTCGCTTAAAATATTAAAATAGCAGTTATAAGACTGCTGATTACAAATATATGTGTTACTTGTAGGATCATGGAATTATATCCCTTTCGATTGTAGTAGCTTGATCTGTCTATTTGTAGGTTGAAGATTTTTAAATGTGTGCAGTCAATGGCCCCTTCCACGTTCGGAAAACTATTACCCCCCCGGAAATAGTTGAACTTGGCGGCTACAGAATTAATTTCTTCATTAGAGTCAGGCTATTTAATAACTTTTGTCAACAATTTTACCATAGTCTTAGAGGTTTTCATGACTATTTTAAGAACACTGCTGAGAGATTTATTAAACAGGTCTCCAATTTCCCTGTATGAATTTTTATTTGCTAACGTCCAGGGAGTTATGTACAGACATTCTTCCAAATTCGTACATGGCCGCCCTGTCTTTGCATTTACCGACAAGGACTGTAATTCTTGTTTTAGTTTCTGTAATTAGGTATACTAAATGGAGTGAAAAGGGAACTCCTTGGGAATTAAAATTTTTTTTTTATATTATTCAATATAGCCCCCTTTAAGTTTGATACACTTATTCCAGCGATTTTCCAACTTCTTGATCCCGTCCGAAAAGTAATTTTCCGGAAGTTCTGCAAAATACTCCTCCGTGGCGTCGATGATTTCCTCGCGTGAGTTGAATTTTTTATTGATGAGCCATCTTTTGAGGTTTGGGAAGAGATAATAGTCCGAGGGATCCAAATCCAGTTACCAATCGACGCCAAAAGTCCGCCCGATTCCGCATCTGCAAGCCCAAACACTCTTTCGAAGTGCTCTCGCCTTCGTGTTTTTGGTCATTCGCGGCACCCAGCGGCAGGATAAATTTTTCATATTGTCACATAATAAATATGACCCTAGAGAAACCCCCTGTGCAACATAATTATTCGTCGCAACATCTTGTCTTTAGCAACGTGTTGCGAACAACTAAAGATTACCGCAGCTCTCTCTCTAACACCATCTTCGTGAGGAGATGGAGTTGGAGCTTGAGTTAGACTATATTTAAAAATATGCAGTTAGTCTTCAATTCGCATTAGCATCGGTAACTAACAACATAAAAACCTTCGCAAATAAAACTGTAATCAATAAAGGAAGTGTTGTTTAAAAAAACGAAATTGGTTTTTTTAATCTTTTTGGCGCAGTCGGTAGGATAATAAAATAAAATCGTTTGAGTGGGTAAAGCTGAAGAACATAACAAAAAAAAAAATAAATAAAAAAAAAAGCAGCATAACGGACTTAGCATAGTTCGAGCGCAGTACAGATCAATTCCAAAGACGAATAATCTGCAATATTAAAACCTATTGAGTAATCCACGTGAGTAATCATCAAGTACAATTATTACCAGAAGAACAATAAGGGATGGATGACCTGAATGTAGTTGATAAGTTTAAAATTACTTTAGATTTAGTGAGTAAGATCCCTTTATTTGACGGAAGTGAAAATTGTATGATAGATTTTGTGGAAAGGGTGGATTCGCTGTTACCCACTTTGTTATCATTTGATGAAAACACGCAGTTAATTTTGACCGGCTATATTAGAGACAAGATTGTAGGAAAGGCGCGTCTTGAAATTCAAAAATACGGTAGATTAAGAACTTGGCCTGAAATTAGAGAAATTATTAAGAACAGTTTCGGAGAAAAGCTTTCTATAGATAAAATAATTGACAAAATTAGAACAGCTAGAATTATAACATCTATTGACGACTATTATAACAGAATAAATTCTTTATTAAGCAGAGCCAACAGTATTTTCTTATTAGGGAATGATCAAAACGATCAGCAAATGATAGTATCGAATAATCGAATTGCACTTGAAGCATTTAGGTATAACTTGCCCGAACCCACTAGATCAATTCTATTAAGCCGAAATCCTGGAACACTTAACGAAGCCTACAAAATAATTATAGACATTAATCATCAGTCAATGGGACCGAATTCTGTAAGTCAACAGCTTAGGAGTAATCGCGGGGATCAAATTAACTTTTTTAATCGGAGACCAAATAACAATAGTTATCCCACATCGAGAGTCACAACGCGACAAGACAATAATTACACTCCACGACATAATCAAACTTACAATCACACCCAGGCTAATAACTATCCCCGCAGTGGTCATTCACGGCCAAACTACAACCATACACAAAATAGCCAAGCACAACACCCAAATGAAACCAGACCGCGAAGTAATTTCGAACCCATGGACATAGTACGAGTACTTAACGAACGTAGACCATACTACGGACTCCAACCTCAGAACCATTCAAATTTTCAAAGACCTCGTCGAAACAACTACCCTATATAATCCTTAAAACCCCTGTACGACCCCTAAGATTCATTATAGATTGCGGCGCCGAATACAGCATTGTTAACAAGAATCTATGCAACCCGAAGTGGGAGATACTTCCTAAAAATAAACGCACTTCCCTTAGAGTACTCGGCCGGCAAATCGAAGGGAAAGTACAATATTTAGTGAATTTAATAAAGACAATTATTTTGCGCAGTTCTTAGAATACCAGTTGCATGACTATTTCGTTGGGCTTATCGGAAATAATATTTTAGTTCCTTTAAATTCGATTATAGATTACAAGAAAAGGTTACTTATAACAGATGACGCAAATATTCGGATATACCTTAACAAAGAGGAAGAGGCCTATGAAAAGAATTGTCATAATAATACATCCTTAGAAGTTTTTTGTAGTGAGGTATTCGAAAACGAGATAATGGATAAAGCTTTTGCAACCCATCTGACAAATAATGATGTATCTAAATTAAGATCCCTGTTGCACTCTTTCAAATCTATTTTTTATAAAGATGGTGATTTTCTAACATTCACTAGCGAAATTAGGCACCAAATTAACACTAAAAATGAGGTTCCGATCTATAGTAAGCTTTATCGGTACCCGGAAGTACACAGACAAGAAGTTGATTTTCAAATTCGCGAGATGTTGCGTCAAAAAATAATAGCGCCGAGCAATAGTCCTTACAATTCGCCCATATGGGTAGTCCCAAAAAAGGATGATAAAAACGGAATAAAGCAATGGCGAATTGTAGTGGACTATCGAAAGTTAAACGAGCAGACAATCGAGGATAGGTTTCCGATGCCCAACATCGATGATCTGTTCGATAAACTCGGTAAATGCAATTACTTCTCGACTATAGACCTCGTTAAAGGCTTTCACCAGATCGAAGTCGAATCTCGCGATAGGCCAAAAACAGCCTTTTCAACACGGAATGGTCATTACGAATTCCTCAGAATGTCGTTTGGGCTAAAAAATGCCCCTGCGACGTTCCAAAGATTAATGAACAACATCTTACAGGAATACATAAATAAAATATGCGTCGTATACTTGGATGATATCCTTATATTTTCCACTAGTTTCGAAGAACATTTAGATTCTCTAAAGAAAATTTTTCAAATATTAAAGGAACATAACCTAAAGATACAAGTAAATAAGTGTCGTTTTGCTAGTTTATCTACAAAATACTTAGGGCACACTATTGTAAATAACGGAATTAAGCCAGACGAAAATAAAGTAAAATCGATAACATCTATGCGATTACCAAGTACCATAAAAGGGATTAAACAATTTTTAGGGATAACCGGTTACTACCGTAAATTTATAAAGGATTATGCTAAGGTAGCATATCCCATGATAAGGTATTTAAAGAAATCGGAAAAAATAAATATGTCAAATCCTCAATATATTATAGCTTTTAAAACCCTAAAAATTTTACTTACTTCCAACCCTATTTTAATAACCCCCGACTTTAACAGAACTTTTGTCCTGACTACCGACGCATCCAACTATGCAATAGGGGCTGTCCTTAGTCAGGGTAACCATCCGATATGTTACGCTTCGCGCACGCTCAATAATCATGAGCGCAACTATTCGGCTATAGAGAAGGAATTCCTGGCAGTTGTCTGGTCAGTTAAATATTTTAGGATATATTTATACGGAAGGAAGTTCACAGTTCGAACTGATCATAAGCCCCTTGTGTGGTTGAACGGGATAAAAGAACCAAATATGAAATTACAGCGGTGGAAAATTGCCCTTAACGAGTATGATTTTAATGTTGAATATATAAAGGGAAAAGAAAACTGTGTAGCCGATGGACTTAGTAGGTATATTGAGCAGGACGATAAAGAAAAAGTCTCGGATATTAACGATGAAGTTAATTTAACAGACATTTTCAGCAATGAAACTGCTTTGAACAATAGTTGCGGTAATGACGATGAAGTCATATCTGTACCTGCAGGTACCAGTCAAGCTAGCAGTGCTATTTCGTCCACCGGTGCCACCGTCCACAGCGCTATGGAGGATGAGATCGGATACATTTATCTTACCGAAAAGCCTGTAAATTTATATAAAAATCAAATATATCTATCATATGATACAAGGAAAAAAATTACTTTGAAAATTATCCATAAAAAAATTCAGAATCACGTTCGGTTAAGCAAAAGTAGCAGTGACTTACTAGGTACTCGTATAATGAAAAATTTATTGCTCGATAAAGGACTTATGTGTATACACTGCGAAGATTTATCATTGTTTATTAAATTTCAGGACTTGTATGTCCAATACTTTTCTATGAACACCAAACTAAAACTTATTAAATCCAGTAGTAGACTTCAGGACATTGTCGATAAAAACCAAATGTTAACTATAATTAAGAATGAACACATAAACAAAAACCATAGGGGAATAAATGAAATGTTTTCGGAGTTAAAAACCCTATATTTTTATCCAAATTTAAACATAGAGATACAAAAATTCGTTAACAACTGTGACATTTGTAATTTAGCGAAACATGACCGACAACCACTCCAAATTCCACTGCAAATTACAGAATCACCTAAACACTTTAACGACATAATTCACATAGACATCTGGTTCCCTGAAAGAAATAAAATGTATCTTTCCACCATCGACAAGTTTTCAAAATATGCAACAATTCATAAATTAGAAAATAGAAATTGGATAGCTATCTTAGGTGCAATAAAGCAGAGAGTTCAGTTCTTAGGAAAGCCAAATAAAATTGTCTCCGACGGAGATACTTGTATAGTACATTCTGCAGTTGAGGAATTTCTGAAAGAGAATGGTATTTTGTTTCACAAAACAACAGCTTCGCATAAAACTGGCAATGCAGATATTGAAAGATTGCACGGGACGTTGAATGAACATTTAAGAATTAGGAATGCAGACAACGACAACTCGGAGTTGGACGACAAATTGTTCAAAATCGTTAACATTTATAATGACACTATTCATTCAACTACCAGAGCAAAACCAATAGACTTTATTCGGAAAAACTTAAGTAAGGAGGAAATTGATTCATTAGCCGATAAATTTAAAAAAACATAAAGAAGCTAAAATACACCGTATAAACTTGAAGAAGGACTCTAGCTTGAATCAATGCATGAACATAGTTCAGAATAGGACAGTCGTTAAGAGTGAACCGAAATACAGAAGACTAAGAAGACTCACAACGGACAGAAACTACGTAATAGACAAGACGACAAAAAGAAATACAAAATACTATAAAAAACAGCTAAAACGAAGGTATAAATACCAAGAATAATTTCATTTATCAGTTCTTCCTGTGATCCTTTTTCCTTTTTCAAGCTTTATCCCAGCATTTGTTTATTATTGTCTTGACAGATGACAAGATCAGGATGAGTGCATCCCGATTAGTTTTCGTTGACTTTGAGCCGGTGCATTTGTATGGTTTTAATGGTGGTATTCAGGGTTCGGAATGCTAGAGTTGTAAGGGCGAGGGTAGTTTTCTTTTCTTGAAGGCTTTAGGTTCGATCTAGATTAGATTCTAAAAAACTGCCAAAACTTCGAATTATCGTTAAAAAGAAAAAGTGGTTGACAGTGAGATACCTTAATTAAAATAAAGAAGTAATAAGATACCCGGAAGGAAGGAAATAATACTATGTATGTGAAAATTGTAAACAAAAACAAAAAAAAAAAACCTATCACAATTCTAACGAATTTATCCCTTTGCTATGTAAAATAAAATAAAATATACTATTGTGAAAACTGGTAAATGTAGTAAAGTATTCGCTATTCTAACGAATTTGTTCTCTCGTATTGTTTTATAATATTATAGGTCTATTTGAACTGAAATGATTTTTGTTATTAATTTTGTTAAAGAAATACAAAGAATGATTATTTTTTATTTTTTTTTGATGTAAATGTAAAATTGTAAAAACATAAAAAAAAAACATTTCAATAATGATGAAATTATGTTTATTAATGTAAAAATTAAATTAATACACTTTTTGAAGACCAAAAATTCTTAGTAGGGGAGGTGTCACATAATAAATATGACCCTAGAGAAACCCCCTGTGCAACATAATTATTCGTCGCAACATCTTGTCTTTAGCAACCAAAGATCAAGTGTTGCGAACAACTAAAGATTACCGCAGCTCTCTCTCTAACACCATCTTCGTGAGGAGATGGAGTTGGAGCTTGAGTTAGACTATATTTAAAAACATGCAGTTAGTCTTCAATTCGCATTAGCATCGGTAGCTAACAACATAAAAACCTTCGCAAATAAAACTGTAATCAATAAAGGAAGTGTTGTTTAAAAAAACGAAATTGGTTTTCTTAATCTTTTTATATGCATATGGGGTGGCCGTGGTATAGTGGTACTAGCTATCGTTTCTCACTCGGAAGGACAAGGTTCGAATCCTAGCCACAGCAAGTTTTCATTTGTGTAATTGGAACTCAGTCAGAAAAATCTGCGTGTGAAGGCATAACACTGACATGTAGATTTAGCTGTTGTAGGGTTTTTCAAACACAAAACAACCGTTAAAATTCACAACCTCACATTCCGAGAGAAGAAAAATCTCTCCGTCCTATTCGGACTCCCACCCCTGGAGAGTCAATATCGAAATCAAACACACCTGAGTTTCAAACCACTACATCACCAAACAATGCTTTCCTTCTCCTCCTTCTATCTTTCCGTCCACGCAATGGCAACAGTATAATGGTATTCATAACCCCTTAGGCGCGCGTAAATTATAAAAAAAAAGAATATTGCCCAAAATATGGCGTGTGCGCTCAGTACTAATCTTTGTGGTATCTGCTAGCTAGCGCACCTTCACTTTCCGGTCAGCCAACACAATTTCATGTATTTTTCTGACATTGTCATCTGTAACCGCATGGCCTGCCGCTGCGGACTTGATCGGTAGTGGAGTTGCGGCCATCACGAAACTCTCGAAACCAATATTTGACGGTGTAATCTGATGGAGCATTAGCCCCATAATACTTATCCAACTTTTCTTTTGTTTTATGAGAGAATGAAAATCGTTTTTGTCCATACTAAACATGATGCCAAACACGTCAACAACAATCAGCTGTCAAAACAAAACTAAAGACAGTATCGCACTGAAATTTGGCATGTCTGCCTAAATATGAACGGACTTCAAGTCACCATAACCTTTTTTGCAGTAGCAGCACATTCCGGCGGTCAAGGAGGTCACTTTTCACTCCATCTAGTATAAGTACATACTTTTCGTTATATTATAAGTTGGATGAATCACAGATAACTTACAGAAAAAATGCTTTTGGACATCCTGGCTGTAGAAATTATCTTCGTAAAATTGTTTAACTGCATTCAGATAATTCCGAACTTTTGGGATTCTTCGTTCTTTATTTAGCAGTTTCAGTAAAACCATATTTTTTTTTAGTGCGTTTCGTATTATAAATATTATTATTACTTGCACTCTCACTAAAATTTCCCAACACAATTTTCGCAATAAATATTCTTAAGGACTCCATCGGCTTTGTTCGAAAACGTCAAATGCAATTGCAAAAATCAAGCAGGCGACACAAATCAATGGTAGCAAAAAACCTTTGCAGTTTGACGTTTGCAACCCTTATGTGCTGCAATGACGATCAAATTGACAATCAAAATGACAATCAAATGACGTTTTCGAAAAGGGCCTATACGAGGGTTATCTGAAAAGTTTTCGATACAAGACATTTTTTTCTCAAAATTTTTGTTTATTTTTCTACATACATAGTCTCCTTGTACTCGTAACTCTACACACTTTTCCCAGCGATGCTCCCATCTCTCTAACCCGTCCAAATAGTACTTGGCGTTTTTCTCTGCAAAATAATTTTTCACGAGGGTGATTGCCTCCTCATTTGACGAAAATCTCTGTCCTCCGAGCGCAGTTTTTAGATGACGGAACAAAAAGAAGTCTCTTGGGGCTAGATCTAGTGAATAAGGCGGATGGTTAAGCAGATCAAACCGTAATTCATGGATTACGGTGTGGTGTGAGACAGCGCGTTGTCTTGGTGAAACAGGATTTTCTTTTTCTGCAAATGTGGCTGTTTTTCCGCAATTTCTGCCTTCAGTTTGGCAAGTAATGATGCGTAGTATGCTGCTGTAATGGTTTTTCCTTTTTGAAGATAATCGATTAAGACTACTCCTTTGCTATCCCAAAAAAGAGTCGCCATCACTTTCCTTGCCGAAAAAACAGTTTTTGCTTTTTTTGGAGCCGGCTCGCCCTTTGCAGTCCACTGTTTTGACCGAATTTTTGTTTCGGGCATATAATGGTGCATCCAAGTTTCATCTACAGTAATTAATCGGCGCCAGAACTCGGATATATTGCGCCTAATCTGGATTTAATATGTAACAAACACGTTCTTTGGACATTTTCATAACCTCTACTATCTCTCTCATTTTAATTCGGCGGTCGTCTAACACTCCCAAGCTCTCACGGCCACGTTTAAATTCAGCTGCCCAAAATTTCACTGTGGTAAATGATGGTGCGGAGTCCCCATACACAGAGTCCAACTCATTTTTGATTTGCGTAGGCGTATTGCCTTTCAAAAACAAGAATTTAATAACAGCTCGATACTCAATTTTTTCCATTTTCACAAAAAACACTCACATCGACTCACTCATATGACTGAAACTTCGTTTAGTAACTGTCAAAAGATGCACAACTAGCATTCACTAGCTTTTATTGACGAGTGCCGCTATCTTTATGTTGCGGTCAGAAACTTTTCAGCTATGGATATTGCAGTTTGCGTGTAAAATGACGGATTTGCTTCAATTTTGCACATACTGACAGCGATGGATTTAGAAATCGGTTCGAATAGCTTGGAGATTGACAAAGAGCGCATACAGATCTCTGTCTGAAGCTACAAAAGAGTGGAGGATAAGTTTTTTCTAATGGCATAGTTCCTATATTATTAACAATTTTTTGGCAATTTTTCTGCGAATTTGTTTGACTTTCGAAGTGCGCCATTCGGCCAAAAATCAATATATCAAAAGAAAAATCCTACCTACTTCTCTAGCTGATGTTATGTATAATAAAAAAAAATTTAGTGACTCATCACAATTCAAACTTTACAGGAGCAGTTGATACGGCCGTATGACACTTCCAAAACAGAGAGGTCATCTAAGAAACGTTGCACAGCCGCCATTTTTAAATAAATTATTCTTTAAAAATTACGTTTTACAGTCAATCATATATCTTATACAATAAACTTTAACCTTTGTAAACTCGATTTATTTTATATTTTTCCTGAAAAAAATATCACAAAAAAGCCTATTTTTACGACCACTAGAGTGGTCTAACCCCTTAACCTGGGCGATTATAATAACGGGGTGTGCTCCGTTGTTACGCATTTCAACCTAGGGTCCATTAATCGATAGAGAAATTAAGAGAAATAGGAAACAAAGGTTATGCTTCCGAAAAAAAATCTTTGAAAACCCCGCCCTCTACCTTATGACCTCCGGGTACAGGCAAACAATGAAGCCCGTCCGGGCATGAAGTACAAGGGAGTTAACCAGTTGGCAGCGGCAAGCATGCTTGCTTCAGCTTCATTTTTCGCTCACCGGAATTGTGTGGGGTGATTCATGATACTCGTACCTACATTGACCAACCGCAGTTACATTTATTTCCATGCCTAGCTCCAGATGGGATTTGAGCTAAAATGGTTTAAAATTGTGACCCAAATTGGTCCTTAGAAAGTCTTCTATCTTACTCCGTTCCGAATAATGCTTCTGCACCCCAGTGGAACTAAACTTCCTTTATCCTATGTCACAAACAAAAGACAGAGTGCCTAGAATAGGATAGCTATGGCACACCTTGGTAACCACAGGATCCGTAGGCTTATTATTAACCACCCTTCGCAGCCCCAACGGTAGATGCGGCACAGAAGGCCACATAGCAAAAAATTGCAGCGAGGAGCCGTCATGCATGTTCTGCAGGGAAAATGATCCGAAGAACGCAAACCACGTAACGGGCAGTGGAAAGTGTCCAGTCTTCGAGAAAGCCAAGACTAGCATACAATGATGAAGGTCATACAAATAAATCTTAATCGCTGTGAGATAGCTCAGGATATCCTGAAACAAACAGCAAGAGATGAGAAAGCGGATGTGGCCCTGATAAGCGAACCATTTAAAACACTCGACAGCGGTATATGGGTATGCGACAAGACAAAGCATGCCGCAGTATGGATATGCGGGAATCACGCCTTCCAAGACATCAATGGTGATGCGGAAGGATCAAGGAAGGATCAACACGCAAAAGTAAATGGCATCAACTTCTACAGCTGCTATGCGCGACCTAGTTGGACACTCAACCAATACCAAGCAATGCTGGACAGGTTGATGAACAATGCACAACACAAAACTGATGTGATCATTGGAGGAGACTTCAATGCTTGGGCAACGGAATGAAGCAGTAGGCTCATCAACGAAAGGGGACGTACATTCCTTGAAGCATTTGCATCTCTAAACATAGGCTTAGCAAATAGAGAAAGGAGCAAGACATTTCGCAAAACAGGAACGGAATCAATCATCGACCTAACCTTTGTGAGTCACTCTATCTAACGCAACATGAGTTGGCGCGTACAGGAGTACAGCTGACGAGTCAGATTATATTCAAGATCGAAAAAACCAAAAGAACCCCACAGCGACAGAAAATTAGGGGCCCACAATGGAAGGACAGCCTTTTCGACAAGGATACATTCGGCAATCCAAAGGTCTAGAGGGAGAGATGACTTCCAACAACACCTAGAAAGCTTTAAACAGGCAAGACGGGGGTTTACAAAGGCGATCAAAGAGAGCAAATTAAGATACTTCAAACGTATATGCGACGAAACAGATAGCAACCCATGGGTCATGGCCTAGAGAATGGTTATGGCCAAACTGAAATCCTGCAGGTCTCCACAAATAACATACCCAAAAATGCCAATAACCGTAGTGAAGCACTTGTTCACCAAGAGGTTAGACAACATGGTCACAATCGTAGGACATATCCCAGCCGTTACACTGGAAGAACTGCAGAGAGCTCTTAATCGAATAGGAGACAAAAAGGCGCCTGGACCCGATGGTATTCCAAACACAGCATTAAAGGCTGCTGCCGGAATAAAACCAGATCTTTTCATCTTTTCATCGTAACATTGCAAAAGTGTCTCGAGGAGGGAGTGTTCCCAGAACCGTGGAAGTTGTAACACTTAATGCTACTACCCAAAGGAAATAAACCGCCAGGAGAACCATCGTCATATCGCCCAATATGTCCTCTAGACACAATGGAAAAGATCCTTGAGCGTATAATATACGACAGACTGCTGACTGTAGCAGAGGAGAAGGGGGCCGAAAGTCACGTTCCACGGTAGATGCTGTCGACATTGCGTCTGCAGCCATAGAAGGGCATTCTTGGAGGTGGGACTCAAAAAAGTACTGTGTGGTGGTGACATTAGACGTCAAAAACGCGTTCAACACTGCCGACTGGTCCCAAATAAGGCGATCACTTGCAAGAATGGAAACACCCTACTACCTGCTTAAGATAATCGTCAACTATTTCACGAACAGGAAGTTACGGTATGACACGGATGAAGGGGTTAAATACTACACCATCTCCGCTGGGGTACCGCAGGGATCAGTGTTAGGTCCACTCCTGTGGAACCTAATGTACGACGGAGTGTTGCGACTAAGGCTGCCCGAAGGAGTCAGTATCATCGGATTCGCAGACGATTGTGGTCGTCGCAAGACACACCCTTGAAGTCGAATCAACCACAAACGCAGCCATTGTTCCAATAAAACAGTGGCTTGAATCTGCGGGTCTCGAACTGGTGGAACAAAAAATAGAAGCCGTCCTTATTACGAGCTGGAAAACGGTGGAATATATCAATATTCAAGTCGGTAACCAGAACATCCGATCGAAAGAAGCGGTAAAGTACCTAGGAGTGATGTTAGACAATCAACTACGGTTCAAACAACATGTGGACTACGTGAGGAAAAAAGCGTCAGCCCTATAAGCGGCACTCTTCAGTATACTGCCGAACGTTGGCGGACCCGGATACGCATAAAGGAGAAGGAAACAAACAGGCCGGAAACTGTCAGCGGTATACCGACTCGTTGCACTAAGGACAATAAGCGGTTATAGGACGATCTTGGACGAAGCCGCATTTGTCATAGCTGGAATAATTCCCATCGACATCCTCGCGGACGAGATGAGGAGAATTTACCGCAGCAAAAGCTCAATGCCAACTGATGCCAATGCAATAAGGAGAATGAGGAAGAAAGAGTAAATTCTATAGCCCTATGGCAATCTCGATGGGATAATGCCACAAAGGGCAGATGGACTCATACCTTGATTCCAAAAATCGATGTATGGATGAACAGAGCCCAAGGAAACTGCAACTATCATCTGCAGTTCTTCTTTGGTCATGGCGTATATCGAAAGTATCCACATATATTTGGCCATGACAACTCCCACTTTTGTCACGAGTGTCCAAATCTTCCTTTGCGGATGCTTCGCAGAATGGAAAGAAAATCTACTAGACCCCCCAGAGGTAATTAAGCGAATGGTGGAGTCGGAAGAATGCTGGCTAAATATCTGCGGATTTGTAAAAACTGTGCAGTCCCAGCTGCGGAGAATAGAAGCCAAAAGAAGAGCGGCAGAACCAACCGAACAAATAGAAACACCGGAGTAGCATGAATTACTTGCTCTGAGTAGAAGTGTTCAGGGTGTGGTTTAGGACGTGTGGTAACACGTTCATGCTGGTAACACGGGTTATCAGTATTTTGAAGAAGATTACCCATCCACTGGCGCAAAAAAAGTATAGCCAACGTGTTCTATCATAACTCGGCCGGAAAACTGTCAATCAAAGATGGCCAAGCCTTACTGAGAGACTGGAAGTACCTTTACTGCTTCATGAATTTGGAAAAATCTCTTTTCCTTATCACCTTTCCAAATTAAGTCAAGTGATAAAGTTTTAAAGTCCCACACAAGTTTTCACTGTAAATAAATTTAATAAAAATTATTTTAACATTCCGCCAATAAGGGCATATCCGGTGCACAGTATGTTGCCTGCTCCGGTTCCGCACATAAAAATAATAAGCAAAAAAAATTTATTTTACATACTCGTAATTCATTTAAAATGCAACACAGTCCTCGTAAAATATCAATTAGTGGGGACTTTCATATACAATTTGGCATTGTCGTCGCTTATTTTTTAAGCCAAGCGTGTGAAAGGATAACAGCCCGCCAGCACATGTTTCCCAGCAGTCGTTCCCCATCATATCATCGCTCCATCGCACTGAATTATGTTTCTTTTAAAAAATTATTAAAGCGCGTGTGTTTAATTATTCCCTCTGCAAAAGAGAGAGAGAGAGAGCGAGTGAGCAAATCAGGCCAAAAGGACACGAAATTATTAAGCACAATGATGTATCAACACACTATGCATTTTACTCGTACCAACAACACAACACGGTAAGTCAGAGCCAGCCATTAAAATTGCCAGCACCCACTGCGTCAATGACAAAGCCAAAAGACCTATAGGATCACATCAGGCGTGAAAATCCACAGCAGGACGTGTATCTGTATCTCTTTTTATACCTGTAAAAGGAAAACTTATCACTCAATGGATGAGAAAGTACAATAATTGCTGAAAGCAGTTATATATGTAGTAAAGGACTTTTTCATCTATAAAAACGATGGTGTAAAAAATAACAAAAAATAAAAGAACATCTCCTCTGATCCTTCTGTGGAAGACTAACACGCTAAACTGAAAGGGTAAAAGGTAACCAAGTATCCGTTGGGCTGTGCATTAACATGCAACATCTTTGTCACGTAATATATCCTTTTAGTTGAGCACACATACCGTATGCACACCAGGATACGGGATGGCAGAAATCGCTTTTACTATTTCAGATGTGTGACGCAGTTCTGGTGTACAGACGTAACGAATCCAAATATACATATACAGGATAGAGCCCTTCCACGTGAAAGTCATTGATAGCGTTACTGGGACATTCTCACTTTGGCATGCATCAGGTTTTAGTGCACTTAACCAATTGCATAATCTAGACGATGGTAACGAGTATCAACCAAAGTACGTATGCTGGATACATTGCAGGTTCATGGTGTCCTATCTCACCGGCTATTATACTCTGCGTTTCTCCGTACCCGGATGGCATGTATGTGGGTCGAGGGTTGAGGTTAATGGGTTACATGCCTGGGACACCTACATACATATCGGGGGCCAACGAGGCGGATTCTAGATTAAATGGAAATTTAAGTTTCGATATCACATAGACATGATAATTCGTTTGTTTCCTTCTTTATATGTAGAGTATTTTCCTTGAAGTAACGCTCGCGAATATAGGAGCACATATTCATTTGCTGTTGACTAGTAGGGAAGACACTTTCATTGACCCGTTTCATAGGCTTTAAAATAACCGAAAGGTGGTAAATCGACCGAAACTATGTATATATGCAAATCAAAGTTCCCGTGCGGTAGTTCTACGAAATGAAGAGTATTCCTAGCAAGCAAGGGCTTTATGAAGCGGTTGGAGCTTTAGAGACACAAAAATACGGTCAAGTTGCGGCCATACACATGGTACATTTAAGTACTTGCTTATTTTAAATTCCAGGACTCTTCTATATAGTAAATAATAAGCATCTATAAGGGCAAAGGATAATTCGACATTATGAGCACACATAGTGGGTTCTGGTTTAAAAAAGTGCAAGTGCACTTTAAGGTCTCTGAAAAAGTGAAAGGATAGAGTATGCAATATGCTTTCGGAACTGCTTTTTGGAATTCAGTCTTGAAAATGATGGTGGTGCTATGTATGTGTAGAAGGCCTTCTATATGTAAGGTAAACAGCGGCTTGGTTATGCCAAGTAACTAAAAAGCATGTTCACACTACCAACTAGAGGCATAGGGAGGACTTGAGGATAGTTTTCTCGTAAATACATACTTGCCTGCGATATCGCGATCGTAATGGATGATTATGGTATTCTTAAACATGCATTGTGGGATCACGTCTTCAGAAATAAATTGCAAAGTTTTGACAAATTCCCGAGATAACTTTTTACAGGAGCTCACCTTATGATTTCATTCAGTCTCACCTGGCATCTTTGATAAGCAACGAACATCCAGTCGGATCCATCATTTTGAGATTAATACGTTAGAATCTGCCTAGACGTCGATGAAAAGAGTATGGAACGTATTGATCTCCATTTTGAGACTTTCGTAAATTTGTCCATGCCGGTCGCTAAAGTTCCAACAGCTATAGCATTCGGCGTCTCCCAGTCCACTGACAAGTTAGGAGCATTCACCAGATGACTGCATTAGAACATTTATTATTACTGCGAGACTTAAAGATTCTTATGCCGGTGCAAAGTGACTCATTTTGACTTTTATATTTGCAAAAATCATAACTCTTAAACGAATACAGATATCCCGACAATTTTTTTTTTCCATGATTAAAGTAATAACTTACTTACTTTGGCTTTACATATCCCAGCCATCTCAAACGCCCAATGCGCAGTTTTTTGATCAGGTCAATGTCGCTGTACAGCTCGCAGAGTTCACAGCTGAATCGTCTCCTTCAGAACCCGTCAACGCATACGGGACCAAATATCTTACGAAAAATTTTTCTCTCAAAACGACCAGGGATATCTTCATCCGCTTTAGAAAGGATCCATGCTTCAGAACCATAGAGCAGGACTGGGATTACAAGGGTATTATACAGAGTTTCCTTGGTTGTTCGGGACGAGGCCAGACGATTGGCCAGTGTTGTTTAGAACATAAAGTATAGGTACATCACGAACAATGTCGCCCAAAGAATCCACCTTGAACCCACAGAGAAAAAACAAAAACAAGGTGCATTCACTGCAAGGTTGATTGGACGAAATTCGAGCCATACTCGCATAGTCGTGAATATTTAGTTATTCCCCCACCCGAGGTAGGATAGCTAAATATCATTCCCAATTACATTGATATATTGGTACAAGCACCTAATATATCCACAACAAGATCAAGGAACATGCACCCTGATCATAGCGCCGGAGCAAAAGAGTTCCGGCGTTAACATTTGGTGACCCCGCCGTGATCCTCATATTTGCTTTCTCGAATAAGAGACAAACTCTTGAGCGATCACTACTATACAGAAGCGTTTACCAGGGCTTCAGACACTGGTAAAGTCTGTCGCGTTTTAACTCCGAACAATCAGTACCAACGAAACAGTTGTATCCGAGTCGGAATATCGTGGATTAACAAAACCATGGATATCGACCAACTGACTGAGAACCAAAATCTCAGCATCAATGAGCTCTATCGAC
Source organism: Volucella zonaria (assembly GCA_963966105.1). NCBI lineage: Eukaryota > Metazoa > Arthropoda > Insecta > Diptera > Syrphidae > Volucella > Volucella zonaria. Next base: position 58,116,858 of record OZ014532.1, on the reverse strand, counting down.
TCCTTGAGAACTATAAGAAGGATTCCGCGGCAAGAAAGACCAAGGAAGGTTACTACGTAGGAAGACTTCGTCAATTGACATCATTGAAGAAACGGATACCAAGATCAGGGCGAAACTGCGGTCCGTGAGAACTACGAGAAGTTCAGAATCCATTTCGAGGAAAGGATTGAGGCACAACCCAAATTAAATCCTGAAACAATGGAGCCACAGAGGACAAACAAGCAGCAAGTCTCAACACTAGTTCTGAAGAGTGGAGCAGAATATTGAGACGCCATCAAGGTATAGTTGTTTCTGTGCGTAATCTCTTACATGATACAAACGAGGCAACCAAAGTGGAGGTGCATCAATCAAAACACTACTGAGAGTACAAGCTGAAAGCTGTGAATCATGGCGAGTCCCAACTTCAACAATCTCATCTCAATATTTATGAACTAAGCGACGACCCAGTCGCCAACGGATACAACGAAAAGCAATATTTTGACTTAGAACGTCAAATCGAGCAACTTATTATAGATATAATGACCAGATTACAAGGTACTCATGACGGTTCTTCAAGTTCAGACCAAAGACCAATGGTAGCAACAAATAGCATGGTATCGCTACCCAAGTTAACTCTGCCAAAGTTTGACGGCGATTACTTGAAGTGGCAACAATTCCACGACCTCTTCGTACAAAAGGTGCATCAGCAACCTATGGCGTCAGAAGATGTGGTTCCTCTAGTGGGAGAACCTGAGAAGCTAATAAGGCATTTTCCGCCGTCAGACGCAAATTATGTAACAGCTTGGAAAATGCTCAAGGAACAATATGAAAACCCAAGACTACTGGTGGTAGGATTAATCAACAAGTTAATGGCACAACCAACGCATAATACGGACAAGCCATCTGCGATCAGCGTAAGAAACTTACATAACACTACGCAGGAGTGCTTGATGGGGCTAGAAAATATTGGCGTCGACAATATTCCAATCGCTGGAATCTTTGGGAAATAAGGGACGAAGCATTGAGGATCCAAGGCGATCAAACACAGCAAAATGTTCAGCAATCGCCAGTTTAAATACTACGTGCCCAGTGTGCAAAGCACATCATGCTTTATATGCATGCAAAGGTTTTCTCCAAATGAAGCCTAATCAGTGTTTAAATATCTTAAAGGATAATGATCGATGCATCAACTGCCTCAAATCAGGCCATCAAGCAGCAAAATGTTCTCGGCGAGGATGCACCAGGTGCTCGAAAAAACATAATGCGTTAGTTCATTTCGACATGCCAGCAGCAAGGGCTACACCCACACAAGACCTTCAAGAACATGAAACATCACCTTTTTTTTTTTTTATTATCGGCGCGCGCTCAAGGGGTTTTGTACCCTTAAAATGTTCGTACACAGCGCGGGCGAAGGAAATTTAGGGAAGAAGAAAAGATAGGTACCGATGTACATTGTTTTTAAATGTTTGCAAGTTATAACGACTAGGAAACACAGAGGTGGGCAGGGCATTCCATAAGCGAGTTGTACAGCTTAGGAAAGAATCACGATATTTAAGAGTACGTCCGAAAATGGGCTTGAGGGTATACTGATGAGCATTCATAGCGAGACGGGTGTTACGGTTGAAAGTTTGAATGGGCGGAATGCTACTGGCAATTTCAATGGAGCACTGGTGGTGGAAATAGCGATAAAACAAAGTGAGACAGGAGACTTTACGTCGATGTTCGAGGGTGTCAATTGATTGACTGATATTAGTATCACCAATTAGTTTTATCGCACGGTTTTGAATCCTATCTAGTAGATGCAGAGATGTTTTAGGAGCACCTGACCAGATGTGGGCATTGTACTCCAATTTAGGGCGGATGAATGCCTTATATATTGTGGCCAAATCAGAGGGGGTAAAATATTTCTTACATCGCTTGAGGAAACCTAGACATTTCGCAGCATTTTTGGCGACATCGAATATATGGTCATTCCAACGTAAGTTGTCACTGGCACACATACCGAGAATGGAAAGTTTATCGGTTTCGACGATGCAAGCGCCATTCATGGACAATGGCTGGGTGTTTGAATTTCGCTTTAATGACAGCAGACAGCATTGAGTTTTGGAAGCATTAAATTCCACTCGGTTGATAGTTCCCCAGTTGGTTATGCTGTTAATATCGGAATTTATTGAGCTTAACATACGCTGGCGTTCCCGTTCTACAGCCGAAGAGCAGGGACGAGAGTCCGGGAACGAATACGAAAAGCAGAGAGTTCTGTCATCAGCAAAGGAATAAATTGGATTAGAAGTAGCAGATAAGAGATCGTTAATAAAGATTAAAAAGAGTGTCGGAGACAGAACGGAGCCCTGGGGCACACCAGCATTTATTTTGTGAATATCAGACTTGAAACCGTCCAAGACAACTTGAATTGAACGTTCCGAAAGGTAATTTCTAATCCATTGAAGAAGAGAGTCATCGATCCCAAGAGCACGCATTTTCGACAAAAGAGCCTGATGCCAAACTCTGTCAAATGCCTTAGAAATATCAAGTGCAACTATCTTGCTTTCGCCAGATTGATATACGCTTTAGTTCCACTTTTCGGTGAGACATGCCATCAAATCACCAGTGGACCTGTTGCTACGAAAACCATATTGCCGGTCGTTGAGAAGTTTTCGTGTTTCGAGATATTTCATGAGCTGACGATTTATCAGCGTTTCCATGACCTTGGAAAGCAGGGACGTAAGTGCAATGGGTCTGTAGGAGGATAGAGAAGAAGATTCGCCTTTTTTAGCGACTGGCTGGACAAATGCTGTTTTCCATCCGCTCGGAAAGAGTCCTAAAGAGTAGGACTGATGAAAAAGTGGATTCGTCCCATTGTAGATTCGACGCACTCAAGTCTACGGTCAAACAGAAAGCTCTTCCAGTTTCTGTATCAACAGCCTTAAATCAACAGAAGGGCTACGTTTTTTTGGGGACGGTAATGGTAAAACTACTAGCAAACAACGGAAATTTCATTGAGGTCAGAGCGCTTCTAGATTCAGGCTCGCAGGTCAATCTCATTACAGAACGGGTGGTAAAAAGACTAGGGATTCCGTCCAAATATGATTCATTGAACATCCAAGGAATTGGTAATGCAATCCAAAAAACACAGAAGGGAGTAAACGTGCAACTAAAATCAACAATAAATGACTTCACAACAAAATTAGAAGCATTGGTCCTTAACAAAATATTGTCGCCACAACCCACCAAGTCAGTTGAGATATCTCCAACTGGACTATACCGAAAAATATCAAATTAGCCGATCCAACATTTAATACGTCGTTCCAAATAGATCTTCTTATAGGAGCAGAGTTCTATTACGATTGTCTTTCAGTAGGCCAAATCAAAACAGCAGAGAACATGTCTGTTCTACAAAATACCATTTTCGGGTGGATAGTCACAGGACGGATGGGACAATCATCCACATCGTTACTTTTATGCGGCATTTGCACAGAAGACGAAGGCTTCAATAACGCTCTTGAGAAGTTTTGGACACTCGAAGATCCTGAGGGCCAAAAAAGGCAAATAACGGCGACCGAGAAGAAATGTGAGGAGCACTTTAACGCAACAGTGCGTCATAACAGCAGCGGACGATTCGTAGTGAGACTTCCATTCACCGAGAATCCTGCTCAACTTGCCGACTCAAGAAGCATTGCATTGCATTGCACTTCCGCACATGGCGGAAGTAGAGCAATCATCCATTCCGCAACATCATTATTTTCTACCTCATCACTGAATTCAAAAACCTGATAGCAGTACCACCAAGTTACGGGTTGTGTTCGACGCATCATGCAAAACCTCAACAAACTTACGTATCATTGAATGACATATTGCATACAGGCCCTATTATCCAAGACGATCTGTTCATTATCTTGCTTCGTTTTCGGTTGCCAAGTTTCGTATTCACAGCCGATATTCAACAAATGTACAGACAGGTACTGGTACATAACGACGATCGACGATATCAACTTATTTTATGGAGACGTGATTCTTCAGAATACATAAGGCAGTATCAATTAAATACAATAACCTATGGCACATCGTCTGCCCCGTACCTTGCTATTAAGTGCGTTCAAACGCTAGCACAGTCTTCCACAATGCCACATCCTCTCAGCAGTAAGGTATTACAGCGGAATTTTTATGTGGATGATGTAATGACAGGTTCTAATAGTTTAGCCACGACACTAGAGATGCAAAGACAGCTGATTGACGTTCTAAATAAAACTGGGTTTAAACTTCGAAAATGGTGCGCCAACCATCCACAACTGCTTCAAAGGTTCACACCCGAAGAAAAGCAGATGCAATTGGACTTCAAGGCAGTTGCAGAAGAGGAAATAAAGACACTAGGCCTAATTTGGTTACCAAAGACGGATGAGTTTCGCATCAAAGTGAACCTAAATGATGAACACAGGGTGACGAAAAGAATAGTTTCTTCAGAAATAGCCCAGCTATTTGATGTACTTGGTATTGTGGCCCCAGTGCTTATTACAGCTAAAATATTTCTTCAACAATTATGGAAACTCAAACTGGATTGGGACGCAGCATCGCCACAGGAATTACATTGTAGATGGTTGAAATTCCGCCAGGATCTTAGTATACTAAGTCATATTTCAATTCTAAGGCACAGGTTCGCAAAGGAATGTGCAAAGACTTCATGTATTCGCTGATTCCTCTGAAAAGGCCTACGGATATTCGTATTTTCGATGCAGAACTAGTGAGGGAACCGTTATTGTGCGTCTATTGTGTGCTAAGTCCCGGGTAGCACCACTCGACAAGGAGAAATCAAAAAAACCAACTATCCCACGACTAGAATTGTGCGCCGCCAAGCTAGCAGCAGACCTTGCAAAAAGGATAAAGGAGAATATCGAATATGAGGATGTTCCAGCATGCTTTTGGAGCGATTCAGAAATAGTGTTAGCCTGGATAAACTCAGCTGCAGGGTCCTTTCCCCCATTCATTGCTAACAGAGTATCAGCCATCCAAGCTACTACAGAACCGCGACAATGGCGACACTTTAAGTCCAAAGAGAACCCGGCCGATTTGCTCACACGAGGAGTTCTAGAAAGGTTAAAAGAATCAACCCTCTGGTTCTACTGCCCTTTGTTCCTACACGCGCAAGAATCCAATTGGCCACCACCCTACCTAAAACAATTACAGAAGGAAAAGGACCAGACCGCAGTAGTAACCGCTACCAACGACAAGGAACCCATCCATTTCATTGATATAATTGCGTACAAGAACTCATTTAAAAGGCTACAACGAATTACAGCTAACATTATTCGGTTTATTAACGTCAGTGGCAAACGAAACACTAAACAACTTGATGATGGATCTCTCTTTAGTCAAGAGCTGGCAAACGCCATGCACATCATAGTCAGTCATATGCAAACAGAATCACTCAAAAATGACATTGCTCACATACAACGATATGGAGAATGCAGCAATAACAGCACTATAAGGAGTTTGACTCCCTTTTTGATAGTTAAGGGGATTCTAGGCTTGATTTGCGGCCCGGGTCAACCCTGGACAGATTTATTAATGCTTATTGCAAGCTTATTCTTAGAACTAACAATTTTCACTTAAAACTAAAGATAAAAACTAAAGGGTGGGAGCGGTTAAAAAAAGTTAGGACGTGAAGCATAGGTGGAAATAAGAGTGTTCTTAAGAGAGAGTTTGGTGAGATGGTAGTCGAAAAGAGGCAGAATATCGTTAACTTCACGAAGTATTCTAGACATTAGCTCCAAGTGTCCATAATTCGTTCTGTGAAGATTGAGCCGGAAAAGTGGCGCAGACCTAAGATTGCGTGGGTTGCTATTAAAAGAAATAAGGCGAAGTAAAGAAGGACAATCGATATTACCAACTAAAATTTGATGAGTAAAGAGAATGTCGGCAACTTTTCGACGTATAGAAAGGGGTTGTAAATTTATAAGTTTAAGCCGGTCAGTATAAGGTGGTAAGTTTTGGCTATCATTCCAGGGAAGACCACGTAAGGCGAATCGTAAAAACCTGCGTTGAACAGCTTCTATCCGGAGGATGTGTGTTCTATAGTAGAGTGACCAAACTTGGCTTGCATATTCAAGAAGAGGCCTAACAAAGGTTATGTAAAGGGTAACATAAGGATTGGAAAACTCCTTAGACCAGCGCTTGATGAAGCCAAGGGCAGAGTTGGCTTTTTTTATTATATTATCAATGTGAGAACGGAAATTGAGTTCCTTATCACAGATACCACCTAAATCACGCAACTCATTCACTAAGGGAACAGGCAGACTAAAGATTAGATAGCAGCGAGGTGAAGTAGGGGATCGCTTACGGGTATACATTATACTAGGGGCGTTCAATATATTCTCGGTATCGATATGAAGGAAAATGCGAATTCAATTTAAATTGTTTTTATTTTTCAATATAATCTCCCCTAACATCAATGCATTTGTTACATCTTGAGATAAGCTTTTTTAAACCCTCAAAAAAATAAATTTCCTCCTCCTCCATTTATTGCCGACTTGAGTTCTTCATCATCCGAAAATCTTTTTCCACGAAGACATTTTTTCAAATCCGGAAACAGGAAATAATCACTAGGGGCAAGGTCTGGACTATAGGGTGGGTGTTGGATTTCTTCGAAACCACAATCTCGCGCAGCAGCCTTGGAAACTCGCGCCGTGTGAACAGGAGCGTTGTCATGAAGAAGCAACACACCCGCTGCGAGTTTACCCCGTCTTTTCTTTTTAATTTCCTCCCGCAAATTATGCAAAGTGGAAGCGTAGGATGTGGCGTTGATGGTTTCACCTTTTTTTTTGTACTCAATGAGCAAGATTCCCTTTGAGTCCCAAAAAACTGTGGCCATGAGCTTCCCGGCAAACGGAGTGACTTTGAACTTCTTCGGGGGGTCTGTTCCTTTTTTATGCCACTGCATGGACTCTTGTTTGCTTTCAGGGTCATAGTGGTGGACCCATGTTTCGTCCCCAGTAACAATTCGATCCATAACACCGTCCGCGTTCTCACTACATATCTCCAAAAGCTCTCTACAGCATGCGATTCTCACTTTTTTCTGAGGCGCTGTGAGCATTCGTGGCACCCACCTTGCACTGACCTTTGAAAGGTTAAGATGGTCATGAAGAATGGTATGAATGGTACCAATTGAAAACTTGGTGATCTCTGCCATAATTTTCATCTTTATTCGGGCATTTTCAAGAACAAGTTTTTCGACTTCTTTGATGCTTTCTCCCGTACAAGCAGTAGCCGGGGCGCCGGAGCGGGGGTCGTCTTCAATGCTCTCTCTGCCTCTCTTGAACTCACTTGACCACTTTTGCACAGTTGATAATGAAGATGCGGAACCCCGGTAAACAGCCACCATCTCTTCATGAATAGTTTTTTGACTTTATCCTTGCTTAGTGAGAAATTTAATTACAGCGCGATGCTCAATTTTCACCATCATCGTCTCAGTTGCCATTATGATTCTGTTTAACTAGAGATAAAACGCGAATTAGTAATCATATTTATATGAAATTTTACATGAATGCACTAAAATAATAGTATTACTTGATAAATAAGTCACTTTATATATACAATCACAGCTTCACCCGGATACCGAGAATAGTTTGAACGCCCCTCGTAGCCTGACACTTATTAACGTTAAGCTCAAGAAAATTCTTCTGACACCAAGTACAAAATCTGCCAAGATCTTCCTGCAGTGGTATGCTGTCTGAGGAAGAAGGTATATGTCTAAAGATTTTCATATTGTCTGCGTAAACAGATATGTATGAATTTTTAATGATGCAATCAACATCATTAATGGCCAGAATAAATAGTAAGGGGCCAAGGTTTCTGCCTTGAGGGACACCAGAGGAGGTTTTAATTGGGTCAGAAACCATGGACCTAAATAAAACATAAGTAGTAATGTCTTTCATTTAAATATGATTGAACCCATGTTATAAAGTTTATTTGGAAACCAAGAGCTTTTAATTGCAGAAGGAGTATGTCATGTGAAATCCTATCAAAGGCTTTGCTGAAATCGGTGGCAATCACATCAACTTCATTTCCAGATTCCAGTGCACATAAAGTGCTTGATACGAATTCCGTTAAGTTGGTGGTCGTAGATCTACCTTTCAGAAATCCGTGCTGGTTTTGGGAAACTATAGGTTTACAATGGAAAAGCATTATGTCATAAATAATGCTCTCGAAAAGCTTATTATTATTATTATTATTAGCCCGGGTCTACCCCGGACAACTTTATTTAGCTTATTAACAAGCAAAACCTTAAACCTAGACTTAAAACTAACAAAGATATTCTTAACCTAATATGGGGCGAGGAGAAATGGTGGACGAGGTAGATGTTAAGGGAGTGGCATATTGAGCAGTGCTTTTTTCATTTCGTGTTTGCTGCTATTTAGGTCAAAGACTTCGGCGTAGTTGTTCGCTATACGCAACATTCTAGATATTGGTTCAAAGTGACCGTAGTTGGTACGGTGAGTTCGGATCAGGAAGAGTGGGACAGATCTTAGATTACGGGGATTGGGAGTGAATGCAATATTTTGCGTTATTCTCGAGCACTCGATGTTACCAGTCAGTAACTGGTGGATAAAAAGTACATCAGCGACTTCACGACGTTTTTTAGGGTATGCATGCTAATTAGTTCCAGCCTATTTTCATAGGGGGGTAGTCCATATGGGTCGGCCCAGGGTAGACCACGAAGTGCGAAACGGATAAACCTGCGTTGGACTGCTTCTATTCTTTGAATGTGGGTTAGTTTATAGGGTGACCAAACTTGGCTGCAATATTCGAGAAGAGGCCTTACAAAAGTAATGTACAGGGACTTTGTAACGTAAGTGTTGGAAAATTCTTTCGACCAGCGTTTGATAAAACCAAGTGCAGAGTTAGCTTTATTTATAATGCTGTCAATATGTGAGTCGAAATTCCATTCTCTGTCACAAATTATTCCTAGATCCCGTACTTGGGTAGTGGAAGGCTCATCGCAGATGAAGTAGTTTCTTGGAGGGGGAGGTAAACGTTTGCGGGAATAGGTTATCGCTTGGCATTTGCTGATATTAAGCTCCAAAAAGTTTGCTTGCACTATACCGAAAACTTATTTAAGTCATCTTGCAGGCAATGGGAGTCAGAAGGCAATGAAATGACTTTGGAAATTCTCATGTCATCAGCGAAAATAGAAAGATTACAATTCTTTAAAATGAGATTTATGTCGTTAATCGTCAGGATAAAGATGATTGGCACAAGGTGACTACCCTGAGGGACACCGGATGTTGCTTTAATTGGGTCAGATATTGAAGATCTGAAGATGACCCTGTATTCTCGGTCTTCTAAATAGGATTTGGTCCATGCCACAAAATGAGGGGAAAAGCCAAGTTTTTTTAGTTTAAAAATGATAAGTTGGTGAGAAATTTTATCGAATGCCTTGCTGAAATCAGTGGAAATTGAATCGACTTCATCACCGTCTTCTAAAGCATGAAGCGTCCTAGAGACGAACTCTGTTATGTTAGTTGTCGTTGATTTACCTATCATGAAACCGTGCTGATTTGTACAGATAGCTGGCATAGAGTTTTGCTATGGGCCTATAATTATCGACTTCGGCCTTACTTCCTTTTTTATGAATAGGGATGATGTAAGATTCCTTCCATAGGAAAGGGAAAGTACCTGTTGAGACAGACAAGTTAAATAGGGCAGCAAGGGGAGGACCGAGATGGTTAATACACTCTTTTATTACAACAGCCGGAAGGCCATCAGGGCCGGACGAAAAATCATCTTTAAGTTTGGTAATGTTATCAGACACCAAAGATGTTGTTATATTTAGCGAAACGGATGATGTCTCAGAATAGTTTCTCATATAGCTAAAGTAACTAGGATCGGGTTCAGCTGTTTTCTTAGAAAAGGATTTATTAAAATGACAGGCAAAGAAATTTGCAATGGTTTTCGGGTCGGCAGAAGATTCACTGAGAAATTTGAGAGTAGATGGGTAGCCGTCTGACTTTCTTTTGGTATTAACAAACTGGTAGAAGCGTTTATGGTCTGAGACTAAGTTAAATTGCATGCGGTAGAGGTACTCAAGGTAAAGAGACTCACAAAGTTCAGAAAAACGATTATATACCAATCGATAATTACTGTAGTCGGAATCAGATCGAGTCCTTAAGAATTTATGCCACAACTTGTTTCTGTAATTACGGAGAGAGCGCAACTCCTTGTTGTACCAGGGAGGAGCTGACATGCAGTCCTTTCGGAAGGTATATGGAACCGATTGGGCAAAGCAGGAGAAAATTAGCGAATAGAACGTTGATAAGGCAAGATCAATATTAGTCGTCTCAGCAATAAAGTCAAAGTTAATGTTGCTGATGAGGTTTTTAAGTTTGTTAAAGTCGGTTCTTCGGAAGTTAAATGAAAATGCATTTTCCGCATCGACACTTGTGTTGCCATTTTCATATGAGTATATAATTGACAAGGGGGGATGAAGGCTGTCTAGGGTAGAAAGAAGATGATCACTCCTATAAACGACACAGTTATCTGAATCGGATGTGAAGACAAGGTCGAGTTGTCTGTTCATTGTGTTAGGTATTCCACTAATCTGATATAGACTTGAGTTGGTTAGGCAGTCCACCATCAAAATTTCTATTTCTGAGGACGAATTAAGAAAGACGAAATGAGACGAATCGTCGGAAGACCCCCATTTAAGTTGAGGGAGGTTGAAATCCCCTACTAGAATAATACAGTCTTCAGGTTGTGCATTATCAGTCAAAAAATCCACTGCGTGAACTACAGGTCGATAAGACTCAATTGGTTGGGATGGGTGAATGTAACAACAAAGTACGTAAAGACAGCGTTTGGGGAGCGTAATGTTGACACATACTAACTCAAAGTTGTCAGTGTGGGGAATATCAACAGGAGTTGCGTGGAAAAAGTTCCGGATTGCTAGTAAAACACCTCGGCCATAGGGATTATCAGCTCTTTCGAATCCATCTTTTCGAAAAACGTTGAAATTTGGAGGAAACAGCTCAAGGTTATTAATGTCCGGAATTAGATTTGTTTCAGTAAGAGCAATTAGGTCATAGGGTAACTTTTGAGAATTGAGATATACGACGGAGATTTTAGAGCGCAAACCTCTTACATTTTGGTAGTAAATGGACAGGCATTGTGGACTGGAGGATACAGGATTTAGTTTGTTAGGAACTGTAATAGTTTTTAAAATTTGAACGAGTTCTTTGCAAGTGGGAGAGACGTTTAGAGCTGACATGCAAAGACAGCGTGGAAAGATCATTATGAACTTCATCGGAAGAGATGTCGAAACTCTCATGGTAACGAACGAAAATTTGCATCAATTCAGCTGGCTTAATAGGAATGCAGGACAGCTTAGCAATTGGTCGATAGTTGGAAATATCATCTTTCCGGCCTTTTTTATGCAGGGGAATAATAAATGACCTTTTCCAGGTCGAGGGAAATAATCCCTGGGTGATAGAAAGCTGAAAGAGAGCTGTAAGAGGTTGGGCTAGGTGCATTTCACATTTCTTTAAAAATATAGGGGGAAGATCATCAGGGCCGGCGGAATAATCATCTTCGAGGTTTATTATTTTATCTTTGACTTGCTCTAAAGTTATAGACACATATTCCAAAGTTGTTTGTGGGCAGCTATTTAAGTAGGAAAAGTAAGAGCGATCTGGCTCTTGGGAATGGGTGGCGAACGCTTGGCTAAAAAAAGTTGCGAAGAGATTTGCCATAATTTGGGGATCGCCCGAGGACTTATCTAGAAAATTCAGAGATGATGGATAGTTATCCGATTTACTTTTAGTTTTGATGAACTGAAAGAATCGCTTGGGGTCGGAAATGAGTGTGGTTTAAATAGTTGTCATATAGAGTTTGACAAAGTACAGAGAAATTTATTAGGGCAGACTGGTAGTAAAAGAAATCGATGTCGGAACGCGATATTAAGTAAGTACGCCAGAGCTAATTTCTCTTATTACGAAGAGATCGCAGCTCTTTATTATACCAGGGTGGTGATGATGAGGGATTCTTTTTGGGTAAAAAGGGTACAGAAGGTATAAAAGGTACAACCGTAAAGTTGGGATTATCGTAAAGAAATTCAAAATTGGCAATACTGAGGAGGTTATTCAGTTTGGCGTAGTTAGCCCTATGAAAATTAAAACTGTAAGAATACTTATAAGAAACGCGATTAAGACCATTGTCATACGCTAACGTAAGAGAAAGGGGAGGGTGGTAACTATCCAACTTAGAAAGAAGATGTCTGCTTTCTAAAATGATGCAGTTATCTGTATCAGTGGCGAAGACTAGGTCGAGTTGTCTGCCAATGTTATTGGTGACACCACTTAATTGATACAGACCAGAGTCAGTAAGGCAATCGACGAAAAGGTTTTCTTTATCAGAGGTGGGATTTGTTGCAGTAAAGTAGGACTGGTCAGTCTGAGCCCATACAAGCTTAGGTAGATTGAAATCACTTAAAAAAATAACTACGTCGTTGAAATTAGCAGCATTAAAAATGCTGTCGATTGCATCAACAGCCAGCTGGTAACCTTGAATTGGTTGAGAGGGGCGAATATAGCAGCAGCAAATATATAGGTTGCACTTGCAAATAGGAATTCTAGCGCATACAAATTCAAAGAATGCAGTGGACGATTTTTTAAAGGGTTTAGACTCAAGACGAGAGTGTATAGCTAGAAGTACCCCACGGTCATATAAATTTTCCTTTTTATCTAGACCCTCGTCACGGTGTAAATCAAAGTTTTGGGAAAATAATTCATTATTCTTAATATTAGGGGTGAGATTGGTTTCTGTGAGTGCAAAAATGTCGTAGGGCAGAATCTGCCAATTAAGATATATAGCAGAAATCTTAGTTCGTAATCCTCTTACGTTTTGATAATACAGGGACAGATATTTGGGAGGCTTCGGCAAAGAATTGAGTGGTGGGTTAGGAGCGATGGTAGTTTTTGAAACTATACAGACAGAATCTGGCTTATCATGTAGATATGCGAGATATAAACGAACATTATCGTATAGTCTGCGGTCTAGTAGTCAGGAGAGAACATACCGGCCATCTTCCCTTGAATCGATAAGGTGCTTGGTTAACTTTGCCTTTGGAGGAAGTATGGGGTCTAAAAAAGAAGGTGGTGTGGTATTAGGGTGGGACTCTAGCTTAGAAGATGGGGAGGAATTTAAAATATGGGAGCGAATAAAGTTAGGGTATGTCGTTTTAGTTTGAGTGGGATGAGGAGAAGTTGTTGGGTTTTTTAAATGATTGAGAGGAGGATCAAGATTAAAAGATACACGTTTGGGAATTGGGTTAGACGATGTGGAAGAACGTTTTGTGTATACGCGATTAGCAGTATGATGTGAAGAAGGAGTGAAGAAATGGAATGTCCCAACTTTAAAACTCCAGTTTGGATCAGGAGCTTGTTTGTTAGGCTTTGGATTTTTTTTGTGAGAGTTGGGCTTTGGTAAAGGGTTAGACTGCTGTTTTCTAGGTTTAGTGGGATTTGAATTAAAGGTGGTATCCTTGCGATGTTTGTTGTTTCCTCTATTTGATTTTAATCTTTCCATGGTTATTCCACCCAGATTGATGACGTCGGAAGCAGGGTTGATGAACATCCATTCATATTTTAATGGGATGCTTACCTTGAGGGTGTTGGTGGAGATCTTACGGCAGTTGATGACATCAATTTTAAATTTAGATTTGAAGAGACTAGTTAGCCTGCTCGATCGAGATGTGTACCTCTTATTAAAAACGCAACCGATTCGGCTTTGTTGGAATTGTTCAACTTTTTGATTCTCTTGTTCCAGTTCGAAAGTGTCCATAAGGTGCCAAGTCGTGAGATTGTGGGTTCAGAAGTTGGCGTATTTGGATCAATTTCCGGAACGGGTTGTGGTGGAGGAGATGATGACCCAGGAGTTATTGGTGGTTCCATTATTGCAGATTCAAGCATCTCAGTCAGAATCGAGGTGTTGTATGATGCAGTCGATAGAGCTTGGGATTGCACCGGTATATCGTCAATTTTACTGGAAGCTATCCGGATGTGATCAGTAATTTCGTTTAAAAGCGAGCGTGATTCGGTTATCTCGTTGCTCAAATCACTCGTTTGGCACATGATATTTATGAGCAACTAATCATTATTTGGCGGAGAGGGAACGCTACTTCGGGACATACTTTGGAGATGAAAATCGAGGGAAGACCGTAGAGAACTTAAAGAGTCTGTTATTGTGGGATTATACGATTTAATTATGGATTTAACACTGTGGGATATACAATTTTTTAAATCTTCACTAATTTCGTGTTTATCGTTTCGTTTAATTAAATCACTATTTTGAGCCAACTGCATAGATAAGTTTCTAAATTGACTCCTATTATAGCTTGCAGATTGTTCGAGGGAAATAGATAAGTCTTCAACTGTTTTTAAAATGTCATCATATTTGGTGAATTGATTTTGAATCGATTTCAAATGCATGGTTATTTTCCGCCGCAAAATTGTTGACCGAATCACTGAGACACTTAATAGCAAGCAAGATGTGGGACGGAGTGATGTCCTTGCACTCATCACAATAGAACAAAAAGTTGTTTTTAAAGTCCCTTAAATACGCTACGGATCTCTTACTCAACCCAATGCATAGGGCGTGGAACGACTTGCAGCAAAGACCACTGCAGATCACCATAACAGCATTTGGATCACTTGTTAAAGAGCAATTTGCACTTCCACATAATTCGGACAGGATGACGATGAAGTTAGGGTAGGTCAGTTGAAAATTAACGCCAAAGGCGGTGAATGAAAATTGGGTTAACTTTAATATTATTAGGCAAACAGATCGAGTCAGCAAAATAGTTGAAAATGTACACAAAGGGCGGTGAATGAGAATTGGGTTGTTAAGCACTTTTACACAATAAACAACAAAGGCGGTGACCGAGAAATAGCTTGTGCGAATTATTGCAAATTAGGCAGGAACAAATTAAATGAAAATAAATAAGCGGAGCGAAATTAAGCACGTCTGAACTTAATGAATGACAACGAAGAAGCGTGGGAGGGAGACTTGAATCATCGTCTCTCACATACGACGCAAAACATCCTATAATTCTGCCTTACGAGCATCCCTTCACTAAGATGATCATGACAAACATTCACAACGAAAACAAACATGTTGGACCACAAACGCTTTTAGCCATAACAAGACAGTGTTTTTGGCCAATAAAGGGAAAAACAATTGCAAGATCTACAGTCCAGCAGTGCATCAGATGTACAACAACCAAGCCAAAATTGGCCTCCCAATTACTGGGAAACCTGCCAAAAACAAGGGTACAACCAGCTCGGCCATTCATTAATTCAGGAGTAGATTTCTGCGGACCTATTTGGATACACTACCTAGGCAGAGAGAGTCGAACGCAGAAAGGGTACCCGGCAATATTTTGTTATTTTGCTACCAAGGCAATCCACCTGGAAGTGGTAAGTGTCTTATCAACAGACGCCATTATCGGTACCTTAAAACGGCTTATGGGACGGCGAGGTCATGTTCAAAACCTGTTCTGCGATAATGCAACTAATTTCGTAGGAGCCAAGAATCAACTTCAGGAATTGACCAACACAATACATACCACTCAAGGAAGGAACTCAATTATCTCAATGTGCAGTGGAAAGGGTATCGATTTCCACTTCATACCTCCCAGATCTCCGCATTTCGGCGGATTATGGGAAGCTGCAGTCAAGTCAGCAAAACACTTATTACGGCGTAGCATTGCATCGACAGCCCTTACTTAGGAAGAATTTGAAACATTAGTGATTGAGATAGAGGCAATACTCAATTCCAGGTCATTGACGGGGCTGTCATCTGACCCAAATGATCTAACGGCACTAACACCTGGACATTTTTTAATCGGTAAACCTTTGACAGCACAGGACCCATTGACCCATTAAGTTATGCTAAGTAAGCAATAAATTTTTATAAATAGAATTAAGTTTGAAGCAATAAAGCACTAATTTTTCAACACTAAGAAGAAGAAGTCATATTAAGTTATTCCCCCATCCGAGGTAAGATAATAGGGAATAAATATTATTGCCAATTACATTGATATATTGGTACAAGCACCTAATATATCCACAACAAGATCAAGGTACATGCACCCTGATCATACCGCCGGAGCAAAAGAGTTCCGACGTTAACAAGTGTTATTTTTCCATCGTCATCCCGCATAAGCGGACGAGTTTAGCAAGATTGCCAAAACTAGATACGGCTCTGTATAGCTCGTCTCTGTAGACGCTATCATATGCGGCCTTAAAATCGATAAAATGGTGGTGAGTATCGATCTGAACTTCTTGGGTGAAAATTAGCTTAATTGTGGCCTTACCGGGCCTAAAACCGCACTGATATGGTCCAATCAGATGGTTGACAAATGGTGTCAGGCGCTCGCGCAATACGGCAGACAAGATCTTATCAGCGATTTTTAGGTAACTGATACCTCTATAGTTGGCGCAGTTTAGAGAGTTTTCTTTCTTGTGAACCGAGCAAACATGGCTGATGCTGCAGTTCCATTCATCAGGCATACATTCATCCAACCAAATCTTGGAAATAAGTTGGTGCATGCTATCTACCAAGTCATCTCCTGCTGCCTTAAATAGTTCGGCAGGTACGACGTCCGGCCGGGCAGCCTTGTTCGACTTCAGTTTATATATTGCTATCCTGACTTCTTTTTGGTCGGGTAGACGGAATTCTTGACTTGCATTGTCAATATGGAATGGTTCTCTCTGCCTGACAGCGGAATTTGGGTCGTCTTCGCCGTTTAGCAGTCTGCAGAAATGGTTTTTCCATATCCCCAGCCCCGACTGTGGCTCTACTACAAGTTCTCCTTGTTCATCTCTACAGGTTTCCGTCCGGGTCTTATTACCCTGAAACGTTCTTTTTCACCTCTCTATTTCCCAAATCGCGCGCTTCTCATGCTCTTTCTTTTTGCTCCGGTAAAGCCGATGTTCTTCCCTCCTCTTTTTCTCGTAGAGTTCATAAGCCGTTCTCGTCCTTTTATGCAGTAATGCCTTGTATGCATGTTGTTTTGCTGCATATACTTGCGGTACTCTTCATCAACCCAGGGGTTTCGTGGTGGTGGGCGTGTGAAAACCAGCACGTCAGTTGCGGCTTTTCTGATGGCTTCTCGGCATCTAAGCCGCTGGTCTTCAGTACTTGATCCTGGCTGCAAAGGACTTCTCGAGAGGTTGAGGGATACGCTGTCGACAAAATTTGTGGCTGCTTGTTGCGCTTGCAACCGCTCAACCTTATATCTGCTCATAGCATTTCCCCGTTGATGTGGTGTCCAAGATATCCGTAGATGTGCCTTGACTGCGAGTAGGTAGTGGTCCGAATCTATGTTGGGCGCTCGGAATCTTCGGATATCTAAGATACTTGATGAGTACCTTACGTCGATCGAAACATGCTCAATCTAATTAACAGTTTGCTTTGCTTTGAGTTGAGGAAACCTTATGCGTGCTTGCTATACATAGTAATGTTACGTTCCTCAGCGAAATCGATTAGCCCAGATGTCGTGTAGGCTATGTCTTCCGATTGTGCTACCAAAAATGTCATCATTTCCAATTTTGGCATTAAAGTCGCCTAGGATGATTTTAACGACATACATTGGACATTGCTCGTAGTTTTTGCCGAGGAGCTCGTGGAAACTTTCTTTGGTAGCATCGTCCTTTCCCTCTGTCGCGTCGTGAGCGCATATAAGGCTAAAGTTAGCGAATTTACCTTTGATACGGATTATTATAAGAAACATAAAGATTTGTTGCCTATGTCTGCGGCTTACATCAAATCCGCATCCAAAGAGACTCTGCTTACGTTCCCTATAGCAATCACCGTAGTAAACATCAAAGTTTTTCATCTTTCTTTTGCCGGCCCATCCCACCGCACTTCCTGAATGGCGGTGATATCTGCTTTATAGCAGTCTTAGGCGTCCGCTAATTGTTCGGCTGCACGCGGCTTGCTCAAGGTCCGAATATTCCACGTGGAGATCCGAAGGTCTTTGTCCTTTGTTCGTTTTGCCGGGTCGTCAACAGGGAACCTGTCCTTTTACGAGGGTATAAACGCTTCGTAACAATTACTTTTCTACGTGGTTAACCCCACGCGCAACCTCCAACCTGGAGGGCCAAAATCTTTTTGGGACCCCTAGGTCAAAAAGAGTCGGACCAAATTCCGGAGCCAGTTACCTGCTACGGAGATGTGAGCACTGCCGTTGGCTCTTATTAAGGGCTAATCTCCCACCAACTCTTTTCCAACACCTTGACTTAGTGCTGGAGATCCCTATAGACCTGTTATTCAAGTGCGTTGAAGCAGCTCATATAGAGATAACATTTGCTCGACCTAACTGCAACTGCGGACTCCACCGTTGATACGAGTACCATCCTTGGAATTCATCCGCTGCCGCCGGGAAACAGGAGAAGGTGCATTAGTGAGATGCTAAACTTATCATCTCTGGAGAGCATTGTGCTCTGAGATCATTTGGGTTCTGACATGCTTTAACGAAGAAGCTGCAAGCATATTGAAAAGGTCTTCATTCTGCCACATCCCAGAAACCCTGCACGCATTTTGATGTCTATATTTCGTGTAGTCTTTATTTTTGAATTCCTAAGCTTCTTCTGACAATTCTGCAAGCGGTAACGATTGATACTCGATTTTCTTTTGTCTATGAGCCAAAATGTGAGCGGGTTTGTGTTATTTTTCAGGATATTTCTGCTTTAATAACTCTGCTGTTTTCATGGCATACACCCCAAACTTGACAGTGGTAACCATTTCCTTGCAATATAAAAGTTTGAGTATTGCTTCAAGCCTGGTTATTATCTCTGTTTTGACCTCCGTTATACGAGCTGTTGCCTCTGATTCTTGAAAAAATCTCCTCCAAGTATTTCCATCATTGATATTTTCAAATCCTGGTTTTGGTCTATCGACATCGAGTCCAATCTCATCGCGCAAATGCTTTTGGAGCTCTTGTTTTCTTGTTCTTCCTCCTTGATACCAATCGATTCATCAATGTCCTCTCCCTCTTGTCGAACTGTATATGCGAGTTTCAAAATAAATTCCATTCACCGGGTTTTTCCATGTGTTGGAGAGATTACATATTCGTAGTTATGTTCATCATCATTTGATTTGTCTTGTTTGTTGAAGTTTTCTTGTGTTCTTTACATAAAGGACATGATCGCGTTGACTTTGTATCTGCAATTTCATTCAGAATGTTCCCATAAATCGTAGTTAAAAAGAACTCGTAGTTGATAACTATCCTTATTTCATCATTAGCTTGATGAAATAGGGTGAAGCTTGACTTTTGATATCGTTGACTGTACTTTTATTTGCATATTGGAATACTATGGGTCCGCAAAACTGAACTGATGATGAACGAGGTTTCCTCCAATGCTTACCATTTGAACTGTTAAGTTTCAATGGAGTAACTGAAGCTATAAACATTTGTGCATCTGTTTCACCATTGGGTGCTGGTAGGCACTTTTCCCAGATGATCCATCACAACCCCACATACTTTGTAATGTAAGAAAAGCCGACATGCAGTATGTGATCCATCATGTCTTGAAGTTTCGCTCTAACTGATATTACCGCGATTTCCCAATATTCTGGAACTAACCTTTTTTTGGCAACTGTTATACTTGTAATTCTGCATTATGAAAGGACATCTATGTACGTTGTGTTTTCTCCTTACAGAGAATAAACTCTACATTGAATTTATCAAAAAGGAGTTTTATTCAGAACGTGGTTTCATCCTTTCCAATAAATTTATTCTTCTTTTTATGGGTAAGACCCCTTTAACCTTCATCTCATCTTCAAAAAAAATACGTTCTCTACCCTCGTGTGTAGATTTCTACACATATGGGATTTTAATGTATTTTCTAAATTCTTTTTTAAATTAATTGCTTTTATAATTTATTTCTAAAATAACAAAAGAAGGTAGGTAGGTTCAAATTAATTATTCTTGAACGCATTTTACACATACATTTCGATTATGTTGATTTTTACATGCAGCTTTTGTGCACAAACAACAAATCGTCTCACAGACATTATTTTTTTTGGCGGATTTTTCTTCATGGCAAACGTGACATCTTGCCCTGCCTTTAATTTGTGGTGGAACGCTTTTTGACCGTTTTAGTGGATTTGTTGAAGTTGATGCAGAAACATCCTCTAAAGGTGACGATGGTGAACTTTCTTCCAAAACAGTTGCAAGCAATAAAGCAGACGATGCTGATCTTGGCTTCGCACTTCTAGCTTCCATAAGTGGTTTTGCAAGGGATATTCCAAGTTCACGTAGAAAATTCCTTCTTACTGTTGTTTTTTGTATTGGTTGCCAATTCGGATTCACTTAATGCATTCATTAATTAATGCATTCAAAGCAGAAATGTCAATCACGTTTGCAAATACAGCCATTGGCCATCTTTTACAGCTGTAACAAGTGAGCATTTTGTCAACCGTATCCACACCGCCTATATTGAATGAAAAAAAAACATTAGAGGGTCTTGAAATTTCAAAAAGTAGTATATGAACAAACCTTTTGTTTTATTGTAATAGGCTATAATCGCTGGTAACTTTTTTTCAGTCGATTCGATTACAATTGAGTTATGCAAAGTACTTTGCAACACGGTACACTTATTTTTCCGTCCAATGTACGAAACAAGTGCTATGTTTTCGGTAAATGCAAAAGTAGATTCATACAACGGTCTATTTTTGTATTCAAGAAGCTTTGGTGGGATGCTTCTGTTATTTTTTCTCATCGTGCCAACCATTGTAATGCCCTTTGACAACAATTTTTGCCGAAGCTCATATGAGGAAAAGAAGTTGTCCATTGTTATGTTGTGACCTTTCAAGTCATTAACGAGATCCAAAACTACTCGTTCGCCTTGTCTTTTTTCACTCGAACTGGCTTCAGTCCCCTTTCCCAAATATGGCTGGATTTTCCAAACATAGCAGATATAAGAACAAACCAGCAACCAGAATTTTAGTCCGTATTTTACTGGTATAAATTTTGATAAATTGGACCATTTATCAAATATATCCCGAATCGATGCAAATTTATCTGTAGATCGTTGCCGTCTTCTGCTAATGACATCATCAAAACGAATAACTCGATTCAAATACTCAAATGTTTTCTTCGACATAATTGCCCTAAACACCGGACGACCGTTAATATCATCAAACCATTCAATTGTAGTTTCGATTTTCGATCTAAAAGTAAAAAAGTCAAGAATCAGTTGAAATAAGAAAGAAAGCAACTACGACTTAGCTATAAACACCAGCTAAAATCAAAACACCAATACATGCTTGCAACATAGGGACTGAAACGAATAAAAATAAAATAAAATTTTAATACGGGCTATACTTCCAATTCGTAAAAATTTCAATCCCATTTTGTACCCAAATTAGCCTGTATATTCTCTAGTTTCAGTTTGTTGTTGATTTTAGTTCGGTGCGGTTTAAAATATTTATAAAATATGAGTCAAGAGGAACGCCGTAAAAAGAACATCGACAAATGGCTCGAAAATACTTCGCGTCCAAGCCATTTCATCGCAAAAAATTTAAACATAGCACGCAGTACAGTGGATTCTGTTATTAAACGATATTTGGAGACGTTGACAGTTAAGCGAAAACAGAAAAGTGGAGCTAGAAGTGGAGCACATGATACAAATTTGGACAGGAAAATAGTGGGTACCATCGTAAAAAAGCGGACTATGTTATCCAGAGATGTTGCTCGGAAATGTAATACCAACCACACAATGGTACAAAGATCTAAAAAACGTAACGGCCTAAAAACACGAAAAAAAACAAAAAATACCAAAAGTTACTGAAAAGCAAAAAAAGTCATAAAAACACGAGCCCGAAACTATACGAGTTGATCGGCAACAAGAAAGCGTGCTTGGTTTTGGATGACGAAACTTATGTTCAAGCCGACTTTACTACTCTTCCAGGTGCGCAGTTTTACATCTCGATTGAAGCTGAGATTCTTCCGCAATCAACAACATCGATTGCGATGGAAAAATTCGGGTCAAATTATCTCATTTGGCAGGCCATTTGCCAATGTGGAGAAGTGTACATTAACGAG
The DNA here is from genome assembly GCA_963966105.1 of Volucella zonaria. NCBI lineage: Eukaryota > Metazoa > Arthropoda > Insecta > Diptera > Syrphidae > Volucella > Volucella zonaria. The sequence goes on along the minus strand of OZ014532.1, from coordinate 58,094,786 downwards.
TGCCTAAAAAAACGGTTGATTCCTTTCTTAAACAAACACGAGGGTTCAACATTATTTTGGCCAGATTTAGCTTCAGCTCACTATGCTCATGCGACGTTGAACTTTCTTGTTGCTAAAAATGTCGACTTTGTCCCAAAAGACATGAATCCACCTAATGTTCCACAGTACCATCCCATTGAAAGGTATTGTGCTTTGGTCAAAGCTAAATTTAGGAAAAGTGAGCAGTGTGCAAAGGACGTAAAAGATTTTAGTGCTAAATGGAAAAGAGCGTCCAAAAAGATCACGGATGTAACTGTCACCAACCTTATGAAGGACATTCGAAAGAAGTTGAGGAAAGAATTGGAACCCAATTTTTTTTTTTTTTGTAATTGTGAATGAATTTAATAAAACCAGAGTTTTAAAGCAAATAAAAAAAATTTACATGAATTAAGAAAATATTTTTTTTTTTTACTTTAAAGTTTCCAAATTTTATTCGTTTCAGTCATTATTCGACTCGATTTGTTTGAAGTCCTTACCATATGTTGCTTGTGCATATGCATTTGAATGCTTCAAAATGATATTTTCAATTTGTGGTGGGAAGAAAAGCAAAAAAGCAACTTTGATGCCATCAACACGAGCTTTGGCATATCTTGTTGTTCCAGGATGAAGAGAAATTATATTTTCATTCCGCAATCTACCACTTTGATGCTGAAATGGCTGTAGTTGCCAAACAATACCATCTTTCGAAACAAGCAGTGGATCCACATTTTCAACTTCAGCAATTGATTCGTTGGTTTCATTTGAGCCACTCGCTTGCTCTTCGTCAGAATCGCTATCGGCTGAATATAAGTTATCGTCATCATCAATATTCTCTTCTGGCACAAGTTCGTCATTACTGTCTCGAGAAACATCACTGATATCGCCATCGCCTTCATTCAAAAATGCTTCCGTTTCTTCCTCTGTCAGATATCTTGCTTTTGACATTGTTATCTGTTCGGGAATGCAATCTATAGCTTTCATTAATCTTAACTTAGTTATTGAATTAAAATTGTATACTAACTAGAACTAAATCTTAATTTGCTTAAAACATTCTATATTATTCATTGTAATTTGCTATATTCTATGTTTTGCCTAAAAACATGTCATACAATACCCTATGTATAGTTTCCTTATCGATTAAATCTTTTGCACTTGCTTAATCATATGTACAACGAAATTACGAGATATCGGAGAATTAAGCTTCGTGTGCGGGTGCATTGCATTATCGCTCTCTTTTACCTAGCAACCACCAACCGCGATACATCAGCTACCAGTCCGCAACATTTAAAATAATTTTGTCTTGATCGCTGGCAATTAGAATTAAATAAAATTATAACGTTGTTGAAATTTGCGCTTTATATTTTTCTTTTTGCTTTTTTATCATTGCTAATCAAAGTTGGTCCTTCGAGCCGGATTTTTGTTGTAATTTGAAACGCATTTGAAATTAAATGGTGGTTGCTAGATTTTTGGATCTGAGACATTGGATAAGTATTTGGTAAAAGGTAATCTACAGAATTTCCTGTTTGCTGTCTGCTAGGCAGGTGTGCTGTTAAGGATTTTGCTGGAGTTTCCATATTAGAGTTGTTGAACAAGAAGATTATTGTGAAAGCGCGTTTTGATAAAACTATCCCTCCCACGTGTTCGGTTTAATTTGACTATTGCGATTAGAATCCCTAGTTAGTTATGAATGTCTTAAAGCAATCTCGGGACATTTGAAGGGTGCTATAACTCGTGCGCATACGTATATTTTGGAGACCCATGAAACAGATTTAGATGGTTTAGAAACGCGGTTAGCACGGTTGGAGGAGACGTGGAAGGCCTTTTGCGATAATCAAAATAAACTTTTTCAATATTTCGAGGAAGATGGGTACGGTAACCCTGAAATTGATTTTGAAGCAACCGAAATAAAATGCATTGAAGCAAAAAGTGCATTTCTTAAGGCTGTTCGTAGGAATACATCTACCATTCCACCGCGTGTTAAAGATAACGTCGAATCTTCTTAGGAACTTCTTAAGCAACAAGCCGCCTTGTTGGACAATCTTCTTAAAAATTTTCCCACCAGTTCCGCGTTAAAAGTGTCCGCTGAAATTGAACTACCGCAATTTAAGATAGCTCCGTTTGGTGGTGATTATCGTGAATGGCCAGAGTTTCGGGATATGTTCCTAGGGAGCATTGACTCTAAGAAAAATCTTCCTGGTGCTCAAAAAATGCGTTATTTAAAATCATTTTTGCGCGATGATGCGGCAAAATTGTTGAACGGTATCGAAATCGCGGATTCGAATTATGTACAAGCGTGGGAAAAACTTAAGCGGCGGTATGATAAGCCGTTATATATTGTTAACGCGCATATTGAAAGTTTTCTGAAAATGCCAACGGTGATAGTCGCGGATAGTGGACATTTGCGTCGCTTAACGGATAAATCCGATGAAGTTATACGAGCTTTGAAGGCTTTGCAATCCAAAAGCAGAGATCCGTGGTTGATTTATCTTTTACTCAGTAAAACAGACTCTGACACGCGTAGAGCCTGGGCGCTCTATACAAATAATTCCGAAAAGGCAACCGTTCAGGAACTTATCGAGTTTTTGGTTGAAAGATGAGATGCTTTAGAAGCATGCCAAACGCGACCGAGCGACTCGAAAAACCTCAGGAATAGACATTTGACGCGTTCGGGAAGTGCTGCGAATAACATAAAAAGCCTTGCGATTTCGAATCCGGTATGTCCCATATGCAAAGGTGACCATATATTGCCTCAATGCCCTCAATTTATTGCCTTGCCCATTATGTCTCACAGCAGTTATGCCAGGGATCAAAGATTATGCTATAACTGTTTAGGTAGTAATCACTCGTCGTCGAGATGTCGTTCAAAAACTCGCTGTTCTCATTGCAATATTCGTCATCATGTCCTAGTACATTTGGATCCATCGGTTAATGATGTTAACAACCCAAAGGCAGGGAAACCTTCGACGTCTAGAGCTGCCTCTTTATCGATTATTAGCAATCATATCCAAAATTAAATTTGTCTTTCCGGCATTTTGCCTACAGTTGTGGTCAAAGTTGTAGACGTTTTTGGTAGGATACAGCGTTGTCGTATGCTGCTCGACACCGAGTCACAGGCTTCCTTTGTTACGGAAGGTTTGGTGAAAAGGTTAGGCCTTCGTCGTCGTCACGCACGTCTTCCTGTTTCTGGTATCTCCTCTCTACACGCTGGCATTACACAAGGCGCCGTAAGCCTACATTTCAAATCGTGTTTTGATGCAAATGAAATGGAAGTTGAAGCCTTCATTTTGAATCAAATAACTTCAAAAACCCCTCTACTGCCTTTTGCTTTTAATAAATCTTTGATGCTGGATGATTTAAAATTGGCCGATTCAGGAGTATTTTGCTTGACGGTCGTCGTACAGATGAAGAGGGTAGTTTGACTGGGCACAATACACATTTTTGGGTGGGTAATAACCGGAAACATCGCAGCTAAGGATATTGTCTCGTTGCGTGTAGGAATGGAACCGGATGTTGATTTTCTGCTGAAGTCGTTTTGGGAAATGGAAGAACTTCTTCACAGTACTTATTCTGAGGACTTTGCAGACGTGAACTTTTGTAAAACCTTTTCTCGTGCACCTGATAATAAATATATTGTTGAATTACCGTTTCGACATAGGGATTTAAAGTTTGGGAATACTCTCTCAGGAGCCTTATCTCGGTTGTCAGCTATGGAACGTCGTTTTGCTCGCCATGAGAATCTTCACTTGGAGTATTGTCGTTTTATGGAGGCTTATCAGGAGTTAGGGCACATGAAGCTTATTCCAGAAAGCGAGATCGAACCTACCTCTGGGAAGGTTTTCTATTTGCCACATCATGCTGTGGTCACAAATAAATTGCGGGTTGTTTTTGATGGGTCCCATAAGGATGGAAATGGTATCAGACTAAATGAAATGCTACATATTGGGCCCCCACTTCAGCGCAATTTAATAAACGTTTGCTTACGTTTTCGGATACATAAATATGTTTTTTGTGCTGATATTGTTAAGATGTTTCGGCAAATTTGGGTCGATACGAAACATCGTGACTTTCAACGTATCGTGTGGCGAGAAAGTCCTAACAGACCTATTGGACATTATCGGCTACGTACTGTAACCTACGGTACTTCACCTGCCCCTTTTCTATCAATGCGAGTACTGAAACAACTCGCTTCAGATTACATGGACCAATTTCCCAATGCGTCGCATTGTATCTTGCACGATTTTTATGTTGATGATATCATGACAGGGTCGGATTCAGTGTCAGGAATTTTAAGCTTAAAAAAGGAGCTGGTTGAACTGTTGGCCTGTGGAGGTTTGCAGTTGAGTAAATGGAACTCAAACTGCTGGCCCATTTTGAAGGGTTTAGATTGCGAACCAACCTTTTCTTTAGATTTCGACGGCGCTAACAATTGGACAAAGGTTCTCGGTTTAGTTTTGAGTCCTCACCGCGACACCTTGACCTTTAAAATTTCTGTAGAAAAGGAATCTTCATCGTCACCCACTAAGCGAATGCTGTTGTCAGAGATTTCAAAAATATTTAACCCGTTGGGCTTTCTAACACCTGCCATTGTCTTGTTCAAAATTTTGTTCCAGAAGTTATGGATGCATGAGACGAAACAGCCCACTGAAATAGCTGACAAATGGATTTCTTACCGAAATGATTTATTATATTTCGAAAAGATCGACATTGTGAGAAGATGTGTGTTAGATTCGAAGCGGTTTGATTTGATTGGGTTCTCAGATGCTTCCGAGAAGGCGTATTCGGCAGTTGTTTACGCGCGTAGTTTGTCTGAAAGTAGAACCATAGAGATTCAACTTGTTGCTGCTAAAACCCGTGTCGCTCCTGTCAAACAGCTAACCATACCTCGTCTGGAACTGTGTGGGGCTCTGTTGTTAAGTCATCTGATTCAACTCATTCGTTCTTCTCTGGATGTAAAACCTCTCCAAACATTTGTTTTTTGTAATTCGCAAATCGTGTTAGCATGGCTTTCCTCTCCCCCCCGTAGATGGAATGCCTTTATCGATAACCGCACCTCAAGAGATTCTTGATATTCTTCCCCGTTCTGCTTGGAATTATATTCGCTCAGAAGAAAACCCAGCTGACTGTGCATCGAGAGGGGTCGAGCCCAGAAAACTACTGCAATTAAAACTTTGGTGGAAGGATTCTGGTTTTTGGCCGATTACTGTGGAAAATTTTGAATTAGGAGATGTACCAGAAAGGAGGAAAGAATCTGTTGTTGCCAATATATTATCAGTGGAGGAAGGAGCTCTAGATCAATTGGCAAAAAGAGTATCTTCATGGTTTCGACTTATTCGGATTGTAGCCTTAGTTCTTCGTTTTGCCCGAAATTGCAAATTGTCGGTAACTGATCGCTTGTTAGATTATGTTAGATCTACAGAATTGTTTTCTGCTGAGCAAACTTGCCTTTTGTGGGCTCAAAAGGAGTTTATGGAAGAGATTGAAGCTCTAAAGTCTGACAAATGTGTTTCTAACCGATTTAAACTTTCATCTTTATCACCGTTTCTTGATAATTTTGGCCTGTCGCGAGTTGGAGGAAGACTGTCCAATGCTGTAGGCGTTCCATTTGGGATAAAACATCCTATAATCTCGCCAAAAAGCCATCCGGTCACCTAAATGATTCTTCGAGAGGCTCATTTAAAATTTCTCCACGCAGGTGTATCGGAACTTTTCTCATTTGTACGTCAGGAGTTTTGGGTTCTTATAAGTAGAAACCTAATCAGGAAAATCGTACACGATTGCATGAAATGTTTTCGTCAACGTCAAGCTACATCTTCACAGCTTATGGGAAACTTGCCTTCTTCACGACTTTCGCCATCTTTTGCTTTCGCCCACACTGGTTGCGACTACGCTGGACCAATTACACTTCGCCTAGCCAAAGGAAGGAATCCAAAGCTAACCAAAGGGTACTTCGCGTTATTTGTCTGTATGGTAACAAAGGCTTTACACCTGGAAGTCGTCAGTGATTTGTCCATCGATGCCTTCTTAGCAGCGTTGCGGCGATTTATTGCCAGAAGAGAAAAATGCAATGTCCTCTACTCGGACAACGGAACCAATTTCCAAGGAGCTGCGAGAACACTGTCCGAATGGTATACGTTGGTAAGATCCGAGGAACACAACGAACGAATTTTAACAGCACTAGCGGCTGAAAGCATCAAATGGGAGTTCATTCCACCTCACAGCCCTCACTTTGGAGGGCTTTGGGAAGCCGGGGTCAAATGCGTGAAACAACACCTCCGAAGAATTGTAGGGAATAACATACTAACCTTTGAGGAGATGTCTTCTTTGCTTTCTCAAATTAAAGCAATATTAAACTCTAGGTCTCTTTGTGCTATTTCTGACTCAGATTTAAATCCTCTAACTCCATCTCATTTCCTTATAGGTAGACCGTGCACGGCGATATCGGAGCCCAGCTGTCTAGACGTCCCACTTAATCGACTTGGACGATGGGAGCTCATACAAAATATGTTGCAAGGATTTTGGCGTCGATGGCACTCTGACTACCTAACATGGCTTCAACAACAACAACAAATGGAAAAATGAGACGAAGAATTTTCAAATTGGTGACCTAGTTGTTATTAAGGAGCCCAATATACCACCATCAAAATGGGCACTAGGACGAATTGATGCACTTCATCCGGGAAAAGATGATCTTGTACGAGTGGTTTCTGTTCGTACCAAAAATGGGATTTTTAAACGTCCAATAACAAAGCTGGCTATTCTACCGTGTTCCTGAAATTTCTTCAGTGGGGCCGACGTGTTCGGGAATGCAATCTATAGCTTTCATCTATCATCAATCTTAACTTAGTTATTGAATTAAAATTGTATACTAACTAGAACTAAATCTTAATTTGCTTAAAACATTCTATATTATTCATTGTAATTTGCTATATTCTATGTTTTGCCTAAAAACATGTCATACAATACCCTATGTATAGTTTCCTTATCGATTAAATTTTTTGCACTTGCTTAATCATATGTACAACGGAATTATATCGGAGAATTAAGCTCCGCGATACATCAGCTACCAGTCCGCAACATTTAAAATAATTTTGTCTTGATCGCTGGCAATTAGAATTAAATAAAATTATAACGTTGTTGAAATTTGCGCTTTATATTTTTCTTTTTGCTTTCTTATCAGTTAAGTAGTTCGCTGTCCAGCCACACATACATATTATATATATACGTATGTTGACCAGTAAGCAGCCAAGAAGAAACCCGCGCACAGCAACAGAAACAGTACAGCCAAATTTACCAAAAGTACAGCTCGACACCGTTACAGAACATTCTGAATCGGATAGCGATTCTGCAGTCAGTCGTTCATAGACCTCCGTGAGGAATTGACGTGTTCGGCTTTCTAAGTGAAATAAATAAGTTTAATTAAAAGTGCTACAAAAACATTTATATCAAGTGCTTCGGTGGCCCAGTAGTAGTGGTGTCCGACCGACAGAACTGGGGTCGTGGGTTCGATTCCCGCAAAAGTTGCATCGACTTTTTATTTTTAAAAGTAAACAAAACAAAAAAAAAAAAAAAACAATAAAGTGGTAAAGTGTTGTTTATCACGTGACGTGATGGATTGTGAAGAGCGGTCCGCTATGGCTATAGCGGGACTTGCTGAAGTTTCAGGTGAGGCTTCGAGTGGTTCGAGCCAAACCCCGAAAACAAAGAGAAGGAGGAAGCTTCCAACTTCCAATTTGATAAAACATCCAACCCTATCAACGGTAAACAACTTCGCTTCATTGGCAGCAAGCGAATCTGACGATGAAGAGGAAGAAATGAAGGCCATAAGTAGCAGCATCAAAATGCTACAACAAAGAGTGCTGGCCATAAAAGAAAGGCAAATTGTAAGAAGGAAGAGGGAAGAGCAGGAGCAATCCCAACAACAGCAGCTTGCTCAAAAGCAGGCACAACAACAACACCAAACTAATAAAATAGCACAAGTGCTACACCAACAAAAGCCTAAGAAAGACCAGCAACAACAACAACAACAGTCACAACACTGGCAACAGCTCAAACAGCAGCAGCCACAAAAACGGCAACAGCAAAAACAGCAGCAGCAGCAGAAACAACAACAGCAGCAGCAGCAACAACAACAACAACAACAACAACAACATCAACAAAAACAACAACAACAACAGCAGCAGAAGAAGAAGGAGAAGGTGCCTCCTATCAACACCTATAAACTAGAGGTAAATGCTACCAAGGACCTGTGTAAGTTGGTCATTGGTAATAATTTTAATATTAAGAGATTGGGGAACGATCGCCATGCCATCCACTGTAATACAGTGGAGGGCTACGCGAAAGTGAAAGAGCTCCTAAAGGAAACGACGACGGAGCACTACTCATTCACACCGAAGTGTGAAAAGCGGCAATCGATGCTGCTGAAGGGGTTGGAACCGTCTTCTGATCCTGAGGAGATCCTGGCACTGCTTAAAGAGAAGGAGTGCGAAGGACTCAAGTTTGTGGGGGTAAAGCCATTTACCACAGCTAGAGCCAGGCGGGAGAAACGGAGTCTGCCGTTCTTCCTGGTGCAGCTCAGTCCCGAAAGCCGTCTGGATAGTATAAGGAGTATCAATGTCCTAGACTACCATGTGGTTCACTGGGAAAAATTAAAAAGGAGCGAAGGCGTTATACAATGCGTTCGCTGCCAGAGGTTCGGGCACGCCGCGTCGAACTGCCAAATGCAGCCTCGATGCGTGAAGTGCGCAAAGAACCACAGTTCTGAGGAGTGTCCTCTGGGTAGGGACGGAGCATCCGATAGGACGCAGCTCTCTTGCGTGTTATGTGGGAACGTGGGACACACCGCAAACTATCGGGGTTGTCCTAAGTTCGCTAACATTAAGAAATCAAAACTGGCTCAGCAGCAGAAGGTGGAGGTCAAACGTTCACCTGTTAGGTTTCAAACACCAGCCGTCACGTCCCAAATTTCCTACGCCCAAATGGCGGCAGGTAGGGGGGCTACGGTACAGCAAGCCACTGTTGCTTCTCCGGCGCCAATGCCGAGAACAACGGAAGCTGCACCTAACATGCTGGCCATCTTGCTCGCAATCCAAGGGCAGATGGCTCAGCTGCAAAAGCAGGTGCAAGAACAGGCCAAGCGGGTGGACCAGATCTACGCGCTGCTGCCGGGCCTAACGCAACACATGTCGTAATGGGTACGCACATGGTGGAGCAAACTTTGAAGGTCCTTGCGGTGAATGTTAATTCACTGATTAGGATCGAACGAAGAGCCGCGATGTTTAAATTGCTACAAGACCAAACTCCTGATGTGCTTTTCGCTAGCGAAACCAAGCTAACCGATAAGCACAAACTGGAGTACAATAATTATATTGTTAGAAGAAGAAATCGGCCCGGATCCAAATGTGGAGGCGGGGTCGCAATCTTCATCAAACAAGGTATAAAATTTCACAGAGTGTACAAGGGAGTGTTGCGTAGGTTCCGGGTGTTGGAGGCAGTCGTCATTTACATCCCGCTCCGCAGTGGAAAGCGGCTGTACTTGGCCTCTGTTTATGCGCCTGAGGCTTCACAATCCACTTTATTCATTACAGAGCTCGACACGCTTTTTCGACTTCTGAGGCTGGAATCGGGGGAGAATTATTTTATAATCGGCGGGGACTTCAACGCTAGACACAGAGATTGGGGAAATAATTTGCCAAATACTAGAGGGAACCTACTACTCGATTGGTGGGGTCAGCACGATGTCATGTACAGACTTGGTCTTAAAGCGACGGATAACCCGTCGTTTCCCAGAGGCGGGTCTTATTTGGATCTACTGCTGTATGACGAACGTATACGACTGACAGGTTCGAATTTACAAACGCTAAACTGTCTGCGCACATTCGTGTATGACAGTGACCATTGCGGTTTTAGCACCGAAATTACAGTTCCCAACGAAATTGCGGAATTGGAGGAGTTTGTCCAAAGATATTCTTACAACTACAGTAAGACTCGATGGACACGCTTCTCCGCAACATTGACAAGAGCACTCGCCTCGAACACGCTCCACCGTCCTCCGTCCAATAGGAATTTGTCAAACGAGGAGATTGACAATTACCTAAAACAAATGGACGAGACAATTAAACAAACTATGGACGCTACAATACCGCGGTATCGACGTACGACTAACGAAGACCTGTTCCGCAATCCTACTATTGACGCACTGCACCGACAGAAAAGTAGACTTCTGTCAAGACTCAAAAACTTGTACAGACAATTTACTGACAGACAAGAACCGGAAATTAGGACACTGAAGTCGTCGATTAAAAATATTCAAACGTTAATAAAAGAGAATTACAGAATTTCTGTAAGTTCGTATTGGAACAGCAGGGTTCGGGCTGTAAACACCAGCAACCCGAATATGTTCCCGCAAATAAACAAACTATTTCGGAGAAAAAACCAAAACGACTTTCAGTGTCTTAAAATAGCCCGGACAACAGACAACGAACGATTACTGACAATAGCAGGTATTGATCCAAGTGAGGCCGCTGATGATGACGACTTCTTTGTGATCGAGGATCCACAGGAGAAGGTTGAGACCATAGGGGCGACTTTCCAGGAAATATACAAGGCCACTGATACCATTGGCCCTAATTATGACCTGGACAATCGCGTCTTGGTGCACGACTTCTACATTCGAAATGAAGTAGAGAACTGGCGATCCGAGGGCTCTGGTTTCACCCGGTTCAGCGACGAAAATATGGCAAATAATGTCATTACCAGAGAGGGTGACCTACCTCCGTTCATTTCGAAGGAAGAGCTCCATGAAATCTTCGACACAATCAGGGCTAAGAAATCAGTGGGGACCGATGGTATTCCGAACATCGTGCTTCGACATCTTCCTCTAGAAGCGGTGGACATTTACACCACCCTGTTTAATAATGCAATGAATAATGCACATTATCCAGCGCATTGGAAAACGGCGGTGGTTCAACCTATCCCCAAAAAGGGAAAGGATATATCCAATCCGGCGAATCTCAGGTCGATAAGTCTCCTTCCGAATATCAGTAAGGTGTTTGAAAGGGTAATCAATAGAGCTCTGTCTAGGTGGGTTGAGGACAAACATATAGTTCCGGATAATCAATTCGGTTTTAAGGCGGGACATGATATCTCACATGCCGCGTCTAAACTGGTGTCCGATATCCAATGGAATAAAGGCAAAAACCAATGCACTGGTGCCTGCCTTGTTGACTTGGAGAAGGCCTTCGACACCGTATGGTTAGAGGGTCTTTTCTATAAGCTGACTAGGCTGGGGATCAGTAAACCACTCTTGTACATTCTTTATAATATGCTAACCAACAGACAGTTCATCGTGAAAAATGGCGATGTGACTTCTGTTGGAATATTTCAAATTAAAAATGGTCTTCAGCAAGGCGCGGTCAATTCGCCGATCCTTTTCAACATTTATACAAGCGACTTGATAGGTTCACTTCCCCACACTATTGCGTACGCAGACGATTTGATAGCGTACAGAACAGGTTCAAAAATCGAGGTCATTAATACTCTCTTGCAGCGTGACTTCGATAAGATAAGACGATTTTGCGATGACTGGAAGTTGAAAATCAACTTTCAGAAGTCGGAAACCATTCTCTTTAGGACGCCGTTGTCTAGAGCCTCTAGGGATACTAGAAAAAATTGGCGAAAGTTCTCGATCATTGGACAACACGGACAGCCTCTTGCCTGTCGAAATGTAGTCAGATACCTTGGGATCTGGCTAGATCAGTTTCTGTATTTTGACAAAAATGTAGATGCTGCTCTGGCCAGAGCCAAAGGCGCTTTTGCCCTTACAAAGAGACTGTTTTATAGCAGCCAACTCGATGAGAGGGTAAAGGTAATCTGCTACATGGCCCTTATCAGGCCCATGCTGGTATTTGGTTGTCCCGTGTGGTTCAATGTGCGAGCAAGCTTAATGGAAAAGATTCGGGTGTTTGAGAGGGCTTGCCTTAGGGCTTGCCTTCGCTTGTACAGAACACCAGAGTCGGAGTACAAAAAATTTTATCGTAATGAGGTCCTTTACAACAGGGCGAACCTAATACGAGTGGACAACTTCGTAATTAAGCTGACTCGAAGGCACATTGCAAGGGCAATGAACTCGACGAATAACCTGATATCTGGGGCTTACTACCCCAATTACCTTTACCACGAGAGTGTGCGCTCTGATGGCTTCGTTCCACCGGAAGCATTCCTCTACCTAGATCAGATAGGGTTGATCCAGGATAGATCAGCGGTCCCGTTAATCTTCCATGTCGCTCGGAAAGCTGGGGACAGGCGACTCAACTACAACAGAGACGTCGCACACGGCAGTGTGGATCGTCTCAGGTTCAGTATGGCGGTGGGGAATCGCGATAAGAGGGATGTCGTTCGGCAGCACCAGCATTTCTGGTGGTTGAATGATGGAGAAGATGTTACGTCGTCGTTTCCGTCAATTACAGACCAACCTCACTAATGAGGCAGAGCTGACCAGTCTATTTGTTCTGTAAATAGCGATGGCCAGCTTGCATAGGTTTAGGTTAGCATTTAAGATATACATATATATATTAGTATATATATAGGTATATACTAGTATATGTATGTCATTGTGTATAATGTCTATATGTATGTATGTTTGTATGGTGTATGTAGGTTAGGTAGGCTAAGGTTTATTTTAAGTTAGATATTAAGTTTTTATAAAAAATAAAAAATGATGTCCGTACGCTAAGTTTTTTGTTAAATTCTTTTCTTAGCATTAAGCATAGAAAATAAGTATATTCCTAAACAAAATGTAAATAAAGTCGAAAGACATAGATATAAGAATTTAGAGTAGCTTAGAGTGCCTGTGTGGGGCCAGTAAGTTAGTATAAGTTTGTTAAGTAATTTTAAGCTAGCATTTAAGCATTTTTTGTTAGTATGTAAGAGTTAATGATTTAGAAAATAAAAATGCATTTAAAACTAACTAACTAAGCGATTCTGCAGAAACCTTGAGAAAACATTCATCGATACACCCGGTCAAATAGAAGAGCCAACGACAGCAAAGACAATGGAGGAACTATTGAAACAGGTGAATGAATTGCGTTCACAACTTATACGAGGGCGGGTCAATAAGTCCCTGTGGATTAAAACACAGATTTTTTGATAAAAAGAAAATAATTTTATTTTTCAACGTAGGCTCCCTTGAGCTCTATACACTTTGTCCAATGCTTCTCCAATTTTTTTATCCCTTCCAAAAAAAAATGATTTGTCGAGGTCCTCAAAATAGGCCTTTGTTTGCGAGATGACTTCATCATTGGAGTCAAATCTTTTTCCACCAAGCCATTTCTTCAAGTTTGGGAACAAGAAGTAGTCGCTCGGAGCCAAATCTGGAGAATAGGGTGGATGAGGGAGCAATTCATAGCCCAATTCATGGATTTTTGCCATGGCAACTGCACATGTGTGCACCCTTGCATTGTCTTGGTGGAAAATAACTTTTTTCTTGGCCAAATGAGGTCGTTTTTTTTTCAAATCGTCATTGAATCGGTCCAATAAGTTGGCATAATATTCCCCATTGATTGTTCTTCCCTTTTGAAGGTAGTCAATGTGGATTATCCCGCGTGCATCCCAAAAAACAGTCGCCATAACTTTATTGGCTGACAAACCCACCTTGGCCTTCTTTGGCGCCGATTCACCCTTAGAAACCCACTGTTTTGACTGTTGTTTGTTCTCTGGTGTGTTGTGATGGATCCATGTTACAAAACGGCGCAAAAACTCCTCCATATTGCGATTAAACAACGCCAAACCTTCCTGTGAAGTTGTTACACGATTGCGTTTGTGGTCGACTGTGAGCAAACGCGGCACCCATCTTGCGGAAAGCTTTCTCATGCCCAAGTGATCATTCAAAATTGAAACCACTGAGCCATGCGAGATCCCTACGGCTTCAACAATCTCTCGCACTTTCAATCTTCGGTCGGCCAACACCATATCGTGAATTTTTTCGATTGTTTCGGGTGTAGAGACCTCAACTGGGCGTCCAGGAAGTTCGGCATCTTCAGTGCTTGTACGGCCACAACGAAATTCAGTAAACCACTTTTTTACCATTGAAATCGATGGTGCAGAGTCCCCATAGTATTTATAAAGCTTAGCCTTGGTCTCGGTAATGGTTTTTTTTCGCAAGAAATAATGCTTAATAAGCACACGAAATTCACTTTTTTCCATTTTCTCCTCAAATTAGTGAGTAGTCTGATAAAAATAGCTGTCAAACACAAACTAACTGACGCAGCAAGTTTAAATTTTGACAGGAGTCAACTGACAGATGCCTGTTGACAGGAGCAGTGTTGCTGTTTCAGTAAAGAGGTCACGGACTTATTGACCCGCCCTCGTAGCAGTAAATTCTAGTGCCGCAGCCGAAAAAGCTGAACGCATCCGCCTGCAGACAATTGTAGCACAAGTGCAGAACACGTCAACTGCAAGAGAAGCTGCAACAACTACTTCCGTTATCCCAGCTGCTGTTCGTATCCCAGCGATACCATCGATAGCTGCTTTAGTAACCGCCGCAACAACAATAACAAGTTCCAGTCTGAACGAGACAACGACAGTGAGTGCATCCGCTATATATAGCTCCATGGGATGGCCAGACCGCAGTATGTACACGACTCCGGTGTCAATCTATCATCCGTCGCCCCCACCCCGAACTGCATTGACAACAACAACATCCTTATTCATATGCAGTACCTACGTTTTTGCTGCCAGCAATTTGTACCGCAGCAGTCATTCACTCCACTCCCAATTCTTACACCAAGTCATTCTTCTCAACGGTGTGAAAACGTCAGCCATGGAAATGGCTACAGGGTTTACCTCCGTTTACTGGTAGACCTGAGGAATGGCCAATGTTCTCAATCGCATATTTTTTTTTTTTTTTTTTTTTTTTTTAATAATAGTTTTATTCAATTTCAATTTAAACCCATTTTACAATTTTCATAATAGATATAACATATATGCACTTAAATTTTTAAGAAGGATTTTATGAGTGGATTTCAATTAACAAACTTAAGTTTAACATAAAGACAATTACATAAATTCGAGTACTGTACAAATATTAAGTGTTTTTCATCAGTGAATGAATAAATAAATACATTCTATAGTTAATAAAACTAGTGCCGATTGTGTGTGGAGAGAAAAAAAAATAGATGTAAGTACATGCTACTATATAATTAACTTCGATAGATTATCAATCTCATTGTGGTCAAAATTTAACAACCACCTCTTGACCGCTTTATTAAAGGAAAAGAAATTACTAGAGCGCCTTATTTCAAAGGGGAGTTTATTAAAGATACGAGGAGCTACAGAAGAGTAATAACTTAAGGAGAGATGAGTATTGTGTGAAGGAATGAAAGCAAGACTCATAGAAGAGCTGCGAAGACCATAGGTATTCGGATCATGATTTAATGAGTATCCGCTTCTTAAGAAAAAGATTTTTAAAACTTTGTAGAAATAAAGATGCTTTAGAGGCAATATAAGAGAATGTGTAAAGAGTGGGAAACTATGTTTATGGCGCCTTTTTTTCCAGATAATTCTCAGCACATATTTTTGTAAAACAAGCAAAGGTTGCATTTTGTTTTTGTGTGTTCCGCCCCAGCAAAGTTAAACCATATTGCAATTTGGATTGAACAAGACCATAATAAAAAGTTTGTAAAAGTTTTTTTGAGCAAAAAAGTCTCAAATGGTAAAGGATTCTGGTTGTTTTCAGCAGGTATTTCCTTAAGGAAGTAGTGTGAGCATCCCACTTTAACCTGCTATCGAACTCGAGTCCTAGATACTTAAAGACCTGTACGTTACCAATGACAAAACAGCTCGGTAGGCAATCTATGGAAGTGTTATATGTACCAGATCTTTCAGAAAGCGATTCACAGCAATTGTCAGAGTTTATCAACATATTATTGCAGTACGCACTATGAAATGTAAAGACTGGAAGTTCTAAATGCGAAGAAGTATTAAAATACATAATTTTTGTTTTGTCACTAATAACTAGCTTGTGCACACGGAACCAATGTCGTAACATTTCTAAATCATGGTTGATGTCAGCTATTAGATCTAACCAAGAGTTGCTGGAATATGAACAACCTATATCATCAGCAAACCCTGTAAGTTTTCCTTTCATATTAAAAGTAAAAATTGAGTTAATAAAAACTAGGAACAATATAGGTCTCAGAACAGATCCCTGTGGAACACCAACTGTAATATCGCAGGAATCACTAAACATATTTCCTATTCGAACCATTTGTTTCCTGTTGGTGAGATAATGGACTCAATCCATTTAAGAACAAATCCTCTAAATCCGGCTTTATTCAATTTATTCAACAAGATTTTATGATCAACAGTATCAAATGCCTTCGTTATATCCACGAAAGAGCTGCAGTAAGCTTCTTGCTATTGATGCTTCCATAAATTGAACTGCTGAAATTAAGAAGTGCATCCTTAGTGGTTCTGCCAGCTCGAAATCTATACTGTCTATCGCTAAAGAATAAAATACCATCAAGATAGGACAAAATTCTTTTTTTGATTAATTTTTCGAAAACTTTAGAAAAAACTGGGAGAAGAGAGATAGGCCGATAATTGTTGAGTACTTTTTTGTCACCTTTTTTGAATATAGGTATAACTTCAGCAATTTTAAGCATTTCAGGAAATATACAACATAAGACACTTTTGTTAAAGATATGTGCCAAAATATCTACAATATAAAATGCGATGCTCTTAATAAATGCATTAGAATAAGATCTATGAGTAATGGAGGTCAGAGACATAATCGTTGTATGGACCGCAATTGATGAAATTGATTCATAGAAAAAGCTATGAGGCTCTGATCTTTCCCTGTTAGAACACTCAAGCAAACATCTACTATTATTATTACTAGGTGTTATACCTGCCTCAGTTATCGTTTTATTTGCAACGCTAATAAAAAATAAGTTGAAGTTATTAGCTACTGCCTTTAGGTTTATAATATCCTGATTTTCAAGCCTAAGACAAGATGGTATACCATTCGTACTACTTCTGTTAAAAAGCTCATTTACTATTCCCCATTCTTTTTTTAAATTACCTTTAACGTTCTTTGCATAAAGGCACCTCAATAGCAATTTCCTTACAAATTTTGTCATAAGCACTACGAAGATGATTATTATTTGGTTGCTTTTTACATTTCTCTCTTAACTTATTTTTTAAATTAATTTTGTTTACCAGATAGTTAGAAATCCAAGGCTTGAGCTTGATTAGTTTATTATTTTTCTTATGCGCTGTCACCGTACAACTTGCAACATGTGTATTAAGGATATTAGAAAACAAATTAAAAGCTTCATTGGGATCATTTGCTATCCATATCTCAGACCAGTTTTCAAGCATTAAGTGATTAGTAATCTCAACGAGGTTCATGTTCTTAGACTGATAATACTCGTAAGGATCATGTTTTTTTACTTTGAACGTTATTCGATTGACAGAACAAACAGACCATTGAATGGTCAGAAATGCTCAGATCAGCAGTGCTACTAACGAGAGACAATTTAGATTTGCAATCAAGCTAACAGAAAATATGGTCAATACAGGTGTTGGAGGGTTGTCTTGTAGGGACATTTACGCACGACTCTAAGCCATTGGCACACATTAATGATTGATATCTTAAGGCAGCAGGTGATTCGCTCAAGATATCCAGATTAATATCACCAGCTAAAATAAGATTCCTTACTTTTTCCTCGTTTAATAAATAGCGTAGCTCATCAATAAATTCCTCTTTACTCATATCATGAAGTCTGTAGCAACCAAGAATAACCGTCTGTTCTGTATTAATAGTGCAACTTATTCTTATCATGTCTGAACACCTAAGATCCAAATTTACACATTCAGTTACATAATTTAAAGCCCTGTCATTTATATAAACAACAATACCACCTGCAGCGTAGGAGTTATTACAATTAAAGTGGCTCTTATACCCTCGTATTTCATAAGAATCTTTCTCATTATCAAAAATCCATATTTCAGACAAAAAAATTAAATCGGGCTTGTTTAAAAATGACTCCAAGTGAGATAAAAGGAGATCGAAATTTTTTCGCAGGCTGCGAATGTTTTGATGTACTACAAAAAAAATCATTAATTCGCTGCTCACAATGAAAAACGCTTGAACAAAGTTCATTATCATATAAAGAATCGACGGCAATGTTTAATTATTCGAAAGTGAAGAATCTGTTTCGCCTACAAAAGGCAATCAAATAAGATGCCAAGGAAGTTGTGGAGTCTTTACTAATCCATCTTGAAAATGTGGAACAGGTGATGACCGCTTTGGAGTTTAGGTTTGGACGTCCCGTATGCCTGCTGCGAAGCCAATTGGAAAAAAAAGAGATCAATTTCACTAATAACGGAACATAAACTGGAAATTCTGGTACCCTTTGCCACAGTGTTGCAAAATTTATCAACATTTTTGGAGGCGAGCGGTTTGCACCAGCACCTAGCAAACCCAGTGCTAATTGAGGAGTTAGTGAGCAAGTTACCGATGAATAAGCGATTAGAATGGGCTCAACGGAGCATTAGTATTGTGCCATTTCGCCATTTTGCTGAGTGGGTTACTGATGTTGCTAGACTGATATGCTTGATGACATCGACTTCTTCATTCCCGTCAGTTTAATTGGAACAAAAGTCGGGTCCCAAGAAAGTCTTCCATATGTCTGGACAAGATGCTTCTCCAGAGGCAAATGCCGCCATTGTGAAAATAAGCAGCATCCAGTCGTGTAGTGCGATGCTTTCGTAAAACTTGATGTCCAAGCGAAGTGGGATTTTGCCAAAAGAAATAGACTCTGCTTTTATTGCCTGAAGTATGGTCATAATCTTCGCTCATGCAGAATTCGAAAGAAGTGCGGACTCGATGCTTATTCTAAGATGCACCATCCACTACTACACGAGCCGGTGATGTCAGCAGTGGCCACAGAAGCCGACCTCGGACGATCGAGATCCTTACTTAGTTGTCACGCTAATGCCAACGTTAAAGTTCTATTTCGCATATTGCCTGTTAGGATTTATGGTAAGAACATTGTTTTATCAACATATGCACTTTTAGATGAAGGTTCCTCAGTCACTATTATGAGTGCAAATTTGGCCAGACAATTGTATTTGAATGGATACTCAAAGCCATTGAGTCTATGGCAAGGAGACCATAGAGAGGGAATCGTTTGTTCTGGATGCCGACATAAGTGCAGATAAAAAAGGTGCTACGCGATATAGGATGCAAGGAATACAGACAGTCAATGATTTAAACCTACCATCTCAAACAGTCAACCTGGAGGAACTACAGCTCTCCAATCGCCATCTTGCAAACATTCCATTCATCCAGTATAAGAACGCCAAGCCACAAATACTGATTGGACTCGACAATAGCCATTTAGGTGCACCAATTCGGACTCTTGAGTTAGTAGGAGTGGGACCCATCGTAGCCAAAACCAAATTAGGGTGGATTGTGTACGGAACTACGCCGAATGAAACCGCTGTAAAAATAAGAGATGATGTTATTCTCCATAGCAGCCAACGCAGTTATGAACAGGACACTTTAGTGGACAAGGCACGGGAGGAGAACTTTGCAATGGAAAATTTCGGAGTCAAGAAGCCGACGGAACAACTGGTTTCTTCTGCTGACAAAAGAGCGAAAGAGATATTGTTAGCTACAACAAAACAATCCAATGGACGATACCAAACTGGTCTTCTCTGGAAGGATGACATTCGCGATATTCCACCTAGCTACGACATGGCGAAACGAGGATTATGGAATCTGGAAAGTAGGTTGCAGAAGGGTCCTGAATATGCTGAGACATACAAGAACATAATTATGAGTTATCTTAAAAAAGGGTATACCAGAAAATTAACAACAGCTGAAGCAAAAAACCACACAAGAGAAGACTTGGTATCTCCCCCATTTTGGTGTGAGAAATTCCAACAAACCAGGCAAAGTGAGATTAGTCGTTTGTGCGGCAACCAAAGTGAATGATGTCTCTCTAAACTCTCTTTTGCTCAAGGGTCCTGATGAGCTGAAACCCATGATGACGATCCTGTTTAATTTCCGTCTGAGAGCAGTAGCTGTGTCTGGGGACATTCGTGAAATGTTTCACCAGATTGTTATCCAACCTAAGGACCAACATTCTCAACGTTTTCTTTGGAGGGAACAGAAAGGAAAGCCAATCGACATATACGTGATGACATCGATGACATTTGGTGCAAGTTGATCGCCGTGTTCAGCGAATTATGTCAAGAATTTGAATGCTTCGAAATATTTGAATTTCTATTCCAGTGCTGTAAGGGCAATCATCGATCACCACTATGTTGACGATTACGTTGATAGTTTTGAAACTGAAGAAAAAGCAATCGAGGTAACTAACAAAGTGATTTCAATTCACAAAGAAGGTGGTTTCGAGTTACGAAACTTGTCGTCGAGTTCGAAAAAGGTATTGCAAAGAATATCGTGTCAAGAAACCGAGAGCAGGCAAAGCAGTATGATTGATTTAAACATTGAAGCAGTGACGGAGAAAATCCTTGGGATTTGTTGGGACTCGGTAGAAGACATCCTTAAGTTTCAATGCAAATTTCCTCGAGCAAACCGGGACGTCATGGACAAGGATAGATGCCCTACCAAAAGGAAATTTTTTAGCATTGCCATATCAGTGTTCGATCCTATCGGTATGGTTTCCAATTTTGTCATCTATATAAAGCTGATGTTGGATGGGATGAACCGATTCCCCAAGAGGTTTTTGAGAGGTGGAAGCAGTGGAAAGCCGAGCTCCCATCGTTAACAGCATTGCTTTTATGCACAAAACTAGTGATTCGTCTACACCGTGTTGTCTGGCCGATTTACACATGCAGTCAAAAGTTGCATCGTAAAAAGCACCCTCTACATCGATGAAATTGTTCAAGGCGTATTCCTTCTTGTTCATTCAATTCTGCCTACCAGATTCTAAAGCGCACTCATCGCCAACAGAGGATACATTCGCAAGCCGGGTTTGCGCACATGGATCTCGACCATTCTCTCGATGCTTTTCAGCATGAAGGAATTCAGACTTATAGGTCTGAAACTCTAGGCGAGCGAGTAGTTCCACTCTCCGATTTTTGGCATAAAGGACACTCTCATTGTCCGTCATGGATTCAGTATGTATGCCAGTGACAGGCTAGCAGTGAAAATTCCCTTAGAATTGCCAACAACTGGTCTATACCTTTTTATAACATAACTGGGTAAATACCATAGGTTCCAGGCGACTTGAAGCCAACAAAGGAAGCAACAGCATGTTTAATGGCCTCATCCGTCACCACAACCGTTGAGATATATGTTAGCAGCTAGGACGTGGTGTGTTATTCAGCTCACTACCAACTTCGTTGATAGGAGCTAGTTGTGAGCTGGTTCCCATTAGGTTACCTGGGAAGTGAGACTCAAGTATGAGACGGAGAGTCTCTGCTTTCTTACCTACTCAGTATAGGTAGGTAAGAGTGGCTGTTGGAAATACCAACCCACTTAAGCCCATTGGCCCAGTGTGATGCCACGTGGATCTATGATCCTCCTACTAATGGAACCAGTTTGAGCTTATGATGAAGCGTAGGTAACTGTTTACGTCTCTATTTTTTAGACCGCTTAAGTCATTGTAAAAGAAAGCTCCTAAGTGAAGCTTTCTTCTCTGGGATAGAGCTGGACATGTATAGAGTAGATGGAGGATTGTCACCTCCTCTTTCTCGTCCATGCAGCTTCTGTAGAAATCGCTTGTAAAGGCGCCAAGCGTACAGTGATGACACCTATGATGGCGCTGAGATGTTTCTTATTTAGAAGGATCAGACACTTAGAGCTATTCAGATCCAGTTTTGTCCAAATCTGTTTGGTCGCTAGGCATGCTGATTCAACAGCCAGGACAGAGCTTCTGTAGTCGCCAAAATTTCCGCCTGGAGCACGCTACAGTGATTTGGAAGACGGAAAGAGAGGCTTAGATTTAGCTTATCTTAGGAAACACCGGCACCAAACCCGCCATCGGTTTTAGATCCGTCTGTGTAGAGATGGATGGGGATTTACTCCCAATCCACAGCGATCTGCTCAACGGGTTAATCTGTTAAGATGTAGTTGAAGGAGTTCTTTAATGGTATTAAGATGCTTACCTGAGACGGCTATAGCAACGTCGTTTGCATAGACAATCACCCTGCTACCACCCGCTTCCAGGTATATCATCAGTTCATTAACCACTAAGTTCCAGAGAAGGGGAGAGAGGACAATGGTCTGAAAAATAGTGCTCAGACGATACCATCCAGTTCCTTAGCATTTGAATGATGCTGTTGGAGACAAGAGTGATATCTAGCACTTCCTGTTGGTTTCTAGTTATAAAAGTGGGCTCATTGCCATTTATCAATGTTGCAAACTATGAAGTTAATACTTATAATATATGTAATCAAAAGGTGACTCACCCCTATCGTTAATATCGGTACTGCCCCATACCGTGTGATGAGCGTTAGCGTCGCATCCGATGATGAGGCCAGTTTTTTGTCTTCCAGCCTCCAGTACCACCCTTTCTAGGTTATCACCAGGGAAAGCTAGCTAATCCGGAGGTCGCCAGGTATCCGGATACTCCGTTCGCAACTGACCTATTTTTAGAGAAGCTGGGCCCTTGGCCAGGCTGATCTTCGTGACACCTTGATCCAGCCCAGTGGAAAAGGAGTGGTTTGTTCGGAAGGGGAGGGGAGTGGGAAGCATCCTTTGGTTTCAGGACTCGTCTGGAGAATTTCTCGAGATTCATTGACCCTACTTAGCCTATAGAACTCGACAAGTTTAATGCTCGCTGTAGAGGTTGACTCAGTATATAGGTACCGGCAGATTTTGCGAGTGGTTCCAGCCTGGTTGATCTTCCCCTTTTGAGGACTTTGACCTGCCTACTGGTTTCGCTTTCTAAGAGGCACTCTTCGAAATCTAAATGAGCCTCTCATATTTTTTTTACTTCGATCGTAAAGGTTCCAATCTTTCTCTAAATTAATCTTAGGTGAACTGTTTAGAAGTTTTCTGGATTCTTTATGAAGACTCTGCAGGTCTGGGTTCCAGCAAGGAACGGGCAGGATTGCTTACTAGCTGGACATGCCATTTCGAAATACTTGGTGAGGGTGCCGTTCATGTTCTGAACAGCTTCCACAAGCTTTGTTTTGTCCTTAGCTTAGGGAGCACTATTGTACCTATACTTTTAGAGCTCCTCCTTAAGTCATGTCGAGTTGGTTTTATGTGGAATCCTCCTCTTCAACGAAGTTGAGACCAGGCATCCGATTCCGAATTCGATGTATCTGCGGTCTGACATAGAGATCTCCTATAGCACTTTCAAGCCAGTAATCTCCTTACCATACCCTGTTGGATAACATTAAGTCAATTAGTTGCTGTCTTACCCTTCTAACAAAAGTTGGCTGAGAGCCAAAATTGTTGACAACCAAGTCGGACGATAGTATGAAATATACTCGTAGGAGATACAACGTCATTTGCGACTGCTCCAAAAAGTATTCTGAGCATTAGCGTCGCAGCATATGATAAGTCTCATATTCCTAGGATCACAGTATTCACTTATTGGAGTATCGCCTTCGGTGGTGGTGGTAATATCGAAGCAGACGCAACGACGGATTTGTTCCATGTCTACAGCAACTAAATCTTGGTTACAAAATTGCACAAGTTTAGATTATAATGCTATTGGACGAGCATTTTAGCATTTAGCATGTTAAGGATTTTCTCATCCGGTTATCAGAGACCACCACTTTGCTACGAACTTGATTTTTGCGCTGCTGGCCCAATTCAAGTTATAGGACAGTGATCAGTTTCCCGATCAGTTGCCGCGCAGGACCCCCCTTTAAAGGTTATTGTTCTTATATTGTTAATCATGTCTTCTGGTGTTCATGGGTAACTCTTTCATGTGCTATTCCTTATCCTCTAGGATTATGTTCATGCATTCTGACGTACACATAAGATTGGTTGTGACTTAAAAGTCAGCACTTAGCACGTATAATGTCACGCTGCCAAGAAAGATGTCTTACTGCTTAAATTTAGCAGCAAATGTAGTTACAATTCAATACCCTGAAATAGTGTTGGTAAGATATGTGCCTACGTGACTTAGTATCTAGAATTTGAGAGTTTTTCAATTCGACGAACGTGGCACTATTAGGAAACTATTTCATGAACCTTGAACCAATTGGTATGCATTTTTACTAACTACTATTCCGTGTATTTATGCATTTAGACACGATTAAAAGATTCCGAGTATTTGATTGAAAACTTTTTTAGTAAAATGCGGCAGAAGAGATTTTTTAGACGACGTTAAGAAGACTTATTCGTTAGTTAGCACCGTCAAAAGTCAAAAGTCAAAAGTCATTTGTCCAGTGTTTAGAATTGGATCTCCACTTGTACGTATATTTTTTTATTTATAAAAAGGGGTTGTACTGTGAAGTTACAAGAAGCAAGAAAAGCACGTGTGTGCGCCAAAAGAAAGAACAAAGAACTCAAAAGAAAGAAAAAAACTGGCACATCATGCTTTTGCTGGGGGACAGAGTGCTCCTAATTCCATGGGAGATAGGGTACTTCAAAATCTTAAGGGGTTTGCCATGTCGCACCTCCAGGTTAGAAACATTTTGGTTCTAAGATTCGGCGTGATTTCTGCACTGTCCGGGTGCACATACCATTTGCTGTCCTCAGAGTTGCATTTCGTATCAATCCATCACTACCTGGATGAACTTCAATCACTCGGCCCAACGCCAGTGCCTCGGCGGGAAGATTTCATGACAAGATTTCAGTGTTACCCACCGTAACATCCTCCATATGCCACTGACACTTGTTGCGTGTTTGCAAGGTGGACATGTACTCGTCGCTCCATCGTTGGCAGAAAGGTTGATGTACAAGATGGCGCAAAAGCCATCACCCTATCGGAGCATGCTATAATTTTTGCAAATGTCGGCAAATGTCAATTCCACTCCGACATTTGTGAAGTAAACAGATACAAAATATACGTCGAGAAGACATGAATCGCGGAATCCTAAGTCTCGACCACGAGGGAGAAAAATCATCGAAATCATCATGAGCGACGAGGCCCATTTCCAAATGTATGGATGTGTGAGTAAGCAAAATTATCGCTTCTAGCGTACCGAAAACCAACATATAACACAAGAAGAGCCACTACACCCGCTCAAAGTTACTGGAGGCGTCATCGGGCCTTATTTTTATGAAAACGCCGCTGACCAAACGACTACTGTGGACGGCGAGCGCTACACGGCCATGCTCAACGACTTTTTCCTTCCCCAATTGAATGAATTGGGACTAGAGAACATGTAATTCCAACAAGATGGAGCCACAACCGGAATTCTGAAGGCTGCATTTCCGGGTCGCCTAATCTCTCGTTTTGGCGATTTGCACTGGCCGGCAAGATCGCCTGATTTAACTGTTGCACTTCTTTTGCTTGGTTTTTTTCAAACCACAAGTCTATGTCAACAAGCCTCAGACTCTTAAAGTCCTCAAAGAGAATATCCGTCAAGAATGCGAGGACCTCTCGCTGGAAGTTCTGGCAAGAGTGATGGAAAATATCACAAATCGGGCCCGAATATAGTAGACAGACATCAATTCTGGCGGCGGCCACTTAGCCGATAATATTTTCCCGACTTAATGGGAAAAAATTCAAGACATCAAGTAAACACAATCCAAAAGCGGAACCAAAGTTTTTCGTTCATAAAAATAATTACAGCCAAAGAACATCGGGTGACAACTTTTGTGCCGCCTTGTACCCGGCATAAACCCTGCCAATGTTTGATGCGAATGGTGAGGACTTTGTTGATATTTGGATCTGGAACGGCAATCAGCGGAGATCCAATGAGAAAATCTCCTGGAGTAAGTACGAACGTTTCCTCTGGATCGTCATGGACTAGTGTAAGTGGACGAGAATTGAGGCACACCTCGATGAGCACCATCATTTTTAGCAGCGTGCTACACCATAAGCTCTGTGCTCCGAGAAATCGAACCAAGTGACACTTCACGGACTTGATTGAACTCTCCCACAAACCGCCCTGATGTGGAGCGTGGTGGTCCATATGTGCTCGGTGGTCTGCTCGCTTTGTCAACTCGCCAAATCCTCCTGAAGAAGTCGGTTGGCTCCAACAAATGCTGTACCATTATCACTGTATAAGTCTCGGCAGGGGCCACGTCTACTAATGAACCAGGAACGCTTCCGATGAGAGATCAATCCACAACCTCTATATGCACAGCCTCCGTTACCATGCAAGTGAAAAGGGCCAGGTAAGTTCTGACAGTAGATCGGGACCTCTTTGCTCCCTAGCCTAGTGGCATTGACTCTGTGCTCTAGTAGTGGTGTCATTTGCTGATTAGTAGTGGCACTACGGTGACGCCGGCAGATGACACAATTATGCACATAAGTCCGTATAGATTGCCTAACGTTCAATAGCGGCTGTGAAGTTTCTGTAACATTAGCTCCATGCCACCATGAAGGCTCCTTTCCTTGGCAAGATGATTGGAAAGCGATGGTCATGAGGAACAGATGCTTTGTGACGTCGACCACCTCCCCGCAAGATACCAATTTAATCCAGATAAGGGTTGAGTGGACGCAATCGGCTGTTGCTGGAAAGGCTGGAATCCTCACGATACACTGATGATACAAGTTCGTAGATGTCGTCATTTCGAGGATGATCGCACAATAAATACTACTTGTATTTGCGGTGGGTGGCGGTGGCTTAAGTGGTAGTGTTTTAGCTTCCCAATTGGACGGTGCGGGATTCAATACCAGCCGCGGGCGAAAGACTTTTTTTCAGGCAACTAAAATCTCGTAAGAGGTTTCTAATTTACACTAATAATTTAGTCGCCCCACTAAATGTTGGATGCTACCTATGGAGCGAAATAACCACTGAGCCCAAACACCTTTCTCTCTCTCTCTCTATCCAATTTTCCGAAAAACTTAACACAGGCTCCGGCACTTTAAAAGTACCACTCTTACTATCTTCTTCAGTGTTAAGTTCTTTAAAAAAAAAGAACCCCCAGTTTAGCCCTTACGAAACTCTTGCTGGGGTTTGGACTGCTGCCTATACTACTCACAATACAATGGAGAGGATCCTTTTAGAGTTCGAGCCGACGTACGAACCTTTTGGTAGTAAAGGATGTTTTAGATCTTTGATGCACAAGCTTTCTCTTGATCATATCTCTAGTAGAGCTGGATAGTTTAACTCTTGCTGTTGCAAGGAGGATTTGTGAAAAGGCTAAGCATTTTGCCTGATCTACTCTAGTTGAAAGGCGGGAGATAATTTGGCCCGTATGAGAAGGATTAGTAGCGGAAGGATTAGTAACCGTCTGAACGGTATAGCAGTCCAAATGCATTAGAGTATGATGTCGTTTATTACATTTACGACATGTTTATTTGTTTCTACCTTTGGCAACCACATGTTTCTATCAAGGCAATTGAAAGACAGATTTTTAGATTTAGGCAAATCGATTTTTCCTCGTGACTTAAACTTTTGCACAATTTTAAATGGAAGTGAAACTATCTTTTATAACATCGAGAAGCCTTGTTATTGCACATGGAGACTTATTCTTCATGACCGGTTGTTCGCATAAGGTTTCTAAGTAAGATTCGATGATGAAACGCTTCTTGTTAAATCTATCACACAACCTTTTCCATGTCGATTAGTAATTCGCTTATTTTCACGGAATAAAGCGTGCTAATTGCTCAGCTTCACCTGTCAGATATTTTTTTTAAATAATAAAGCTTTTGAGCTTCTGATTAAGACTACTTTATGGATCATTCCAACATACACCCTGAATGACTCGAACTGCAACCAACTTCAGACTGCTATAATTTCCAAACCCTGCAAACAGTGAGCTCAAATTTTGACACATGACAGATAATTTTATTATTCACAAGCCTTTGAAACGATTTGCGTCTCAGTTGTGTTGAAAAATTTTTATCCGCGATGGAATTCAAACGTGATAGTGTGATTGCTTTATATTTGGCTGGAAAACCACAAGTAGTTATCGTTAGAGCCCTCCAGCACCTCAACGTGAATTAATCATTTGTGGCTCGAACCATAGCTCGTTACCGTGATACTGACAGCGTTGCAAAATGCCATGGAGGTGGTCATAAAAAAACAGCAACATTGGCAGAAATGGTTCGGAAAATGAAGGCTCGAATTGAGCGAAATCCGCGTCGAAGTGGAACAAAAATGGCTCGTGAGCGCAACATATCGTTGGAACTGATGCAACACATACTGAAAAATGAGCTTGGGCTCAAACCAATGAGTTCCAAAAAGCACACGATCTTACACCGCAACAGAAAAAAGTTAGAGTCGAAAGAGCGAAGGAGTTACTACGCTTGCACGAAAGTGGTGAGTTGCCGAATTTGGTTTTTTCCGATGAGTCGCCATCTGTTATCGAGCAATATGCCAACAAACAAAATGACCGAGTTTACTTGCCAGAGAGGTCCTTCGAAAATTTACACCTTCAGACGGCCACTAGAAAGCAGGCAGCACCGATGGTGATGCTTTGGGCCGCCATAACCGCCGATGGTAGCTCTCCGCTCGTATTTTGGACCGTGATGTCAAAATCAATGCGATCGTATACCATGAAACTGTCTTAGAGGCAGTATTGAAGCCTTGGGCAAACAATCATTTCGGTCGAAGACCGTGGACATTTCAACAAGACTCTGTACCGTCTCACAAAGCGCGCGTCAACCAAGATTGGTTCAAAAACGATGTTCCATACTTCATTTCTTCGACACAATGGATTGCAAATTCTCCGGATGCAAATCCGTTGGATTTCTCGGTCTGGGATATTTTGAAGGCGAGAGTTGGCACTAAAAAATACCAAAGTTTGAACCACTTCAAACAAGCACTTCGCCGGGAATGGGCCAAAATACCGCAGAGCTTTCTTCGGCCGTCTCAAGGCCATTATTCGCGCCAAAGGTGGACATATTGAAAACTACTGATACAATTTGAAAATTTATGTATTTTCCAACATTTTGCGCTTTGGTACAATAAAATTGATCAAAAAATAAAAAAATTATAGCATTTTAAAAAGTTGGAGTTCGAGTCAGGTACCCTGTATATTTTTTTGGGTCAATTTAACGTTAGGCATGGAAAGGGGATCGAAAATAAGGGCAAGGACCTGTGAAACCGAGAAACAAAGCGAGCTAGAAGCGGGGTTTAAGATATGCGAACTGATAAAGTTTGGATATTTGGCTCCTGTTGTATTGTAGTGGGGGGTGAGGGCGATTGAGCAGTGAAAGTATAAGGGGCAGGGGTTAAATTAAAACAAACGCGTTGGGACTTGGATGGAAGAGAGGCATTTGGTGCTTTTGTGGGGAGACGTGAAGGAGGTTGCTTAGGGATATAGACAGGAGGGGAAAAATTAGGAAATATTTTGGTTTTAAGGCTCCAGTTGGGTGATTTATAATTAGCTTTACTAGATGAGATGTTGCTTCATTTTGTTTCTTACATATATCTTTTTATTAGTTGGTTGATCCGTCCATTTGGAGACCCGGATCTTTCCGAGGTTGAAGTTGGTGTTGGATGTGTTAACAAATAACCATTCATATCTAGTCGTTAAAATAAGCCTGAAATTATGTTTGTGTTTGTGGTGAAATGTTGGGAATATTGACCACTGGCTGATGGTGATGCCATCTCCTTTTGAAAAATCCAGTGATTGAGGCCACATTTGCGCAATTTGGGTCGTCTTTGACGAGTAAGGTGGTGATCTGACTCGCTGTGATGAGTCGGTCTAGCCTGCTGTGTTACTCTGAATGCGTCCAGGTAGTGTTAAATGTTGAAACAAGTTTCCGTGGGGCGGGGAGTTGACGTTGGAGCAGTTACATACATTACCATAAGATTTTGGGATCGAATAATCGGCGCGCGCTCAAGGGGTTTTTGTACCCTTAAAATGTTCGTACACAACGCGAGCGAAGGAAATTTAGGGAGGAAGAAAAGACAGGTACCGATGTACATTGTTTTTAAATGTTTGCAAGTTATAACGACCAGGAAACACAGAGATCGGCAGGGCATTCCATAAGCGAGTTGTACGGCTTAGGAAAGAATCACGATATTTAGAGTACGTCCGAAAATGGGCTTGAGGGTAAACTGATGAGCATTCATAACGAGACGGGTGTTACGGTTGAAAGTTTGAATGGGCGGAATGCCACTGGCAATTTCAATGGAGCACTGGTGGTGGAAATAGCGATAAAACAAAGTGAGACAGGAGACATTACGTCGGTGTTCGAGGGTGTCAATTGATTCACTGATATTAGTATCACCAATGAGTTTTATCGCACGGTTTTGAATCCTATCGAGCAGGTTCAGAGATGTTTTAGGAGCACCTGACCAGATGTGGGCATTGTACTCCAGTTTTGGGCGGATGAATGCGTTACATATTGTGGCCAGATCAGAGGGGGTAAAATATTTCTTACATCGCTTGAGGAAACCTAGACATTTCGCAGCATTTTTGGCGACATTGAATATGTGGTCATTCCAACGTAAGTTGTTACTGATACACATACCGAGAATTTAAAATTTATCGGTTTCGACGATGCAAGTGCCATTCATGGACAATGGCTGGGTGTTTGAATTTCGCTTTAATGACAGCAGACAGCATTGAGTTTTGGAAGCATTAAATTCCACTCGGTTGATAGTTCCCCAGTTGGTTATGCTGTTAATATCGGAATTTAATGAGCTTAGCATACGCTGCCGTTCCCGTTCTACAGCCGAAGAGCAGGGACGTGAGTCCGGAAACGAATATTAGAAGCAGAGAGTACTGTCATCAGCAAAGGAATAAATTGGATTAGAAGTAGTAGACAAGAGATCATTAATGAAAATTAAAAAGAGTGTCGGAGACAGAACGGAGCCCTGGGGCACACCAGCATTTATTTTGTGAATATCAGACTTGAAACCGTCCAAGACAACTTGAATTGAACGTTCCGAAAGGCAGTTTCCATTGAAGAAGAGAGTCATCGATTCCAAGAGCACGCATTTTCGACAAAAGAGCCTGATGCCAAACTCTGTCAAATGCCTTAGAAATATCAAGTGCAACTATCTTGCTTTCACCAGATTGATGTACGCTTTGGTTCCACTTTTCGGTGAGACATGCCATCAAATCACCAGTGGACCTGTTGCTACGAAAACCATATTGCCGGTCGAGATATTTCATGAGCTGACGATTTATCATGACCTTGGAAAGAAGGGATGTAAGTGCAATGGGTCTGTAGGAGGAGAGAGAAGAAGATTCGCCTTTTTTAGGGACGGGCTGGACAAATGCTGTTTTCCATCTGCTCGGAAAGAGTCCTAAAGAGTAGGATTGATGAAAAAGCTTACGCAGTGGTTTTGCCAGCGTGGAAGAACACCTCTTCAGAAGAAGGGGAGATATACCATCCGGACCAGCGGATTTATGCATGTTGAGATCTTTAAGTACTCTTACTACTACACGAGTGCGAAAGTGGATTCGTCCCATTGTAGATACGACGCGCTCCAGTGTAGGCGGGGATAAAGCACAGTCTGGGAGTGTTGAGCTAGCCGCAAAGTGTGCAGCAAGCAGATTAGCCTTGTCCAAAGAGCTGACAGCTGGAATGTCATTGTAAATGAGCGTTGGGATGGAGGATGAGGCAGAATTTCTAATGTTTTTCACGAACGACCAAAAATTTTTACTGCCTTTGGGACATTGCAGTATTTTTTGCCTCAGGTTTTGGTCGTATTGGAATTTCACACGCTTGAGAAGGACGTTGCAGTCATTTCTGACTCGTTTAAACTTTTTTCGGTTTTCCTCTGTCGGGTTGGTCTTGTAGGACTGAAAAAATAATTCTCTAACCCTGATAGCCTCTTTACAGCTCGAGTCGTACCATGCCTTTTCTTTTGGCTTGATACTCTTCATCCGATGGGGGATAAAGCATCTCATTCTAAAGAGAATAGTTTTTGTGATCATGTCAGCAGCGGCATCCACGTCGTTATCGAGGAAACATAACGACCAGTTAAAATTCCTAAAGAAGTTGTTAAGTCCGCTCCAATTGGCTTTCTCGTAGTGCCATACGGTTCTTTTAGGAATCTTTTCTCTAACAGTGTGGTGGGTGTACGAGAATTTAGCTGATATGACACAATGGTCCGACGAGCCTAGAGGGGAGAGCACATCAATGCAGTACTTGTCAGGGTGAGAAGTTAAAAACAAGTCCAGGGTGTTGGCGGTATGACCATCAACGTCTGGTATGCGTGTGGGCTCATTTATAAGCTGGGCTAAGTTATTTTCCGCAGCAAAGATCTCAACACACCGTCCTTCGGGTGTTGTCTATTCTGGTTTTCCAAATCATTCAATACTGTGCTATTCGTAGTGAGTTCATCATTGAAGTCATTGATTTTATCGAATAAAACGTCAAGCGCGGACTCGTTATGCTTTGAGAGTGGAATCTATGTCTTCCCGGAGAGAGTTGATTCAACTACACGTTTTCTTGTTGGAATCCGTCATTGTGGAACAGATAGACATAATTTCACTTAACATTTTATTGCAATTTCTTTTTCGATACTATGACCAAAGCCTTTCGCACATCAAAGATTGATAGTTTGTCCGTTATCAGTCTGACTAGTGAGTTATGATTGGATTCATTGGAGTCACTGGGGCACTTGATTGCAAGGAGCACATCTGAGAGAGAGATATTGATACATTCGTCATAGAAGAACAGCAGATTTTCCGAGAACACTTTAACGACACAAATGCTAACGTCTGGAAGCAAGTTGAGGCAAAAAAAAAAGAAGAGAAGTGGTCAACGTACTTGCAATCTACATGAAACAGGTACTGACAAATCAGCTGGTGCTATGTTGTCTACCGTTCCTAAGTTGAAATTTCTTCATATTTCTCGCCTGTGTAAAGAAGTCACTGAGGAAAACGTCATTTCTTTTGCAGCACACAGGCTTAAGCTACATGAAAATATGCTACTTTGCAAAAAAATTATTAAAAAAAGTGTAGACCCCTCTTCCCTACACTTTATAAATTTCAAACTCGGTATTCCTGCTTGTGCTTACCAAAAAGCATTAGATGCCACTATTTGGCCTCTGGGACTGCAAATCGAAAATTTTGTACATCTTCCAAAATCTAAAAATGACAATCCAGCTGTCGAAGACATAGTAAGCTCGAATGTGCTAACCTATGTCCACCAAATGCTACTCGGATCCATCGTACATCGAACTTCACACCGCTAAAAATCTATTATCATAATGGGAGTGGGATTCGAACTAAAACTTACAAACTATTTGTAAACACCAGTGATCAGTTCTACGATGTCATCATTATAGTCGAATCATGACTTTACCCTGAAATCTCATCATACGAAATCTTCAACCGAGAACTCTACACTCCCTTCAGGATCGATAGATGTAAATCTTCAGAGGAACGTGGTGGCGGTATAATAGTTGCTGTCCGTTCCTGTTTTAATGGTAAAGAAATTAATCTTCCCTTCTCTGGTATTTGATGCAAATGTAACTCAAGTTCCTATATCCCTTTTGAAAAATTCTATTAATCACAAAGAAATTTTTATTGAGTTATCATTGTTCTATTATTTGAAACTCAACGCTAACCATAACCTGAAATATCTAAATTTTTCAAAGGCAAACTACAGTGAACTTAATAACTTTTTCAATAATGTACTCGTGAACTGGATTGATGAAATGTCCAATCTAAATTTAGTGCATATGTATGAACGCTTCGTTGAAATACTGACCGATGGCATCTCAAGATTTGTACCGCTCTCATCCTACCGAAATTCGAATAAGCCTTGTTGGCATAATTGACATTTAGAGAATCTAAAAAATCTAAAAAATAAAGCTTTTAAAACATTTAAAACAACTAATTCGCAGTCAGATTACGAAACATATAGTAAACTTCGTAAAGATTTTAATGTTCTTAACAAATTTCTCTTCAAAAATTATATCATGTCTGTTGAGCATAATATTAAATCTGATAGTAAAACGTTTTGGCTTTTTATCAATTCTAAAAGGAATTGAATCTCCAAATTCAATGCATTTCCGTAAATCGGAAAATATTGAATCTACTCTTGAACTGTTTGCAAATTTCTTTCAGTCCGTATACACCTGCCATGATAAAATTAGCACCATTCCCATTATTTCCTCTAGTTGCGTCGAAATCGGATCTTTGACTCTAAACCATGACGATGTTTTTATCGCTCTTCAATCATTAAAACCTACTTTATGCAGTGGTGCAGACGGTATTCCTGCCATCCTACTCAATAAATGCGTCGGTTCGCTTTCCGTCCCCCTGCTTCAAATTTTCAACCGTTCCCTGTCGGAAGGTATATTTCTTGAAGTTTGGAAGAAATCGTTTTTGGTTCCCATCCATAAGTCTGGGACCAAAGGCAATGTTGAGAATTACAGAGGAATTTGTAAGCTTTCGGCAATCCCTAAGTTATTTGAAAGCATTATTAAAACTAAAATTGAATTCCTTATAAAAGATGAACATCATGGTTTTGTCGCTGGTAGATCCACTACCACAAACCTTGAATTATTTTCGTCCTTTGTTCTGAAACAAATTGAGAAGGGGAATCAAGTTGACACCATATATACAGATTTCGGCAAAGCTTTTGACTTTCTTGAATCTTTCGGATTTCATTCGCAATTGCTTGGTTGGTTGTCTTCGTTTCTTCTCGGTCGAACTCAACAGGTTAAAATCGGTAACCTTGTAGCAAAAAAAACTAAATGTAGCTCTGGTGTTCCACAAGGGAGCCATTTGGGCCCGCTTCTCTTCATCATCTTCATTCGTGATATCGTGATAAATATTAAATATGGACAGTGTTTATTGTTTGCCGACGATCTAAAATTATTTAGAGCTGTTAAAAATATTGAGGATTGCTATTTACTCCAACTAGATTTAAACAGCATCACGGAATGGTGCAAAATCAATGCCCTAACGTTAAACACAAGTAAATGTAATCTCATTTCAATCATCCTCTATAATTCAATTTAAATATTCGATTGTTTCCATACCCCTCTCCCGAATTTGTGAAGACAAAGATTTGGGAGTTATGTTGGATACTACTTTTTCTAGTACATTACATGCAGTTGTGATTTGGAATCCCAATCTTTCTTCTGACTCCGACCGAATTGAACGTGTTCAAAAACGTTTCACAAGATTCATTTTCTATTGAATGCATTGGAACTTTTGCCCCAATTATAAAGCTAGATGTTTACTCCTTGGCTATATATAATGTTTGTTAGAGACCTTCTCGGTTATCATATAATATGCCCTATTCTATTATCAAAAATAGGACTTTATGTCCCCATACGGTCATTGAGAACACGGCATCTTCCTTTTGTTGAATACCACAGAACGAATTACGAGTATGGTACTAACGAACCGCTTACGAGTCTATTAATGCGATGCTAACCGAGAACAATCATATTAGCAGAACTATTCTCGACAGAATAGAGAAGATTGAAGACTCAGTAAACTGCATTGACAGTAATGTGGAAGCTTACAAGTCCACAGGAAGAATGATAGGAAAGCAACTGACAGCGATCCACAATCTGTCCAAAAATCAATCTCATCACGACAACGAGAGCGAAGTGATCAAATATCACTTGGATGGATTAAAAGCATTCCTCAAAACAAATTTTGCCAACCTCCTTAAATCCAACGTACTCACACACATAAACGACTCTATCAATCTTCTCCGTACTGATCTCGACTTGCTTTTTCAATCCTCCTCCAAAACAATATCAGACTCTACGCTCGATGACTTAACCCTAAAAATAATAGACGTCAGCGAGGAACTCATAGCAACTCAGTTGACCGTTGCCAAAATCGGTAAAGAAGTGAGATTGGCTTCCCACAAAATCGATGGAATCCCCGATCAAATTCAACTCCAAGCTAGTTCCCCGTACAATGTCTCAATTCATAATGAATTAGTAGACACGGAGTCATTTTCAAATACTCCTCCCGCCGCCCTAACAACGGAAACTGAAACCGCGCTGCCTATCCCGCCCTCCCCCGCCCCACGCAAACTGCTCAAACAATTCGGAACTTCATGGACCCCCTCCGAATGGAAAAGCCGACTCGAAAAGTTGAAAGAGGGAAACCATACAGCATTCTACGTTGAAGGGGCTCCTCAACACGCTGATGTTAGTTGTGTGCGGAATTTCTTTCACCGAAATTATGCCATCACCATTAGCGAGTACGAGATGATTTCCCCTGCTGACTCCAATAGTTCCTGCAGCTTCAAAATCAGCATCCCAACCAAATATTCATGGTTATTCCCCACTTCCCCTGGTAAGGCCACTAAACCTGGGAAGATAAGTATCACTAAATGCTCTGAGGAACGAGAAAACCCACGTGTCGACGACAACCAAAATTTTAAAAATAAACGTAACGATAAGCTTAAAACAAGACCGCTCCCAAACCCCCTTCCAACTAAAAATCACGCTAACAAAAAACGAAGCTCTAATCCCGATCCCAACTGGAGCTTCAAAACGAATTTGTTCCCCGATTTTAGTCCCCCCTCTTCACTTATCCGACACAAAGCCCTTACACACCAATCCTCTAATCCGCTAATTTCCAATGTTCCACCCAAGCCCCCGCGCCAACGCGTCTCTTTCAACTTAACCCCAACCACCCATATTATCCCTTCTCAATCTTCTACGCCACCGATCCCAGCAAACAACTCATTTCCTAACTTCGACCTACAAACTGGAACTAAGTACCCTAATTTTATTAACTCCCATACCCTAAACCCAACATCTCATCCGGCGCCCAACTCCATATCCAACCACGAATCTCCATCTCCTTCCTCCACTGTCCCTATTCTTGATCCTCTTTTTCCCCCCACAGTTAAACTAATCCAGCAAACCAATGGAACTACAGAAAGTCGCTATGCACTCGTCTCTTTCTCGCCTATCTACACGACAAATCGGACTCGGTCTGCTACGAAGGGAAGACCAAAACCAGAGTCATGGTATCCATCCAGCAGGAAGGCCTCCCTACCGACCCTATCAGTCTCATTAACCTTTATGTCAGGTACCACGAAATTTTTAGCATGTCCCCTCAGAAAGTAGCAGACGACCTTGCTGCATTCGTCCACTACGTTCACTCTAAACGAGTCTCACACCTACAGCGAAGCCGAGCTGACCACGATAAATTTTTTCGTCCATAACGTGCCTTCCTCGTCAGCACTTAAACCATCCCGCCATACATCTCCACCCCACAACATCCCTCTTACATTCTGGTAGTAACCAGAATGTAAGTAACCAGAATGTAAGAGGTCTTCGCTCTAAAACCAATGCTGTCCTACGTCAATCGCATTCTCTTCCCTTTGATATTTGCGCCTTGACTGAAACCACTTTGATTCCCGACATAAAGAACCAGGAATTGTTCCCCCCTACTTTTAATGTTTTTCGCGACGACGATCCTACCCGCCCACATGATGATTCCCCCTCTCGAGGCGGGTTACTGGCGATCCACAACAGCCTTAACTCTTCTCCCATTACCATCTCTTCATCCTCTAAAGTCGACTTTGTCGCTATAAAAATGTCACTCCCCTTCAAGTCCCTTTACGTTTTATGTTGCTACATCCAGCCAGCTCAACCTACCGAATCTTACCAACTTGTTGTCGATGCGATCGACTATTTAATTGACCTGTCTGACTCTACTGACGATATCTTTGTTCTTGGCGACTTTAATCTTCCTCAGCTACAGTGGATTCCATCAGACGATCAATCGTTCTTCATCGCTTCAAATGCCAACTCAGCTAAGGAATGTCTCTTCTTAGATCGCTTAGATCGCTTAACAGACTCAAGTCTATGCCAAGTCAGTGGTGTATCCAACTATATGGGCAGGCAATTGGACCTTATTTTCACAACAGATTCAATTAACTCCTCAGTCTCACTTTGTCCCCTATCTCTCTCTACAATCGACAACTACCACCCCCCCCCCCCTTCTACTTTCATTTTTTCATAACTCTTCTCTCCAGTCCACTCCTCCCACAACTCTCTCATCCTACGACTTTCACAAAGCAAACTTTCACAAAATCAGTGACTATCTTAGCAGATCCCCCTTTAACTTTCACAACCTAAGCGTAAATGATGCCTTATCCATTTTTTATAAAGAAATATTTAATTCTTTCAGCCTTTACGTTCCGGTTTCCCCCCTTAAAACATCATCTACTAGTCCTCCCTGGTATAATCGCAAGCTTCGTTCCTTACGCAACAAGAGAAACAAGTTATGGGCTGTTTTCCTGCGTACCAGATCCTTGTCCGACTATTCCAACTATCTTGGTGCTTATCTTCATTTCACCGAACTTTACAATTCCCTTTACCAGCGTTACCTTAACAATGCGCAAGTCAACCTTATAAATGACCCTAAGTCCTTTTACCAATTTGTTAACTACAAAAGAAAGTCCGATGGTTACCCTCCTTCCCTCTCTTTCAACAACAAGTCATCAACCGATCCACTCACGATTGCCAACCTATTTGCCAGCTTCTTTAAACAATCCTTTACCAACGACTCCTTTGTACCAGATCCATCCTATTTTCGTTATCTACTGAACTTCTCCAACGGCCCACTTCTCTCTCACATTTTGGACCCCTCCTATATCGAATATAAATTACACCAACTCAATGACGAATTTACACCCGGTCCAGATGGCATCCCTGCCATATTTCTTAAAAAATGTTCTTCGTCTCTTTCCCTTGCCCTTTCTGATCTCTTTCGTCTATCCCTTTCACAAGGAGAATTTCCTCAGGTTTGGAAAACCTCCTTTATAACCCCAATCCACAAAAAGGGATTAAAGAACGAAATAACAAACTATCGTCCAATCGCTAAACTCTCCCATATACCCAAACTCCTCGAAAGTATTTTATATGAAGCTCTAAGTTTCCAATGCAAATCACTTATTTCCCCTAGACAACATGGCTTCCTAAAGGGTAGGTCAACCACCACAAATCTCGTTGAATTCGTATCCTTTGACATCTCTGACCTAGAGAATGGCAACGAAGTCGATGTAGTTGCAACCGATTTTAGCAAAGCCTTCAATAAAATCTCTCATCGATTAATACTCTTCAAATTGTCTGCCCTCAGCTTTGAGCCCATACTGTTAAAATGGATATCCTCTTACCTCGAAAACCGTTTTTACAGTGTTCGTTTTAGGTCAGCCCACTCCGCTCCATTTTTGGCCACCTCTGGAGTTCCTCAAATCAGCCATCTCGGTGCCCTTCTCTTTATATTAATTATAAATGATCTCGATAGGATCATCAAATACTCGTCCGTCTCCCTTTACGCCGACGATACCAAATTTTTCAAAACCATTTCCTCTCCCCATGACTCCTTCCTTCTTCAACAAGACCTTGATAGTTTTTCGATCTGGTGCCTCAAAAATTGTTTGGAACTTAATATCACCAAATGCCAATCCATCACCTTTTCACATAAGCGGCTCAAATCTCCTCCCCGACTCTACCTTCTCCACAACCAACCTATCTCCTCCGTTGAATCTCTTCGCGACCTCGACATTTTGTGTGATAGGGAGCTCAACTTCCGTTTGCATATAGATGGGATAATCCTTAAAGGCAATTCTGCACTAGGTTTTGTAAAACGATGGTCCAAAGAATTCACCAACCCATACGTGACCAGGTCCCTCTATATTACCTTTGTTCGTCCCCTCCTAGAGTACGCCAGTCAAGTATGGTCCCCATATCATCGTGTTCATATCTCGAGAATCGAAAGCATCCAGCGCCGTTTTCTTCGATTTGCTCTTCGAGGTTTGCCCTGGGATGATTCTTTTACTCTGCCCCCCTATCAAAACCGTCTCAACCTTATTAACCTAAACACCCTTGAGGAACGCAGAGATGCAGCCGACTTTCTCTTCATTCATCGACTT
Organism: Volucella zonaria; assembly: GCA_963966105.1. NCBI lineage: Eukaryota > Metazoa > Arthropoda > Insecta > Diptera > Syrphidae > Volucella > Volucella zonaria. The sequence continues at coordinate 58,054,875 of OZ014532.1, read as the reverse complement.
CTTTCAGGTCAGGTTGAATGCACGTCAACTCACAATTCTATTTTCTCGTAATCTACGTACCCCTCGTCTCTTCTATCTCACAACCCACCACACCACCTACGGCGCGAACGAACCAATCTCCCGCATGCTACGAAAAATTAATTCAAACCCTAGCGTCTTTGATTTCCACCGCACCACTTCCTACCTCAAATCGGTTCTCCTTCACCACAATAACCAACCTTAGTTTTAAGTTTTAGTTTAAGTTTAATTTTAAGTTATAGCTTGTATTAAGCCGAATAAATGGGGGCTTTCGCCCCCACCAAAATTAAAATTAATTACTCGAACTGTCAAAGCCTTCAACGAAGTCAGTAATCTCTGTGACGTTTGTTTAAATAGAGCTCAATTTAAAAATGTAGTCATATACATTTTTTAAATTTAATTTATGTATATATGTTTTATTTTGTTTTCTAGTATCTGTTAGCACTTAAGTGACTTGTACGAGTAGATGTATACATAATATAATAAATAAATAAATTCCCTTACAGGCAACAAAGTCAGCATTATTGTCGTTAATGGAGCAGTTGGTTAATTCACAAGATGACATGATGAAGCCCAGGAATACAAAAAGCAACACAAAAATAATTGCGGAGAAAATAAATAAAAAATGCACTAAACCCACTGTCGCGAAATTAACAGATTTGTAGGTCAACAATAAAAAAGGCGCGTCAGCGATAACAATTTTTAGGTGAGAAATTAGATTATTGGGTTGATTGAGCTGGAATAAGCATAAGAAATAAGTGGGTGACTCTATACAGTGGCGGTTTGAACTGAACTATGTTACAGTGGTTACATCACGATTAGGAACAGTGTGGCTTCTATGTCAGTTATCGTCGAAGTAGATTCCTTTGGCAGGTATACCGACTTTACCTTCACATTCATGATAGTATTTTCTTCTACCCGGAGGAATAACTCAGTAGGGAAAGACCTTGCCTTAGGTGGCGCTTACTTATAGAAGCGGCCCTCAGCCATCTTGGAGTGTGCAACTGGAGGCAGTTGGTCAAAGACCGAGCTTTTGGTTTGTTTATTGAGTAAGGCTGAATTCTACCTCGAAATTCCATTGCCTTAAAAATTAACTTCGTTTGCTCTGTGAGGCACTTTTGGTCAAACTGTTTCGTCAGCCCTTTACACATCCTTCGTTTTGTTTTTTTTTTTTTAATTTTCAAACTTTGGGAGAGACCACATTTTATAGTCCAAACATCTCTGCCACAACTGATTTTTATTTTTATTTCAAAGTCGACCTCGGACCAAAACAAAACTTTTCCTTTCAATTAGGCAGCGGCATTAATTAAATTTTCCACCGAAAAAGCATTTAGAAAATCGCTTTAAACGAAGAAGAAAAATTCAATTAAACTTCCCTCCAATGGGTTTGCACTTAAGGTAGAAATCGTATTTGGAGAGTCCAGTAAAAAACCAGTAACCCATTCAGAGTCCATTTCTAATAAATAAAAAAAATAAAAAAATAAGAAAATACGAAAACAGGTGCGCCAAGCAATTCTTCACTCGTCGTCGCCCATAACTCTTTTCCTTTCTCACCGGGAAATAGTGAAAAGTTTGCAGGAAGTTTTCCTTTCCATTTCAACCTGCAACCACCTCTAATTTTATTTCCAACGATTCATCAGTCATGAGAGTTGTGGTAAGGATGCGACGTGGGGCTGCAATTCGCCTTCTGCCAAGTCCTCTGAGATTTTTTTTTTTGTTATTTTTCTTTAAATATTATTTCGAGTAAAAGCGGAAATTTCAATAACAGTTGGTGTTGTACCTCAAGGGTTATCCTAGCGATGGAAATTGGTAAAAAGTTCTTACCAACTTTGTGAGAGTACTCGTAAGTTCAAGTCCAAGTCCTGTGAGTAACTTGCCAGAGCTCAAAGGTAATCTGCTCTGCGCTTTGGTCTATGCAATTAATTTAGTGGTAAATGAAAAGTTGTTGCGGTTATTGTAGTGTTGCCTATTCTTAGGCAGTGCTTTTAGATCCAATATAACAGTTTTTAAACATTTCCGAGAAAATTTATGCATTTTCGTTTGATTGGAGTGGTCTTGCGTTTGATTATCAGGAAGCCTGGCTGAAGTTTGCCTTTAGGTGGGACGAAACAATCTGGGAAACTGTTTTGTTAACTTTTCATTAATTTTAATCTCCTTTTGGCTTTATGAACGTCTAAAGTTTATTTTAAGAAAAAAACTCTGAAAGAAAACTCCGGATAACGAGTTCTTGAGCACCACGAATATCTCAGATCTAGCTGGTCCGTCCTTTTACGACCCATTTCATATCTGATCTCACTACTGATGGCGCTGCAATTCGGAGGTAACCAGGACCCCAGTCAGCAAGACTCTCCAATTCAATTCGATTCATAGACGACTATCATCCTCTTCCACATGCGCTGAAAGGAAAAATGTAAGAGTAGTGCAAAACCTCTGTATGGTTGTTTGGAAACCCGGCAAGACATTTATTTTATAATCTGGGGGGTTTTTTTTTCCTCTTTGAATGTTTGCTCATAGCGCTGTCAACAAAATATTGTGCAGATACAGAAGCATGTTGGTTTTGAATGTTTGCAGGATATAATGGCTAGCAAATAAGCGAGTTGTTTATGAAGACTTCAGCCTCGTTAAAAACGAGAAAACCGCGGAAAACCAATTTGTCAGTCATCCACTCATCCGCCTAAACTCAAAATAAGAGGTAGATTAAGAACCTGACCTATGCCCTCACCAAAAATCAAGCAGAACACCCTTCCAATGGAGGAACGCAGCGACTAAGTAACGAAATGCGAAAACATTTAAAGAAGTCACTTAAGACCAATTTGGGGGAAAACTGGAGTTTTTAACAAGCTTAATAAGCTTATTCAGACTTTTGCGAGAAGATTCAAATAGTGGGTGAAACCAGAAGGTTTTTCAAAATCCTCAAAAGGCGGAAAACAATCGGACCGGATACCCCCAGGAGATTTGATGGCACTGATATTGAAAGTATTGACTCTCCGTTTCATTCTTAAGACTCGCTTCATAGATAAATTAATCAGAATCAGGTCAAAGCCGGTTTCAATTACTGAACCCGTAAATGAGTGAGATAACATACCATAGCTGGTATCTGTCATGTGTTACGGATGAGTACCGAAGCCCTGGCGAGAAGTAAAAGTAGCCTTTATACTGAAAATCGGAAAAGATGACTACACGCTCGCTAAGACCTTCAGACCAATCTGTCCAATTGTCCGATCCTTCATGTTGAAGATACTTCAAGAAATCACTCTGTGTCCAAGATGCAACATGCCTACCAAAGAGCAAGACCCTAAGAGACTAATCTTCAAAATCTGGAGGAGAGAATTTAAGGTGCATTTCACAGTAATATTCGGTTTGCGTGGGCAACAAGGGGTTGTGCGCAGGCAACTACTATGGTTCATGATTATCGATTCACTGCTTAACACTGATGGTTGGACGCCCTAGAAATAGGGTAGACACTGAGAGGTATCAGCTTGGTGATATCCAGTATTGTACCTGTTTTTACACATCAATTGTGATCCACCTGACAACCCTCAGATACTCGGACTCGACTTGCCAAACTTATATGCATGAGTGCTGACCAGCAGACAAAAATACCAGCACAATAAACGGCGCAGCGGATGAATTCTCAAGATGGAGCCAACGGTGAAGTATAACTCCGGAATAAAATAAATGAGACCTTATCCAGGCTACTCCGACATAATTGGAGCGTAGGCCGCTAAGGATTTCCGACAAGTCAGAGACTTGGAAAAGAGATGGCGGCGGATGAGCCCTTAATGGACAAACGGCAGCGCTCACATTCTCGAACGGGTTACTGGCTTCGGTCTAACCGACCCCGTGTCCTACAGATATCAATAATGGAACTAGCAATCCAGGTTGGGCGTTTTTCCGACGGGGTAACTGCCCGACTATGGAAAAATAAACCCAGCTACGAAGGAACAATAAACCTCGGATACGGACGCATCTTCTGTTGACAACCCTTTCAAACGGAATAAGGACAGCGAAGTTAGGACTTTCACGTGGAATAATACGTCCCTTTATAGGTCATGTGCAGCCGAACACCGGTTCCCGCATTTCGATATACATAAGGGGGCTTGGAGAACTCCTGATCAAACAACCGTCAACCAGATTGACCACATTACATTCAACCCAAGGTTTTTCTCCAGCATTATGAATATCCGAACGTTCCGAGATGCCAATATCGATTCAGACCATTAACTTGTTGTAGCCAAGGTACTGTTGCGGATATCCCGAATATCGAAAAGGCAAGTTAATACTGTGAGATCGACGTCGGGCAGCTAAAATCGGAAGAGATCGCCAAATCCTTTTCCGATAGAGTCTCCTTTAATCTCTTAAGAGGACATATGGCGCTAGCATCAAGTATCGAAGACCAGTGGCAACATTGCCAAAAAACTACCAGATGTGCTGATTTGACAACGAATGTCTACAAACACATGCAGCTAAGCAAGATGCTTCCAAAACCGCATTGCATAGAAGGACTAGAGCTGCTCACGAATTCTACGAGCAGAACAGAAGACACGGACACCGGCTTCTTAGGAAAAAAAAGAAGGAGCATGAGAAGCGTGAGGTCGAGGAAATTGGGAGATGCTATTCCAGGAATGAGATTCGGAAATTTCAGCAAAAGGTAAAAAAGCATTCCACTGATTCAAACCCTGAACCGAGCCTGTACGAGTAGGAACGAGTAGGAAGGAACAACATCGCAGTCGATGTTGAGGATTTGGAAAGAGCATTTCTGCAGACTGCTTAGCGGCCAGTGATAAATGAACCAAATATTGCTATCAGCAAAATGAACTTTTCAACCTGGACGATGTAGATCAACAATTCCATCGACCCGAGCTTGATGAAGTGAAGATACTCATATCTAAGCTTAAGCTTAACAAAGCTGCTGGTTTAACCTTAGAGCTCTTCAAATGAGCAGGCGATGACTTGGTAAGGAGCATACACCAACTCATCTGTAAAATATGGTTGTATGGAAAGTATTCCTGGTGAAAGGAACCTCAGCATTGTTTGTCCGATCCTCAAGAAATGAGACCATCTGAACTGCGCAAACCACAGAGACATCAGTCTTCTCAACATAGCCTACAAGATCCTATCTGCAGTATTGTGTGAATGCCCGAAGTCGTTCATCAACAACCTGATTGCTCCATATCAGTGTGGTTTTAGTCCAGGAAAGTCCACCATCGACCAAATATTCACACTACGACAGATCTTGGAAAACACCTATGAGCTCCACTTCGATGCCCACCACCTATTTATCGATTTTAAGGCGGCATATGACAGCATCTATAGAGGCGAGCTACTCGTATACAGAGCCTGGGCAGGATGACGATGAAGAATGCCAGCTGCTCCATCAAGAAGAACTCACAGATACCGTTGATATCAAAACAGCATGTTGAATTGTTGTACCTTAGTGAATATTTACAGTTATTTTTCGTAGTACTCGTATAACTCGTATGATAGTTTAAGATAGTGGCTCACTATGTCTTTAAGTTTGTAATATATATTGAAACCAATAAAAATCACTCTTTTGTTCAACAAAGGATTTAGAAAAGGCAATGCACTGTTTTGCGATTCCTTTAACATCATTCTTGGAAAAAATAGTGCAAAACTTTCACGAAAATACAAGAGGCCCAATCTTTCAAAAGTCCATCCAATTACTCGCATACGCCGATGATATTGATATAATCGGAAGAAAGCAGTGTGATATCAGTGGTACTTTGTGAGTATTGAGACGAAAGCGGCGAAGATGGGTTTAACGGTCAATGAGAGCAGTAAAGTAAATGCTGTCAACAAAAAAGGACACCCAACACTGACATTTCAGACAGAACATCACCCTTAACAGATACAACTCTGAAGTAGTTAAGGGCTTCGCTATTAATTCAGTTCGGACAACGACACAAGCGCTAAGATCAGATGAGGAATAACCCCATAGCAGACCTTAATAATCCCAGTCTTGCTATATGGGCCAGAGGCATGAACTTTATCAAAACTGGGTGAGAGCGCATTTTCGGTCCCGTCTGCATAGACGATAAGTGGAGGGGGCGATAACAGACGAACTGTATGGGCTGTAGCAGAAGAGTGAAGAACAAACGACTGAGATGACTGGATCATGCAGAACGGATGAACACCAATCATACGGTCTGAAAAATCTTCAAATCTGCTTCCGAAGGACGGCGAAGTAGAGGAAGACCGCGACTCAGCTGGCGCACACAAGTGAAAGGGGATCTCAACCAACTTAGTGTGCAAAACTGGAGGTAGTTTGATAAAGTTCGAGCTGGCTTAACGCAACGAACTAGTGCCATTATTCTTCTCTCCCAGCGGTCTCGTCATTTATGTGCATAGTGATATAGCTTACCAAACTCTACAACAGTGTAGTCCCTGTTTCAATTCGAAATCCGTAAGCAAATTTTCCACTATTGCTTTATTTACAGAACAATCCCACTTTTAACGAGTTTGGTGCGCTGTCTGACTTCATTCAAAAAATTGTATCCCTGTATCCTCATACTGAAATCGTTATTACGGCCGATTTCATTACAACACCCGAAGGACGGTGTGTTGAGATCTCCGCTGCAGAAAACAAATTAACGCAGCATGTAAATGAGCCCAAGCGAATGTCAGACCTTGATAGTCATACCGCCAACACCCTGGACTTGTTTTTAACTTCTCACCCTGATAAGTACTCCGTTGATGTGCTCTCCCCTCTACTCTCGTCGGACCGTTGTGTCATATCAGCTAATTTCGCGTACACCGACCACACAGTTAGAGAAAATATTCCTACAAGAACCATATGGCAATACGAGAAAGCCAATTGGAGCAGACACCTTCTTTAGGAAATTTAACTGGTCGTTATGTTTCCTCTATAACGACGTGAATGCCGCTTCTAATATTATCACTGATACTATTCTCATCGGATGAAGAGTATCAGACCAAAAGAAAAAGCATGGTACAACATGAGCTGTAAAGAGGCTGTCAGGGTTAGAGAAATGTTTTCTAGGTCCTACAAGACCAACCCGACAGAGAAAAACGAAAAAAGTTCAAACAAGCCAGGAATGACTTCAATGTCTTTCTTAAGCGTGTAAAATTCCAATACGACCAAAAACTGAGGCAAAAGATACTACAATGTTCCAAAGGTAGTACAAATTTTTGGTAGTTCATCAAAAACTGCATCATTCTCCATTCCAAGGATCATTTACAATGACATTCCAGCTGCCATCTCTTTGGACAAGGCCAATCTGCTGCACTCTTTGCGGCCAGCTCAACGTTGTTTTGTTTGCTCCTACACTTGAGTGCGTCGAATCTTCAATCGGACGAAACCACTTTCGCACTCGTGTAATAGCAAAAGTACTTTAAGATCTAAACATACACAAACGCAATGGTCCAGATGGTATATCTCTCCTCCTTGTGAAGAGGTGGTCTTCCCCCTGGTAAAACCATTGCGTAAGCGTTTTCATCAATTCTACTCTTTCGGACTCTTTCCAAGCAGATGGAAAACAGCATTTGTCCAGCGCGTCTTCTCTCTCTTCTTATAGACATATTGCATTTACGTCCCTTCTTTCCAAGGTCATGGAAACGCTGATAAAGCGTCAGCTCATGAATTATTTTGAAGCACGAAAACTTCTCAATGACTGGCAGCACGGTTTCCGTAGCAACAAGTCCACTAGTGATTTGATGGCATATCTAACCGAAAAGTCTACACCAATCTGGCGAAAGAAAGATAGTTACGTTTGAGAATTCTAAGGCATTTGATAGAGTTTCTGTAGAAAATACGTCCTTATGCGATCGATGACTCTCTTCTTTAATGGATGAGAAATTACCTTTCGCAACGTTCAATTCAAGTTGTCTTGGATGGCTTCAAGTCTGATATTCACAAAATAAATGCTAGAGTGCCCCAGGGCTCCGTTCTGTACCCGACACTATTTTTAATTTTCATTAACGATCTCTTGTCTGCTACTTCTAATCCAATATGTTCGTTGGCTAATAACAGTGCTCTTCGCTTTTCATATTCGTTCCCGAACTCACACATCTGCTTTTCGGCTGTAGAACGGAAACGCCAGCGTATGTTAATCTAATTAAATTCTGATATTAACAGCATAACTAATTGGGAATCCACTAAACATTCAGCTATTATCCATGGATGGCACTTGCATCGTCGAAAAACTTTCCATTTTCGATGTCCACATGTTCGGTGTCGTCGAAAATGCTGCGAAATATCAAGATCTCGTCAAGCGATGTAAGAAATACTTCACCCCCTCTGATCAGGTCTCACTATATGTATAAGACTTTTACCCGCCCGAAATTGGAGTACAATGCTCACATCTGGTCGTGTGCGCCCAAAACATCTCTGCACCTGCTAGATAGAATTCAAAACTGTGCGATAAAACTCATAGGTGATACTAATAATCGACGTAATGTCTCGTGTCTCACTCTGTTCTATCGCTATTTCCACCACCAGTGCTCCATAGCAATCGCCAGTGGCATTCCGCCCGCTGAAACCTTCAATCATAGTAGCCGTCTCGCTATGAATTCTCAGCAGCATACACTCAAGCCCACTTTAGGACGTACTCTAAAATATAGTGATTCGTTTCTAAGTCGTACAACTTTATGGAATGTCCTGCGCAGCTCTGTATTTCCTCGTCATTATGACCTTTAAACATTTAAAACCAACGTTCACCGGTACCTCTCTTTCTATCCTCCGTGATTTTCCTTCGCCCGCACTGTATGCAAGTATTTAAGAGTAATTAAATCCCTTGAGCGCGCGCAAATAATAAAAAAAACAAACTTTGACATGTACGCTTATACTGCAAGTGCAGATTTGCAGTTGTATTGTTTGTTGGATCGCGCCTAACGACTGATTGATGCATTAGAAATGGGCTTTCTGTCAATTCTTTCAATACTCGTAGGAGCTTCAAACAAAACAAGCCACTTTTCACAGAAGAGGGTCACCTAGATCTATGATAAGACCAATTATACCTTATCTGTCGGTTAGCCAGTGGAACAGGCTTTCATATAAATACGACAATGTTGCTATAAGTGAGCTTCTCTTAGTATGCATCGTTCTATTTTAGACGCACTGATAAATGTCACTTCTTTTGATATTCATATGATGGGCTGCACTCTCAAAGCCATCTTCCATTTAAAACGAAGTGATCTTTATTACAACGAGCACTGGTGTCTCGATGACTTTGCGGGCCGACTGTGGTCTTATGGATATACCATCTGATGCAATGATACGAGAACTCCTGCTGCCTTGAAATTGACTTTCCCTGCCCCTGGAAATTGTGTCAGCTAAAAGCTAAGTCAGGTCTTCACTAATGGACCCAAAATCGATTTAGGATACGACACTGGTATCTTTTTGGAAGACGACAACTCAATCTCGTTAGGAAAAGTCATGTAAAGCAATAGACATTCCTGAGCCCTCTCACAACTTTCAAGCTAGTTCGAGAATGCAAGACTTCTCTAAATGCTGTCGGGAGGCTGAACTAACTGTGTCTTGTCTGCGTTGCAACCAACAATGGGAACAAATGTAAGGTCTGCTTTCGTCCTCGGTCAGTTGAGTTGCGTGTGAGCCTAACTGCAGACACCTTGATCATTCATGATGCCGGCAGACCAAACGGGGGCTTCACGAAGTTTTTAAAAGAAAATTGATTTTACGTATTTTGAATATACTCTACTTATTGTTTAATGAGATGCAAAGCAAGGCAACGAAAAGATTTGCTTAAGACGGCTTTATCTTAAAGGGCAAGGGCAATCTTTTTTTTTCAAAATATGTCAAGGAATCACATCAAAAAGCTTCCATCTATTTATCCTTCAAACTAACATATTTCACAATTTCTGGTAAACATGAAGGCATCCAATAAAATTGTATTTCTCACCTATATAATCTTTTTTTATACAGAAAAACAAAAATATATTAAATAAAATTAATTTACATATTAAAAAAAAAAAAAAAAAAATGATGCGCAATTTTTCAGCGGCCTTAAATACTCGAAACTTCGATGGTACGAATAAACGGCGAATTAAAATTTCCATTTTAATCAACCGTCGGCCAATGATTCAGCAAAAGCGTCAGCCTGTGAAAAAATTATTCATCTAAAAGATACGAGTATCTCACACACCGCCAAGTTCAATATGCAGCCCAATTTGAATAATTTGTGTGAGGTGTATTAAATAGTGTTATTTATGGGGGAGCAAAAGTCGACACAGACCCGGTTTATTGATTATGCGTCCAAAATCAATAACTCGTACCTGCGACATTATGTTGGACATAATATTCTACGGGTCTGGCAACTTTCTATGTATAATGCCACGAGTACTGGTACTAATTTTACGCTTCCAAATTCGGGGACATTGCATTTTTGGTTTGCCAATGAAATTTATTAAAAGGTGTGACTGCCATACTTTTGCGGCATAAAATCATACATAGAAAGCGGGTATTTAATTGTGAATAATTAAGCGGATTTTTATGAATGAAGGTTTGAGGGATGGCCGACCAGCACAAGTGCGTAGGGGGATTTGTTTTGATATTTATGTAAAACCTTGTACTATAAGGCATTTTTGGTTCGAATGTCACTTCAGTATACTCGGACCTATGTAATATCATGCATGTCAAATGAATTTCCACATTTTATAGTGCCTTCACAAGCAGCGATTAAAAGTGTTGCAAGTTTTATGGAAGGTGCACCCATGGTGCTCAGAGTATCCACAAAAACCAGCTTCTACGTTTATTCATCAAGATGATTGTGGACAGAAATCATCGGGGAAGTAACTGCAGTATGTTCCTTACCTCTCGATGGCTTTACTTCTCAATTTTTGTAATAGACCGTGCTTAATAGTATATGCATAATTATTATTACTGCAATATACAACTTATGGTATGTATACCAAGGGTGTGCCACAATTTACGCATGAAGTGGTTTTGACACAAATACGGGTTTTTAATTAAAAACTATAGAGTTTTTATTGGTTCATAAAGCATAGAGTATAAGGTTGTGCATGGAATAGCATGTCAAGTAAATAGCCTCTACGGCTTTGCTGGCATATACGCACATTTTTGTCAAAATTTTCCATCACAGTTTTCCATAAACGAAATGCAAGTGAAAGTGTGGCGCTTATGCATAGAAGTAGTGTTGCTTTATACACGCGAGCCTATTGCAGTTTTGTACAGATCTCCGAGTAGTTCTGAACGCGAGTTTTATTCTGTCCTCTCAGAACGATTGGAAACCGCCCGACATTACATTTTTTTTTTTTGCCATAAAGATACGCACACTAAAGCTACTCGTATCAACGAAATTCTATTAAATAATAAATGTCGACAAATAATTAACGAAGCAACAAGAATTACTGCATCTTCAAAACCTCTTATTGGCAATGTGATATCAACGAAGGGAATACACACCATACCACCTTGATCAAAAAGTTTTCGGAATTTATTCAGAAAAACAAGTTTATTCATCTAAATCTATATTGTCCCCTTCAGAGTAATCCCCATCGACTGCAACACACTTATGCCAGCGCTTGATCCAATCCTCGAAACATTTTTTATATTCGGTTTTCGGTATGTCCAGCAGTGCTTCCTGCGATTTTTCCATTACTTCCTGTCGGCTGCTGAAACGCGTTCCCCGTAGTAGTTTTTTAACTCGATTGAACAGAATGAAGTCACAGGGAGCCAATTCTGGTCTCTTTCGGCGGATTGCTTCACGCAAACGTCTCATAGCACCCAAATAATACTCTTTGCTTATTGTCTGGCCTTCTGGAAAAAATTGATGATGCACTACACCGTTGTAATCTATGAAAACCGTGAGCATTGCCTTCTATTTTGACTGAAAACGACGTGGTTTTTTGGATCTCGGCTCATTTGGTGAACGCCATTCACTTGCCTGATGTCTGGATTGCGTGTCGTACTCATAAACCCACGTCTCGTCTCCAATAATGATCTTTTTGATGAATGTGGGATCGGATTCAGTCTCGCAAATCATTTCTTTTGCGACGTCAACACGGTCTCTTTTTTGCATGAAATTGAGGTCTTTTGGCACCAACTTTGCTGCTTCAAATATCTTGGGCGGATCCATATGCAATGTCCAAGTCCTCCGCTATCTCCCTGATGGTTAATTTGCGGTTATTGGCCAACATTTCTTTTACTTCATCAATGTTTTCGTCGGTTTTCGATGTCGAAGGTCTGCCACTGCGTTCATCATCTTCGACTGACTCACGATCACTTTTGAACCGCTCGTGCCATTGGTAAACGACCGTTTTCTTTAGAGAATCGGTGCCGAAACACTTTTCCAACATTTCCAATGTTCGTTTTACGCAAAATCCGTTTTTTACGCAAAATTTAATACAAGTTCGTTGCTGCAAGTTTAAATCCATTTCTAATCTAAAATTGTAAAAAATCGCCAACACACACGAAGATAGATGTACTCTTGGCTACGTAACTTTTGTAAACGTCAAGCTATGATGCTAGAATTTAAAGGGAATGTCAGCAACAGATTTACAAACTTAATAAAAAAAACAGAACTCAAATTGGAATAATGGGAGCGCCACACGGTGGTGTGGTGCGGGAACTTTTTGATCAAGGTGGTATAGTTAGGTTGACCAGATATCAATGATATTGGGTATATAACTTAACTCGTGCGGTTTTTTTTTCAAAATTTGAGCGTTTATTTAAAAATAACGTGTACAATAGTATTATTCAAAGTATTGCCCATCTGAAGCTATGACTTTTTCCCATCTTTCTGGCAATTTGTGGATCCCATCCCAAAAGAACTGCGCCGGCTTGGCAGCCAAGAATGAATCAAGCCAATTTTTGATATTCTGTTCTGATGTGAACCGTATTTCAGTGAGGGCGTTCTGTATCGACCGGAACAAATGGTAGTCAGAAGGGGCAAGGTCTGGGCTATAAGGCGGGTGGGATAAGACTTCCCATCCACTATTTTCCAAATAGTTCTTAACCGGAATAGCAACGTGGGGCCGAGCGTTGTCATGATGGAAAATTATTGAATCGTGTCTGGTCGCATATTCCGGGCGTTTTTCGGCCACTGCTCTCTTCAAACGGATTAATTGTGTTCGGTAGCGTTGTCCATTGATGGTTTCACCCGGTTTTAGCAGCTCATAATACAGCACACCCATCTGATCCCACCAAATACAGAGCATTACCTTCGCGCCATGGATATTCGGCTTTGCCGTTGATTTGACTGGTTGGCCGGGTTTCACATATGATTTTTGGTTGTCGTAATGGATCCATTTTTCATCACCAGTAACAATCCGATGCAAAAATGACTTCCTGTGGTGGCGTTCCAGCAGCATTTCGGACATGTAAAACCGCCTTTCGACGTCTCTCGGCTTAAGTTCATGTGGAACCCAATTTCCTTGCTTTTGAATATATCCAGCTACTTTGAAACGTTTTGAAATGGTTGCTTGAGTGACACCCAAAGATTCTGCGAGCTCTTCTTCAAACTTTTTTGGCTGCCCAGGACGTTCATCGTCTTCCAAGCCAAAATCACCACTTTTAAATCGTGTAAACTACTTTTCGGAGGTTCTCTCAGCTGGCGCATGTTCACCATAAACTTCCACCAAAATACGATTACTTTCGGCAGCAGTTTTCTTCAAATTAAAGCTATGAAGAAGAACTCCCCGCAAAAATACTTTTTCAGGCACAAAGTTCGACATATTTGAGTGAAAAAAAATTACTGTTGTTTACGCTTCAAATGAATGACATATACTGAAATGACGTACAATGACAGTAGCTTTCCAACGCATGTTCCAATGAAATAATAACAATGGAATAATACAAGTTACGCCATCTCTTAGCAAACCGCACGAATAGTTATAGACCCAATAGTTTTTTCAATTGTTATGTTTCAGCAGCTGTCAAAGTTATCAATGACATGTAGCTGTCAAAATATTCAGTAAGGTTTGCTTTGCCGAATGTGCGGAAATTATGAAAAAATATCGAAATTCCGGCTCAGTTGTGAATACGCAAAGTGAATTTCGTCGTGAAGTCAGTCGTTAACATGGCTTCCGTGTGCGGGCACTTCGTCGCACCTTGGAAAAGTTTGAGCGTGAGTACACTCTTTTGAATCTTATGCCACCAGCCAGGCAGAGATTGGTGCGAAATGAAGAAAACATTGCCACCGTAGCGGCCAGTATCCATAAACATCCAGAAATGTCGATTCGGCACCGATCAGGTGAGTTGGGCATCGCCAGGAGGCCGGCTTATTTTGCGGCTGGACTTGGGCCCAGATCCATATAAGATTATGCTGACGTAAGAACTTAAGCCGGACGATAGACAATGCAGTGAGTTCGCTAATTGGGCGCTGGAAATGTTGACTGGAGATTCGGATTTTGGCCAAAAAATCGTGTTCTCGGACGAGGTCCGTTTTTGGCTCAGCGGCTATAAACAAGCAAAATTGCCATTATTGGAGGGAACGCAATCCACAAGCGTTCGGCCAAACACATACATACAAAGACTGACTGTTTTGTGCGGTTTATGGCATAGCGGCATCATTGGACGTTATTTCTTTGGATATGAGAAAGAAGACACCGTTACCATCTATGGTCTCAGGTATAAAGCATATAAACCGACTTTTTGTGGTCAGAGCCTGACAACATCGATGTATCCGAGCTGTGGTTCTCACAAGGCGGCGCTGCATTTCATATAAGCTACGCAACGCTATCTCACGGCAAACGTTCGTCAATTGGGCGCCGCGATCATATGATTTAAAACCACTCGACTATTTTCTTTAGGGCTATGTCAAGCCCTTAGTCTACGCTAACAAGCCAACCACTTTGGACGAGCTTGAGGCCAACATTTAACACGCTATTGCCGGAATAACGCCGCACATATTGGACCGACCGCTTGAAGCACTGCCAGCAAAGCCAAGGCGGCCATTTGAATGATGTGCTATTCCACACATAATGGCATGACAGTAGCTTCAAAATAAAGCCAGAATCAATTTTATATCTTACATTGTTGTTTTTTTAATTAAATTGTTTCCCAATCGTTCATATCTGGTCATCCTTTATATGGGCAGATACATGAACTGACGACCATGGATCAATAACTGTAAGAGTTCCGATGGTAAACAAAGATCACAAATTGAAATGTGAAAGCGAGAAATTCCCAAGTTTTGTGCAACGAAAGAGTTCTCTAACTCCTTGTTACTCGGACGTTAATGAATTAGCGATTATGCTATCAGACGTCCTAATGTTATGGGTTAAACGGCAAACGAAAATCGTACGGTTCGGGGTTCAATACAAGCCGTGTCCGAAAGGCATTCCTTTTTGCAGGCAACAACAAGCTACAATTGTAAAAAGATTGAATCGTGCCGTAACAAGAAAGAGGTGTGGAAGACAACGAAGGCGCTACTGTTAGATTAGGTTAAGTTAGATAAAAGTATCTGTTGGAGAGAGCAACCCATTTAGGCTTATTGGCCCATTGTGATGCCACGTGGACCTGTGGTCTTCCTACTCTTGGAACCAATTTTAGCTTCTGACGAAGCGTAGGAGACTCTAGATCGCTTAAGTCATTGCAGAAGAAAGCTTCTAAGTGCAGTTTTCGTCTTTGGGAGAGAGCTGGACATGTACAGAATAGGTGGGGGATTGTCTTCCGTGTAGCTTCTACAGATATCGTTTCTAAACGCGACAAGCCTTCTTGTGTGCAGTAATGATACCTATGATGGCGCTCAGATGTTTCCTATTTTGAAAAATCAAACTCTTAGAGCGATACAGATCCAGCTTTGGGCAGATCTGTTTGGTCGCTAGACATGTTGATCCAATAGTCGTTTAGGCGATGAATTATCGATTATCAAGACATTTTATCAATTTGTCAAGTACAAAAGAGAATTTGACCATTATCCCCCCTCTCTCTCATTCGATAATATATCATCGACCGCCCCACATACGACTGCCAACTATTTTGCGAACTTTTTTAAACAATCATTTGCAGATAACTTCTTCGTACATGACCCCATATGTTGCGAGTACCTTCCCAAATTCTCCATTGGCCCCTCTCTCTCCCAATCTTTTGATCCTACTACATATTATCGAAGAAAAGTTACAAAATCTCAATGATGAATTTTTACCCGGGCAGACGGGCTCCCATCAATATTTCTCAAAAAGTGTGCCTCTAATCTTTCGCACTCACTTTCCTCCCTCTTTCACAACCCCGGTCTACAAAAGAGATCAACGAATGAAGTAACTTCTCACGTACCGAAAACGTTCGAAAGCATCTTATATTAAGTGCTCAGCTTTTAGTCGCTAATGTCACCCAGTCAGCATGGATTTTTGAAAGGTAGATCAACTACTACAAATTTAGTTGAATTCGTATCCTTGTTAAAATGGATGTCAACTTATCTGGGGAACCGTTATACAGTGCGTTTTAGTTCAGCCTTCTCAATCCATTTTTTAGGCACTTCTGGTGTCCCACAAAGCAGATGGCTGCCCTCTGTTTTTCATTTTAACTATAAACGATCTTGACAGGATTACTAAACACGACACTAAGTTCTCCAAGACCATTTCTTCAGCCCAAGACTCTATACTCCTTCAAGAAGACCCCGATAGGGACTTTGTCTTTTAAGTCCAATTAATCCCCCCTCGAGGGTATTTTCTGCATGACCAACCTATACCTCAGGTTCATTCCCTTCCCGGCCTTAGAATATTATACGATAGAGAGTTAAACTTTCGTTCGCGTATTGATGAGATAATTCTTAAAGCCAACTCATCGCTCGGTTTTATCAAATGATGGTCTAAAGAATTTTGTAACCCTTACAAATCACTTTGCATTACCCTAGTTCGGCGCCTTCTCGAATATGCCAACCAAGTGTGGTCCCCCTCTCAGCGAGTTCATATATCCCGAATCGAGAACATTCAACGTCGTATTCTTCGATTTTCTCTTCGTGGCCTACCCTGGGATGACCCATTACCTCCCTATCGTGACCCCCTCAAGCTTTTTAACCAGAATACCCTTGAAAAACGTAGAGACGTAGCTGACATTCTCTTCATTCATCGACTGCTATTTGGTGTTGTGGATTGCGCTTTCCTTTACAATTCTATTTCCTTCAACACCAACTCTCGTAATTTACGCTGTCGTCGTCTCTTCAATATTGCAACCCATCGCACCTCTTACGGTTCTTACGGTTAGCCCAAGCCTTCCCCTTTTTGATTTCAACCTGAGCATTTCTAGACACAAACTTGATCTCTTCCACAACTCCCTTATTTCCTAACTCTTAAGTTAATTTAAGCTTGTAGTTAGCCAAATAACATAAATGGTATCGTCAGCCCCCCCCAAAACTATTTCGCTCAAGTTATTGTAACGAATTGGGCATTGCCAGATAGTCAACCCGGCTTACTTTGCGGTTAGATTTCGGTCTACATCCGTATAAGATTGTGCTGACGCAAGAATTGAAGCCGGACGACCATAGACAATGCCGTGTGTTTGCTAATTGGGCGCTGGAAATGTTTGTCTGAGATCCGGATTTTGGCCAAAAAATCATATTCTCGGGCGAGGCACATTTTTGGATCAGCGAATATGTCAACAAGCAAAATTGCCGTTATTAGAGCGAACAAAATCCACAAGTGTCCGGCCAAACATCAATGCATCCACAAAGATTGACTGTTTGGTGCGGTTTATGACATGGCGACATTCTCGGACCTTATTTCTTTCGAAACAAGGAAGGAAATATTGACTGCCGTCAATTGTCTCAGGTCTGGAGCGATTTTAACCAACTTTCTGTGGTCAGAGCTCGACAACATCGATATATCCGAGCTGTGGCTCCAACAAGATGGCGTTACATGCCATACAAGGGATGCAATACTCTAAGTTGTGGAGGAGAAATTTGACGACGGGTTCATCTTACCGCGAGCGTTCATTAATTGGCCGCCACGATAATGCGATTTGACACCACTCGATTATTTTTTCTAGGGCTACGTCTTGTCCTTAGTCTCCCACAATATTCGACACGCTATTGCCGGAATAACGCCGCACATATTGGACCCAGTTATCAAAAATTGGAACGACCGCTTGAAGCACGGCCAGCGAAGTCGAGACGGCCATTTGAATGAATGATGTGCTATTCCACACCACATAATAACGGTGGTGAATCAATATCACCGTTGTTGAATTACTTTATTTTTTTCTATTGGTCTTATCTGGTCACCCTTTAGAAAAAAGCTCCTAAGTGGAGTTATCTGCTTTGGGAGAGAGCTCGGCATATACGGAGTAGGTGGGGGATTGTCTCCGATGTTCTTTGGTTGTAATTTTTTTTTTGAGAACGAAAAACTTTGATTCCTTCTGCTTTTGGATTATGTTTATTTGATGTCCTAAATTTGTTTCCATTTAGTCGACAAAATGATATCGGCTAAGTGGCTGCCACATTCGACCCAATTTGTGGCATTTCCCATCACCCTTACCAGAACTTTTGTCGATAGATCCTCGCATTCTCGACGGATATTCTTTTTGAGTACTTCAAGAGTTTAGCGATTGTTGTCATAGATTCGTGACTTCGAAAAACCCCATAAAAAGAAGTGTGGAACGATTAAATCAGGCGATCTTGCCGGCCAGAGCAAGTCGCCGAAACGAGAGATTAGGGGACCCAGGAATGCTGCCCTCGGATGTGGCTCCTGTAGTATGATACATCCTATTAGAACCACATGTTCTCCAGCCCCTATCCATGCAATTGAGGAAGGAAAAAGTTGTTGGGCATAGCTCTGTAGTGGTCGGTCTACAGTAGTTATTTGGCCAGCGGCGTTTTCGAAAAAATAAGTCCAACTGATACCTCCAGCACAAACAGCACACCATGCAGTAACTGCGATCGGATGTAATGGCTCTTTGGTTTCCCAGAAATACGGGCTCTTGCAAAATTAAAAGAGGTTTGGTATTATTAAGATATACGTCTCCCCAACAGTCTTGAACGGAAAATTTCAAAATAAATTGTTTTTAAGAGAGTTGTCGAGCAGATATTTCGTCAGTAGAAGAAATGGATAAGAGTGGGTTGGAAATACCTTTTCAGAGATTATGAGTTAATGTAAACAAGAAATAAGGTCAAAAGGGTGGTGACCGCTGGATGTCTAGTACCTCGAACGGAGATGGGGTAACCAAACCATGTGGAAGGTCGTTCGTGGGGGTCATCTCGCTAAGGCTCTTTCTTCTGTTTCCGGGCGGCAGCGAACGAATTCTAAGAATGGAATCAACGGTGGCGTCCGCAGATTCGATTAGGTCGAACTAGTGTTACCTCTAAGTGAGCTGCTTCAACGTATTTAAATACCAGGTGTATAGGGATTTCCAACACAACACAACACAACACAAAAGAGTTTGTGGCTAATGAGCCCTTAATAAGGGCCAACGGCAACTCTCACATCCCCGAAGCGGGTTACTTTCTCCTGAATTTAGTCCGACTCCTTTTGTCCTAGAGGTCCAAAAAAGGGCTTGGCTCTCCAGGTTGGGTAATGTGCGTGTGGTTAACTGCCCAACCGAGTAAAAAATTAATTGTTACGACGCGACTAATAGCCTCGGATAACGACCGATTCACTGTTGACAACCCTGCAAAATGAACAAAGGGCAACGACTTTCGGATCTGCACGTGGAATGTTTGGACCTTGAATAGGCCGCCTATAGTCGAACAATTAGTGGAAGCCCTAGACTGCTATAAAGCAGATATCACCGCCATCCAAAAAGTGTTGTGGGATGGGTCGGTTATTGCTATAGGCGTCTATTTGGATGCGGATTTATTGTAAGCGGCAGACGTAGGCAAGAAGTCTTAAACTTTCGACACGTGAGTCTTATAATAATCCGTATCAAAAGTAAATTCTCCAACATCAGCTTTATATGATCTCACGCCACAACAGATGAAAGGGACGATGCTACCAAAAAAAGTTTCTACAAGCTCCTCGACAAAATCTACGAGCAATGTCCGATGTATGTCGTTAAAATCGTCCTAGGTGACTAGACCCGGACCACTACCTACATATTTGCAGCCAAGTTACGTTTACGGATATCTCAGACGCCACAACAACGGCGAAATACTATGAAGAGATTTAAAGTTGAACGGTTGCAATCGCAACAAGCCGGCACAACCTTTGCCGATTGTGTATCCCTCAAGAGCTCCTTTGCAGCCTGCATCAAGTGCTGAAGACCAGTGGCTTAGATGGCGAGAAGACATCAGAAATGCCGCAATTGACGTGTTGGCTTTCACCCGCCCACCGCCACGAAATCTTGGTTTGATGAAGAGTGCCGGCAAGCATATGCAGCAAAATAACATGCCTAAAAACCGACGATGCACAAAAGGACGAGAGCGACTAGTGAGCTCTACAAGCAATAGAGGAGGGAAGAACATCGGCTTCTCCGGAGGAAAAAGTAAGAGCATGAGATCGAGGAAATAGAGAGGTGCTACTCCAGCAATAATGTTCGGAAATTTTACCAAAAGGTAAAAAGGAGGCATTAAGGTAATAAGACTCGAACCTTGTGGTAGAGACATAGTCGGTGCTGAGAATATGGAAAAACCATTTCTGCAGACTGTTAAATGGCGAAGACGTCACAAATTCCGCTGTCAGGCAGTGTGAACCATTCAATATTGAGGATGCAAGTCAAGAATTCCGTCCACCCGACCAAAATGAAGTGAGGATAGCAATACGAGTATCTAAACTGAAGTCGAACAAGGCTGCTGGGATGGACGGCCTACCCGCTGAACTATTTAAGTCAGCAGAAAATAACTTGATAGAGAGCATACACCAACTTATTTCCGAGATTTGGTCGGATTAATGTATGCCTGATGAATGGAACCTCAGAATCGATTGCCCGGTTCACAAGAAAGAAACCCTCTAAACTGCGCTAACCCTAGAGGTATCAGTCTCCTGAACATCGCATATTAGATCTTGTCTGCCGTATTGTGACAGCGCCTAAAACCATTTGTCAATGATCTCAATAGACCCTATCAGCGCGGTCTTAGGGCAGATAAGTCCACAATTGACCAAATTTTCACACTACTGCAGATCCTGCAGAAAACTCAAGAAGTTCAGATCGATACTCACCAGCTTTTTATCGATTTTAGAGCCGCATATGACAGCATCTACAGAGATGAACTATACGGAGACATGTCTAGTTTTGGCATACCGGCCAAATTCGTCCGATTGTGCATAAATGACAATGGAAAAAGCTCGCTGCTGCATCAAAGACCAAACAGAGGATTTAGAGAAGGCGACGCGCTGTCATGTGACTTCTTTAACATCATACTTGAAAGAATTTTGCAAAACTTACAAGCCAACACACGAGGTACGATCTTTCAAAAGTCTGTTCAATTGCTTGCATATGCCGACGATAACGATATTATTGGTAGATCACAGCGATCTGTCACTGGTGCGTTTTTGAGTACAGAAATAGAAGCGGCAAAAATGGGTCTAGCGGTAAACGAGGGCAAGACAAAGTAACATATATGCTGTCAACAAGAAGGGACACCCAACTTCGATGAATCGGACAGAATGTCACAATCGACAATATGAGGTAGTAGCGACTTTGTAAACCTCGGCTCTGCTATCAAATCTGAAAACGACATCTCTTCAGAAATCAAACGAAGATTAACGCTTGCCAACTGCTGTTTCTTTGGGTTGGAGGTAGTTAGCCAAAGACCGCACTAATTTGAGAGGATTATTGGTTGAGGCCCAGGTCCACCCTGGAGTGTAGCGCCGCCTAACTAATAAAAAAAAATCCCCAAAACGGAACTTTGAGACAGACCTAAATTTAAAGTTTTGATAATATACTACTTACATCGACTATCTTCACTCTTTGTGACCTATTTTCAAGGTATGATTTAACCTTAGGATAGCAACAGGGGTGATACAGCACCCCAACGAAACAAAGAGTTCTCCATTTCACACATTCCCGCTATACAATCGCTCTCTTTTTTTTTGCTATTTTCAAATTGACAGCTGAGCTTTCAGTTCTGGGTCAGAATTTGCTGCGGTAGGTCGTACTTTTCTTTTTACAGGCATGGCTGGGGTGACACGTCAGTTGCTATTTATGTTACTATATTTTTTTTAGGTTTTATTTCGAACTTCTTATTTTTTCAGTTCAAAATGGCTTTTCAATCAATTGAAACTTTAGAAAAGTATGTGCAAGATATTTGCGGAAATAGTTCTGATGATGACAGCAGTATATCCGATGTGGAGTTTTCGGAAACGGAGAATAATGTCCCCGAGCATTCGCAGCAAGATGATATCATTTCTAATTGCTCTGATGACGACGAAGATATTCCGTTAGCTCAATTGCAGGGAAATGTTTTAAGAGGCAAAAATAGACACGTTTGGTATTCAGTACCACCGCCAAGAAGCGCGGACACCATTACGAAATATCGTCACTATACAGCGACTTGCAAAAGGTGATGCTGGGGGTATCAATTGTGAGAGAGATGCGTTCAGAATTTTATTTGGTAAGCCAATTGAATTAATAACATTATATACAAAAAAGAAATAGACCGCCGTGCACCATTGTATAAAGAGCAACGTTATATACAATACATAAGACTGACCCCACTGAAATTGAAGCCTTGATTGGACTTCTATTTTTTTCCGCAATAAATAAATACAATCGGAAAAACAGTCAAGAAATGTGGTCGCCTTTCAGTGCATCTATATACAAATGTATTATGTCTTTAAACCGTTTTCGATTTTTACTGGTTTGTTTGAGACTCGATGATAAAGACAACAGGGACAGAGACGACAAATTTGCTCCTGTTCGAATAGTATGGTCCACATTTATAAAAAGCTGCAGAGAGTTTTATCAACCCCGATTTTACTTGACAATTGATGAACAATTGTTGGCGTCTCGTAGAAAGTGCCCTTTTCGTGTATATATAGCTTCAAAGCCAGATAAATATGGACTTAAAATAGTGGCTATGTGTGATGCTATGAACTTTTATGTGGTGGATGCAATCCCATACATTGGTAAAGGAACAGAGTGCAAAACGGCTGCAGACTGCGTCAAAAAACTTGCTGAATCCATTCGAGGTTCTGGTCGTAATATTACTTATGACAATTGGTTTACTTCAATTCCACTTGCTGAAACTATGTTGAACGACTACAAATTAACCACTATTGGTACATTTCGCAAAAATAAACGTGAAATACCTAAATCTTTTCTACCTATGAAAAACAAGAAGGCATTGTCTTCTCAATTTGCATTTGATCAACAAAATCTTTGTATCTTTCATTCCGAACCGCAATAAGTCTGTTATATTATTATCTACTATGCATTATAAAAAAGAAATCAATAATAACACTCAAAAACTAATAACCATTCATTATTATAATGCAACTAAAGGAGGTGTTGACACCTTTGACAAAATGATGCACAGTTATAGTGTCAGCAGAGGTACAAGACGTTGGCCACTCCGGTATTTTTATTGCATGATAGACCAAGCTGGGATTAATTCCATGATCCTGTTTACCGATGTTAAGCACCCTAATAAGCCAGCAAAACATTTTCGTAAATATTTTTTGCGACAGTTAGCATTACAACCAGCTGAACAACATATGAGGCGCCGATTGCAAACAAATTTACATAGAGAGTTGGGTGATAGTATTCGAGCCGTTCCAGGAGACATCCAGGAGCCAGAAGTTAAAGAACCGCCATTAAAATTAAAGAAGTAGTTAAGATGCGCTATTTGTCCCAGAAACCGCGACAGAAAAGTTAAGACAGCTTGCACAAAATGCGGGTTGCCAACGTGTCCAGAACACCGCAGTGAAATTTGCAAAAACTGTTTTAATTATTGTAATAAAAAATATACTTTTTGTGTTAATTATTCCAAAAATTAATTTTAATTAATTTTTCTAAAGAATTTAATAAAACGTTTTTAAAAATAAAAGTTGCATTTTGAGATTATTTCTTATTATTTATTTTAGTTGAATACACTGGGGTGCCAGATCACCCCTGTTGCTATTCGCCTATGGGAAAAATGTGTTGCTATCCTTTATTTGTCATCAAGGTTGGACATAATTTGGGAACAAACCTGGTGTAATGCATCTTCAGTTGATTTGCGCTTCTGAAAGCCATTTATTTAAATAATGGTACAACATCGGCACATTTAAGCGTTTCCGGAAAGACGCCTCCAAACACGCAACGATTAAAAAAAATTGCCAAGACTTCCATTACGAAAACAAAAATAAATAAATAAAATAAAATAATTAGATTTTTTTAAAGAATGGATAGCATTTAGCACTTCAAGTGAAGTTATCGGCGTAAAAGCAAAGCTATTCCTTTGCAAAGCTACCAATAGCAAAGCAGAGAGGAATACCTGAATTGACTACACCTGGTTGAAGAGTACCTGCTATATTAGATAAATATTCGCTAAATGCCTCCGCATTAAGTAGATTGTCAGAATCTTCACTTAGGAGGATTTATTGAGCTGGTTACTATTTGCAATTCATATTTAAGATTGCCCCTAGCAGAATTAAAACGACAGCGGTAATAGTTACATATGCCGACAAATCGTCATCTCACATCTCAGTTCTAAGCACAGTTTTTTATATTTTCTTTGTAAAACCCTAGAGATCCATATTCTTGATGGGCACGGAATAATCACAACTTAAAAAGGAGGTTCGTCAGACGATCAATGAAGATGGGTGGAAGTTTTTCAGTTTCCTGAAATAAATTTTCATAACCCAATTTGGAGATTTAAGAATTCCCGTCATATAGTGGTCAGTAATCATATGATCGAGACCACATTTCTCAAAATATTTCGACGAAATATTACCGAACTGACCATAAATGTGATCGAAACAACTCCCTGAAGTAATCCTAGTACATTCGTTTATAATGCTTTGTAAGCCTTCTCCTCGTCCATGCAGCTTCTGCAGAATTTATTTGTAAAGACTCCAAGTTTTTTTGCGTGCTTGCCTATTGGGGCACTGCCTAGTGATGACACCTATGATACCGCTGTTCGGAAGTACAATATTCATTTGAATTTTATATAATATGTAATTAGAATATTTGGCTTTTTTAAACTTAGAACTTAATTCAAATATTGAAACTTAAGCTGAAATGTAAACAAAGAAAACGTAACGTAAAATGTGTAATACAATTTTATGACAGTTAAAGGTTAAAATGGATGTAATTTCCGGACGAAGAATAAAGACTCTCTTGGCTGTGACTGTTCAACAATCAAAGACGTGTTTTCTTTTAAACCCAGTTTTTCCTACTCGGATTTTCCTCTACACTTACCCTACACCTAATAAAAAAGTAAAATAACCCTACACATCCCAACATTTGGTCCTTCGAGCCGAATATTTAACAATTAAAGATTTAAAAACCAGAAAGTGCAAAGCGCAAGGACAAGTACAAGTGCGCAAATTGAAAGTGCAAAGTCCGAACGCACAAAAATACATATATATATTGGGTCTACAAGTAAGTTTCCAGCGTTTTTTTTCCAAAATTTGAAGTTTTATTATGAAAACATAGTTACAATGCTTTATTCAAAGTATCGTCTATCGGAAGCTACAACTTTTCCCCATCTTTCTGGCAATTTATGAATTCCGGACCAAAAAAATTTCTCGTCTTTCGAGCCCAAGAACGTATCGAGCCAATTTTTGATTTCCTCTACTGAGCTGAAGCGTATTCCCGTAAGAGCGTTCTGCATCGAACGAAACAAGTGGTAGTCAGATGGTGCCAAGTCTGGACTGTAAGGCGGGTGAGGCAGAATTTCCCATTCACTATTTTCCAAATAGTTTTTCATCGAAACCGCAATATGTGGCCGAGCGTTGTCGTGATGAAAAATGCCTGGTCTCATATTCTGGCCGTTTTTCTTTTAATGCCCGCTTCAAACGAATTAGTTGGGTTCGATATAATGGTCCTTTGATGGTTTCACCACTCGGAAGCAGTTCGTAGTATACGACACCCTTTTGATCCCACCATATGCAGAGCATGACCTTATTCACGTGAATATTTCGTTTCGGCGTCGATTGGGCGGGCTCGCCGGGCTTTGTATACGATTTTCTGCGTTTAGGATTATCATAATAAATCCATTTCTCATCCCCAGTGACAATACGATGCAAAAATGATTTATTTTTATACCGCTGCAGTAACATTTCGGACATGCAAAATCGCCGTTCGACGTCTCTTGGCTTCAATTCGTACGGCACCCAGTTTCCAACCTTTTGAATGAATCTCAGTGCTTTTAGGCGCAGGGAAACGGCTTGTTGCGTGACGCCCAATGATGCAACAAGTTCTTCTTGAATCTGACACGGATCCTCATCCAGTAAAGCGTCCAATTCCTCGTCTTCAAAACTCTTCGGCTTTCCGGGGCGATCTTTGTCTTCAACTCCAAAATCACCACTTTTGAACCGTTTGAACCACTCGCGGCACGTCGATTCACCAATATATTCCGCCCCATAGGTTTCCGAAAGCAAACGATAGGCCTCAGCCGCACTTTTCTTCGTATTAAAGAATAAAAGCAGCGCTTCCCGCAAATGACGTTTATTTGGCTGGAAACTTGCCATGATTTTGCTCGATAAAATGTACGACATCGATAGAACTGCTCAAATATAACGCGGCAAAGTTGTTGACAGATACAAAACCCACAAATAAAACACATGGGGTCTGACATTTCTGCCCGGGATCCACCGGTGGCGCCATCTCTGACAAACGCTGGAAACTTACTTGTAGACCCAATATATATATACTAGCGAACCCGACAGACTTTGTCCTGCATGATATTTCAAGCGATTAGGGTAGATTAAAGAAAGTATGAAATGAAAGACAAATAATATAATAATTTCATTATTCTTTATTTTGAAATAACATCAATTTTTCTAAAAACAATTCTAATGTTTGTTTAATTTTATCTTAATGCGAGTTGATGAACAATATTTTTAGTCAATTCCTGGGGAGTATAAATGAATAAACTTGACGGTTTTCCAACGCGAGAACACGCCACATATAATTGGCCATGTGAAAAGACCGGATTTTCTAGATCCAACCCACAAATCGACATTGTTTGACCTTGTGACTTATTAATAGTCATGGCAAATGCCAAGCGAATTGGAAATTGCAATGGAATGGGTGAGTCTGAAGGGATCATTTGGATTCGTGGCAGGAGAACAACTTCACCTTCAAATTTGCTGTTCAAAATTGTAGCTTCAAGAACATTGCCCATAATTTTTTTTATGACTAATCTTGTACCGTTGCATAGCTTAGATGCATTTAAATTCCGAAGCAAAATGATAGGTGAGCCAATTTTTAATCGCAAGTTATGTGGTGGCATTCCTGGTAAATCCAGCGAATTCAAAAATTCAACAAGATAGTTGACTGCTTCGTCAGGATCGGTAACAGTGTCGATCGATTTGAACAATATCTCATTGCTGGGCAATGACTGTTGTATTTTGAAGTTAATAGCGTCAACATCGAAATTTTTTGCAGCTAAAATAGCTCGTTCACGAAGCCACGCATGATTAATATAATTAGCTTGTAAATCTGGAAATAACATATGCTTTCTATCAAAGCATCTTTCGTATTTACCATGTTGCAGAAATTGTCTGGCAACTTGATGCATTGTGTGTCTCCATGCAATGGTATTGTTCCATTTCCAATGTGGAGCAATTGCTCGGAGAATGATAGTGCCAATTTCCTGGTCCAGCTAAGTCCCGACAGCAAACTGGATGGTCTAAGGAGTATCAATGCCCTAGACTACCAGGTTGTACACTGGGAGAAATTAAAGAGGAGCGAAAACATTTTACAATGTGTTCGCTGCCAAAGGTTCGGGCACGCCGCGTCGAACTGCGAAATGCAACCTCGATGCGTGAAGTGTGGAAAGAACCACAAGTCAGAGGAATGCGTTCTGGTTAGGGACGGAACGTCAGAAAAGAGCCAACTCTCGTGTGCTTTATGTAGGAACACGGGAAACACCGCAAATTATCGGGGTTGTCCCAAATTCCAGTACATGAAAAGAATAAATCTGGCCCGGCAGCAGAAAGTGGAAGTTAAACGTCCACCCGTGCATTTACAAACTCCAGCCGTTACTCCCCAAGTTACCTACGCCCAAATGGCGGCAGGTAGGGGAACTACGGTACAACAAGTAAAGGTAGTTTCTCAGGCCTCAGCGCCTAGAGCACCGGAACCAGTACCTGACCTGCTAGCTATCTTGCTCGCTATCCAGGGACAGATGGCTCAGCTACAACGTCATTTAACTGAACAGACCGCGCGGGTGGATCAAGTATACGCGCTACTGCCTGGCCTAACGCACCTTTTGTCGTAATGGGTGCGTGCGTGGAGGAGCGAACCTTGAAGGTCCTTGCAGTGAATGTGAATTCACTGATTAGGTTCGAACGACGAGCCGCACTATTTAAGTTGCTTAAAGACCAAGCCCCTGATGTGCTTTTGGTTAGCGAAACTAAGCTATCCAAAAGACACAAAATGAGGCACAGAAGATATAAAATAGTACGGAGAAACCGACCCAACTCCATTTAAGGAGGAGGCGTTGCGATTTTCGTAAGAAAAGGTCTACGTTTCAAAAGAGTATACAGTCGTGTAGTACGTAGGTTCCAAGTGTTGGAAGCATGCATCGTGTATATTCCCCTCCGTAGTGGAAAGCGGCTATACATGGTGTCTGTCTATGCACAAAAGGCTACTCAATCCACCTTATTCATCTCAGAGCTCGAGACACTTTTTCGATTCCTGAGGCTGGAATTGGAAGATAACTATTTCATTATCGGCGGAGATTTCAACGCCAAACATAGTGATTGAGAAAATAATACACCAAATACTAGAGGGAACCTACTATTCAATTGGTGGGGTCAGCACAGTATAACGTATCGACTCGGGCTTAAGGCGACGGACAGTCCGTCGTTTCCCAGACACGGGTCCTATTTGGATCTCCTGCTGTTCGACTCACGAATACAACTGACATGCACTAACCAACAATCTACAAACTGTCTACGCACATTCGTGTATGACAGTGACCATTGCGGTCTCAGCACCGAAATAACTGTTCCCAACGAGATTGCGGAATTGGATGAGTTTGTGCAAAGGCATTACTACAATTACAGTAGGGTGCGTTGGACACACTTCACCAGAACACTTACGAGAGCACTCTCCTCGAATTCGCTCTACCCACCGTCCAACAGAAATCTGTCAAACGAGGAGATTGACAGGTATCTTAGACTAATGGACGAGACAATCAAACGAACTATGGACAAAACGATACCTCGGTATCAACACACTGACGACGAAGACTTATTTCGCAACGCAACTATTGACGCACTGCACCGACAAAAAAGTAGACTGCTGTCAAGACTAAAAACCTTGTACAGACAGTTTACTGACAGACATAACCCGGAGATCATGACATTGAAGTCGTTGATTAAAAACCTCCAGATATTAATAAAGGAAAATTACAGAAATTCTGTAAGTTTGTATTGGAACAATAAAATTCGGGCTGTAAACACCAGCAACCCGAATATGTTCCCGCAAATAAATAAACTATTTCGGAGAAATAATCAAAACGACCTTCCATGTCTCAAAATCCCCCGAACGACGAACAACGAACAAATACTTGTAGCAGCAGGTATCGATCCAAATGAGGCAGTTGATGATGACAACTTCTTTGTGATCGAGGATCCGCAGGATAAGGTAGAGGCTATAGGAGCGACTTTCCAGGAAGTGTACAAGGCAAATGACATCATTGGCCCGAACCACGATCTGGAGAATCGAGTCTTTGTGCACAATTTCTACCTTCGAAATGAAATTGTGAATTGGCGATTCGAGAGCTTGGGTTTCACCCAGTTCAGTGACGAGAATATGGCAAATAATGTCATCACCAACGATAGGGTACTACACCCGTTCATTTCGAAGGAGGAGCGCCAAACGATCTTTGAATCGCTTAGAAGTAAGAAATCAGTGGGAACCGATGAAATACCGAACATTGTGCTTCGACATCTCCCACTAGAAGCGGTGAACATTTATACCACCCTGTTTAATAATACAATGAATAATGCACATTATTCAGCGCATTGGAAAACTGCGGTGGTACATCCAATTCCCAAAAGGGATAAAGATACTTCCAATCCGGCGAATCTCCGCTCGATCAGTCTTCTTCCAAACATCAGTAAGGTTTTCGAGAAGGTAATCAATAGAGTCCTGACTAAGTGGGTTGAGGACAAAAAGATAGTTCCGGATAATCAATTCGGTTTCAACGCGGGGCATGCTATCATTCACGCTGTGTCGAAACTGGTTTCTGATATCCAATGGAACAAAGGCAAGAAACAGTGCACTGGTGCCTGATTGACTTGGAAAAAGCCTTCGATACCGTATGGTTAGAGGGACTCTTTTTCAAGCTGGACAGGTTGGGCATTAGTAAACCACTTCTGTATATTCTTTTTGATATACTCTCCAGTAGACAGTTCATCGTGAAGAATGGCGATGTGACCTCTGCTGGAACATTTAACATTAAAAACGGTCTGCAACAAGGTGCGGTGAATTCGCCGATCCTATTCAGCATTTACACAAGCGATCTGATAGATTCACTTCAGCATGCCATAGCGTACGCAAACGACTTAATCGCGTACAGATCAGGTCCAAATATTGAGGTCATTAACATACTTTTGCAACGTGACTTCGACAAAATTAAGCGATATTGCGATGACTGGAAGTTGAAAATTAACTTTCAGAAGTCGGAAACCATTCTGTTTAGGACGCCGTTGTCTGGGGCCTCTAGGGAAACCAGAAAGAATTGGCGAAAGTTCTCTATCGTCGGACAACATGGACAGCCACTTGCTTGTCGAAATGTAGTCAGATACCTTGGGATCTGGCTAGATCAATATCTATATTTTAACAAACATATAGATGTTGCTCTGGCCAGAGCCAGAGGTGCTTTTACCCTTACAAGGAGACTGTTTTATAACAGCCAACTCGATGCGAGGGTGAAGGTAATCTGTTACATGGCCCTTATCAGGCCCATGCTTGTATTTGGGTGTCCCGTGTGGTTCAACGTGAGAGCAAGTTTATTGGAAAAGATTCGGGTGTTTGAGAGGGCTTGTCTTAGGACTTGTCTTCGCTTATACAGAACACCAGAGTCTGAGTACATAAAATTCTATCCTAATGAGGTCTTGTACAATACGGCGAACCTGATAAGAGTGGACAATTTCGTCATTAAGTTGACTCGAAGGCACATTGCGAGAACAATGACCTCATCGAACAACCAGATCTCAGGGGCTTACTACCCCAATTATATGTATCACGAGAGAGCTCGCCTTGACGGCTTTATACCTCCAGAAGCGTTCCTCTACCTAGATAGCAAAGGTCTGATCCAGGACAGATTGGCGGTGCCGCTAATCTTCCACGTTGCTCGAACAGCCGCGGACAGGCGACTCAACTACGACAGAGACGTCGCACATGGCGGTGCGGAGCGTCTCCGGTTCAGTAGGGCGGTAGGGAGTCGCGACAGGAGGGATGTTGCTCGGCAGCACCAACAATTTTGGTGGCTGGTTGAAGGAGGGGAGGGTTCGTCGTCGAATTCCTCAAGTAATATGTAGCTTCCTGTGAAGCAAAGTGGGCCAGCCTAATTTTGTTTTTAGCCATGACCGACTTACATAGTTTCAAGTGGGTTTAAGTTAGATTTTTAAGAAAAAAAAATATATAAAAACAAAAAAAAAAATAAATAAAAATAAAAAATTACAAAAAAAAAATAAATTTATATATATATATGTACATATATGTGTATATTAAGTATATACGTACTATGTATATATATATATATGTGTGTGTGTGTACGTATTAGATGTAAGTAGGTTAAGATTTATTTTTAAGTAGTCTGTAAGTTTTTAGTTTTAGGTTTTTATAATTAATTAAAATGTCCATATACTAAGTTTTTCTTAAAATCTATTTTCTTAGTTTTAGTTGTAATATAAATATAAAATTAAATATAGAATGTAATGTACGTCGAAAGACTTAGTTTAAGTGTTAGGTTAGTATAAGATTACTTGTAAGTTATTTAAGCTAATTTTTAAGCGTTTTTTGTTTAGCACGTAAGAGTAAATTAAGATATAAAATAAAAATGCATATAAATTGAATTGAATTGAATTGATAGTGCCAATGGATCGTTTTGCAGTTGAACACGTATATTTGTGTTAAGACGTAATGTACTGACATTTCGCCATAGATATGATTGTTTTATACATGCGTTAATTTCATCCGCATACGTAGCGCGTGGAATGACCGGCAATGTCTGTCTAAAATCACCGGACAGCAGCAGTTTGCTGTACTGGTGTTATTATTTAGATCTTTCATCATTCTATCGAGAGCTTCAAGTGAATGCTTGTGGGCCATAATGCATTCATCCCATACAATAATTTTGCATTTTTGAAAAACTTTAGCCATACCGGAATGCTTTTTTATGTTGCACAGTGCATCTGGATTTGTGTGAATGTTCAACGGCAACTTAAGTGCTGAATGTGCAGTTCGTCCGCCATCAAGCAATACCTGATGAAGCAATTGCTAACGCAATATGATTTTGTGAACGAATGCGCGCAAGTATTAGTGAGATGAGAAACGTTTTTCCAGTGCCACCTGGTGCGTCCAAAAAAAAGAATCCACCTTATTCTGCTGCAATTGACAAATTAATTCGATCGTATACATTCTTTTGTTCATCAGTGAGTAGTTGCTCATTATTTTCAACGAAAGTAGTTAAAAAGACCGTATCGAACTGTTGTTCGCGCTGAATCTCGCTGTTAATGATGTCTGTTGCTGAGCGGTTAGGTGAGGGCATACCAAAATGAATGAGTGGCATATTCGAAATCAGAATGCAAATATCTTCAATCTTTATTAGCACCTCGTTATATATTTCCTGCGAAAAATCGATATTGAGATATTGATTAGCGATCCGAATGCGATGAGAATGTCGCTCATGGAATCTTTATATTTGTCCCAGAGGACAGAAGCTTGAAATGGAAAACATGTCGTCAATAATATGGCAAATAATTGGCGAATTTGATGAGGAGTCTTTGTCTCATTGCATTAGCTCGAAGGCGTTCATTGCGTTGCTCTTGACTTTCATTAGCACGTGTGATTGCAGCCTGGTTTCTTAAATTTTCATTGTCCGTCAATTGATCTTCTGCCCATCTATTAAACCGACGGTTCTGGACTAATTGTGGATTCCGAGTCCATCGACCAATATTTCCTCCTCGTCCACGAAGACGTGGCATAATATATAATAAATATATCTGAATATAATACGCTCAATATTTACGTAAATGCGATACATATAATATCAAAACACAGCGTACAAAAAAATTAAATGCATTGAATGAATGCATACACAAAAATTCATTCAAGTCGATCCAGCCGTTTAGGAGGAGTTCAGTAACATACACACGTGCAGTAGAATTATATATATAAAGATATATACACTTGCGGTCACAAAAACCGCACCATCTCAAGTTCTCAAAAAATGCCTAATTACATCAGATCGTAAGGGTTTTTCCCATACTAATGAAGGCTATCCCCCATAGCGGAGTTCGGCCTCGTATTCAATGCAAAAAAAATCAGTTTGGATTGAGTTGTGACGGTGACAAATAAAAAAAGTGAAATGTCTGGTAAATATCATCAACTGACTCGGGACGAAAAAGTTCAAATATTAACTTTAGTCGAAGAAGGGCTTGGCTATCATGAGATTGCGGTTAAAATTGGATGCTTTGGATCCACTGGAAAGGAAAAAAGGCTCGGGACGAATACGTAAAACAGCCCAGAAGACGGACAATGTATTACAACGAATTAGCATGAAAGATCGCTTTAAAAGTGTTGTCCGTATGAGAGCAGAGCTGAGTGAATTTCATCAAGTTGATCTAAGCGCCGAAACCATACGCCGACGGCTACGGGAGATAGGTTTATATGGAACATGTATGGAATACTGAAATTTCAAGGGATATTACTGAACTCCTAGTGAACTCGATGCCTTCTAGAATAAAAGCGGCTATAACCGCCAAAGGAGGAGCAACTCAGTATTGATCATTTTTTGGTAAAAGTGGCATATCTAAACATCCTATATACACATATGTACATAAAAAATGTATCGTTTAATTTTGTTAACCAATGACTGTATTAAAATATTTTAAAAGAATAAGAATAAGAATAATAACTGGTTTTTCTTTCTTTGTTAATATTTTTCTTCAAACATTCAATAAACAGATGAAAATTAGATAGAAATACTTATAAACTACTGCAAAGTACTCAACAAAAATTTCATTTCATTATAAAAATTATTATCGTAGTTATTAACAATTTTTCAATCATTTTGATATGGTGCGGTTTTTATGACCGCAAGTGTATATATGTTTTGAAAAAGATCAATAATTTGATATATCGATATTTTTTACTTAAGCCAACGTTGCAGCTCTTTCATTGCGCTCCCCGGAATATGCTGGTCGGCCATTTTAAATAACCTAGATACCGACTGTAGCGCCATCTGCCGGGCTGATTTGTAAATCTAAACCACACAGGGCGCCACCCAAATGCATACAAAAAAATTCATTCAAATCGGTCCAGCCGTTTAGGAGGAGTTCAATGACATACACACGTACAGAACGTACCTGGATTTTTAACGTAAACCACCTGTCATAAGACCTTATGTTTACGAGGTGCCCATACACCCATAGGGAGCAAGGATACGCCTTGCCATCGCTCGCCACAAAAATTTTGATACCAATTCGGAACTGTGTTGGAGGCAAAAGTTCCACCCTTGGTATGAGTCGAGGCCGACCTAAAACCTCTTGCTGCTCTTAGGGTCGCAGCACCCAGTACTTCATTTGCAACTATACAATGGGCTAAACCAAAAAGGAAACCCGTACCCGCGATTTGGATTTAAACCACAGCCACCATGACGCTCCCACAAGGGGGCCTACCTCTAACAAGTCAGGCCCGGACCGAAATCCGGGGGGGCTCCTGACTCAATTGGTACCGTGATTTAAGTCCTGGTATGGACTACCGGTGGTCAAGCCACCAACAAGACCTATGACCGGCAACTTGTAACTGGTCAAATCGTAGCAACCATTCAGAGGCTGTAATCTGAAGATGTTTACGATAAGACCAGTTTAGAATAATCTACCCCCGCTTTTTATTAGACAACGTCATTGATGGGCGAAGCCTTGATAATTGGGCGGGGGCCCATACATACGTACAGAACGTACCTGGATTTTTAACGTAAACCTCCTGTCATGTAGACTTAATGTTTACGAGGTGCCCATACACCCATAGGGAGCAAGGATACGCCTTGCCATCGCTAATCACTCGCTTGTATTATCTAATAGTTCGCTATTGAATTATACCAATTCGGAACTGTGTTGGAGGCACAAGTTCCACCCTTGGTATGAGTCGAGGCCTACCCAAAACCTCTTGCTGCTCTTAGGGTCGCAGCACCCAGTACTTCATTTGCAACTCTACAATGGGCTAAACCAAAAGGAAACCCGTACCCGCGATTTGGGTTTAAACCACAGCCACCATGACGCTCCCACAAGGGGGCCTACCTCTAACAAGTCAGGCCCGGACCGAAATCCGGGGGGCTCCTGACTCCCATGGTACCGTGATTTAAGTCCTGGTATGGACTACCGGTGGTCAAGCCTACCAACAAGACCTATGACCGGCAACTTGTAACTGGTCAAATCGTATCATCCAGTCATGCAATAAAATCTGGATGTTTACGATAAGACCAGTTTAGAATAATCTACCCCCGCTTTTTATTAGACAACGTCATTGATGGGCGAAGCCTTGATAATTGGGCGGGGGCCCCATACATACGTACAGTGGTATGTATTTGTGGTTGTGCATGAATCGCATTTCCCGCGCCGTGTAAAAATTAATTATCAACTTTAACCTCAACCGTCACCAGCTGGGCAAAGCTGACCAAAGGTCGTAAGTTTTGGGAAGCTGTAATAAAATATATTATTTAATTAATAATTTAATATCAAAACTGTATCTAATAAATGCATTATAATATACATACATACACATATTGATTAATTATTAATTTAATTTACAAATAAAACCTTTAAAAATGTCGAAATTGTCAGCGGGTGCAGATCAGAAAGTGTTCTGGAACAGATTATTCGTGACCACTCCAACTTCAAAAAGACTGGAGCATCACGTCGTACAGCCAGCTATCTTTCAGGTCGTCTTCTTATTCTAGAAGTGAACTTCAATAATGCGCTTAGTTTTCAAGATAAGATTCGACGAGGAGAAATTGAAGAAGGTCTTGCAGGTTTGATCTGCTTCAAGAAACATATTTCACTTACCGAGGTGAATTGGTCGATGCTATCGACAATGCCAAGTCAGCATCTAAGGAGAAGATTGTAGAAAGTGAATCCACAGGTGCTTCTTGTAATGAGCTGTCATTATTTCAAATTAAAATTCCGCATTTCGAGGGATCGTACGCATGATCTTTTTGTCTTTAGTCCACACAAATAAGAAGCTGGGTGAAATTCAAAAACTTTACTATTTGAAATCTTCTCTTGATGGTGAAGCTGCTCGTTTATTGCAGCTTTTAGGGTTATGACAAAGCATGGGAACTGCTTGTCGCCAGATACGACCACAAGCGAGTGTTGGTAAACGCTCACTTCCAACTTTTCTTTGACCAGCAGCAGTTGACAAAGGAGACTGCTAGTAACATAAAGCCCCTACTGGACACGTCCCAGAAATTTTTCCATGCCCTGGAAAATTTAGCATTGCTGGTTAGTTCTTGAAGTGACATATTAATTTATATACTAGTACAAAAATTACCTGCTTTTACTCAGCGTTAGGTAGTTCGAAGGAGTTGCCCACACTAAAACAATTTACAGAGTTCCTGGAAACACGTTTTCGAACCTTAGAAGCAGTAGCTGGAACGAGTGGCACAAAGGGCAGCGGTTCTTCCTCACAGAAAGCTGTTGCTGAAGAGAAGAAAACTGTGTCGCACGTCGGGAAGAAGCAGTTTGCATGCCAGGTATGTGGTAGAGGTCAGCACTCCCTTCGGAATTGTCAAAAGTTTATTGAAATGGAGATCTGTGAACGATCTAAGGCAGTGGACAAAATCGGTGTTTGTCGGAACTGTTTGGCGTACAGTCATAAGTCGAACCAATG
Organism: Volucella zonaria; assembly: GCA_963966105.1. Classification (NCBI taxonomy): domain Eukaryota; kingdom Metazoa; phylum Arthropoda; class Insecta; order Diptera; family Syrphidae; genus Volucella; species Volucella zonaria. The sequence continues at coordinate 58,017,752 of OZ014532.1, read as the reverse complement.
TCAAAGCAGTGTACGCTGCTATTACTGCGAGCAGAAACACCATTCTCTGCTGCATTACAATAATATCAGCTCCAAACCTAAAAGGGATGATACAAATACAACTATAGGTACACAAACTTTTCATACTAAAATAAATACCAACCAACCTAAAGTAGTCCCTCCTGAACTACATCAGTCAAGTATTCTTCTGGCAACAGCAGTTTTTCGAGTCAGGACGTCAAATGGTAATTATTTTAATCTGAGGGCGATGGTCGATCCTGGATCTGAAGCAACTTTTATTACTGAGTCAGCTGTTCAATTGCTATGGCTTCATCGACGGCGAACACTCATTAAGGTATCTGGATTGGGAAAACTTAGCATTGGTTCATGTCAGCGGTATGTAAGTCTTGCCTTTGGGTCGCTGGTAACACCTTTCGAGATAAATACCCCAGCCTATGATTTTATGTCTCTGACAGGTCTTCTGCCATCCAAACCATTAGCTCTGCAAAACTGGGAACACATGCAGGGTTTAAAGTTAGCTGATCCACAATTCGATAAGACTGCCACTGTTGATATCCTCCTGGGAGCCAACGTTTACTCTGACTTTATTTTAGGATTCATTATACGTGGTGATGATGAAAGAGGAATCAGAGTTAGGTTGGCTTCTCCTTGGGAAGCCAATTTCGCAAAATAAAGAATCTGTACATAGTTTCTTAGATGTTTCCTAGAGCGATTCAGATCCAGCTTTGACCAGATTTCTTTGGTCGCGAATTTTAATTTTAATTTTGGTGGGGGTGAAGGCTCCTATTTATTCGGCTTAATACAAGCTATAACTTAAAATTAAACTTAAACTTAAACTTGAAACTAAGGTTGGTTGGAGCGGTGAAGGAGAACGGATTTGAGGTAGGGAGTGGTACGGTGGAAGTCAAAGACGGTAGGGTTTCAATTGATTTTTCGTAACATACGGGAGATTGGTTCGTTAGCGCCATAGGACGTGTGAGGGATAGGTAGTTAGATGGGACGAGGGGTACGTAGATTTCGAGGGTTAGTGTTGAGGAAAATGAGTCGATGAATGAAGAGAAAGACGGCTGCATCTCTGCGTTCCTCAAGGGTGCTTAAGTTGATACGGTTGAGACGGTTTTGATAGGGGGCAGAATAAAAGGACCGCTCCAGGGCATACCTCGAAGAGCAAATCGAAGAAAACAGCGCTGGATGCTTGACACTTGACTGGCGTACTCTAGAAGGAGGCGAACAGGGGTAATATAGAAGGACCTGGTCACGTATGGGTTGGTGAAATCTTTGGACCATCGTTTTACAAAACCTAGTGCCGCGTTGGCTTTAAGGATTATCCCATCCATATGTAAACGGAAGTTGAGCTCCGTATCACACAAAATGCCGTGGTCGCGAAGAGATTGAACGAAGGAGATAGGTTGGTTGTGGAGAAGGTAGAGTCAGGGAGGGGGTTGGTGCCGCTTCTGTGAAAAGGTGATGGATTGGCATTTGGCGATATTAAGTTCTAAACAATTTTTGAGGCACCATATCGAAAAACTATCAAGGTCTTGTTGAAGGAGGAAGGAGTCATGGGGAGAGGAAATGGTTTTGAAAAATTTGGTATCGTCAGCGTAAAGGGAGACGGACGAGTGTTTGATGATCATATAAAAAGAAGGGGACCGAGATGGCTGCCTGGAGGAACTCCAGAGGTGGCCAAAAATGGAGCCGAGTGGGTTGACCTAAAGCGAACAATGTAAAACGGTTTTCGAAGTAAGAGGATATCCATTTTAACAGTATGGGTTCAAAGCCGACTGCAGACAATTTGAAGAGTATTAATCGATGAGAGATTTTATGGAACGCCTTGCTAAAATCAGTTGCAACTACATCGACTTCGTTGCCACTCTCTACTTGAACGAGATTTGTGGTGGTTCACTTACCCTTCAGGAAGCCATTAAAATAAAAAATGCGTTCAGAGTGAAAAAAAGGACCGGGTTGCGTTAAAAGAAAGACCGAGACTTCAAATTCAAATTAAACGATTATTCTCCGTGAGCTAAGTAGCAATTGAACTATGTAGATGACAAATCATTCTAATTTACAAAAGGCTCCACAAATAGAACTCATCATAAAGCGAGATAGCCATAATAGATTTTATATAACATAGGGTAAATTAAGAAAATTACATAAATAAAGAAAGTTTCAAATAATTTTTAACAGCCATGTTGTCTAGGGAAAATGAGTGATTTGCGTTGGAGGCTTAGAAGTATATGGGAGAGTTTGGCAGTTGGGCGATAGTTTATAATTTCGTTCTTTGATCCTTTTTTTTGTGGATCAGGGTTATGAAGGAGGTTTTCCAAGCCTGAGGAAATTCTCTTTGTGAAATGGATAGACGAAAGAGATTAAAAAGTGCAAGGGAAGTGCAGAATATGGCAGCGAGGCCATCTGGGTCGGGTGTCATTAAGTTGGTGTAATTTATATTCTCTATAAGACGGGTCCAAGGTGTGAGAGAGTAGGGGACCATTGGAGAAGTTCAATAAGTAATTAAAATAGGATGGATCTGGTACAGAGGAGTCGTTAAGTCGTTGATGAAGGATTGTTTGAAAAAGGTGGCAACTAGATTGGCAATGATGAGTAGATCAGCTGATGACTTGTTGAAAGTCAGGGAACGAGGGTAACTATCGGACTTTCTTTTATAGTTAATAAATCGGAAAAAGGACTTAGGTTCGTTTATAAGGTTGACTTGCATATTGTTAAGGTAGCGCTGCTAAAGGGAATCCTAAAGTTTGGTGGAATGAAGATAAGCATCTTGGTGGAAATTTGAAAGGATCTGATATGAAGAAAAACAAGAAATAACGAAGCTTGCGACTGTACCAGGGAGGACTAGTAGATGACGTTTTAACGCGGGAAAACGGAACATAAAGGGAAAACGAATTAATTATTTCTCTATAAAAAATGGAAAAGGCGTCGTTTATACTTAGGTTGTGAAAGTTAAAGGGGGATCTGCGGAAATAGTCACTGATTTTGTGAAAGCTTGCTTTATGAAATCCGTAGGATGAGAGACTTGTGGGGATAGTGGACTGGACGAAAGATTTATGAAAAAACGAGGGAAGAAGGAGAGGGTGGTAGTTATCGATTGAGAGAAATAGGGACAAGGTGAGACTGAGGAGTTAATTGTATCTGTTATGAAATGAAACAGACTTGAGTCTGTTAAGCGATCTAAGAAAAGACATTCCTTAGCTGAGCTGGCATTTGAAGGAGTGTTACGCCCCAAAGGAGCTCTCTTCTGTCGAGGAGAAGGGGTCATTTTACATATAATCGGCTGAGTGATCCTTATGATAGCACACCACGCGGAGTCATCATAATGGTAATGGGAGACTTGCATGCCAAGGTTGCCAATGACAATGATGGACTCATGCATGTTGCGGCAAAGCATGGTGTTGGGGACAGCAGTGACAATGGCGAGTATTTTGTCGATTTTTGCAAGGCCAACCGCCTTGTAACAGGGGGGACCATGTTTGAGCATAAAACGTGCCATAAAGTAAGTTGGGTGTCGACGTACAGACAAGCAACTTCCAACTAAATTCATCACTTCGCGATCAGCCGGGGATTTGGAAGCAGTCTCCAGGACGTTCGTAACGGAACGGAACGGAACGCGTGCAGACATGTGAATCCCCCGAGACCATCATCTGATGGTTTCTACCATAATATTACGTACAGTTGCAGTTTGGAGATCCCAAGAAAACACCCGAATGCCTAAGTTAAATACCGATAGACTGAAGGATCCCGCAATCCGCCAGCAACTAGGGGACCACCTTTCACAAGGATTAAGAGCAATCAGTAGCAGGGGACGCACCTCCATCGACAACCATTGGTGTGTTGTGAAAAATGTCTCCATATGCTGAAAGTATAGTCGATCGGTCGCAAGTAAGAAACAGTGATTGGCTTTCCGAAGAAACTTGGCTAGGATCGAAGAAAGAAAACACCCCAAAGCTCGAATCGCAGCTACTCCAGCAGCAGAGAGAAACGGGCTAGAGTCAGCGTATCGCATGAAGATGATAGAAGTTCACAGTAGCGTGCGACGTGATAACCGTAACTACAAAAATATATCAACGCATTGGCTACAGCAGCAGAAGAAGCCGCTAGTAGGTGTGACAGTAGGACCGTCTACAGAATTACTATACCAAAGAGTTCACAGGTGTCCCAAGCTCAAATCAACACCTGGTGAAAGACACAGACGGATCCCAACTAGTTTTGGATGAGGGCCAGCTTCAAAAGGTGAAAGGGGCAATTTTCTGCGGCTTTAAACCGAAAGAAATCTTTACCGCAACCAAAGCACTGTAGAACAACAACGCAGAGCTCTTACGATTAGCGCCAACAACTTGGAGTGAGCTCCTGCACCCACTCATTCAGTGAGCTTGGGAAACAGAGAGTGTTCCTGAAGAGTGGAAAAAAGGAATGATTGTCAAGCTCCAAAACAAATGAGACCCTACGCAGTGCGAAAACTGAAGAGGAATTTGTGTGTTATCTGCAGTAGTCAAGGTAATAGCAAAAATCGTCCTGGAGCGAATAAAAGACCACCTCGAGGACACACTGGACGCCAAACAAACAGGATTCCACACTGGATTTTCCTGTGTGGAGCATATCAACACATTGCGGATCATCATCGAACAGTGTGTTGAATATCGACCACCACTTCACCTGCTGTTCATCGACTTCGAAAAGGTATTCGACAGTGTCAAAAGAGAATTTATCTTGCGTGCTTTGCGCAGGAGGAGCATCCCAGATAAGTTGATTGCTGTTATCGAGGCTACATAGGATGGATCCAAATGTCACGTTCTGCATTAAGGAAGGTTGTCAGAGAAGTTTGAAATCCTAAGTGGGGTTAGGGCTTTATATTGTCACCAATACTGTTCCTGTTGGTGATAAGTAATGTATTGCATGTAGCTTTATCGACTGGAAATGAAGGAATTCAGTGGACTCTGCAATCACATCTCAAACATCTGGATCTCCATAAAATGACAACAAGGGTGGAGAGAGAAGCTGAAATCGTTGGGATAAAGATCAATACGGCAAAAATAAAAAGGATCAGCCTTTTTTTGGACAAGAAGTAGAGATAGTAGAGAATTTTCAGTATCTTGGAAGTATCGCCTTTACCGATGGCGGGACCAAACTAGATATAATCAGCCAAATCGGGAAAGCGAAAGCTGTGTTCGGAATGCTGTTCAAAATATGGACTTTATTAGCCCAAAGATCAAGCTACAACTGTTCCGTTCCAATGTGCAATCCATGCATCTTTATGGGTGTAGCACTTGGAAAGTTACACCCGCTGTCACAAGAAAGCTGCAAACGTTCGTAAATATGTAGACGTCTGCGAAATATTGGGTATATAACTTAATTCGTGCGGTTTGCTAAGAGATGGCGTAACTTGTATTATTCCATTGTTATTATTCCATTGGAACATGCGTTGGAAAGCTACTGTCATTGTACGTCATTTCAGTATATGTCATTCATTTGAAGCGTCTACAACAATAATTTTTTTCACTCAAATATGTCGAACTTTGTGCCTGAAAAAGTGTTTTTGCGGGTTCTTCTTGCTGCCGAAAGTCATCGTATTTTGGTGGAAGTTTATGGTGAACATGCGCTAGCTGAGCGAACGTGCCAAAAGCGGTTTGCACGATTTAAAAGTGGTGATTTTGGCTTGGAAGACGATGAACGTCCTGGGCAGCCAAAAAAGTTTGAAGATGAAGAACTGGAAGCATTACTCTATGAAGATTGTTGCCAAACACAAGAAGAGCTCGCAGAATCTTTGGGTGTCACTCAAGCAGCCATTTCAAAATGTTTAAAAGCAGCTGAATATATTCAAAAGCAAGGAAATTGGATTCCACATGAACTCAAGCCGAGAGATGTCGAAACGTCGAAAGGCGGTTTTGCATGTCCGAAATGCTGCTGGAACGCCACAAAAGGAAGTCATTTTTGCATCGGATTGTTACTGGTGATGTAAAATGGATCCATTACGACAACCCCAAGCGCAAAAAATCATATGTGAAACCCGGCCAACCAGCCAAATCAACGGCAAAGCCGAATATCCATGGCACGGAGGTAATGCTCTGTATTTGGTGGGATCAGATGGGTGTGCTGTATTATGAGCTGCTAAAACCGGGTGAAACCATCAATGGACAACGCTACCGAACACAATTAATCCGTTTGAAGAGAGCAGTGGCCGAAAAACGCCCGGAATATGCGACCAGACACGAGGCAATAGTTTTCCATCATGACAACGCTCGGCCCCACGTTGCTATTCCGGTTAAGAACTATTTGGAAAACAGTGGATGGGAAGTCTTACCTCACCCGCCTTATAGCCCAAACCTTGCCCCCCTTCTGACTACCATTTGTTCCGGTCGATGCAGAACGCCCTCACTGAAATACGGTTCACATCAGAGCAGAATATCAAAAATACTATTGTACATGTTTTTCTTAAATAAACGTTCAAAGTTATATACCCAATATATTGAGAATTGTCTGGCCCAACCGTTTGTCTAATGATGAACTTCATGCGAAACAAGTCAGGGATCCATTGACTCTATCATACGAAGACTCAAGTGGCAGTGGATTGGGCATACGCTTCGTACAGAGAGACAGATGACTGGGCTTACATAGAAGTACTTGGCTAAGAACGGTCGAAGAAGAAACAGCACAACTGGGGAAGTGTTGGAGAGAGCTGAGATAACACATAAGCTGAAAAGGCCGTGCCACTTCTAAGAGAGGGCACCACTTGAATTAAATCCATACCATTTTCAGTTAGTACCAACCTTCAAAAGATACGTGTATAAATTTGACAGTTGTCGCACGATTAGTTCTCGAGATATACCGTTGTGAGTGAAGCAATTTTTGTTATTGTGAAAAAAAATGGATTCAAAGCAATTTCGTGTGTTGATTTATCATTGCTTTTTGATGGGCAAAAATGCAGCCGATGCAAAGAAATGGCTTGATAAGTGTTACCCAGACTCTGCACTAGCCGAACGAACCATTCGCAAGTGGATTGAGAAATGTAAAAGTGGTCATACAAGCACCGAAGATGATGTACGCAGTGGACGTCCAAAAGAGGCTGTTTCAGATGAAAACATCAAAAAAGTCCACAAAATGATTACGAATGACCGTAAAGTGAAGTTGATCGAGATAGCTGAGGCTCTGAAGATATCAAGAGAGTGTGTTGGATATATCATACACGAATATTTGAATATGCGAACGCTCTGTTCAAAGTGGCTGCCGCGTTTGCTCACAGTCGACCAAAAACAACAACGTGTTGATGATTCAGAGGAGTGTTTAAAGCTGTTCAACCGCAATAAAGCCGAATTTCTGCATCAGCAGGCGACGAACCTCGTCCAAAACGACCAAAAACTCAACAGTCGGCTGGCAAGGTTATGGCATCCGTATTTTGGGATGCACATGGAATAATTTTCATCGACTATCTCCAAAAGGGGCAGACTATCAACAGCGACTATTACATTGCATTGTTGGAGCATTTGAAGAGCGAAATCGCAGAAAAACGGCCGCATTTGAAGAAAAAGAAAGTGCTGTTTCATCAAGACAATGCACCGTGTCACAAGTCGATGAAAACGATGGCAAAGTTGAATGAATTCGGCTACGAATTGCTTCCCCACCCACCGTATTCTCCAGATTAGGCCCCCTATTTCCTATTTTCAGACCTTAAAAGAATGCTCGCCGGAAAGAGATTTAAGACCGAGAAGCCGAAATAGAGGCCGATTTTGAGGCTAAACCGAAATCGTACTACAAAACTGGTATCGAAAGATTGAAAAATCGTTTCAATCAGTGTATCGCCCTCGAAGGCAACTATATTGATAAATAAAGTTGAATTTTGCAAAAATTTTGTGTTTTACTATAAAGCTTTTCAGCCCATGTGTTATATCTCCAGAAACCGTACACGATGGCGCATAGGAGTAGTGGAAGCCCCATGCCCCGCAAGGGGAACCTCACGGACATAACAGGTCCGAGGATCTAAGTGAGTACGTGAGCGACTCCAGATCATTTGGAATGATATCCACAATTAAAACTTATAAGACTGAACTCTATTAGGAGAAGAAGAAGCTTCGAACAGAAATTCCTTCCCCGCGCTCCTGTCTTCCGGTCAATCCCCACGATCCGAATTTATAGTGCAAAATAGCAATCTCATTTGTGTTTGTCTTATTCTTTCTTTCATTACCTAGGTCTTAAAAGAAGTAGGTACGTACATAATTATTTAAACAAATACTGAGTTGAGGATGGAACTTAGCTTATGCGCTAAGTTTGCGTTCCTGACAATAGACCAAGTGTGATTTTATGTTGACCTATCCGACAGCTCTAAAATATCTTAAAATATTTATATATTTAGCAGGGGAAAGCTTGATGGGGCTCCACAAATAAAGTGTGCTGACTATGTCCTCAAGATATAACCATCACCTTCAATTTATTCATGCGTGACCTCAATTCAGATAGCTACAAGCTTTTCTAATGTCAAGGCTAATAAATCTGGTCGCATGCTTTATCTGAAATGTTATATCCAAAATAGCTACGTTCCACAGAATGGCAGAGGAAACAAAAACCATGCTGTGCACTTTAACTGGCACAGCGGAACGGAAGAAGCAAATTAATAGACGCGGTTAAAGGCTTAGATATGGTCTACTCCCAGAATTGACCGTAGTTATCATTTTTGAAGACATGTCCACTGCCAAAGGAGGTCACTATAACACATTCATTTATATAGAAGCTTTTCTTACAATGCCTACAGGCCAATTGTCACTGAATCACAGTTGCAGTTTACATGTTACATCTTAGGCCACCAACCGCACAAAACATAGCCGCCGTAGTGACCAGTATTGAAGAAGACCCAGAAATGTCGAATTGGTCATAGCCAGAGAGTCAACCCGGCTTATTTTGCGGTTGCACTTGGGCCTACATCCATATAAGATTGTGCTGACGCAAGAACTGAAGCCGGACGACCACAAACAACGCCGTGGGTTCGCGATCATGCGATTTGACACCACTCGATTATTTTCACTGGGGCTATGTCAAGTCCTTAGTCTACGCTAACAAGCCAACTACTTTTGACGAACTCGAGGCCAACATTCGACACGCTATTGCGGGAATAACATCGCACATATTGGACCGCTTGGAGCACTGCCAGCGAAATCGAGGCGACCATTTGAATGATGTGCTATTCTACATGCTATTCGATTATAAGGACTTGAATGGACATAGAATGACATTGTAAAAAGCTTGGATTTTCGACTTGTCCCTGGGAGTGCCAACGTGACGGGCGTTCTCTAAAAACTTGTTTTATGGTGATGCCAGCATTTCGACCTGGTATCCACTTTGGTGGAGTTGGGTAAGTTTCTTCTTAAAATGCAAGAGCCAAACCACATTAACTGAGCAGGTTAAACAGTGTGACATGGCAACGGCAACATCTGATCCACCCACTCAGGCTTTTCTTGTAATTAATTAAGCCATTTGGTTGGATTAGAATCTATATGATCAGGTACAACATACGGTAGCTGAGTATCCTTGCATTTGGGTAAGTAATTCGACTGAAGTTTGAGTGATGTTCCGAGTATCACTTCACTCCTGCCTAAGCCACACGCATCTGATTTGTAATCCTTTCTGAACTTGGTGCATCATGGCTGCATTTATTTCCATATTCCCTGAACTAACATAGTAGGTTTAGTTGATCGTCATTCAATTCAATTGAATTCAATTAAATTTTTGTCCATACATTAATGGTACATTAAGATAGAAATCTTTTTTAGTACTTAGTAACTAAATATTGGAATTCAAGTTGACTTACGGCTACTAAATTATAATATAATACTTAAAATTAGATGATAAGGATTGATGGAAGGATGGTATAGGTTTATTGCGGGTGTATGGAGAAATGTCGTAGGGCTGCACTTTTAAACAGAGAATAATTACGTGAGAAATTAGGTTAGTTGTTCTAGAAGATCGAGTGAAATTGAGTCGGTTAAATAGATACGGCGGACAGCGTTTATTAACAATTTCGTGTAAAAAAACACAGTTCCTGTCATCGAGGTATTGTAGCAAGCTGCACCCAACCAGTTCCCTGGTGTAGAAGGAAATATGTTCGTGCCTACGAATGCCATAGACCTATCGCACACAATCATTAAAAGCGACTTGTAATTTGCGCTGGGACCATGAGTCCAAGCTACTATAGACTACTTCGTCATATGTAACCGTTTCAAGTGGAGTAAAAAAAAGCGCTAACCCAAAGCTTACGAAGGCAGCCGTAGATACGACCTACGACCATGTTGGTATGATTATAACCCGACAAATCTCGACTAATAATAAATCCAAGGCTGGTAACAGACTCTACAGCTTTAACTTTCGAGTTGTTAAGAAGTACGTCAGGCAGAAGATCTAGTTAAACCTTATTTTGGAAATTGGAATTACTCGAGTTTTAGTCGAGTTCAGTTGTAGTCCATTTGTAACTGACCAAGTATAGACGCGTTGCAAGTCGATCTTGCGAAATGGTTTGGCTAGGTGTAATTGTACATCATCAGCATACATGTGCTCAAAAGAATGCTTGCATACTGACGGTAGATCGTTGATAAATATATAAAATAGAATTGGACCCAATATCGACCCTTGAGGAACGCCTTGCTTGAGTTCTTTAAGGGATGAACTACATCCATTGGAGAAAACTCGTTGGCACCTTTCGGAGAGAAAACTATCTAGCAACCTTACCGCACGACCACCAAAACCAAAATAGTGTGTTAGCTTCCAACACAGTATCTTGTGGTTGACTTTATCGAAAGCCTTCGAGAAATGTAGCAGACAAAGTAGTGAGACATATTTCTTATCTAAAGATTGTCTAACCTCTTCAAGTAGGTTGACCATGGCTGAAGAACAGCCGTAGTTGGCCCGAAAGCCTGATTGCTTGTCGTATAAAAGGCTATTGACAGTTAAGTACTCTGTGATTTGTTTTGCTATAATTTTCTCTAAGACTTTCGAAAAGCAGGGCAGAATGCTAATTGGCCTAAAATCGGCAGAAGATGCTGGATGAGCTTTCTTAGCGATCGGCATAACTCGTACAATTTTCCATGACTTCGGAAAGGTTGATGTGATTATGCACCAATTAATTACGTGGGTCAGAGTCGAAACAATTTACTGTAGAATAAGTTTAACGAAGCGGACGGGTATGCCATCTTTACCGATAGAATCATATTTGACAGCCATTACATATCTGAATACATCGTTCTCCGTAGCTACCGCAAAATCCTCTAGTCCCGGATGCAAGTAAATGCTGTTCACATTTTGGTTGAAGTCAAAATCGCACGAGTAGGGATCATCCCCTAGAAAGGCATGGTTCAATTCATTTGAATCGAGAAGGCATTCAGTTTTGCTGTTTCTAGAAGTTATACCAATTTTATGGAGATTACTCTATAACTTCTTTGACGAGAGGGATGGATCTAGCTTAGAACCGAAATAATTTTTCTTTGCGTTACGTATAACTGAGGTGACGATGTTACGTGGCCGTTTTGTACAAAGACCAGTTGCAATGAGTTGGAGAGATCTTCCATTTACTATGTAGCTTGTTCCTCTATTTGATTGAGTTAACCACTTGAGTAGTGAACCAAGGACATGCACGGTCTTGAAGTCTTGCAATCGTTTCTTGAAACAGGTTAACTTTATCATTGAGATTAGGTCTAGAATGGCACTGCTCCCAAGGGATAGAACCAGCAGCTATTTGGAGGGTGTTTAAGTCGATAGCACTGAAATCTTTGTACGAAAAAGTATCGGGTACAACACATCGAGTTAAATTACCATCATACGTACAAAAGAGAACCTTGTGGTCTGAAACATCAAATAATAATTGATCGAACAGCAAAACAAGAGATGTATTAGAAACAGCAATTAGGTCAAGATGGCTAGGAGAACAGTCGTGTTAATTATTTTCATTTCCACAGACGAAACAAAGTCACTCTGTCGAAAAGCAAGCGAATCATTTTTCAAGAAATACGTATTGAAATCTCCACAGATGCTGATAGAGTGCACAATACTCAGATATTGTGGTGAAAAAGGGCAAGGGGGAACAGGTTCTACTATAATTATACGCACACGAAACCAAACATTTAGTATTACAATCACTTATTTCAACAATGAGATACTCAATTTCTCTACCATTCAATTCCGACTTGCAATAAATCGCTACTCCCCTTCTAATTGTATTGGTGAGTGGATCGTTTCGAAAAATTGCATAATTGGGAATTTCATAACATAAATCATTAACGTCGGGATTGAACCACGTTTAACTTACACAAATAACATCGACACATGACGTAGAGAACAGATACCTTAGATAATCTAATTTACTATCATTTAAGCTACGCGCATTTAGAAAACACACCCTAAGTCCCTCATAACTCCTTGACAACACATTTAGCATAGTGTACGTGGATTCCTCATTTGCACCGCGTTGATCCCGGAGTTCATTTCCATCCATTTAATAAGATTATAAAAATATAATTAGAGTGCAGTTTTAGGGAGAGTGGAAAAATTAGCATTCTGTCATCAAATGCTATTGCTTTGCTGTCGCGCCAGTACGAATTCGAATTGTATCGGGCAGTTCGGTCCAATTGGTATGACATGACACCCCTATTACACCAGCCTCCGGTTTGCTTCCACTCATTTCATTGCAATGCGTGTTTTCCAAAGCTTCATCAGTTCAATCACAAATATTTTCAAAAAGTCACCTTGTGGTCTCCTGAGTACCATCTAATTATTACCACATGCTACTTCTAATAATCCAATAATCCCTTGATGACGATTCGGACCTTTCAGAAAGAAAACGGAACTATGGTTTCTAATGATAGAATACGGTGAAGCCAATTGCAGCCTGCATCGCTCTTAAAGGCTCTTACAGTAAAAGGTTTATGTAAAGCTGTCTGTTTCTGACTGTAACCCTGCCATCACAAAGGCTACCGTTGTCATCAAAGACCACCAAAATCAAGCGAAAAATTTCCATCACAATAAACGAATGTAAACAATTTTGAATTATAAAAAAAAACAGTCACTCATATATTTAAACTTAACAATAGTTACTAATTTAAAAAAACTACAATACATTTAAGCCCATCCATGATGATGATGATGCGCTGGCTCAGCATGGATCAACTTGATGATTTTGACTTCTGGAACTTCGTGGATCAATTTAACATGATGCACCACTGGTGCTGGAGCAACATGTTCCTTATGAATAACCTTCACAATTTGCGGAGCTTGCTCATGAATTACTTTAATAATTTGTGGAGCTGGAGCATGAGCTATGGGTGCTTCTTCATGGATCACTTTGATAAGTTGATGTCCTCCATGACCGCCTCCATGACCGCCACCATAATCACCTCCATGACCGCCACCATAGCCCCCTCCAATACCACCACCACCGCCGAGTCCGCCTAGATCACCGCCAAAGAGAAATCCAGCATTAGCACCAGCAATAAGAGCCAAGACACAGATAAAGGTCTGAAAAGACATCCAAATAAGCAATTAGAACAAGATACGAATATGTACGAGCAAGTGATGAATCTCAACAAATCTATGAGTATCTTGCCGCTCCTAACCTTCATGTTTGTAGTTTCTTCGCTTAGAGTTTTGCTAAGTTCACCTATGTGAGGTTGTTTAGGAATTGATATACCTGCCAACTGGCGAAGGCGCTTTTTATAGGTGATTTGCAGATGATGGTGATGGTGCGCCTAATCAATTCAGTCAGTGAAAGTATATGCAGACACGAAAAAAAAAAGAAAAAAAAAGATAAATTCGCTTTGTTAAATTTTAGTTGAAGATAAGTAGTTTGGACACAAAATAGATTCACAGTTAGTGGACCATGTTGTAAGAGTTGTACAAATCGGCATATGTGCTCGTATTCATAGGCATTGGCATAGATTCATCAACGAGATTTATGTAAGATCAACAAATTAATTAACCCAGTTTCGAGATCGGGGTAGGTTGCGTGACGAGATGAACTTTGAATTGTCCATTGCTTAGAGGCCCATTTAATCGATGACTGTCTGCAAGAAGTCATCTTGTTAAATCGATATTTCGATGGGATTATGCTTTTATTTTAACTGCAATCGCTCTGTGGAAATTTCCTTACCTTTGGGGGTATTCAATTTCACTGCTTCGTTGGCTAAGCGAATTACAACTGAAAGAAAATTTAATAATGCCATTCCAAGATTAAGAGGTAAAAGCAGTGACTTCCCAAATAGTTTTTGAAATGACATCCACTTACTATAAGTAGTGCAATGCAAATGAATAGAAAATAAATTAGAATAGAAAATATTGGCCATAAAATCTCCTTATAATTCTTCACTTCTAACTTAACTTAACGTCTGTAAAAACTCTACAAATTGAGAGCCTTACCTAAGTATAAACATGTTTTTAACGATTCCAATGACTACTAGAGCAAATCCTTGACAGATTAATCGTCAAGAACAATGCTTACGATATGACAATGCTTCTGCCTACTACAAGCTCATAAAGTTTATCCGTAGGCAAATCGAACTATTGACCACATTGGCAAGCCAATTACTTGATCGAGTGAATCTTATGGCGATTTCGATTCTGGAAAAAAGCATTGGCCTTTGGCAACATGCCGTAGATGGTATTGTATTTGTCATCGGTTGTTGTGGCGGACGAGGCCATAAAATACGATGTTGCCTCCTTTGATGACTTTTAGGCGCCTGACATCGATGGCATACTATACACAAAGCCAGTTATGCCGTTATACGAAAAGGTATAGACCAGCCACAGGCAACTCTGAAGAGTGTAGAAAATTGCATTACAACCATAATATTGTACATAAAGATGCACATACATATTTCAACATTAGCATGAGTACATCTGTCAGAAGTTATTTGTTTTGGTTCTCTTAAAGACATTAAGGGGAGATACACACCTAGTATGGTCGGAAAAATCTTCTTTTTTTTTTGGATTTTCTTAAAGCTGAGGTCTAAAGAATATCTGGTGAAAATATCAAGTCAATATTTCGAGAAATAAGCCAGTTACAGCCGAGAGAGTAAAACGAGTTTTGCGGCGTCGAATAGGTAGTGGCAAGCAACCTTTTGAATAGAGCGTCCCTAGACATATTTTATGATTCTATTGCGTTTTTTGGCGTGCTCGGCTCCTGGTATAACACAAATATCATACTGTTATTGTTTGCCAGAAATAGACACGTTTTATCAGTAGTTTGCCGTTCATGCAACTGTGCGTTAAGCTCTATATCCACGATCACTCAAGAATGTCACTCCTAGCGTGAGCGCACTCATGAATACGAGTGGATGACATTGCGTGTCAGAGTGCACATTCATGCGCGATGGAATTCAAAAAGTTTTGAATTCCACATTCATGCGTGATAGTGGATGGCTATGACTGTCTTTCTTTCATTGTCATTTTGCATTCGACTGTTAACCTGCGCGGACAGAAAAATGAAAAACAAATGGCCCTAAACGAAGATAAAGAGTTTTGGCGCGAGTTTATTTTGCTATACAAAGAATTGTCAGAATTGTGGCAGATAAAAAATGAAGTGTACAAAGACCGGGATAAAAAAAATAACGCGTACGCGAAATTAGTTGAATTAATGAAAGAAAAGGACAAAAATGCAAATAATGAAATGGTAAAGAAAAAGCTAAACCGCATTCGCGGTTGCTGCCGGAGGGAACTCAAAAAGGTAGTTCAAAGCCAGAAGTCTGGTGCAGTGGTGGACGATATATATGTATATGCCGCCCCTCTGGTATTTTGACGAACTTCATTTTTTGGATGACCAGAAAACAGCTGAGGAGGGAATTACCACTTGCGGCAATACTGAACATACTACGAGCTCAATAAGTATGGATTCCAGGCGGATTGAAAAATTTCCATTTGTTTTTACACATTTATTAATAGGTACATGAGCATTGTTTAGGAGGTGTTTGAAATGAGTTGCAGAAAAAACAAGGAACAAAAAAAAAAATTAAAAAAGAAACGACAAGTCCGACCAGTTTCTACAAACAGCAATTGATCATTTAAAAAATTTAAATGATAACGCTGAAATTTATGGGAGGGCGTGGGCGGCGCAGTTTAGGCAACTTGCTCCAGATCAGCAGATACATGCAGGCGATGGATGAAACATTGTAACAGTGATTGCTGTGGAGGCTCTCGCAATTGCAATCAACATTCTATTGCTCAACGCCTGTTATCCCAACACCTTCGCGACCATTCTCATCATTTTTTTCACTGATTCTCGGTCACCCACCCACAGTGATGTTGCCGCAAGAAGAAACTTTGAAATCTCGCAACCAAGGCAGCAGGTTCAAATAATATCAGATGAAGTCATTGAATCATCATAATCATCTGTAAGCAATCTTTTAATAGATGCTCAATATCAATAAAGAAATAAAGAAAACGAACTGCCTATTTAATCAAATTACATCTTTATTTGAGTCTATTGAACTGCCACGGTACAGAACCCGTGTTATTAAAGTAGTGGCAAAATTTATTTCTCATTTCTTTCGTAGAAGACCTCGAATTATTAGTTTTTTTAGGCTTGAGATTAATCAGTTGGTTGGTTTCAAGTCTCCAATCGCCTTGCGATATAACTCCAGTAACAACATCTTCAACGTCAACTTCTCTTCTTTGAAAAAAGGCTTCGTTTTTTGCTCTAATGAAATTGTTTAAGTGGCAGCAAACTAGCACTATTACTGCAACTTTGTTCGAATCCAAATTAATAGTGTGTAATAGGATTCGAAATATAGCTGCCAAAATTCCGAAAGCGTTTTCGATAACACGTCGAGCTTTTGATACAAGATAGTGGTAAATTAACTGTTCGGAGCTCAAATTAATTCGTAGAGCATTATTTCATAGCTATTATGCATAGCTTCCGATTTGGAAATAGAAAGCTGTCCTTTTTCTAACTTTTTGAAAAATGTATTTGAAAAAAACTCCAGCATCAGTCACTCTGCCGTTCGCCCTAACATCAACCATTATAAATTCATTATTTGCATTTACGAGGGCAAGTAAAACAATACTAAATGTTTTCTTATAGTTAAAATAATATGAACCCGAATTAGCTGGCCTTGTAATTTGGATATGTTTTCCGTCTATGGCACCTACACAATGAGGGAAGTTTCAAGTACGTTCAAAATCAGCTGCTATTCTTTTCCATTCATTTTTATTGGTTGGCAACTGTACGATAAAGACGATAAAGACGATTATATATATGTTTTGTGATGTGTGTTCATCTTTACATACCTTTATATTATTCCTCAATACACAAATAATTGCCTCACAAGTCTCCATGTTAAACCTTCTAAGGCTTTGGGGAGAAATTGCTGTAGTGAGCTTCAACTCTTCCAAATTTTGTCCAGTAACAAGAAATCGTAATGTTGCTGAAAGACGTTGATTGGGCAGAATCTCTCATTACTGTATCTTCCTTTCGTATTAATGGCGCGACCATGTCTAGTAACTCGGTAAAGGTTTGAGAATCCATTCTAAGAAAATTTTTATAATGTACTAGGGCGGTTGATTCAAATTCCTTTGAAAGGTTTTCATGAGTAGACTAAACGTTTTTGTTTTATTTCCTTTTTTTTTTTATTCATTCACAATCTTACTAATAACTTCACTCATTTTCAACACAGTTGGCAAATAACTTGAGAACCTGCTATCTCTGCTGCTAGAACAAAACTGAGGAATGATATTCATGAGTGATAGTGGATGGTCGGGAGTGACATTCATGACTGATCGTGGATGGCCAGCTTTACAGTGAATTTTCGTTTGTAAATAATTATTCTGAAGAAAATTGATATCAGAAATAAAGTTTCTCGAGAAGCTCATTGATCCGGATCTTTCGCAAAGATCGGAGCAAGAAGAAAATGCCGCTCAAATATCGACATACTGTCGAAAACTTTCCGACTAGTTATTAGTAAGCGGCGAAAACGTGGTTTCTTATTGTGCGGAATGTAACTATTGGAATAAAAATAAAAATACCGTGCAATATGAGGAATAGAAATCTAATTATGATGAAAATTGCCGGATCACTCATGACGGATCGGCAGGCAAAATGGAAGTAGGCGCCATGAAAGAATTATTTTCAAAATCCGTCGACAAGCATGGAGTTATGTAATTTATACTACTTCGCTCTTACAAAATTTTCTTACTAACTACTGGTGACCATTCGTCACTCCCTTATATTAATTCTTACATTGCTATCTCAGCTATCTTCGATGCAACGCGTGTGAACTTTTGCGACATTGGACACTTCCTTTGCAACATTGTCGTTGATATTACATAGATTGCCATGCTCGCGGAAAGTGTGGGAAAATACTTTATATTGAAGTTATTTGGAAAAAGAAAAAATTGATGATATATCAGGTTTTATGGGGTACATAACCTCTCCCCCGTTAGATTTTAAATTCTCCTGAATTTTTGGGATTATATTTTGAATGGAAACTTTGACAGCTTTGGAGAAAAAGCAAATTATAATTACGAATATGAATATAATAGCTGAGAAAGCAGTATAACTTACATTTTTATGAAATTCCAGTATCTTTATATTTTTTTTAGATTTTCAAAATATTTTAAGACAATGTCTTCAAAGCTTAATGATCTTGTAAAATTTTATGTTTATAATAAAATCTATCTATAAATTCAAAATGTTTGTTACTAAAATTCTTATTTAATGTTTCGATTGAACAGTTGTTAATTATAATTAAGTAATTTCCAGATAACTTTATTTTTCTGCCATCACAATGATTTATGGTATAGCTGAAGTATTTCTTAAATTTTTACAATTTAAAGTGCTATCATCTAATTTCTTTATTTTTAAAATTTTATTCTCTCTTAACTTACAACTATTTTCTGTAATACAACTATTTATGTGTTCTAGGTCACTTACATATTGAATTTTATTGCTATTTTATTTATACTTTGTTTTATTGAATTCTATTATTATCATAACTAGTGATGGGCATCGTTTTGTTACCTACCCGGTAGGTATTTATCATAGGGTAAATATCGGGTATTTACCGGGTATATACCGAAAATCGAATTTGCCCACCCGAAATGGAGCATTTATTATTTTATAATTTTTTATACGTTAGGGCTAATTGACTATGTGTTTTTTTTTTTGTATTAAAACCTAGTTTAAGAAAAAGTTTGATGATCTGAAAAAAGAGGGATTTGCTGATTGTTAATTTATTATTTCAATTTCTCTTCAAAGAAATCGCTGATCAAGAGTGTTGATGGAAAACAATTTTACAATTGTAGCAAACAATTTCTAAGAAGTTTTATATGTCCCTTTTTATATACTTGTACTTAGACAAAGGCTACTTGGTTGAGTATTTATTTTGTTCTATTTTTATTTTATGACTTTATGTTAACCCCGATAAAAATGAATTGGGAACGGGGCAACATTGCAGGTACATAGCGAATTAAATGAAGTTGTTTATTGATTGGTTATTTGGAAAATTTTTATTATTTGTTTTTTCTCGTTTTTGAAGTGAAACTTCTTTGCGCTCGGTAGAGTAAGTTCGTTTCATGGGAATGGCTATGTAACGAAAACGTGCAACGCTATACCCTCTACCGCCACGCAGTCGAGTTGGTAGTGGAGATCGCTAGAGCTGTTAGCGCTTCAATGCAACATTCCGTTACAGGCATCTCATGCATATAGCCCTATATGTATGAATGTGTTTGTGTGTACGAGGGCGGGTCAATAAGTCCGAATTTCTGAGCTCTTTACTGAAACAGCAACACTGCTCCTGTCAACAGGCATCTGTCAGTTGACTCCTGTCAAAATTTAAACTTGCTGCGTCAGTTAGTTTGTGTTTGACAGCTATTTTTATCAGACTACTCACTAATTTGAGGAGAAAATGGAAAAAAGTGAATTTCGTGTGCTTATTAAGCATTATTTCTTGCGAAAAAAAACCATTACCGAGACCAAGGCTAAGCTTGATAAATACTATGGGGACTCTGCACCACCGATTTCAATGGTAAAAAAGTGGTTTACTGAATTTCGTTGTGGCCGTACAAGCACTGAAGATGCCGAACGTCCTGGACACCCAGTTGAGGTCTCTACACCCGAAACAATCGAAAAAATTCACGAGTAACAACTTCACAGGAAGGTTTGGCGTTGTTTAATCGCAATATGGAGGAGTTTTTGCGCCGTTTTGTAACCGTGGACGAAACATGGATCCATCACAACACACCAGAGAACAAACAACAGTCAAAACAGTGGGTTTCTAAGGGTGAATCGGCGCCAAAGAAGGCCAAGGTGGGTTTGTCAGCCAATAAAGTTATGGCGACTGTTTTTTGGGATGCACGCGGGATAATCCACATTGACTACCTTCAAAAGGGAAGAACAATCAATGGGGAATATTATGCCAACTTATTGGACCGATTCAATGACGATTTGAAAAAAAAAACGACCTCATTTGGCCAAGAAAAAAGTTCTTTTCCACCAGGACAATGCAAGGGTGCACACATGTGCAGTTGCCATGGCAAAAATCCATGAATTGGGCTATGAATTGCTCCCTCATCCACCCTATTCTCCAGATTTGGCTCCGAGCGACTACTTCTTGTTCCCAAACCTGAAGAAATGGCTTGGTGGAAAAAGATTTGACTCCAATGATGAAGTCATCTCGCAAACAAAGGCCTATTTTGAGGACCTCGACAAATCATTTTTTTTGGAAGGGATAAAAAAATTGGAAAAGCGTTGGACAAAGTGTATAGAGGTCAAGGGAGACTACGTTGAAAAATAAAATTATTTTTTTATCAAAAAATCTGTGTTTTAATCCAAAAGTCACGGACTTATTGACCCGCCCTCGTATTACGAGTGGGTATAAATGTATTTGCATACACAAAAATCAATTCAGGTATGCGAACGGTTCATTCTGTTCCGCAAATATGAAAAACTCATGAAGGATAAAAACGAATAACATGATTCCACCCCTGATACATACACTAACTACTTCACCCGATCGTGTTATCGTTTTTTTTGTTTTTAACATTCTCAGCGTTTTTTTCCGTTTTTTGTTCGTTTGCACTAAAAGATATGAAAAGCTTTTTCGTTCGTTTCGTGAATGTAGTTACTGTCGCCAGGAGTGGAGTCAACAAGGAAAAGTTGGGTTTATTTTACATTGAAAACAACGGTTTCATTTGGGTGGATGAGACGAATATGGTTTTTGGTTTTCTCGCAGTACATGATTATAATTTCTCGTTAGTGCTTCTTATTAGTTAGTTAACTAGTTTTTTAACTTGTTATATTTCTTTAAATAACTGTTTCGTTTCATTAACACAAAAACTGAAAACGACCCAGTTAGCCCAGCGGCCACATTGTATACAGCGGTATATTTTTTTTGGGAAAGTTTTTTGTGAAAAATTCAGTTAAAAAAAATTTCAAATTTCATTTTCTACACATAAATAATATTATATGTATAGTGTAAATAAATAATATTGGGTCTACAAGTAAGTTTCCAGCGTTTGTCAGAGATGGCGCCACCAGTGGATCCCGGGCAGAAATGTCAGACCCCATGTGTTTTATTTGTAGGTTTTGTATCTGTCAACAACTTTGCAGCGTTATATTTGAGCAGTTCTATCGGTGTCGTACATTTTATCGAGCAACATCATGGCAAGTTTCCAGCCAAATAAACGTCATTTGCGGAAAGCGCTGCTTTTATTCTTTAATACTCGTATGAAGAAAAGTGCGGCTGAGGCCTATCGTTTGCTTTCGGAAACTTATGGGGCGGAATGTATTGGTGAACCGACGTGCCGAGAGTGGTTCAAACGGTTCAAAAGTGGTGATCTTGGAGTTGAAGACAAAGATCGCCCCGGAAAGCCGAAATGTTTTGAAGACGAGGAATTGGATGCTTTACTGGATGAGGATCCGTGTCAGATTCAAGAAGAACTTGCTGCATCATTGGGCGTCACGCAACTAGCCTTTTCCCTGCTCCTAAAAGCACTGGGATTCATTCGAAAGGTTGCAAACTGGGTGCCGTACGAATTGAAGCCAAGAGACGTCGAACGGCGATTTTGCATGTCCGAAATGTTACGGCAGCGGTATAAAAATAAATCATTTTTGCATCGTATTGTCACTGGTGATGAGAAATGGATTTATTATGATAATCGTAAACGCAGAAAATCGTATACAAAGCTCGGCGAGCCCGCCCAATCGACGCCGAAACGAAATATTCATGTGAATAAGGTCATGCTCTGCATATGGTGGGATCAAAAGGGTGTCGTATACTACGAACTGCTTCCGAGTGGTGAAACCATCAAAGGACCATTATATCGAACCCAACTAATTCGTTTAAAGCGGGCATTAAAAGAAAAACGGCCAGAATATGAGACCAGGCATGAGTCCGTCATTTTTCATCACGACAACGCTCGGCCACATATTGCGGTTTCGGTGAAAAACTATTTGGAAAATAGTGGATGGGAGATTCTGCCTCACCCGCCTTACAGTCCACACTTGGCACCATCTGACTACCACTCGTTTCGTTCGATGCAGAACGCTCTTACGGGAATACGCTTCAGCTCAGTAGAGGAAATCAAAAATTGGCTCGATACGTTCTTGGGCTCGAAAGACGAGTAATTTTTTTGGTCCGGAATTCATAAATTGCCAGAAAGATGGGGGAAAGTTGTAGCTTCCGATGGACGATACTTTGAATAAAGTATTGTAACTATGATTTCATAATAAAACTTCAAATTTTGGAAAAAAAAACGCTGGAAACTTACTTGTAAACCCAATATAAAATTTTACATAATTTTATGCGATAAAATCGAGTGGTAAAATAATATAACCTAAAAACATAACATCAGAGATAATCCAATCCAGTTTATAGTGTGTGCGCGCAGTGTGTGTGGAATTCAATTTGATATATTTGTGATCATCATGGCGAAAACATCAACAGAGAGAACGAGAATACACCGTCAGCGAAAATCTCAGCAAGCCCAAGCTAGACCGCCGCCAAAAACCGGTGCACAACGAGTGCATGAGTACAGAGCGCGTCAAAAGGCATTGAAAGCAGCAGCAGTTATTGTTAGTCATTCTACGTCACAAATATTGGGAGACATAGCTCAGGTAGCAGGCCCTTCCACTGAATAGCAGTTCGACGTAGACCAAACAATCACTTCAATACCATGTGAACCATATACTAACTTTAATGCACACAAAAGTGCTTATAAACAGTTTGAAAAACAATTTATAAATAATCCGATGGGTTCAGCATGTTCAATTTGTGACAGATTATGTTTTAAAAATGACATTACATCTACGATATTTCTCACGAACAAGAAGAAATCATTCGCAATGCTTTTCCTTGTAAATCTTGCAAGCAATCATTAAATATAGGTAATGTGCCTACATTATAAAAATTCAATGGATTTAAATATCCAGAAAAACGAGCGCATTTGCCCAAACTGGATTTAATTTCAGAACGTGTCATTTCACCTCGTATACCATACATGCAAATACGACGTTTGCGGCACGTTCATGGTCAATTTGGCATTTTTGGACAAATAATAAACGTTCCTGTGTCGGTGAATAATATGGTCAGTTCTTTGCCAAGAAACATAGATGATGATTATTGTGTTAATGTACACATCAAAAGAAAGAAGATACATACATAAGTCGAGCTATCTAATGGGACTTGTAAACAAGCGAAACATTAAGATATGGTTAGAATATTTAATTACAATACCACTCTATAATTTGTATGATATAAAAATAGACGATTCCTTTTTTAATTCTGATTCGACTGCTCCAATTCCTCAAAACGACATCAGTGAAGAAATACCAATCGAAGAGAGTTTGACTGCCCAACAGCATACTCTACTATGGAACGACGATAAATATTTGCGAATAGCATCAGGAGAAAAAAATATTCCGAAAAGCTTGCTGTTTGAAGAACATGCTGAAGAATTATCTTTCCCCAGTATTTATCTTGGTCAATTTAGAAGCTTCAAAGAAGGATTAAATGTTACATCATATATGATGGCTTCTAGCGAACTCCGACGATCTGATTGGCGCGGAGTAACTCCTTATCACCTGCTGTACATGTCCATGAAGATAATGAGATTACGAGTTCGAGACAGCCTTACTATTGCCTTTGAAGATATTGGTAAAAATACAAATATAACGAGACAACAAAAATGTTAGGATCCGAAGAGTATATTAACAGCTGTTTGGAGAGTAATTTGGGCTTTTTACGAACAATACCCAACTCTGCCTGGTAAAAGGAAAACGGATTTGTTCTCCATGATAAGGCAACTTGGTAAACCAACTATCTTCCTAACATTAAGCGCTAACGAAATAGGTTTGACTTCTCTTTTACAGACCTTGCATCGATTAAAAAGTGATGGAGCTGAACTGAGGAAAGAAGAAATTGATTCATTATATTATCTTGCGGTCACTTGCGCAATTTATTTCCACAAATTAGTTAATATGTATATTAATAACTATTCTTCAGTCCAAAAAAAATCAGCCGATTTGGAAATTACAGAGTTCTTGAATATTTTAAACATATAGAGTTCCAACATCGCGGAAGTTCTCACGCACACATTTTACTATAGCTCGACAACGCTCCAAAGAATCCACTCTGAGCTAACAAACAAGATGCTATTAATTTGATCGATTAGATGATTTCAGTTCAAGCAAAAGAAGCATCAGGAAATATTAAACTCCAGAGTCATAAGCATACCTTTACCTGTTACAAAAAAATCTTGCCAAAATTAAACAATTGAAGTGTCGTTTTGAAGCTCCGTTCTTACCTTCTCGTGCTACAATGATACTCACACCGATGCCAAAGACAGAACCTGGATTCGTGAAATATGCAGAGCGGTATAAAAATATGAGGCTTGATTTGGAAGAGAACGATTACCTGGATATAGATGCATTCTTTGAAAAAAATCAAATAATTTCAGATCAACATTACATTGATGTCCTTCGTGCTGGAATTACTCGTCCTAAAGTCTTTCTCAAGCGAACACCTTCTGAGAAATGGCGTAATCCATTTAATTCGCTAATTTTTAATGCTTTGATGTCCAATACTGACATCCAGTTCATTACAGAAGAATATTCCTGCGCAGCTTATGTCGTAGAGTATATCAATGAAACCAATAGAGAAGTAAAGCAATTTGACATAGTTGAAGTTACCAGGAAGATGAGTGTTGACATGTTAAATGCTGTCGAAATTTCAAGCCAAGAAGCTGTTTGGTATTTATTGCGTGAACCGATGTCTAAAAGTTCAACAGTCAAAGTATATATTCCGACTGTATGGCCTGTCGAACGTCAGCGGATTCGAAAAACATTGAAAGAACTCAATCAAATCAATCTATATTGTCCCCTTCAGAGTATTTAATCCCCATCGACTGCAACACACTTATGTCAGCGCTTGATCCAATCCTCGAAACATTTTTTATATTCGGTTTTCGGTATGTCCCTAGTGCTTCCTGCGATTTTTCCATTACATCCTCTCGGCTGCTGAAACGCGTTCCACGTAGTAGTTTTTTAACTCGATTGAACAGAATGAAGTCACAGGGAGCCAATTCTGGTCTCTTTCGGCGGATTGCTTCACGCAAACGTCTCATAGCACCCAAATAATACTCTTTGTTTATTGTCTGGCCTTCTGAAAAAAATTGATGATGCTCTACACCGTTGTAATCCATGAAAACCGTGATTTCTTTGGTCTCGGCTCAGTTGGTGAACGCCATTCACTTGCCTGATGTCTGGAATGCATGTCGTACTCATAAACGCACGTCTCGTCTCCAGTAATGATCTTTTTGATGAATGTGGGATCGGATTCAGTCTCGCAAATCATCTCTTTAGCGACTTCAACACGGTCTCTTTTTTGCATGAAATTGAGGTCTTTTGGCACCAACTTTGCTGCTACACGATGGAAACCCAAATCATTAACCAAAATGTCTTAGTCGGATCCATAGGCAATGTTCAAGTCATCCGCTATTTCTCTGATGGTTAATTTGCGGTTATTGAACAACATTTCTTCAATTTCATCAATGTTTTCGTCGGTTTTCGATGTCGATGGTCTGCCACTGCGTTCATCATCTTCGATTGACTCACGACCACTTTTGAACCACTCGTGCCACTGGTAAACGATCGTTTTCTTTAGAGAATTGTTGCCGAAACACTTTTCCAATATTTTCAAGGTTGGCGCACCATTAAATCCGTTTTTTTACGAAAAATTTAAATCCATTTCTAAAATTGTAAAAAATCGCCAACACACACAGAGATAGATGTACTCTTGGCTACGTAGCTTTTTCAAATGTCATGCTATGACGCTAAAATTTAGGGGCAATGTCAACAACCTATGTACCAACTTAACAAAATAAACAGAACTCAAATCGAAATAATGGGAGTGCCACACGGTGGTGTGGTCGGGAACTTTTTGATCAAGGTGGTATGGAAAGAAAATTGGTTTGACAAATATGAAAAGAGACCAGAGGATTTGGAAAACGTTACTTTGGCCCAATTCGTCGCACATTATACCTTGAATTCGCAAAATGTTTATGCGCGTATACGCAATTCGCGGATCATACGTTATCGAAACTATGACATGACTGAGAATTTTAATGATTACAAACGCGAAATGGTGACATTACATTTGCCATATGATGAAAATTAGGAAGTGATTTTACAAGGTAGTAAGGAATTCGAGTCGAATTTAGATATCCGTAAAACAATTGAAATTTGTAAAGAACTGCGCTGCGAAGATGAGATTGATGACAACGAGGAAGAAGCGAAAACTGTGGCAAATAGAGTAGAAGAAGCTGATCCCTTTCAACAACTGTATCGAAATGAAAACTCTGCTATGAACGACGACCTGAGCCTGGTAACACTGAATAAGCTTGGTGCGATAGCACCAAACGTGAAAATTTAATGCCAAATGATCAATTTTACCAATTAATGCGCCAAGCAAACCATCAACAGCGTAACTTACTGATACATGTGATATAACATATCGGCTCAAAAGACCGTGCCGTTTCTAAGAGAGGGCACCACTTGAATTAAATCCATACCATTTTCAGTTAGTACCAACCTTCAAAAGATACGTGTATAAATATGACAGCCGTCGGACGATTAGTTCTCGAGATATACCGTTGTGAGTGAAGCAATTTTTGTTATTGTGAAAAAAATGGATTCAAAGCAATTTCGTGTGTTGATTTATCATTGCTTTTTGATGGGAAAAAATGCAGCTGATGCAAAGAAATGGTTTGATAAGTGTTACCCGGACTCTGCACCAGACGAACGAACCATTCGCAAGTGGATTGAAAAATTTAAAAGTTGTCATACAAGCATCGAAGAAGATGCACGCAGTGGACGTCCAAAAGAGACTGTTTCAGATGAAAACATCAAAAAAGTCCACAAAATGATTACGAATGACCGTAAAGTGAAGTTGATCGAGCGTGTTAGATATATCATACACGAATATTTGGACATGCGAAGGCTGTGTTCAAAGTGGGTGCCGCGTTTGCTCACAGTCGACCAAAAACAACAACGTGTTGATGATTCAGAGGAGTGTTTAAAGCTGTTCAACCGCAATAAAGCCGAATTTTTGCGTCGGTATGTGACAATGGGTGAAACTTGGCTCCATCACTTCGCACCAGAGTTAAGTCGGCAGTCAGCTGAGTGGCGAGCAGGCGACGAACCTCGTCCTCGGTTGGCAAGGTTATGGCATCCGTATTTTGGGATGCACATAGAATAATTTTCATCGACTATCTCCAAAAGGGGCAGACTATCAACAGCGACTATTACATTGCGTTTTTGGAGCGTTTGAAGGACGAAATCGCAGAAAAACGGCCGCATTTGAAGAAAAAGAAAGTGCTGTTTCATCAAGACAATGCACCGTGTCAGAAGTCGATGAAAACGATGGCAAAATTGAATGAATTCGGCTACGAATTGCTTCCCCACCCACCGTATTCTCCAGATTTGGCCCCCAGCGACTATTTCCTGTTCGCAGACCTCAAAACAATGCTCGTCGGAAAGAGATTTAAGACCGAATCGCCGAAACAGAGGCCTATTTTGAGGCTAAACCGAAATCGTACTACAAAACTGGTATCGAAAGATTGAAAAATCGTTTCAATCAGTGTATCGCCCTCGAAGGCAACTATATTGATAAATAAAGTTGAATTTTGCAAAAATTTTGTGTTTTACTATAAAACGGCGCGGACTTTTCAGCCGATGTGTTATAATCTCTTATCACAAGACCGACAACCTTTTCAAATTTTCTTCACTGGTCCAGCTGGATGTGGTAAGACTTTTGTGATTCGATTACTCATGGACATTTAAAATCGATTCACAAATACAGATGTTCATTGTAACGCATACATAACATGTGCATCCACTGGAAAAACAGCAGTAGCCATTGATGGTACTACAGTTCATACAGCGTTAAAAATTACATTATCAAAACTGCTTCCCCTTTCTGGAGAGGTAGCTCAGCAATATCGTGCACTCTTCAAGTATGTTAAAGTTTTCATTATCGATGAAATCAACAAGATAGGAGCAAAATTATTGGCTCAAATTGATGGCAGACTCAAACAAATAACTGGGCAATATGACATTAACTTTGGCGGAATAGATACTTATAATACTTTTTGGTGATTTTCGGCAACTACCTCCAGTTCAAGAAACGTCCATTTACAGGCAAGTAAAAACACGAATCGTAGGACCTACTCTTTGGCGTGGACTCAAATTTTATGAATTAAATGAAATCATGCGACAAACTGACATTGTATTTTCTTCCATGTTGACAAAAATTGGCAATGGCGATGAGATGGACGAGAATGAATTATTATTATGGAATCTCGATTTTTGTGGAAAGAAGAAATTGATCAGATCTGCCCAAACGGTATACGACTTTTTCATACAAATCAATCAGTGAATCATTATAACCAAGCAATTCTAAACTCGGACCCTGACAAAATTGTATCAATAGCGATGGACATCTACTCGTATATTGGCTGTCACAATGCTGAACAAAGTGCATGTGTTCGTAAAAGATATCATAAAATATAGGTGATTCAGGTGGTTTACCGTACGAAATTATTTTTGTGTTAAATAAATCATACATGTTGACCACTAATATAGACGTCACTGATGGTTTAGCGAACGGCGCTGTGGGTAAATTAGTCCACATTGAGCGTGACGAGAAGAATGAAGTGACTGGAGTGTGGTTAGAATTCACAGAATCTGGGAAAATAGGAGCAAAAATACGAATGAAAGTTGCAGCTGACATTGAAGCCAATAACATTGGTCGCTCTGCTGTACCCATCGCACGACGGACTTCAAGCACCGCTTTAAATAACGACAAAACCATGACAGAAAAAAAAATCATTTCCCTATCATCTCAGCTTGTGCAATCACCATTCATAAATCGCAAGGAGGAACGTTTGATGAAATGAAATCGTTTATCAATATGATCTCTACATAATAAACGAAAAGAAGAACCTCAAATTCTATCACAGAAGGAAAAAGGCACAATCAATGATTCATTTACAAGAAGAATTTCGCAGGCTCACATTAAATCCATTTTTAACGATTGGCTCCATCTCACAGGACTTCATCACTAAAAGAAATGGAATTTCATTTTTCTCGTTTAATTGTCAAAGTTTGAAAGCATATGCACAAGATTTAACGGATACCGTACTGCAAATATCGAACTATCTGCTTTTATCGGAAACATGGCTAAACAATGACGAAAGTGTAAATGTACCAAATTTTAATTGTGTCGTTAAATTCAAACGTACTTCGGTGAGAGCCAGTGGTGTTGCAATTTACGAAAATCTCAACAATACTTTAGTATGTGTCCCAAATATGGATGTTTATTCACGTCAAGTTAATACTGCTAGATGGAGTGAAAAGTGACCTCCTTGGGAATTACAAAAGTTTTTTTTTTTTTAAATGCTTTTTTTATATCATTTCCCTTTTAGTTTGATACACTTATTCCAGCGATTTTCCAACTTCTTGATCACGTCCGAAAAGTAATTTTCCGGAAGGTCTGCAAAATACTCTTCCGTGGCGTCGATTATTTCCTCGCGTGAGCTGAATTTTTTATTGATGAGCCATCTTTTAAGGTTTGGGAAGAGATAATAGTCCGAGGGATCCAAATCTAGTTACCAATCGACGCCAAAAGTCCACCCGATTCTGCATCAGCAAGCCCAAACACTCTTTCGAAGTGCTCACGCCTTCGTGTTTTTGGTCAAGAGTGAGCATGCGTGGCACCCACCGGCGGGATAACTTTTTCATATGCAGAATATTGCCCAAAATATGGCGTGTGCGCTCATTACTAATCTTTGTCGTATCTGCCAGCTGGCGTACCTTCACTTTCCGGTCAGCCAACACCATTTCATGTATTTTTTTGACATTGTCCTCTGTAACCGCATCGGAAGGGCTGCCGCTGCGGACTTGATCGGTAGTGGAGTTGCGGCCACCACGAAACTCTCGAAACCAATATTTAACAGTGTAATCTGACGGAGCATTAGCCCCATAATATTTATCCAACTTTTCTTTTGTTTCCTTCGCCGTTTTGCCTCTCACAAAAATAATGTTTTACAAGAGAACGAAAACCGTTTTTGTAAATTCTCAACATGATGCCAAACACGTCAACCACAATCAGCTATCAAAACAAAACTAAAGACAGCATCGCACTGAAATTTGGCATGTCTGCCTAAATATGAACGGTCAAGGAGGTCATTCAGGCGGTCAAGGATGTCACATTTCACTCCATCTAGTATTTCTGTAAATTCTGATTTGGCAGTGGGAGAAATATTTTCTTCACAGTTAACTCTAGATAATGGCCAAAAAATTGTAATGATAGCTACTATATATATATCTCTCCCAATCAAACATTGAAAAATATAATGGAGTTTATTTTCCAATCTCTTCTATTTTATAGTAATGAAGTTCCCGATAGCGAGTATATATTGTAAATAAAGATATTTCTCAACTACGCATTATTTTAAGTTTAGATTTTAATATCAATTTCGCATTAGAGGAGGCACAACCATTGATAGATTTTTAAGTCGCGAATTTAATCTAAAAATGAATAATGATCGTAATACATCCACTACGAAATCTGGTAGTACAATTGATGCAATATTTGTTAGATATTTAGATAAATTAAGATCGAAAATTTATATTCCATATTTTACAATAGTTATCATAAGCCTATTGTTTCACGCTTGGAGAATGATTCAGACGGTAATGATAATGTACAAAGATAATTAATTGAAAAAAAAATTGATAAAATTCCAATTCATAGTGTATAAATAATATCATTTAACAAATTTCCTAACCCTTTCCTGAATGATAAAAAAATAAAATATTACAATTGATAGTGTGCAAGTAATATCCTGAAATAAATTTTCTAACCTCTTGCCTAGTATGTCTGTGAGTTCGGCGAAGTTTCCAAAGACAAACTTGAAAAATTCGCAGAAAAATCCCCAGAAAATTGTTAATGATAAATGAACTATGCCATACTATGCCATATAGAAAAAGATCCTACGAACTTATTTAGACATAATATTTTTAAGGATCTAGTTAAAATTTGAAGTGAATTGGTTCAAAATTGCCCAAGTTAAGGATGCGGACAACTTGAAATATGCAGTTTTGAGATAAACGCATTTAAAATTTTATATTGCAGAAGGTCAAGAAAAATTTTGCAATACAAACTTCTAATCCGAGATCCCTGCACCATAAAATTGACTATCTATGTAGATTAGTGTCGTGTTGTTCTATTTCTTTTCTATTGGATTTTAATGCGATCCTCCACTCTTTTGTAGCTTCAGACGCGCTCTTTGTCAATCTCCAAGCACATTTCGTAGCTGTTCGGGCCGATTTCTAAATCCATCGCTTTCATTATGTACAAAATTGAAGCAAAGCCGTGATTGTACACAAAAACTGCAATATCCACAGCAATATCCAACACAGTTTTACAACCAGAGTTTTACGGCCAATGCCCACACAGTCGAATGAAAATTTTCATTACAGTTTTGAACGACCGCCGCAGTCTATAATTTGTACACTGTAATTCCCAATAAGAGTCACTAAGCCAAACAAAGACGTAAACCCACGTTTTCTCCACAAAACATCGCCTAATACCATAATTTCATTTTCACCTTTAAAAGCATCTACCGTATACCTAGTCTAGTCCCCTTAAATACTTTCGCTCGTTTCGGTCATAAGAGGCTGGCTGCCTACCTGTCAGCCTTGTACTCTTCTTTAAAAAACAAGTACTTCGAGATATTTCCCGGCCATAATCTTTTGGGATATCATTTTTGAGGTCTACAGGGACCACTGAAAGCAATAAAAAAAATCGGTTTTTTTGAAAATCCTAGAGCGGCCTAACCCCTTAATAAGGGACTTAAAACATCAAATCACGGGTTCAAAACTTCCCTCTAATGGAGAAGTACTGGCGGTTATGTTCTATCATATTCCTGAAGTGAATTGAAGGTTCAGTGATAGCGCAAATCTTACTATTCGTGAGTGCATTATTTATTTGGAAGAGGCAGATGTACCGACTAAATCTTTACCTAACTGTGTTAAGAGTTAAGAAGTTAGTTACCTCTCATGAAGTCTGGAAAGATTTGCAAAAAAAATGCAAACAAAACACACGACTTGTTTGAGCAGGGTCGATGAGAGCTTATTACAAACTTAGACAATGTGTTTGACACTGCACATGCCGATGCGCGTCAATTAATAAAGATAAATGAAAATAGGATTTTCTTGCAGCGCCAGAGAGGCTCAGTTCGACCTTTGTCACTTAGCTGGAGTGGACAAGAAAGTGATCAAAAATGAGGAAAAGATGCGCCTTAGAAACATTGAGCAACAAAAGCGGCGTGCTAAATATTTTTCATCCTTAACCCCTTCGACATCATCTTATGAATCAGTACAAGAAAATTTGCCCTTCCCGACTGAGAGCACACAGTCCGATGATAATAAAACTTCTACGACCCCAAAATTAGTGGCAGCATTAGATAGGTTTTTTTTTTTCAGTTTATATGCATTTTTATTATATTACTTAATTTACTCTTACTTGCTAGACAAAAAATGCTTAAAAATTAGCTTAATTAACTTAAAATTATCTTATTCTAGCTTACTGACCCCATGCGGGCGCTCTAAGTTAAACCTAACACTTAAATTATGTCTTTCGACGTACCTTACTACTATACTATACTATTTCTATTCCTTATAATTAAAACTAAGAAAGCATTTTTCCCCAAAAAAAAAAAAAACTTAGTAACATGACTTTTTTTATATTTTATTATAAAACTTAAAACTAAAATCCTAAAAACTACCTAAAAAATAAGTCTTAATCTACTTAAACTACTTACATCTAGTACATACATAAATATATATATACATAATATATATATACTTAATATATAAATATATGTATATATATATAGATGTATGTTCTTTTTTTTTTAATTTTTTATTTTTATTAATTTTTTTTTTTGGTTTTTATATATTTTTTTTTCTTAAATCTAACTTACTCCTACTTAAAACTACTTAAAACTATGTAAGCCGGCCGTGGCTAATAAAAACTTAGGCGACCCACTTTGCTTCACATGAGGCTACCAATTATTTGAGGAATTCGACGACGAACCCTCCCTTCCTTCAACTAGCCACCAAAATTGTTGGTGCTGCCGAGCAACATCCCTTATGTCGCGACTCCCAACCGCCCTACTGAACCGGAGACGCTCCGCACTGCCGTGTGCGACGTCTCTGTCGTAGTTGAGTCGCCTGTCCGCAGCTGTTCGAGCAACGTGGAAGATTAGCGGCACAGCCAATCTGTCCTGGATCAGACCTTTGCTATCTAGATAGAGGAACGCTTCTGGAGGAACATAGCCGTCAAAGCGAACTCTCTCATGATACATATAATTAGGGTAGTAAGCCCCAGAGATCAGGTTGTTCGACGATGTCATTGCTCTTGCAATGTGCCTTCGAGTCAACTTAATAACAAAATTGTCCACTCTTATTAGGTTCGCCCTATTGTACAAGACCTCATTGCGATAGAATTTTATGTACTCAGACTCTGGTGTTCTGTATAAGCGAAGACAAGCCCTAAGGCAAGCCCTCTCAAACACCCGAATCTTTTCCAATAAACTTGCTCTCACGTTGAACCACACGGGACATCCAAATACTAGCATAGGCCGGATAAGGGCCATGTAGCAGATCACCTTCACCCTCGCATCGAGTTGGCTGTTGTAAAACAGTCTCCTTGTAAGGGCAAAAGCACCTCTGGCTCTGGCCAGAGCAACATCTATATGTTTGTTAAAATATAGATATTGATCTAGCCAGATCCCAAGGTATCTGACTACATTTCGACAAGCAAGTGGCTGTCCATGTTGTCCGACGATAGAGAACTTTCGCCAATTCTTTCTGGTATCCCTAGAGGCCCCAGACAAAGGCGTCCTAAACAGAATGGTTTCCGACTTCTGAAAGTTGATTTTCAGCTTCCAGTCGACGCAATATCGCTTAATTTTTTCGAAGTCACGTTGCAAAAGTGTATTAATGACCTCAATCTTTGGACCTGATCTGTACGCGATTAAGTCGTCTGCGTACGCTATGGCATGGTGAAGTGAACCTATCAGATCACTTGTGTAAATGTTGAATAAGATCGGCGAATTTACCGCACCTTGTTGCAGACCTTTTTCAATGTTAAATGTCCTAGTGGAAGTCACAACGCCATTCTTCACGATGTACTGTCTGCTGGAGAGCATATTAAAAAGAATATACGGCAGTGGTTTACTAATGCCCAACCTGTTCAACTAACCATACGGTGTCGAAGGCCTTTTCCAAGTCAATCAGGCAGGCACCAGTGCACCGTTTCTTGCCTTTGTTCCATTGGATATCAGAAACCAGTTTAGACGCAGCATGAATGATATCATGCCCAGCCTTGAAACCGAATTGATTATCCGGAACTATATGTTTGTTCTCAACCCACTTAGTCAGGACTCTATTGATCACCTTCTCGAAAACCTTACTGATGTTTGGAAGAAGACTGATCGAGCGGAGATTTGCCGGATTGGAAGTATCTTTATTCCTTTTGGGAATGGGATGTACCACCGCAGTTTTCCAATGCGCTGGATAATGTGCATTATTCATTGCATTATTAAACAGGGTGGTATAAATGTTCACCGCTTCTAGTGGGAGATGTCGAAGCACAATGTTCGGTATTTCATCGGTTCCCACTGATTTCTTACTTCTAAGTGATTCGAAGATCGTTTGGAGCTCTTCCTTCGAAATGAACGGTGGTAATACCCTTTCGTTGGTGATGACATTATTTGCCATATTCTCGTCACTGAACTGGGTGAAACCCGAGCTCTCGAATCGCCAATTCGCAATTTCATTTCGAAGGCAGGAATTGTGCAAAAGGACTCGACTTTCCAGGTCGTGGTTCGGGCCAATGATGTCATTCGCCTTGTACACTTCCTGGAAAGTCGCTCCTATAGCATCTACCTTCTCCTGCGGATCCTCGACCACAAAGAAGTTGTCATCATCAACGGCCTCATTTGGATCAATGCCTGCTGCTACAAGTATTTGTTCGTTGTTCGTCGTTCGGGCGATTCTAAGACATGGAAGGTCGTTTTGATTATTTCTCCGAAATATCTTATTTATTTGCTGGAACATATTCGGGTTGCTGGTGTTTACAGCCCGAATTTTGTTGTTCCAATACAAACTTACAGAATTCCTGTAATTTTCCTTTATTAATGTTTGGAGGTTTTTAATCGACGACTTCAATGTCATGATCTCCGGGTTATGTCTGTCAGTAAACTGTCTGTATAAGGTTTTTAGCCTTGACAGCAGTCTACTTTTATGTCGGTGCAGTGCGTCAATAGTTGCGTTGCGGAATAAGTCTTCGTCATTAGTGTGTTGATACCGAGGTATCGTTTTGTCCATTGTTCGTTTGATTGTCTCGCCCATTAGTCTTAGATATCTGTCAATCTCCTCGTTTGACAGATTTCTGTTGGACGGCGGGTAGAGCGAATTCGAGGAGTGTGCTCTAGTCAGTGTTCTGGTGAAGTGTGTCCAACGCACCCTACTATAATTGTAGAAATGCCTTTGGACAAACTCATCCAATTCCGCAGTTTCGTTGGGAACAGTTATTTCGGTGCTGAGACCGCAATGGTCACTGTCATACACGAAAGTTCGTAGACAGTTTGTAGTTTGTTGGTTAGTGCACGTCTGTTGTATTCGTGAGTCAAACAGCAGGAGATCCAAATAGGACCCGTGTCTGGTAAACGACGGACTATCCGTCGCTTTGAGGCCGAGTCGA
The DNA here is from genome assembly GCA_963966105.1 of Volucella zonaria. Classification (NCBI taxonomy): domain Eukaryota; kingdom Metazoa; phylum Arthropoda; class Insecta; order Diptera; family Syrphidae; genus Volucella; species Volucella zonaria. The sequence continues at coordinate 57,981,453 of OZ014532.1, read as the reverse complement.
TACATCACACTGTGCTGACCCCACCAATTGAATAGTAGGTTCCCTCTAGTATTTGGTATATTATTTCCCCAATCACTATGTTTGGCGTTGAAATCTCCGCCGATAATAAAATAGTTGTCTTCCAATTCCAGCCTCAGAAATCGAAAAAGTGTCTCGAGCTCTGAGATGAATAAGGTGGATTGAGTAGCCTTAGGTGCATAGACAGACACCATGTACAACCGCTTTCCACTACGGAGAGGGATGTACATGACGCATGCTTCCAGCACCCGAAATCGACGTACCACACGACTGTATATTCTTTTGAAACGCAGTCCCTTTCTTACAAAGATTGCAACACCTCCTCCTTGAATGGAATTGGGTCGGTTTCTTCGTAATATTTCATATCTTCTGTGCCTCATTTTGTGTTTTTTGGTAAGCTTAGTTTCGCTAACCAAAAGCACATCAGGGGCTTGGTCTTTAAACAACTTAAACAGTGCGGCTCTTCGTTCGAACCTAATCAGTGAATTAACATTCACTGCAAGGACCTTCAGGGTTTGCTCCGCCATGTACGTACCCATTACGACTGGAGGTGCGTTAGGCCCGGCAGCAGTGCGTATATTTGATCTACCCGCGTAGCCTGTTCCTGTATTTGACGCTGAAGCTGAGCCATCTGCCCCTGAATTGAGAGCAAGATAGCCAGCATATCAGGTACAGGTTCAGGTGCTCTAGGCGCTGAGGCCTGAGAAACTACCTTTACTTGTTGTACCGTAGTTCCCCTACCTGCCGCCATTTGGGCGTAGGTAACTTGGGGAGTAACGGCTGGTGTTTGTGCCTGCACGAGTGGACGTTTAACTTCCACTTTCTGCTGCCGAGCCAGATTTACTCTTTTGATGTATTGGAATTTGGGACAACCCCGATAATTTGCGGTGTGTCCCGTGTTCCTACATAAAGCACAAGAGAGTTGGCTTTTTTCCGACGCTCCGTCCTTACCTAGAGCGCATTCCTCTGACTTGTGGTTCTTTCCACACTTCACGCATCGAGGCTGCATTTCGCAGTTCGACGCGGCGTGCCCGAACCTTTGGCAGCGAACACATTGTAAAATGTTTTCGCTCCTCCACATTGTAAAATGTTTTCGCTCCTCTTTAATTTTTCCCAGTGTACAACCTGGTAGTCTAGGACTTTTATACACCTTAGACCGTCCAGTTTACTGTTTTGACTTAGCTGGACCAGGAAGAACGGTAGTTTCCGCTTCTCCCTTTTGGCTCTAGCCGTGACAAATGGCTTGACCCCCACGAATTTGAGCCCTTCGCACTCCTTCTCTTTCAGCGCAGCATTAGATAGGTGTCAGTTAAGTATGAGTAAATCTGTGTTTATTGTTGAAGCAACTATTGAAGCACTTGGACATAACACTGTCGATTTTCCAAAGAGTTCGTACGGAAAAACGAAAAGAGCATGCAGAAGCTATAAAAGTCGATTTCCAAAACGAGGTAGCGGATACTGTAATTGTCCACTCTTGTCGGCTTTAGCTGCACGCAAGTCTAAAGAAGTACGTCAACCAATAGTTGTTTCGTATGCTAGGTAGGTAGGTAGGTAAAAGTGGCTTTTGGAAATACCAACCCACTTAGGTCTATTGACCCATTGTGATCCCACGTAGATTTATGATCCTCTTACTAATGGAATCAGTTTGAGCTTACGATGCAGCGTAGAAAATCGTTTACATCTATATTTTTTAGATCGCTTAAGTCATGTAGAAGAAAGCTCCTAAGTGAAGTTTTCTTCTCCGGGAGAAAACTGGGCATGTACAGAGAAGGTGAAGGATTGTCTCCTCTTCCTCCTCGCCCATGCAGTTTCTACTGAAATTGTTTGTAAAGGCGCCAAGCCTTCTTCCATGCTTACCTAGAAGGCAGTGTCCAGTGATGACACCTATGATGCTTTGGCCAGATCTGTTTAGTCGCTATGCATGTTAATACAATTCCCTGGAATGTCTCTTTGGCCCGGCGCCCAGCACAGGTGTAGGTTGAATTGCTCTGCTGTTGAGATGATCGGCGTTCAAGGGCGATTCTCAAATTTAGTGAGACTGACTCCAGGAACTTGATAGCTGCCTGACTATTCAAAAAGATGTGAATATCCTTTGCAGATATCCAGTTTTTCTTCAACCAGGATAGAGCTTCTTTAGTCGCCAACAGTGATTTGGAAGACAGTAAGAGAGGATTAGATTGAGCTTATCTGAGAAAACACCGCCACCAACCCCGCTATCAGTTTTAGATCCATCTGTGTAAGAGTGGATTGACTTCCTGCCAGAGGATCTAGAGGAGAAGCCTCCTGGAAAGTCGTTAGCAAACCAAAGTTCGGGTATAGTGTAATCAATGTTCTCTGTGAGAATTCTTACTATACGAGTATTAAGAATATTAGCGTGGTCAAATAAATTATTGGCCCACTTTGTAGTCACTTTAAGACGACTGCAGTCGCAGCTATTGTACTTGCCTGCTGAAGATATCAACTAGTGTTGAGGGAGTAGAGCGTAGGGCTCCGCTAATGCATAGACATGCTATTTTTTGGACTAGTTTGCTGCGGTTAAGTATATTTTCTAAGGCCTTCTTCCAGATAACAACCTCGTAGGTGAGTATGGGTTTACTGAACGAGATTTATAGCCAGTGGGTTATGCGAGGTTGAAGCCCCATTTAAACTTTCTTGACTCGATCTTGAATACTAGGTTTCCATTTTGCTATGTCGGAAAAGACTAAACTCGTACCGTTTATTGAGGGAGGGCCTATAATTTGCATTTTGTATTTCTTGGAAAAGATGACAAGATCAGTTTAACAGGGGCATACTCCCAATCCACAGCGGTGTGCTCAACGGATTAATCTGTTAAAATGTAGTTGAAGGAGTTCCTTAATGGTATTAAGACGCTTACCTCAGACGGCTATAGCAACGTCATCCGCATACGCAATCACCCTGCTACCAACTGCTTGCAGGTATATCAGCAGTCCATTGACCACTAATTTCCAGAGAAGGGGAGAAAAGACACCGCCTTGCGGTGCGCCTCTGCTGACACATCTTTTTGCAGAAACCCACCCAGTTTGGACTTGATTATCCTGCTGTTTAGCATAAGACAAGTGAGTCGTCTACCTGCAGAGTTGATAGCGCAGTCGTGATTGCGGATGTGTTGACGTTGTTGAAGGCACCCTCTATGTCCAGGGAAGCAACAACTGTGTACTTTCTATATTGTAGATATCGGTCAATGTGGCTAGTCAGTGAATTCATAGCCGTTTCCACCGACTTTCCTTCACAGGAGGCATGTTGAGCAGTTGACAGGAGTCTTGGATCAATTTTAGGTCGTATATGGATATCAATTAGTCATTCTAGAGTTTTCACAGAAGGAAGGACGATGGACGTATAGGTTTGAGTTACTTTGGAACAACATGAGAACAATTTCCGGCTTTTGGAATGAAAACTACATTGACTTCTATCCATGATGGTGGAATGTAGATCAGTTTTACACAACTCCTCATGATGTAGATTAATCTGGAGATACCGTATCATTACTACAATTTACCAGAGTAGCCTCTACTACGGTGCTGTTCGAGTTCTCCGTTTCTGAACATGTTTCCAACAGCTCATCTTCAACCTCTGATCGTAATCGGTTTCCATTTCCGACAGAGTGTCAGAACTGTAGACCGACGGCTTAGCTATTGCTTCGGATAGATTGGAGTCGTCGCTACCCATTTCTGGAAAGGATATCGATGCACCAAAGTCTAAGGTTGAATTCGCAGTTTCAGTTAAAGGAGCAGAAGGTTGCTTATCAGCATCCTGTTCATCCTTTTTATTAACCCTTAGGTGAATTGACTCGAAACCGAACCAGATCATACCTTTACTTTTCGCTAGAGGGTTAAGGGACTCCTTATTGATCACGATCAACGCGCATCTATAAGAGCCCCTTAGTTCCTCAAATTTCGCTACTTTCCAATCATGAGTCGGAAGAGTCGGGTTGATGAGCCCGATGATCTTCAGAATGCTTTCTGGGGAGGAGGGTACGGCTGGGATCTACAATAGGTGCGAGTTCTAAGTCTGTTATAGGTTTTAGGCCTCTTGGGAACCGGCACCAGTAATATTCACTTGGCCTGCCAGTAACTTGCTGCTGCTAGAGGTGGATGAAGGAATAGGACCATGGTTTGCCACAGTCTTATCACTCCTGCAACATTGCCTGCCACAGTTTTATTTCCGCTCGACAATGCAGGAGTCTGGCTGGTAGTCGATGCAGTCACCGTTCTACCGCCCGGTATTAAAGGAATACCGTCCTCGGGTTTTCTTTTTTTTTTTTAGATTTTTACCATTAATAGATCCCACAAGTAGCGGAGAAAAGATGGTCCATTTGTACAGAGATCCGCTGTATACGGATAAGGCTAGCTAATCCAGAGGTCGCTAGGTATACGGATACTTCGTTCGAGACTGAGGTATTTTTGGAGATGGCAGCTTGATCATCGGCACGGGTCGTATGACACCTTGATCCAGTTCAGGTGGAAAAGGACTGTTTGGGAAGGTGGGGGAAAGGGGGAGCATCCTTTAGTTTCAGGACTCGCCTGGATAACTTCTCAGCCTCTACAACTCGACAAGTTTAATGCTCACGGTGGAGGTATTTCGTATGGTAATAAAGGCTGTGACAAAATTTTACAATTCTTCAGGTAATGTAGAGGAACCGGCAGTTTGGAACGCTATTATCCAGTGCAAATTCTTTGTTGTCATACTACTGCTTTAATTGCAGGTCGTATTAGTGATGCCTGTGTGCCTTTCAAACAGAAATTGAATAGAGAAATGCTTATTTTTGCTTACCGTCATCATGTTCACGAGTTGGTATTAAAAGGCATGTTTGAGGCTAAAATTAGGCAAATAACTGCAAGCCCTGACATTCCATTGTTTATAAAGTTCCGAGAAAACTGGGAAAATGCCGATCCCGAGAAAATAAAGAAAAGCAATCATGCCTGAATGCTTCAGAAATTGACAAACTGCTGGAATTTTACCGAACTGAATTGGCAAAAAAAAAAAATATATATCTTGGTGGTGTTACAAAGCAGAATTTTAAGATTCGGCCTAGAAGCGCCATGCACCAAGCTCGATGGATGGCGAGAGTAATTTATCGATTAAAAATATCATTACCCAGCTCTCAATTCAGAATTTCGAACAAGGATAAGGCAGCTCTTTTAGACGTCTGCCTGTCCATTGTGAAATCCTACATCAAGCCTTGGCTGCAATGCAGTTTAGTGGTAAAAGTACCTTACCAAAATTTGTATTTGTGTAAGCCATGAAAGCTTACGAATCAATCCAAAAATGAATCTCGAAAGCAGCTTTACAGAAGTTTTTCCAGCATTGGAATGATGTAGACTAAGAAAGAAAAATAAAAATAGCCAGCAAAAAAACGATGGCTTGGTTTCAATCAAAAGCAAATTCTTGTTCAATCGACTCAAAATTGGTGACAGTTTTCTCAAGGAGTCTCCTTCATGGTCAAATAGTGCTTAATTTCAACACGCTAAAACAAAGGTGTTGATACTAAGAGCAGTTAACGAAACAGCTGAAAGAGCTGTTAAGTTAATGCAAGACTCTCCTGGCTTAATCACTGTTGAAGAGGAACAAAAACAATTTTTATTACGTTGCGTACAAGACCACAGACAGGTATATCCTGACTGTAAAAAGCCAACTTTGAAAAGAACATTAAATAACAACTTCGCACTCTTCATCAGTCGAAAAATGATACTACTTCGAATGTTAAACCTAATCGTGCACGAATTCTTCTTTATCAAAAACCCTCTTGAAATTGGCAGTCATTGAAGAGGTTTTTCATGGACACGTCAGATCAGATTTGCTAATGGTCCAAAGTTACGGTTTCCAGTTCAATTCCTGTGTTGACTGGAAATTCAATATTAGCACACTTTGGGGAAGGAGGATGTAGAAAATTGCATTACAACTTTAATATAGTACATAAAGTTACACATATACATTAACATGAGTATATCTCTCAGAATTCACTAGGAATAGTACTTCAGTCAACCCTCTCATAACTGAGGATGTTCTCTTTACGAAAAGAAAGTAGCCGACTGTTCCAACTCATCCAGTGCTTAAAGCCATCACCATTCGTTTCTCCAACTAAGCTTAGTATTTGAATGATATCCTGGATAACAAAGTTGGACTAAGCATATCATGCCGAAACCTCCAAAGCCATGTCGGCCTTCTGTCAGTCTAAAAGGTCTTTCGGCAAGACATGGGGCTTGTAACTGTGCAGCGTCCTCTGGATCTACAAGGCTATGATCAATCACATTATATCTCATACGTCAATTATATGATGGAACAAGCTCTGTTTTGAAATGCACTGTCTCAGCTGCATGGAGTTCTTGTGGTCTTTGATACAACACATACCGTCTGATATAATAGTCCGGAAAAAATCGACTTTCTCTGTGGCCAGGAACGATTTCGGCCAGAATCCGAGCAAAGAAAGGTGTTACGATGAAAAGAACTTTCAAATACCGGGTGGTCCAAATACAAGTTTTTTTTTTTGAAGCATATATTATTATGATACTGACAACTCTTTTCCGCTTGGAATCTTAATTGTCAGTTAGGATGATACCTCCGCAGAACGAAATGAATCACTTTACAACGTTGGCAAACATTAAAAAGTTAATTTAAAAGTGGATGCTGTGTTGCCCAAACAGTGGGTTTATTGAAAAGGAGCTTTGGCCGAAATGAAGCACGTGTGACGAACTAGAATCTGGCTGCCATGGCCGAGAGTGTTCGACTCAATCCAGAAACATCGACTCACCATCGATCTCAACAACTCAACAATTCCCGCACCAGCCTGGTGAGAATTTTGCACAAAGATCTCGGATTACTCCCGTACTAGGTCCAATTGATTCAGCAAATGGCAGTCGAATTTGGCCGAAAAACCATTTTCAGGACTAGACAGATTTTCATCTCGGCTGGCTATAGTATATTAACAAACGAAATTACAGGATCTGGGGATCGGAAAACCCGCAAATTCCTGACTCGCCAATTGCAAAGCAAGACATTTTGAACAGAAATATCTCTTGTACCGTTTTGTCAGAACTGTAGTTAGGCTAGTAGATGTTCTACCTTCCGAATGAAGTTGATAACACTACCAGCAGAGGATATATTCCTTCTAGTTCCGTTGAGGGCTTGACATACGCATAAAATGTATTCAGCTGTTTCGTCTTCTTCAACAAAAAGTCGGGATTCCGGAGAGTCGACTTGTTTCATTTTGATGAAGTGAGGTGACCTACAATACTAAATTCTTAATATCATGCCGACTTAGATTTAGACATCTATTGGCATTTTTATTGAAAGGCGGGATGGCTCGTTTGGCCTATGAGGTTTGATTAAGGTTAGGTTAGAACAGGGGTGTGAAGGATATGCCATCACACAAACATTAAGCACCAAAACGGGCCCATCTTAAACGTCCAATGCACAGTTGTTTGGCCAAGTCGGTGTCGCTGTACTGCTCGTAAAGCTCATCGTTGAATCGTCTCCTCCAAAACTCGTCAACGCATACGGGACCAAATATCTCACGAAAAATTTTTCTCTCAAAACAACCAAGGATATCTTCACCCGCTTTAGAAAGGGTCTATGCTTCGGAACAATAGAGCGAGACTGGGACTACGAGAGTCTTATACAGAGTTTCCTTGGTTATTCGGGAGTTGCCTTCTCAGCTCAAAGAAACAGAGATCGTTTTCAGATATGACAGCAGAGCCGAGGGAGACAAAGTCTTTCACTAACTCAAATCTAAAGCTGTTGATTGTCACGTTGTGACCGGTTCGTCGAAGTTTGGTGTCCCTTCTTGTTGACAGCATATAAGGCACTTTGTTTTGCCCTCGTTTAACGCGAAATCCACTTTTGCCGCTGCTGTTCCTATAGTCGCAAACGCACCAGTGACAGCTCGCTGTTAGCAATTTCGTCGGTCTACACAAGCAATTGAACAGACTTTTGAAAGATCGTACCTCGTGTGTTGGCTTGTGTGTTTTGCACAATTCTTTCAAGTAAGATGTTGAAGAAGTCACATGGCAGCGTGTCGCTTTGCCTAAATCCTTTTTTGACATCAAAGGTCTCGGTTAAGTCGTTACCCACCTTGATGCAGCAGCGAGCTTTCTCCATCGTCATCCTGCACAAGCGGACGAGTTTGACAGAGCTGCCAAAACTAGATATGGCTCTGTATAGCTCGTATCTGTAGATGCTATCATATGCGGCTCTAAAATCGATAAAAAGGTGCTGAGTATCTATCTGAACTTCATGGGTTTTCTCCAGGATCTGCCGTAGTGTGAATACTTGGTCAATTGTGGCCTTATCGGGCCTAAAACCGCACTGAGAGGGTCCAATCAGATGGTTGACAAATGGTTTCAGGCGCTCGCACAATACGGCAGACAAGATCTTATATGCAATGTTTAGGTACCTGATACCTCTATAGTCTATATTATAGTCTATTTCCTCTAGGTTTTCGAAAAAGCATTTCCCTAAAAATTTTTCCTCGACTACGCGATATTGCCTCTCATTCACATGTATGTTATGTGTGTTATGTCATCAATAGCTTGCAAGTCGCTGCATAATCTGCAAATATCGGTATCTGATAATTTTTCGCAGGAGACAGTGCCATGTCAGGATACCTAGTATTGCCCTAAGCTTATCCCTGTTTAACCTTATTAATGCCTTAGATCTTTTGCCGTCAAAAAGTGACCAGAGAGCCTTGGATACTCTGTGTCTTTCAAGACTAGTGGCAATATTACTATGTATTATTGAGTAGCTCTCCTTTTCTTGCTAGCTCATCCGCTTGTTCATTTCCTTTTGTACCGCAGTGTCCCGTCACACCGCACAGCCTCACTCGGTTGTGACTGCATAATGCCTTGAGCCCCTAACTATATCAGAATTGATGTTGGTCGATTTCATTGCCTTAAGTGAGGCCTGGCTATCGATGTAAATAGCGATATCTCTTTCCGATACCGATCTCATCTGCCAGAACCTCTGATTCGAAGACACTGATTGTGTCTGGTAGTCTTATAGTCACACTTAGTACTGGGTCTTCCGAGAAGATACTAGAACCTGTTCCTTCCTCTGTTTTTGAACTGTCTGTGAAAATTGCAACTTCATTTGACCTGTTTATTGAATTTTTTGGCCAATCCTCCCTTTCGGATATATTGTGTCACACGGAATGTCGAAGTCGACCAAGAAACGAATTTCATCCATTAGAATTGGATTGTCTGGCAGTAGCTCCGCTGGGACCGTGCCATGTCTAAAACTACTGCTCTTCAAGTAACACAGATTAGTTAGTCTTATTGCGGTGTCAGGTGCAAAAAGGTGTCCAATGCTGCCGTAAGGGTGATACGAAACGCACCTGTAATGGCCCTTGAACCGCCGCTAATCTTCCGTAAACCGTTTTCTTATCTGTTGCTTTCCCCCAAACTAGTGCGCCATATGTAAGTATGGGTCTTACTACCACCGTATACAGCAAGTAAACCATGGCAAGTTTGAAGCCCCAAATTTTTCCTACCGTTCTTTTGCAGGTAAAGAGCATTATATGCTCTTTTGATTCTTTCCTCTACGTTAAGATTCTAATTCAGTGTTTGCCAAAATTACATCCAGATACATCGCACTGTCCAAGAAGGGCAATTCCACTCCGTTGAATTTTTGGGAGTCTTAGATCTGGGCTATTCTCCCAATATGAGTTGCATCTCGGCTGTTATCAGCTATTAATAGCTAAATTAACTACTGATTTAGGGGTGTAGCAGAAGGGTTCAGCTCTATTAGAGGGAGTTTCTAAACCTGTCAGCCTTTTCATTCCCATCCCACCATAAATTGGTCTTGTTGCTAGACTAAAGTAAATTAGCCAATATTCATATTACCAATATTAAAAGACATCAAAATTTTCTGCTTTTCACGATAATGTTATTATATCTACTGGTAAAACCGCTTAACGGATTACTGCATGTATACGACATAAAGCAACAGACAGGTTTTACACAAGTCAAACTAAGCGACGTGGGGTTAGTTGTTAAGCCAGACATAATTATTCATATGACCAAACCACAAGACATAATTTATTTACTAAACGCCATTTTAATAAACATAGACAATCTTTACGTTGAACATAAAAACCACTTCAACTAACTACTTATACATGTATCCAATAAAATAAAATAAAAACAATAAATACCTAGAGAAAAAGAGGTCTAGCTAATATTTTAGGAAAAGTATCGAAATAGCTTTTCGGTATAATGGATGAAGAGGAGGGAATAGATATTGAAAGCCACCTTATGAATGTAGATATTAATAGCCATAACTCTATGTATATATTACAAATTTAAATCAGAAAATTATAATAACTGATAGTTCTAATAGAACATTTAATCAGCTTAAAAATACAGTTAACCGTAGATCGAGCTTTAAAAAAAAATCCACAATTCTGGCCTTGTATCATATTCGGTACCTACTACAGTACATAGTAAAATTGTATTTATTAAACGTTTTTCCTTAAAAGTTTTAACATGTTTAGGTTTATTTAAGCATTTTATGCTAATAAGGACTGAAACGAATAAAATTTGGAAACTTTAAAGTACAAAAAAATTTTCATAATTCATGTAAACTATTTTTATTTGCTTTAAAACTCTGTTTTTATTAAATTCATTTACAATTACAAAACAAAAAAAAAATTATTTGGGTTCCCATTCTTTCCTCAACTTCTTTCGAATGTCCATCATAAGGTTGGTGACAGTTACATCCGTGATCTTTTTAGACGCTCTTTTCCATTTAGCACTAAAATATTTTACGTCCTTTGCACACTGCTAACTTTTCCTCAATTTAGCTTTGACTAAAGCCCAATACCTTTCAATGGGACGGCACTATGGAACATTGGGTGGATTCTTGTCTTTTGGGAGAAAGTCGACATTTTTAGCAACAAGAAAGCTCAACGCCGCATGAGCATAGTGAGCTGAAGCTAAATCTGGCCAAAATAATGTTGAACCCTCGTGTTTGTTTAAGGCACTCGTTATTGTACACTTCTCCGTTAATTGTTCGCGTTGTAATAAACGATGAGCTTCTGTGTTCACATTGGCAAATGGCCTGCCAAACGAGATATTTTGACCCGAATTTTTCCATCCGAATCGATGTTGTTGATTGCGGAAGAATCTCAGCTTCAAACGAGTTGTAAAACTGCGCATCCGGAAGAGTAGTAAAGTCGGTTTTGACATAAGTTTCGTCGTCCAAAACCAAGCACGCTTTCTTGTTGCCGATCAACTCGTATAGCTTTCGGGCTCGTGTTTTTATGCCTTTTTTTTTTTGCTTTTCAGTAACTTTTAGTATTTTTTGTTTTTTTCGTGTCTTTAGACCGTTACGTTTTTTAGATCTTTGTACCATTGTTTGGTTATTCAATATAGTCCTCTTTTAGTTTGATACACTTATTCCAGCGATTTTCCAACTTCTTAATCCCGTCCGAAAAGTAATTTTCCGGAAGGTCTGCAAAATACTCCTCCGTGGTATCGATTATTTCCTCGCGTGAACTGAATTTTTTACTGATGAGCCATCTTTTAAGGTTTGGGAAGAGATAATAGTCCGAGGGATCCAAATCCAGTTACCAATCGACGCCAAAAGTCCGCCCGATTCTGCATCAGCAAGCCCAAACACTCTTTCGAAGTGCTCACGCCTTCGTGTTTTTGGTCAAGAGTGAGCATGCGCGGCACCCAGCGGCAGGATAACTTTTTCATATGCAGAATATTGCTCAAAATATGGCGTGTGCTCTCAGTACTAATCTTTGTCGTATCTGCTAGCTGGCGTACCTTCACTTTCCGGTCAGCCAACACCATTTCATGTATTTTTTTTGACATTGTCCTCTGTAACAGTAGCAGCGCATTCTGGCGTTCAAGGAGGTCACTTTTCACTCCATCGTGTAGTACAGGGAACATTTGTAGTTGAAAGTTTTGAAAGTAGAGTCAAGGATAGTTCGTTTCTTGGTCATTTCTTGCGCTTTTCCATATGGGGCGTTGCTTGTGAAATTGCCAGTTCATGCAGGAAACATTATTGCAAATCCCGGGGGAGAAAAAATTAAATTATTTAACTTATTTAAAGGGAATGCCGGACTGCCGGCAAAACAACAAACTAAAAAAAGGGGAGTTGACGCAACCATACAGGTGGTGGTTGATGAGCGAATGAAGTGGACTGCACAAAAGCGAATGTGAGTCCAAGAGGGAATCGCAAAAACCAGAATTGCAACAAGCAGTTGTTGGTTAGCTGCACACACCGGTTGCTCAGCAAGGTTGGGTTCGGGAAGATCGCTCAACACAAACACAACAGGTAGGCGCCACCCAATTTTTAATGCCAAATTGGGAAAACAACTGATAAAAAAACGCACAAATTATCTTTTCCCTGATGGGGAATTTATGATTGTAACTTTTATTTTTCCTTTCTTTTTTTTTGGGGGGGGGGGAGGGGGATCACAGGGTATGCCGAAAGTGTTATCCGAAAAAAGTTGCTTAAAAATTTTAAGTTAATTTTACTTAAACAGGTCGGCTAACGGAAGGCCCACAGTTCAGCGTTGTCGTACCGGTATGGCTAGCGGGTGGCGCAATTAAGTAAATCTAACCGTCTTACGAACGGTTTCACAATAACGGGTAGACGGCTTACGGACGCGGCTTTATCGCAAAGATGTTCTATATTAATTGCACAAATATGTGTTACTCAAAAAGGGGGGTACTTATCTGGTTTATGGGGTTTTCCTGCTTATGCGGGGTCGCTCCCTAGCTCCCGACTTTCGTCCGGTCGTATCCGTTGGGTATCTCTCGTCCTCGATTTGTTTTATTTTGTTGTTCTTGTTCTTATTCTCGTCCTTATTCTCGTTCGTGTTCTTGTTCCTTTTTTTTCTTTTCTGGTTTTTTTTTGTTGTTGTCGTTTTTTTTTTTGGTATTTGTTCCCTTTTTTTGTTGGCTCTTGCCCTTAAGACCATAAGTTATCTAATGAGCTTATCCGCCTTTTTCGCCATCGCCGCCACTCATACGCACACACACACATGAGTGCTGTTAGAGCAAAGGGAATCACATCCAGAGCTCCAACAACTTCTCACTCAGTTTCAGTTCAGTTTATATGCATTTTTATTGTATTACTTAATTTACTCTTACTTGCTAGACAAAAAATGCTTAAAAATTAGCTTAATTAACTTAAAATTATCTTATTCTAGCTTACTGACCCCATGCGGGCACTCTAAGTTAAACCAAACACTTAAATCATGTCTTTCGACGTACCTTACTACTATACTATACTATTTCTATTCATTATAATTAAAACTAAGAAAACATTTTTTCAAAAAAAAAAAAACTTGGTAACATGACTTTTTTTTATATTTTATTATAAAACTTAAAACTAAAATCCTAAAAACTACCTAAAAATAAGTCTTAATCTACTTAAACTACTTACATCTAGTACATACATATATATATATACATAATATATATATACTTGATATATAAATATATGTATATATATATAGATGTATGTTTTATTTTGAATTTTTTATTTTTATTAATTTTTTTTTTGGTTTTTATATATTTTTTTTTTCTTAAATCTAACTTACTCCTACTTAAAACTATGTAAGCCGGCCATGGCTAAAAGAAAAATTAGGCGACCCACTTTGCTTCACATGAAGTTACTAAGAATTGGAGGAATTCGACGACGAAGCATCCCCTCCTTCTAAAAGCCACCAAAATTGTTGGTGCTGCCGAGCAACATCCCTCATGTCGCGACTCCCTACCGCCCTACTGAACCGGAGACGCTCCGCACTGCCGTGTGCGACGTCTCTGTCGTAGTTGAGTCGCCTGTCCGCAGCTGTTCGAGCAACGTGGAAGATTAGCGGCACAGCCAATCTGTCCTGGATCAGACCTTTGCTATCAAGGTAGAGAAACGCTTCTGGAGGAACATAGCCGTCTAAGCGAACTCTCTCGTGATACATATAATTAGGGTAGTAAGCGCCGGAGATCAGGTTGTTCGATGAGGTCATTGCTCTTGCAATGTGCCTTCGAGTCAACTTAATAACAAAATTGTCCACTCTTATTAGGTTCGCCCTATTGTACAAGACCTCATTGCGATAGAATTTTATGTACTCAGATTCTGGTGTTCTGTATAACCGAAGACAAGCCCTAAGGCAAGCCCTCTCAAACACCCGAAACTTTTCCAATAAACTTGCTCTCACGTTGAACCACACGGGACACCCAAATACAAGCATGGGCCTGATAAGGGCCATGTAGCAGATCACCTTCACCCTCGCAAAGAGTTGGCTGTTATAAAACAGTCTCCTTGTAAGGGCAAAAGCACCTCTGGCTCTGGCCAGAGCAACATCTATATCTTTGTTAAAATACAGATATTGATCTAGCCAGATCCCAAGGTATCTGACTACATTTCGACAAGCAAGTGGCTGTCCATGTTGTCCGACGATAGAGAACTTTCGCCAATTCTTTCTGGTATCCCTAGAGGCCCCAGACAAAGGCGTCCTAAACAGAATGGTTTCCGACTTCTGAAAGTTGATTTTCAACTTCCAGTCATCGCAATATTGCTTAATTTTGTCGAAGTCACGTTGCAAAAGCATATTAATGACCTCGATTTTTGGACCTGATCTGTACGCAATTAAGTCGTCTGCGTACGCTATGGCATGGGGAAGTGAACCTATCAGATCACTTGTGTAAATGTTGAATAGGATCGGCGAATTTACCGCACCCTGTTGCAGACCGTTTTTAATGTTAAATATTCCAGCAGAAGTCACATCGCCATTCTTCACGATGAACTGTCTACTGGAGAGCATATCAAAAAGAATATTCAGCAGTGGTTTACTAATGCCCAACCTGTCCAGCTTGAAAAAGAGTCCCTCTAACCATACGGTATCGAAGGCTTTTTCCAAGTCAATCAGGCAGGCACCAGTGCACTGTTTCTTGCCTTTGTTCCATTGGATATCGGAAACCAGTTTAGACGCAGCATGTGAGATATCATGCCCCGCCTTGAAACCGAATTGATTATCCGGAACTATATGTTTGTCCTCAACCCACTTGGTCAGGACTCTATTGATTACCTTCTCGAAAACCTTACTGATGTTTGGAAGAAGACTGATCGAGCGGAGATTCGTCGGATTGGAAGTATCTTTATCCCTTTTAGGGATGGGATGTACCACCGCCGTTTTCCAATGCGCTGGATAATGTGCATTATTCATTGCATTATTAAACAGGGTGGTATAAATGTCCACCGCTTCTAGTGGGAGATGTCGAAGCACAATGTTCGGTATTTCATCGGTTCCCACTGATTTCTTACTTCTAAGTGATTCGAAGATCGTTTGGAGCTCTTCCTTCGCAATGAAAGGTGGTAATACCCTTTCGTTGGTGATGACATTATTTGCCATATTCTCGTCACTGAACTGGGTGAAACCCGAGCTCTCGAATCGCCAATTCACAATTTCATTTCGAAGGCAGGCATTGTGCATAAGGACTCGACTTTCCAGGTCGTGGTTCGGGCCAATGATGTCATTCGCCTTGTACACTTCCTGGAAAGTCGCTCCTATAGCCTCTACCTTCTCCTGCGGATCCTCGACCACAAAGAAGTTGTCATCATCAACGGCCTCATTTGGATCAATGCCTGCTGCTACAAGTATTTGTTCGTTGTTCGTCGTTCGAGCGATTTTAAGACATGGAAGGTCGTTTTGATTATTTCTCCGAAATATTTTATTTATTTGCGGGAACATATTCGGGTTGCTGGTGTTTACAGCCCGAATTTTGTTGTTCCAATACAAACTTACAGAATTTCTGTAATTTTCTTTTATTAATGTTTGGAGGTTTTTAATCGACGACTTCAATGTCATGATCTCCGGGTTATGTCTGTCAGTAAACTGTCTGTACAAGGTTTTTAGTCTTGACAGCAGCCTACTTTTTTGTCGGTGCAGTGCGTCAATAGTTGCGTTGCGGAATAAGTCTTCTTCGTCAGTGTGTTGATACCGAGGTATCGTTTTGTCCATAGTTCGTTTAATTGTCTCGTCCATTAGTTTTAGATACCTGTCAATCTCCTCGTTTGACAGATTTCTGTTGGACGGTGGGTAGAGCGAATTCGAGGAGAGTGCTCTAGTCAGTGTTCTGGTGAAGTGTGTGCAACGCACCCTACTATAATTGTAGGAATGCCTTTACACAAACTCATCCAATTCCGCAATTTCGTTCGGAACAGTTATTTCGATGCTGAGACCGCAATGGTCACTGTCATACACGAAAGTGCGTAGACAGTTTGTAGTTTGTTGGTTAGTGCATGTCAGTTGTATTCGTGAATTGAACAGCAGAAGATCCAGATAGGACCCGTGTCTCGGAAACGACGGACTATCCGTGGCTTTGAGGTCGAGTCGATACATCACACTGTGCTGACCCCACCAATTGAATAGTAGGTTCCCTCTAGTATTTGGTGTATTATTTCCCCAATCACTATGTTTGGCGTTGAAATCTCCGCCGATAATAAAGTAATTCTCCTCCAATTCCAGCCTCAGGAATCGAAACAGTGTATCGAGCTCTGAGATGAATAAAGTGGATTGAGTAGCCTTAGATGCATAAACAGACACCATGTATAACCGCTTTCCACTACGGAGAGGGAAATACATGATGCATGCTTCCAGCACCTGAAACCTACGTACTACACGACTGTATACTCTTTTGAAACGCAGTCCCTTTTTTACAAAGATCGCAACACCACCTCCTTGAATAGAATTGGGTCGGTTTCTTCGTAATATTTCATATCTTCTGTGCCTCATTTTATGTCTTTTGGTAAGCTTAGTTTCGCTAACCAAAAGCACATCAGGGGCTTGGTCTTTAAGCAACTTAAACAGTGCGGCTCTTCGTTCGAACCTAATCAGTGAATTAACATTCACTGCAAGGACCTTCAGGGTTTGCTCCGCCATGTACGTACCCATTACGACTGGAGGTGCGTTAGGCCCGGCAGCAGCGCGTATATTTGATCTACCCGCTTAGCCTGTTCCTGTATTTGACGCTGAAGCTGAGCCATCTGCCCCTGAATAGAGAGCAAGATAGCCAGCATGTCAGGTACAGGTTCAGGTGCTCTAGGCGCTGGGGCCTGAGAAGCTACCTTTGCTTGTTGTACCGTAGTTCCCCTACCTGCCGCCATTTGGGCGTAGGTAACTTGGGGAGTAACGGCTGGTGTTTGTGCCTGCACGAGTGGACGTTTAACTTCCACTTTCTGCTGCCGAGCCAGATTTACTCTTTTGATGTATTGGAATTTGGGACAACCCCGATAATTTGCGGTGTGTCCCGTGTTCCTACATAAAGCACAAGAGAGTTGGCTTTTTTCCGAAGCTCCGTCCTTACCTAGAGCGCATTCCTCTGACTTGTGGTTCTTTCCACACTTCACGCATCGAGGCTGCATTTCGCAGTTCGACGCGGCGTGCCCGAACCTTTGGCAGCGAACACATTGTAAAATGTTTTCGCTCCTCTTTAATTTTTCCCAGTGTACAACCTGGTAGTCTAGGACTTTTATACTCCTTAGACCGTCCAGTTTGCTGTTGGGACTTAGCTGAACCAGGAAGAACGGTAGTTTCCGCTTCTCCCTTTTGGCTCTAGCCGTGACAAATGGCTTGACCCCCACGAATTTGAGCCCTTCGCACTCCTTCTCTTTCAGCAGTGCAAGGAGCTCCTCCGGATCAGTCGACGGTTCTAACCCCCTCAGCAGCATTGTCTGCAGCTTCTCCCCCTTCGGGGTGTAGGAGAAGAACTCTGTCTTCGAATCCTTCAATAAAGTTTTAATTTTATGGTAGCGCTCCACTGTATTACAGTGGATCGCGTGCCTATCTAAGCTAAGTCTTTTAATATAAAAATTATTGCCTATGGCCGATTTACATAGTTCTATTGTTTCCTTTAGTTCCATCTTAAATGTATTTATAGGTGGAACCGTTTGTTTTGAAAGTTGCTGTTTCTGCTGCTGTTGTTGTTGCTGCTGCTGTTGTTTTTGCTGCTGCTGTTGTTGTTTCTGCTGCTGCTTTTGCTGCTGCTGTTGCCGTTGTTGTGGTTGCTCTTGTTGTTTTTGTTGGTGGTTTTTAAGTTGTTGTTGTTGTTTGTGTAGCACCTGTGCTATCGTGTTTGCTTGGTGTTGTTGGCTCTGATTTTGAGCTAGCTGCGTCTGCTGTTGCTGCTGGGATTGCTGTTGCTCTTCCCTCTTCCTTCTTACCATTTGTTTTTCTTTTATGGCCAGTACCCTTTGTTGCAGCATTTTTATGCTGCCACTTATAGACGCCATTTCTTCTTCTTCATCTTCCGATTCGGTTGGCACCAAGGAAGCGAATCTGTTCTCTCTCAGGTGTAGATCTGAGAAAAATGGGTTACCGTCAGTAACTTTCTCGGGACAATTATTTGCTGCAGTTGATGACGTTGAGTGCGCCCCTTCCCTCACTCCACCAAGCAGCTTTACGGTGGAAGTTGGTAGGGGGGGACGTTGTGCTAAGGTGCAAGTTGGTCTTAGCGCCCTCCTTCTCTTCGTCTTCGGTTCTGTTTGGCTTGAACCGCTTGACGCCTCGCCTGATTTGTCCGTTACTGGCATAAAGGACCGCTCCTCACAATCCATCGCGTGATGATTTTTAACACTCACTATCAATTTATTTTGTTTGTTTTTTTTTTTAACTGAACAAAAAACAAAAAAAAAAAAAAGTCTGTTCGACCCGGAGTCGAACCCGCAACCTTCGACTTGGTAACCGGGCACACTACCTCTGGGCTAATTGGAGCCCTATATGAATTTTGTCTAATTCTTTTCTGTTGGTATCACTACACAACCGAAAGCCGAAACACGTCTATATTCTGCGGAGATCAATGAACGACTGAACACAACAACTTCTCACTGAATCCCCAGCCAATCACACCAGTCGATGTTCTATGTTTGTGGGTCATGTTTGTTCGTTCTGTTTGTTTTGTCATCCAAGTGATTGCTTTGGTTAAGCCAGCCCTCTGACCCGAACCCAAAGCTAAGATTGAGAGCTTCAATTGAAACCGCCGGGTAGGTAGGAAAACTTATTTTACCAGGCGTACAATGAGGGGTCAGTAAACCTTCTTACAGACATAGGGAATCGACAATCGACCGCGGGGAATTATGGGCTTTCCTTTACAATTTCGTTTTTACTTACTTTTGTTGGGGTAGGGGGTTATACAAATTTATAGAGCTGGGAAAAACAATATCAGGTACGGTGGGCTCGCAGCCATTGCCAATTGTGTTGACCTCTCGAAGCATCAAGGGGCGGTCCGTCCGTCCGCTAGAGTCTCCAGGCCATCCGCCTGGCTCTATCAGGGATACCTATGTGGTCATCTCTTGAGCGGTAGGCCGGGGGAGGGAACTGAATTCAGAGGATCCAGTGAATCCCACCTGTGCCGTGACATCCAGAGCATGACGGGAAGAAAGAAAAGAAGGGACAACACAAGAAGTGGGAGGAGAAAAGAAGAGCTCAACAGACAACAATTGGAAAATGGGATGGAGGATTTTTGGGGCGTGATTTGCACGCAACAACATTTACGTTTTGAGTGCTTTTGAGTAGGCTTCCAATTGGTATCGATTTCGTTGAATAGAATGTATGCATTCAATGCGGAAATATCGATCATGTTGGAAAATACCGCCATATCCCAACGATTATTTTTACGTTTGCAACTGTTGCAGCTCAGCATTTTGTCAACCGTATCAACTCCTCCTTTCGTTGAGTTATAAAAAGAGATCATTTCATGTAATTTTTCGAGTCATTTGAAACATCGAGTTTGCGATGCATTGTACTCATGACTATTGCACATTTGTTCTTATGGCTAATGTATGAAACGAGAGGCGTAAATGCAAATGTTGATTCATGTCGTGGAATTTTCTTGCAATTCAAAAGTTTTGGAGGAATAGGTCTTTTATTTTTGCGCATTGTTAAACCATTGTCAAATTTTTTTGTAGCAACTTTTGGCCAAGACTGTGGGAAGAAAAAAATTTGTTCATGGTAACATTATGACCCTTTAATCCATCGACTAAATCAAGGACGACTCGTTCTCATTAATTCTTCTCAAAAATTCCTGTCACACCTTTTCCTAAGTATGGTTGTATTTTCCATACGTGAATCGACAAGTAGTCAAAATTTCAAGCCATATCTCTCCGGCTTCTATGGAATATATATATTGGCGAAACTTACAACGACCATGAAATCCCAGCATTTGTTCATCGGTAGTGACAGAATCTAAGGATTATAAAAAGTGGGAAGCCGCTCGGACCGTTTTTTTTAAAGGTTTCTAATTGGTGCGAATTTATTAGCATTTCTTTGGGCGCGTCGGGTGAGCACATCATCAAAACGAATGATTTTATGAAAATATAAAAACGTTCTTTCTAACATGACTGACCAAAAAATTGGCCGCCGACAATATTCATCAAACAAATCGTGCAAAATTTCATAACAAATAAGTTATTTTCTAAAAACCGATAATAATACGGCCAAGTAAGCATGCAATAATTCTTCGTCTATTTCGACATGGTTGGAGCCATGCAAACTCTTTCCGTAGTTGTTGGAATTTTCAATTATAATTTTTGAGAGTGACGGTGGGAATAGAAGTAAGAATGAATCTCGAATGTTATTCACCCGACTGGATGCATATCTTGTTACACCTAAAACCAAAAAACTTGAACTCTAAGATACTACAATAAATAACTATTACCACACCTGGGAGCAAATCGATAACATTTTCTGTCCCCAACCGACCAGCAGTGTTAGGCTCGCTGCGCCAGGCGGAGGCCATGTTTTGAAACATACAATGGGTCTGCAATCTGTATGTAAAGTATTGTCTTCCCGTTCAGATAACTTGCTTTCAGATGTACTGCTTCCTCCTTCAGCTTCAGTATCGAACATGTTTCATCCTCATCGCTTTCATCTAACGCTTCTTTCACTAATTCTTCCAAAGTCAGAAACCGTGGGCGCAACATTTCTTCAAAAGCACACAATTTTTCTCCAAAATATTTTGATGAAAATCACTTCAACAAATAAAGCACAAAAATTCGTAAACACTTTCACAAATATAAAAAATCGCCTCACGAACAAACTGTACCGCAGCCCAAAAACATTTCAACTGCCATATGTATCAAAAATGATACAAAGCCAGAATTATGAAGTTTTCGAATTTCTCAAGGCCTACTTGCCAATTTTTTTCAAAATATAGGTATTTACAAATAACGACAATAACAATTTAAATAAATTCACAAAGAATAGGGCATCTAACTTTTTTCTAAGAAAGGTTATGATGTGAATAAAAACGAAATGTATCAATTTTGATACAAAGCCCGATTAGCGGTTAAGAAGGATATTTGCTACAGATAAATAGTATATCTAGCAGGAACATTGAACAAAATTTCCATTACGATCAGTATTTTAAAGTACAGCAAATAAATGAAAGAATAGAACAAGTACAAAATAACTTAGCAAGGAACAAGGACTAAAATCCAAAGTCAACTTTACCACCTAAGCCTCTACTGCCGTCTGCCTACTTTAAAATTGGTCAATGTATTGTAGGTTTATTGAAAGCAAAGCTACAATGCGGAATATCCTGTTGGGGTGGGATGTATTACAACAAAATCGAATCAATCTATAAAACTCACGAGAGTTTTGCGAGATACTATAAAATGGGTTTTTTTTTTTTAAGAGAAATCAAAAAGTGGCTATTCTCATTCAACCACCCCTATATACTATAAATAACTTCTTTATACCCGCTGTATAACGGCAGCGGACGAATTCTAAGGATGGAATCAACGGTGGCGTGCACAGCTCCAGTTAGGTCGAACTAGTGTTATCTCTATATGAGCTGCTTCAACGTATTTGAATACCAGGTCTAGGGACCTCCAACACAAAGTCAGGGATGAGCCCTTAATTAGGGCCAACGGCAGCACTCACATCCCTTTTGTCTAAAGGATCCCAAAATGGGTCCCGAATAAGAACGGTTTCACTGTTGACGACCCTGCAAAACAAATAAAGAACAACAACTTTCGAACAACAGCCGAACAATTAGCGGATATCCTAGGCTGCTATAAAGCAGATATCACCGCCATCCAGGAAGTGTGGTGGGATGGGCCGGGCAAAAGAAAGATGATAAACTGAGATGCTTACTGTAGTGGATAACGATGATTCGGAATAATAAATAATAATTAATTAGCGAAATAATATAGCGCTAGCAAGCGCTATATAAAGATTTGCAAAATCACTAAACACACCCATCGGCATTTCCAAAATTTACGACGCATTAAGATCGCACCATTTTCTTTTCCCTTTTCTTTTTAATCGACGAGTGGTCAGGTCGTTCCTGCTCATACTAACTTCTCTCATCCTAAATTAAGCCGAGAATCTTTTATAATTAAAAAGTTGAATTTTGAATTTGCTTTATGTATACATGAATAAAAATTAATTGATTGGCGCACAGAGACCATACTTACTACGGTGATTGCTATAGGGAACGTAAGCAGCGTCTATTTGGATTTGACGTTATAATCATCCTAGGCGACTAGAGCAGAAACGGACTTAGGCTTATCGATTTCGCTGCGGGACGTAACATTATTATAGCAAACACACGGTTTCCTCACCTCAATATTCACAAGGAAACATGGCAGACACCAGATCAGCAAACTGTCAACCAGATTGATCTTGTTGCGATCGACGTACAACACTCCTCAAGCATTTTAGATCTCCGAACATTACCTAGTTGCAGCCAAGATACGTTTACGGATATCTCAGACGCCACAACAACGGGGAAATACTATGAGGGGACTTAACGCTGAATGGCAGCAATCGCAACAAACCGCCAGAACCATTGCCGATCTCGTATCCCTCAACTTCTAGCGAAGTCCTTTGCAGGTAGCATCAAGTGCTGGCTTAGGTTCCGAGAAGCCATCAGAAATGCCGCAACTTTCACCCGCACATGCACCAAAACAACATACCTACAAAGCACAAAAGGGCGAGAGCGGCTCGTGAGATCTACGAGCTTCTCTAAAGAAAAACTAAAGAGCATCAGAAGCGCGCGATCGAGGAAATAAAGAGGTGCTACTCCAGGAATAATGTTCGGAAGTTTTAGGAAAAGGTAAAAAAAAATGTGTCAGGGTAATAAGACCCGTACGAAAACCTGTAGAGATGAGTACGGGCACCTTGTAGTAGAGTCACAGTCAGTTGAGAATATGGAAAAACTATTTCTGCAGACTGACAAATGGCGAAGACGACACAAATTCCGTTGTCTGGCAGAGCAAACCATTCCAAATTGACGATGCAAGCCAAGAATTCCGTCCACCCGACCAAAATGAAGTAAGGATAGCCATACGAGTAACTAAACTGAAGTCGAACAAGGCTGCTGGGCCGGATGGCCTACCCGCTGAACTATTTAAGGCAGCAGAAGATAACTTGATAGAGAGCATATACCAACTTATTTCCGAGATTTGGTCGGATTATTGTATGCCTGATGAATGGAACCTCAGCATTATTTGCCCGGTTCACAAGAAAGGAGACCATTTAAACCAACAACTAAACTCTAAGCATCGCGTATAAGATCTTGTCCGTTGTATTGTGCGAGCGCCTGAAACCATTTGTCAACAATCTGATTAGACCATATCAGCGCGGTTTGAGAGCAGATAAGTTCACAATTGACCAATTATTTACACTACGGCAGATCCTGGAGAAAACCCAAGGAGTTCAGATCGATGGTTTTATCTATTTTGAAGCCGCATATGACAACATCTACAGAGATGAGCTATACAGAGCCATGTCTAGTCTTGGCATCCCTGCCAAATTCGTCCGCTTGTGTAGGATGACGATGGACAAAGCTCATTGCTGCATCAAGGTCGGTAACGACCTAACAAAGATTTTTGATATAAAAAAAGGATATAAGCAAGGCGATGCACTGTCATGTGACTTCTTCAACATCATACTTGAAAGGGCTAACAAGCCAGCACACGAGGTACGATCTTTCAAAAGGCTGTTCAATTGCTTGCATACGCCGACGATATTGATATTATTGGTGGAACACAGCGAGCTGTCTCTAGTACGTTTGCGAGTATAGGAACAGAAGCGGCAAAAATGGGTCTAGCGTTAAAAGAGGGCAAAGCTAAGTAAATGCTGTCAACAAGAAGGGACACCCTACATCGGCGAATCGGCCAGAATATCACAATCGACAGCCTTAGCTTTGAGGTAGTAAGGGACTTTGTCTACCTCGGCTCTGCTGTCACATCTAAAAGCGACATCTCTTCAGAAATCAATCGAAGCATAACGTTTGCCAATCGCTGTTTCTTTCTCCGCAACAACTAAGGAAACGTTGTATAAGATCCTTGTAATTCTAGTCCTGCCCTATGGTCCCAAAGCATGGACCCTTTCTAAAGCAGATGAAGATATCTTTGGTCGTAAAGAACCAAAAAGGTCTTCTCCATCGAAAAGATACAAGTAAAATTAGGATCTGTATTCTATCCAAAAAATTATTCAACAAGCTCTTTTGTTTCTCCATCGCTGTAGATACAGTGGCAGAAAGTCTACAGAACAAGGTGAAGTATATCATCCTGGTCTCAGCTTACATGCCACACCCAAAAAACGATCCTCTACCCACAGCCGTTCATGAACGAATCCGAATCAATAAAGGCTGATCTGCTAATCGGGTGCGATGCCAAGGCACAGTACAATCAATAGAGAAGAACGGACATTAAGGCTAGGAGTGAGATAGTTTTTGAATTTACTATTTCTTCCAAACTTATAGTGTGGAATTCTGGATTTAACAATCACAAACACAAATATTTGTCAATAACTAGAGAGGAATCCTTCTCGAATCAACTTCGAATTCTCTTGACTAAAAGCAGTGACCCGACCGTACAAAACAAATTTCGGAAACCCAACAAAACTGGATAAGCAAAAGCATGGAACCACCCGCAAGGGTGTACCTTCCTGATTGCTTTTCCACTGACATTGCCACAAACCCATAAATCATGGAACTTTAAACTTAAGGAAAGTTTTCATTAAGAACTGTCCCACCTCAAGTCAACACAAACCCTCTGAAGCCCCTTGGTGGCCAAGTTAACCACACTAGAATTCAGGAGGATTTCACCAATTATAGGCCTAAACTCAACTTCTACACACAAGAAACGTAAGAACGGCCAAGAAACAATCCTGGGTTCTTTTTGCCAAGCGATAGAAAGTACCAACAAATCAAGGAAAGTCTATCTATAGATCCAAGAACCCTGAGATATCTCACAGGCTCCAATGGCGATTAAACCTTTCGACCCCTACAAGGCGGCGGGAACAGCGACATAATCCCGGGCATGTGAGAACACCACGCATTATACCTTAGGTTATGTTAGGTTATGTGAGGTTAGGTAAAAGTGACTGCTGGAAAGATCAACCCACTTAGGCCTATCGGACCATTCTGATGCTACCTGGATTTGGAACTACCTACTCATGGAACTAATTTGAGGTTATGATGAAGCGTAGGGAACTGTTAACGTCTATACTGTTTAGATCGTTTAGGTCGTTGTAGAAGAAAGCTCCTAAGTGAAGTTTTCTTCTCTGGGAGAGAGCTGGGCATGTACAGTATGGGCGCTTGCCCTTCTTGCATGCTTGCCTATAAGGCAGTGTACAGTGATGGCGTCTATAATGGCGCTAAGAAGTTCCCTGGTCAGAAGTATCAGACTCTTAGAGCGATTCAGATCCAGTTTTAGCCAAATCCGTTTGGTCGCCAGACAAGTTGGTCCAACAGTCCACCTACGGTCTGTTCTTTTATTAGCATCCAACTTCAATATTGATTTGCGCGTAGCGATTGGTATACCTATGCTTCCCTTTTCCGGTAGAATAGGTGGTAGAGTGGTTCCAATTTTGGCGAGTTCATCTGCCCTACAATTCCCTGGAATGTCTCTGTGGTCCGGCACCCAGCACAGATGTAGGTTGAACTGCTCTGCCGTCTAAATAAGAGATGATCGGCATTCAAGGGCGGTCTTAGAATTTAATGAGACCGAGTCTAGGGACTTGATAGCGGCCTGTCTATCCGAAAAGATCCGGATATCCTTTGCAGATATCAAGTTTTTCTTCAACCAGGACAGAGCTCCTTTAGTGGCCAAAATTTTCCGGAACACGCTACAGTGATTTGGAAGACGGAAAGAGAGGCTTAGATTTAGCGTGTCTGAGAAAATACCGCCACCAACCCCGTTATCAGTTTCAGATCCATCTGTGTAAAAGTGGATTGACTTGTCCTCCATGAAAGCATCTTTCTTCCAGAAGGATCTAGAAGGGAAGTTTACATGGAAGTCTTTGTCAAACCAAAGTTCTAGTATAGTGTAATCGATGTTCTCTGTGCGGATTCTTAATATGTTAAGAAAATAAGCGTGGCCAAATAAATTATTTGTCCACAGTGTAGCCGCTTTAAGGCGAATAGTTACGGTCGCAGCTACTTGCCTGCTGAAAATATCGACAAGTGTCAAGTGAGTAGAGCGTAGGGCTCCGCTTGTGCATAGACATGTTGTTCTTTGGACTAGT
Source organism: Volucella zonaria (assembly GCA_963966105.1). Lineage (NCBI taxonomy): Eukaryota > Metazoa > Arthropoda > Insecta > Diptera > Syrphidae > Volucella > Volucella zonaria. The sequence continues at coordinate 57,954,932 of OZ014532.1, read as the reverse complement.
TTGCTGCAGTTGACTGCATTAGGCCGTCCACCAGACAACAATCTCGTAGGTAAGTATCGGTCCTTCGAAAGAGATGTATAGCCAGTGAGGTTAAGGCGCCATTTGTTCCCAATGGCTTTTTTTGTAAGAAACAAAGCTACTGCAGCTTTCTTGACTCTTCCTTGATCATTACGAGTAGGTTTGCAGTTTAGTTTCCTGTCAAAAATGAGACCCAGATATTTTGCTAAATCGGAAAAGACCAAACTGGTACCGTTTATTGAGAGAGGGTCTATGATTGGAATTTTATATTTCCTTTAAAAGAGTACAGTTTTGTGGGGGCTTACTCCCAATCCACAGCGATCTGCGCAACTTGTTAATCTATTAAGATGTAGCTAAAGGAGCTCTTTAATGGTATTAAGATGCTTACCTGAGACTTAGCCACGTCATCCGCATAGGCAGTCACGGTGCTACCACCCGCTTCCAGGTATATCCGCAGTTCATTAACCACTAAGTTCCAGAGAAGGGGAGAGAGGACGGGGCCTGGCGGCCTACCTCTGGTGCCACATCTTTTAGCAGAAGCCCCACCCAGCTTGTAGTTGATTCTCCTGCTATTTAGCATAAGACTGATCAACTTCCCAAGTAATTCGTCTACGGATCGTTCCACCGACTTTCCTTTACAGTAGGTACGAGTATGTTGAGCCGTTGACAGAGGTCTTGGATCAATTTTCACTCGTATATGGATGACAATCAGTCGTTCTAGAGTTTTCAGAAGGAAAGATGTTAGACTTATAGGTCTGAGGTGCTTTGGGACAGCATGAGAACATTTTTCGGATTTGGCATGATATTCTCTAGCGTAGGCAAGATAATATCTGAAGACCTTTGTAGCTCGGCAGGTATTATACCATCCGCACCGGCAGACTTCCATGGTTTGAAACTATGCAGCGCCCAAATCAGCATGTCTCTCGTAATCAGACCATGAATTTTGGTCCGTGTTGCAGTAGTCCTGTTTTGGTTGCTACTGACTGCGAGTAGGGAGCTTCCTGGAAAATGGGTGTCCAGTGGCAGGTTGAATGATTCATCACTTGAGGTTGTCCAAAAGTCATCAGTTTTTTTCAAACAACTAAGCATCATAGGATTTGTAGAGAGGACTTTTCTTAGCCGCGATGTCTCAAAGGTTTCTGTAATTTCGTCACAGAATGACCTCCAGGATTGTCGCTTTGCCTTCTTTTCTTTTTTATGTATTTTAAGGGATTCTTTGTATAAGTCCCAGTGAGTCACTTCTTGTACTTTGTGCTGGGTCCATTTTCTGCAAACGTTTCTAAGCGGTCCCAGTGCTGATGTTTATCAGTGCGGCTTTTACTTGCCTATAGATTGAGTAAGAGGGAAGGAAGCAGGTAATACTGGGTTGAGAGCTAGAGTGAATTCCATGACTTTCATGTCAAGCTTGTTGGTGTCACGCGGGGGACTTGAGAGTTCAGTGTTTTTGAGAGTATTCCTCTGTGTTTTGGCCAATCAATTTTCCGAATACTAGTTCTCTTGAAGCAGCATCAATCAGGCTGAATTGGGTATATCTATGGTCTGAAAACGAGTGTTCAGACGATACCATCCAGTTCGTTAGCATTTGAGTGGTGTTATCGGAGACAAGAGTGATATCCAGCTTTTCTTATCTATTTATTGTTATAAAAGTGCGCTCGTAGCCAATGTTGCAAGCAAAAAGTGACTTACCTCTTTCGTTGATGTCGGTACTGCCCCATACCGTGTGATGAGCGTTAGCGTCGCACCCGATGATGAGGCCAGTTTTTAGCCTTCCAGCTCCCAGTGTCACCCTTTCTAGGTTATCACCAGGGAGAGGGTCCACATGATCGTGGCCAAGTCTGGCAACTGTTAAGTCGGGGTCGCTGAGGTTAGGAGGTAAAAATGCATTAAGGCTACGTTTTACTAATATACATACAAGCTCTAATCTTACCTTTGTCTCTTGTATAGAGCGGAGCGTATCCCAAATCCACGGAGCATACCTTCTGCGATCCATGGTTCCTGGATTAGGATAATGTCTTCTGCGTTTTTGGAGAGACGCAGAATCAGTGCGGCCGAAGCCTATTTTGAGTGATGGAGATTAATCTGGAGAAACCGTATCATTGCTACAGTTTCCCAGAGTAGCCTCCACCACTGTGTTGTTGAAGTTCTCCGATTCTGAAGATGTGCTCAAGAGCTCATCACACCAGAGAAAAAGCATGCGGATGAAATTCATCGAGCGTTTACAGCAATTGACGACACAAGTTCCCTAAAAATTTAGCACAAAAGGATAGGGCACCTCAATCTTACGTCGCTGAAACAAATGCAGTTGAAAGGAATGGTAACCGGATCGCTGAAAAATTTCAAAGTGGAAAGTCCTACTTGTGATTCTTGTATCTGTGCAAAACAGTCGGTCAAACCGATTACTGTTTGTGATTCCAAGAGAAGCTCCAGAAGACTGCGGACTAATGCGTACCGAATCTCTAAGCACTTCATAACATTCATCGATGACTTCACTCGACACATCTCAGTATTTTTCATGAAAAACAAAATGCGAAGCGTTGGAAAATTTTAAAATCTACAAGGCCTTTGCAGAAAAACAGGCAGGAGAATCTATTAAATCATTAAAAAGTGACAATGGAACTGAGTACATAAACGGTAGCTTTGAAAAGTTCGTGGAATCGCCTACGAATTCTCTGCACCACACACACCACAACAAAACAAGATAGCTGGATGAGCCAGTAGAACATTGTTGGACATGGCAAGGTACAGGACCGTAGAATACGATAACGAGTATGGAACCTACAGACTTTGAAAACCCGGAACGCGACTTGTCATCAAGAGCAGCGATGCGAAGTTTGAGGACGAGAAGAGGAGTTATACGAAAAATGCCGAAGAACCCCAGCCAAACTCTTACACTTTCTATACTCGACAGCTGGAAAGTGAACTTCAAGGGTCCGAAGAAGAAACCAAATGTGAAAAGAAACTAAATGAACAGGTGCAGGACTCATGCATGCGAAACGAAACTTGGGAGTTGTTAGAAAGACCTACTGACAGACAGGTAATTAAATCCAAATGGGTTTTTAAAATCAAATTCAATGTAAAGGGTTCAGTGGAACGGCGGAACGACGGAACGGCGGAACGGCGGAAGGCAAGGTTGGTGGCAAAGGGCTATGAACTAATTCCCGGATTTGACTACACGGATATTTACGCCCCTGTTGCAAGCATTCATTTGATCCGACTTACGTTGGCAATCGCTGCCGATCACAGACTTTGACTACACCATTTCGACGTGTCTTCAGCGTATCTCAACGGAGAACTTGGGGTTGACATATTCATGGAACAGCCGGACGGTTTTCAGAAACACGGTACCAACAAAGTATGTACTTATGAAAAGGCCAATTATGTATGAATATATGACAGATGAATATATTTCAAAGTTTGTGGAAGCAAACTCGTCATCTGGCACTTCTTCGTTACCACTCTGAAAACCAACTCGTGTTCGGATTTTATTTCAACAGCTCCTAATTCTCAAAGAGCATCGTCGTCAATAATACCGTCAAATGATTTCCGACCCGGAAGGATGAAATAATTTATAACTGGATCAATGCCAATACAGGCAAAGAACCTCCCACTTATGTTACGTTTAATTTCCGATTCCGGTAGGTGGTTGGATTTTAAAAGGCTTGGTATAGAGTTTGATCCAAATTCATTTTTAACAAAATTCTTTCTTGTCCCTGTGCCAACGAGAAATTTCAAGACTTTCCCGTCCTTGGTCTTATATTCTAAATAAGGGATGCTAGAGAGGCATCCGTCATAAAATTTGCTTCTTGGATCTCCTCGATATTGTCATTGAACCTTTGTTGAGTTGCTTATGTGGATGGTTTAAACATTCATTTGTTCGTTTTCCTGAATTGAACTGATGGGGACTGGATCGATCGGTCCACCAATTCGGTTTTGGTGGAACCGTTTCCCTTCGTTGTTGGTGCCGAATGTTATGGGCTGCATTTTTTTATTGCGCTCTCAAAGATGATGACTTCGGTGGTGGGTCACGTTTGGGGGTACGTTGGTGTGGTGATTACGTTTGTCACCTTTTGTTTTGAATTGACATATTAAAAAAATTCATGATTTGGGTTTCCAGACACACAGCGTATGCTTCTGGAAATGTCTGAAGTTTTTGTATCATAAGCATTCTACGTAAGTCCCCATTTCGTATAGAAACGTCTAAGGCTTCTGCTACGGTACGTTTCCACAATGACATTCATTGTTTCAATTTGAATAATCCACAGTCTTCAATTTATTGATGACTAACCAGAATTGACAATTCACATTGGCGTAGAACTCGTTAAGGGACATTCCCGCTTGCCTAAGATTACTTAGCTGGTATTCGAAGATTCGTATATCCCTTTAATGAGCGTAGTGTAAAGAAAGACATTTTTGTATCGTCATCCAGTCCGCTTTGAAGATATTACAGGAAATGAGGGCCGAGCTTCCTTCACCTCTAACCTTTTGCCGTATATCTACTTTGGCTTATTATAATCTCTAAAGACATTTGCAACATTGTGGATCCAAATATTCCACTGTCTTCCTTTTAAGGATTTGTAACTCTTTCTTCCTCCGTTGCTGGAGTTTTAAGCCCTCAACAATTTGTGTTTGTCACAGTTTTATTTTCCAGTCCTTGGACTCGTTGATCTATTTGTGTAATGATTTTCATTTGGGTGTTTACCGCCCCGGTTAATTGGTGTTTAGGATTTAAAATCTGAATCCTATGTCAACAAATCCGCACACTAACGCATAAATGTATTATATTACGACATAAAGGAAAGAAATCGCAAGCTAGTCATCGACACTGATACAAGCAGTTGAAGGGAAACCGTAGACGAAGACAGTTCATAATTAAATACATTTTTTTGTGGACCTAGAATCATACCCGTATCACAGTTGTGCTTGAATATAATCAATAAAATTAAATAAAAGGTTTCAAACATATTTGTTGGTCCTTCGCAACAAGATTTCGTAAAGAATTCGGTGTATCATCGATTAGGAATGGAACGAAAACATGCTCGTATTTAGGTTAACGCAGTAACAGCAGCAGAGGTTGGTAATACTAGTGTACATAATGCGTATATTCTTCCCTACTGTAACTTCTCATTTGCGGAATCAGACACTCAACTTTGACACTTTTTCATATATCACTTTAGATAGATCCTCAGTTTCACGTTTCTTCAGAAATCGATATATTTTTGGGAATGGAGAAAGTTTTCCACATACTTGAGGGATCTAAATTATCAGGAAAATCAGGATATCCAGATGCAATTTCAACGATCTTTGCGTAGTTGATAGGAGGAGAAATTTCTTTAATTTCTTCGATTAAACATTCCCACACTGGAGTTTCCACATTAATCTGGAAATTGATGAAACTCTGGCCCGATTCTGGGAATCGGAAGAGGTTCCCAAAGGTTTGTTTGAACGAAGATCTTCAAGGAGGGGAACATTTTCGTACAAATTACGTACGCGGTAGTGATGGTAAATTTTGCATTGCACTACCCTTTAAGGTTCCCTCGCCTATTGAATCTGAAAATTCTATTCTATTCAAACGTCTTTCCCAAACAGAGAATCGTTTTCGTTGAAATCCTTCATTATCGGGAAAATATTTTTCATTTATGAATGCCTATCTTAACCTTGGCCACATGGAAAAAATTTCTGCATCTGAGATCGAAAAACTCACATTTGAGTGCTATTATTGGCCACATCATCCTGTTTTTAAAGAGTATAGTACTACGGCTTGCTTGCAAATGATTTGGAAAAAAAACTTAAGTTTTCTAACTGGTTGCTGGAGCGGAGTATGGATGACAACGAGTTTATTAGCATAATTCCTTGGACGAACGAATCTCAATTTACAAGAGATGTGACCACAAATTTTCATAATCTCCATACATGGGCTGCAGACAATCCACATGCTCGTACACTGAGACATAAATCATTTCAACACAAATTCAGCGTCAATATGTGGCAGGTGTACTTGGAAACAAGTAAATTGGCCCCTTCAAACTACCACCTACTCTGAATTTTACAAACTATCTGGAGTTTTTGCGAAAAGATTTACCAGAACTATTGGAGGACATTCCACCGATTCTCACTCACTATGATCGAGAGGTTAAGAATTGACTGGATGACGGTGATCGTTGGATAGGAAGAAATGGACCAGTTTACTCTCCCGCAAGATCTCCTGACCTTACACTAATGGATTTCTTTTGTATAGGGCAGAATGAAAGAATTTATTTATTCAACCGAAACACCAACTTTAAGTGGATTGGAAGAGCGTATTCTCGAAACGTCATCAAAAGTAAGGCAGTAGGGAACATCAATAAACATTCGCAGTGCAATCCAAAAAACATTCTCTAACATGCATACAAAACCAAGGAGGACGCTTTGAGCACCTGTTGTAACAATATTGTAAGGTCAGGATATCATGCAGGCCAGTGAACTGGTCTATTTCTTCCTATCCAACGGTTACTGAACTCTTTACCTAGCCAATTCTTGACCTCACGACCATAGTGGGCTGGAGCACCATCCTGTTGGAGAAATGATGAAGCTATTGTAGTTGAATCATTGGAATGTCCTTCAAGAGTTCTGGTAAATCATTTCTCAAAAACTCCAAATAGTTTGTAGAATTCAGCCTAGGTGGCGGGTTGAAGAGCCTATTGACTTTGTTTAGAAATCATCAAATCATCATCATCATCATAAAATATTCAACAACATCTATTTCACTCAAACTCAATTCTCACTCGATTATTCGTTTGTCATTTACTCTATTGTTATCTTTTGCTCTAATCACTTATTGTAAAAAACATGATACGCTGTTAAACTGCCAACGAGATCGGTTGGCCAAACAAAACCAAACTTTTTGCCCCTCGGACCACTATGTCCTATCAGCTAAATTCTCGTACACCCACCACACAGTTAGAGAAAAGATCCCTAAAAGAAGCGCATGGCAATACGAGAAAGCCAATTGGAGCGGACTTTACAACTTCTTTAGGAGTTTTAACTGATCGATATGTTTCCTCGATAACGACGTCAATGCCGCTGCTGATATGATCGCTGGCACTATTCTCTTTGGAATGAGATGCTTTATCCCTCATCGGATGAAGAAAAGGCATGGTACGATTCGAGCTGTAAAGAGGCTGTCAGGGTTAGAGAATTGTTTTTTCGGTCCTACAAGACCAACCCGACAGAGGAAAACCGAAAAAAGTTCAAACGAGCCAGGAATGACTGCAACGTCTTTCTCAAGCGTGTGAAATTCCAATACGACCAAAACTGAGGCAAAAAATACTGCAATGCCCCAAAGGCAGTAAAAATTTATGGTCATTCGTCAAAAACATTAGAAATTCTGCCTCATCCTCCATCCCAACGCTCATTTACAATGACATTCCAGCTGTCAGCTCTTTGGACAAGGCCAATCTGCTTGCTGCATGCTTTGCGGCCAGTTCAACACTTCCAGATTGTGCTTTATCTCCGCCTACACTTGACTGCGTCGAATCTTCAATGGGACGAATCCACTTTAGCACTCGTGTAGTAGCAAGAGTACCTAACGATCTCAACATCCACACATCCGCAGGTCCAGATGGCATATCTCCCCTTCTTTTGAAGAGATGTTCCTCTTCGCTGGCAAAACTATTGCGTAAGCTTTTTCATCAATCCTACTCTTTAGGACTCTTTCCGAACAGATGGAAAACAGCATTTGTCCAGCCCGTCCCTAAAAAAGGCGAATCTTCCTCCCTCTCCTCCTACAGACACATTGCACTTTCGTCCCTTCTTTCCAAGGTCATGGAAACGCTGATAAATCATCAGCTCATGAAATATCTCAATGACCGGCAGTACGGTTTTCGTTGCAACAGGTGAACTGGTGATTTGATGGCACGTCTCACGGAAAAGTGGAACCAATGTCTACACCAATCTGGCGAAAGCAAGATAGTTGCACTTGATATTTCTAAGGCATTTGGCAGAGCTTGGCATCAGGCTTTTTTGTCGTAAATACGTGCATTTGGGATCAATGACTCTCTTGTTCGATGGATTAGAAATTACCTTTCGGTAATTACCTTTCCCCGACACTCTTTTTAATTTTCATTAATGATCTCTTGTCTGCCACTTCTAATCCAATATATTCCTTTGCTGATGACAGCTCTCTCTGCTTTTCATATTCGTTACCGGACTCACGCCCCTGTTCTTCGGCTGTAGAACAGGAACGGCAGCGTATGCTAAGCTCATTAAATTCCGATATTAACAGCATAACCAATTGGGGAACTACCAACCGAGTGGAATTTAATGCTTCCAAAACTCAATGCTGTCTACTGTCATTAAAGCGAAATTCAAATGCTCAGCCATTATGCATGAATGGCACTTGCATCGTCGAAACCGATAAACTTTCTATTCTCGGTATGTGTATCAGTGACAACTTACGTTGGAATGACCACATATTCGATGTCGCCAAAAATGCAGCGAAATGTCTAGGTTTCCTCAAGCGATGTAAGAAATATTTTACCCCCTCTGATCTGGCCGCAATATATAAGGCATTTATCCGCCCAAAATTGGAGTACAATGCCCACATCTGGTCAGGTGCTCCTAAAACATCTCTGCACCTGCTAGATAGGATTCAAAACCGTGCGATAAAACTATTTGGTGATACTAATATCAGTCAATCAATTGGCACCCTCGAACACCGACGTAAAGTCTCCTGTCTCACTTTGTTTTATAGCTATTTCCACCACCAGTGCTCCATTGAAATTGCCAGTAGCATTCCGCCCATTCAAACTTTCAACCGTAACACCCGTCTAGCTATGAATGCTCATCAGTATACCTTCAAGCCCATTTTCGGACGTACTCTAAAATATCGTGATTCTTTCCGAAGCCGTACAACCCGCTTATGGAATACTCTGTCGACCTCTGTGCTTCCTGGTCGTTATAACTTGCAAACATTTAAAAACAATGTACATCGGTACCTGTCTTTTCTTCCTCCCTAAATTTCCTTCGCCCGCGCTGTGTACGAACATTTTAAGGGTACAAAAGCCCCTTGAGCGCCGATTATAAAAAAACAGAGGGATCTGGTACGAAGGAGTTGTTGGTAAATGATTGTTTGAAAAATGTAGCAACAAAATTGGCGTTGGTAGGAGGATCACATGAAGATTTGGTTTCGATGGCGAGGGAGGAAGGATAACCATCAGTCTTACTTTTGCAATTGACAAATTGAAAAAAGGACTTGGGGTCGTCATTTATGAGATTGGTTTGCGCACTATTCAGGTAGCGCTGATAGAGAGAGTTACAGAGTTCAATGAAATGAAGATATGTACCTAGATAATTTAAATAGTCGGAAGAAGAGTGGGTGCGAAGGAATACCGCCCATAACTTGTTTCTTTTGTTTCGTAGAGAGGGGAGTCTACCATTATACCAAGGAGGGGATATAGAAGAAGTTTTATGGCGGGAATATGGCATATAAATGGAGATGGATATGAATATTTTTCTGTAAAAAAATGGAGAGGGCAGCGACCAGAGATAGATTGGTAAACTCGAAAGAAGCCCTGCTTAGATGGGGATTGATTTTACGGAAATTAGCTTTGTGAAAATTGTAAGAAAATAGAACTGCGGGGGAGGTGACTGGAGGGGAGAGTTGTAGAAAAATGAGAGAAGAAGTGGGTTTTAGCACGCAGTCCTCTTACGTTCTGGTAATAGAAGGTGAGAGGGAGGTTTTTGCATGACTTTTTTGGGTCGAAAAAATTTATCGTGGTCGAGTCGACTGCGGTGAAGGTGTGAGACACTTTTAGAGTATACATAGTGGCGAAGAGCGGCAAGATCGTCTGCAACTTTTTACACTTTATATAAAGTTTGCTGAGACTGGTAACGTCGGTAGGCAGGCCTTCCTGCTAGACAGAAACCATGACGCTTGGTTTTGTTTTACCCTCGTAGCACACAGAGTCGGATTTATCGTGCAGATAAGCGAGATATAGACGTATATTCCCATATATCTTTTTATATCCAAGCCTAGAGAGCGCATAACGACATTCGGTGGTATCGCTAGTTTGCTGCGTTAATTTAACAGTGGGTGACGAAAGGGAGCCAATAGAAGAGGGAGTGGTTAATGAGTTTGGTGTCGCAATGGATGGGGTTTGTGAAGTAGGGTTTAAAATGTAAGAACTGATGAAATTAGGATACTTAGCTCCAGTTCTGAGGTCGAAATTAGGGAAAGGCGTGTGTATTAGGGGTTGAGTGGTGAGAGTTTGAGTTGTAGGGGTTGGGGCTTGATTTGGGATGGAATAGGGAGAGTTGGAGTATGGGTGGGAGGCTTAAAATTAGGAAAAAATTTAGTTTTAAAACTCCAATTGGAACTGGGTTTGTTGTGAGAAGAGGAGGTGGGTCTTGGCAAATTAGATTTACTTGCTAACTTATTTGTTGGTTTAGGTATGACGGATTGCTCGACTTTATCCTGCTTCTTGGTCCTATTTTCCAACCATTTGCAGACACGCATCTTTCCAAGATTAAAATTGCTGCTGGCTGGATTATGGAATAACCATTCGTATTTGGCTGGAAGATTGAGCTTGAAGCTGCGCTTGCTTCTGTGGTGAGATGTTGGAAGCAAATTGCAGTGGTTAATGGTAATGCCATATTTCTTTTCGAAGAAATTCGAGATCCAATCAACATCAGCGTTTGGAAGGGCGGCCTTGATAAGAAGCGTAGTGACCAATTGATTCTTCGACGCAAGCTTATCAAGTCTACGTTGCCATTCGGAAGGTGTCCAAGTTGAATTGAAATGATTGATAAGCTTCCGTGCGGCAGTGATTGGAGGAGCTGACATAGAAGCGCTCTCTGTTGTAGGGTTGGAAGAAACTTGGCAGGAATCAGTGGGTTGAACCGTCCGCAGATGACTCATTTGTGGGGGTGAACGTGAATCCACTTCAGGTTCCATTAATTCAGCCATGAGCGATGTATTATTGGGAACATTCTGGTAAGGCTACGGGAAGTTTGGTGTATCAGCTATTTTTCTGTTTATTGTTGCGACGAGGGATCGAGTCGCAGTAAGTTCATCACCGACATCCTTCAATTTATCGAAGATAACTTCAAGCATGGGATCACATTGTTTAGGAGAGAGCTGTTTGTGTGACGAGGACTGGAAATGAATGTCTATATCGTCACGCAGGGAGAACAGATAGCTTTTTACATATCATTACCGCGGCTTTTAGGCTAGAATTCTTTCCGTGCCAGTGGAAAGTTGCAGATGTAACTATGGTGCTAAAACCAGGTAAACCTCCGATTAATACAAAGTCGATTTCTCTCCTTCCGATCCTGTCAAAAATTTTTGAGAAGATCCTGCTCAAACATTTAATGCCAATTATTGAACACAAAAATCTTATCCCCAATCATCAGTTTGGATTTCGAATTAAGCATTCAACTATTGACCAGGTGCATAGAATTACCGACGTAATTGAAAAAGCCCTGGAATAGAAAAGGATTTGCTCAAGCGTATTTCTTGACCTCTCACAAGCCTTTGACAAGGTTTGGCACGAAGGTTTAAAGTTAAAATCACGGCAAATTTTGGCATCGAAACTTTGCAACGTATTGACTAAGTATCTTGAAAATAGAATTTTTCTTGTTAGATACGGAAATGAGGTATCGCAATTTAAAGATATATTGGCACCGCAGGGAAGTGTGCTCGGTCCACTCCTGTATCTCTTATATACAAGAGATATACCACAAGTCGAGTGGACTGTTCTTGCCACCTTTGCCGACGACACTGCCATTTCAGCTGTCGGAAAAACAATGGAACTGGACCTGGCAAGATAAATTGAAACCGCGTTGAAAAAGGGGAACATATAGGACTTTTCAATTGAAAGGAACCTACCAAACGAGCTTATATTGTGATGAAAAGCTGCTTATTATGTTTTACTTAGTTGCGTTATTAAACATATTTATCGAAGGGAGGTGTTTTTAGTGAGGAAGAATCTCACACTACTATGAGCACGCGCTTGCGATCCTCATAGTGTCTGATGGAAGTTTTCACCTGCCCTCGCCGGCAAAAAAAAAAAAAAAATGTGGAATTTTCCTATTACATGCAGACATGAATCTAGATGGATCAACGAGTATATTTTTCACACAATGCCTGAATCTGCCCCACTAGCCTTTCATTCACGAAAACGAAAACCAGATGTAGGTCCGTCACACACTTAACTTGATAATCCTGTAGAGTGAGCTCTGTTCATATCTACAACACATAGTATCGAATTTCTACCTACAACACACGTAAACTTGTTCATTTCAAGGAAAACACCTTACGGCCCGAAGCAATACCTCTTTCAATTAGATCCACCAATTAGCAATTTGAACTGCAGCTAAAGTCATAATCAAACAGTTTCCAACTTGACTGTTCAACAAATAGAACTCCACCCCCATTCCAGCCTGAAGCTGTGCAAACAAACACAGACACAATCAAAGCATATCCTTTGACTGATATAACCAGTAACTGTATTTATGTGCGTTTGCCAACCGCAAATTGATTTCCAATTCGCTTTATCTTCGCTTCATCCAAGGCCGAGTGAGTCGCACATTTTTCCGCAAAGGCAAAGCTTCAATGGTTTACCGATACGGTCATCATACTCGTATCTATCTTTAAATGAATTCATCAATCCATGTGAATCTCTTCTTCAGCACAAGTATCTGTACTCATTCCGCAATGGGTTTAAGTAAATAAGAACCCGAGTACCTACAACCGGCACATAAACTATATCCGTTTGGTCTACATACAGATAATAGCAACAACCACACGATGCAATGGAGAAGAACCAAGGATGTAGAGTAGGATCATGGACCATCGTCGTCGGTTGTCTAGGTCCGATCCTCTAAGGGGTCAATAGAACTTCAACCTAGCCACCGTTGATGAACGATGAGAAATAATTTACGGATAAATGGCATTAAACATTTGAGTCGGTGTGATTTTGGATTCTTCCTCTCCGACATTACGTGTACTCGTATGTGTGCGGTATGTGTACTTTATGTCATCCTAAATAGAAGCCTATAAAGCTTAAAGTACTTTAAGCCCCATCATGCTATGTGAATTTATCGTTTCGTTCAACCAATGTCCAGGCTACTAAGCAACCATTTCTATCCCTACCATTTCCAAAAGATACTTTGACCAGCCTATACATAGGTGCATTCGAGTACTACTGGCTGTGCCTGGCCACATACGAGTATGTATTCGTAATGTCCTTTGTTAAATGTTTGTTTCGTTAGTATCTAGTGGGTAGACTCCATGCATCATGACTAACGAGATGAGATCTCCATGTCTGCTCGGCATCTCGGTTTGATGGTAATGCCAACTTCAGTTCCTGGTTTTGCTGCTGCTGCTGATGATGGTGGTGTTAACTTTGTCTTTTGGTACGACTATTCGTACGTAAACTGCCAAGTGACACCGGTTAACTGCACCAAAGCACAGCCCTATATTCGTAGCTTTGATATACGGCAAAATGTGTATGAAGTATAAGTTCTATACAAAAGGACGATAAAAGGATTGCGTGCAATGGATAACTAGACCAGGATTAGGAGTGTCCTCCTTTTAGGCGTCAGTGTTTTGAGAATTTTCGGTTCGGTTTAGGTCTAACAATCATCATCAGTGGTGAAGAGATTTATTGGAGGCTTTTTTCAGTCCTATCGAAGGATACAGTTGTGATATTGCCAATTAAACCGAAACATGGAAAGTTGATGAGTGCTTTGTGTCAGTTTTGGGTGACTTAATTGAACGTCATCAATGGAATACATACACTCGGAGTTGTATTGTATAATGGATCAGTGGTAGGTCTTGCAAGGCCATTGAAACAGTCCCTGATGGTGATGATGCAGAAATGACAATTAAATTGGAATCGTAGAAGGAGCTGAATGAACAAATGTGATCATATGTACGGTGGCCTCAAAGATTTTTAACCGAATTTACGTAACTGCATTGCTACTACTCTCTTGAACGGCTCTCTACTGAACAATTCCAGAGACCTTTCTGTTTTGGTTAACCTAGTTAGTGAGTCCAAAAGTTTGTTGATGTTTTTGCATTTGAATGATCCAGTTATTAATCTTTCGGCCTTTTTCGGAGCTAAATCTTTGAGAGACATTTTGGTACGATGACTCCTTTTAAAATGCTAGGAGTTGAGTTTGCGAGTTGGGAAAAGCAAAAATGCAGATATTCGGTCTTAGTATGACTGATTGGTTGCTCATTATCTTCAATCGCGTTTATCCAATTATAAGGGGTTACCTGAAGGGGTGTCACATAGTTGCTTGTAATAGCGATAATATTGGCAATAAGAAGAGATGTTGTTCTGGACCCATTAATGTGCTGCGTCAATAGAAAATTTTACAAGACGTTGGAAAGCAAAGAACTTTGTACACTGCCTTGGTTTATTTCAATTATATGTAACTTCGAATTCGCTGGTTATTCTCGCTATGCATTGTATTTTCATCGTACATATCGCGTAGCATTCTGAGATATCGGGTACTTCTTGAGATCTGAGTGCCTATAAGATCTCTGGGAATATATTGTATCTTTCGAAGATTTTTGATGTTTCTCCATCAGTAACCGTAAACTTAGAATCCCGTTATATCTCGAACTGCCTCCCACAAAGCCACGTTGATTGCCATTGAGTTTAATAATATTGCGATGACGGCTATCTAGTGTTTTCTTGTATATTTTCATGGCTTGCAGCATTTACTTCATCGACGGGTAGTTGTTTCAACTTCTTGTATCGCTTTTGCCTTTAGTGGAACAGGAAAGCTCTCCCTCCACAGGTTAACCATTTGATCGCCCCGAATCATTTTATTGAATAAGAACGAAAGTCATTTAAACCCAAGATTTCTGATTGGCACCCAAACTTCGGAGAGTATATTATCCTGACGGACTTCATGCGGTCGGTTCATTCTTTTCACTACTTACGAGTACTTGCTTACTTAGGCAATCGGACCTATTATGTCCGTGAGGTTCACCTTGAGGGTCATAGGGAATCCACTACTCCTACGTGCCATCGTGTACGGTTTCTGGAGATGTATCTCAGCTCTCTCCAATTCTAGCCCAGTAGTGTGACGGTTGTTCGCCACTTCGTCTGCCTCTTTGCGTTAGAGAGTTCCATTGTATCGCTTGACTCGCAATGTACTCGTGACCTTTACGAAGCGTACGAGTTTGCCCAATCAACTGCCACTTGCGTATTTGTATGATAGAGTCAATGGGTTAATGACCCGTTCTCACATGAACTTCATCATTAGAGATACGGTTGGACCAGAAAATCCTCAAGATGTTTCGCAGACATCTATTCATGAGCGTTTGCAGCTTTCTTGTGACAGCGGATGTGCTTTCCTAGTGCTGCACCTATAAAGGAGCACGGATTCAACATTGGAGCGGAACAGTCGTAGCTTGGTCTTTAAGCGATAGAGTTGTTTCTCCATATTTTGTACACCATTCCGAACGCAGCTTTCGCTTTCCCGATACGGCTAATTATGTCAAATTCGGTCCCGCCATCAGTAGAGACAATACTCCCAAGATACTGAAAATTCTCTATCATATCTAATTGGTTGGACGAGGAAGCTCCAAGTCTGATCCTTTTTATTTTTGCCGTATTGATCTTTAGCCCAACGACTTCAGCTTCTCTCTCCACCCTTGTGGCCATTTGATGGAGATCCATGATCCTATGAGAGAGTAAGCATACGTCGTCTGCGTAGTCCAGATGTTTAAGGTGTGATTGCAGAGTTCACTGAATTCCTCCATTTACGGTCGACAAAGCTAAATGCACTGCATCGCTTATCACCAACAGGAATAGTATTGGTGACAGTACACAGCCTTGCCTAGCTCCATTCTGGATTTCAAACTCCTCTGACAACCTTCCTTTGTACAGGGTATGACATTTGGATCCATCATACTCGTATGTAGCCTTGTTAATAGCAATCAACTTATCTGGGATGCCCCTCCTGCACACAACAAGCCAGATAAATTCTCTATTGACACTGTCGAACGCCTTTTCGAAGTCAATGAACAGCAGATGAAGTGGTGATTGATATTCAACGCACTGTTCGAAGATGATCCGCAAGGTATTGATATGGTCCACACAGGAAGATCCAGTGCGGTATCCTGCTTGTTCGGCGTTGAGTGTGTCATGGAGGTGGTCTTTTACTCGCTCCAGGAGGATTTTTGCTATTACCTTGACTACTGCAGGCAGCATGCAAATTCCTCTTCAGTGTTCGCACTGCGTAAGATATCCTTCCTTTGGGAGCTTGGCAATCCTTTCTTTTTTCCACTCTTCAGAAAAACACTGTTTCCCAAGTTCTCTCAGTGAGTGGGGGCAGGAGCTTACTCTACGTTGTTGGCACTACTTGTAAGAGCACTTGC
This sequence comes from Volucella zonaria, assembly GCA_963966105.1. Taxonomy (NCBI): domain Eukaryota; kingdom Metazoa; phylum Arthropoda; class Insecta; order Diptera; family Syrphidae; genus Volucella; species Volucella zonaria. The sequence continues at coordinate 57,938,539 of OZ014532.1, read as the reverse complement.
ACTGTGAGAATACCGTCAAGTCCAACCGCTTTGTTGTTCTTCAGTGCTTTGATTGCGGTAAAGATTTCTTCTCTACTGGGGCATACAACGCGTATTCGGAAATTTGTTAACCCGGTTTAAAACCGCAGAAAAGTGCTCCTTCCACCTTTTGAGCTGGTCGTCATCCGGAACCAGCAGAGATCTGTCTGTGTCTTTTACCAGGCGTTGTTTAGAGATTTGGGCACCTGTGAGCACTTTAGTTATACTGCCGGCCGCTTCTGCGTTAATATTGTTACGCTTATCACGTCTCACGCTACGGTGAACTTCTCTCATTTTCCTGCGATATGCAGGAATAGCTTGCGATGCGAGCTTTGATATGTTTTCTCTCGTCGATACTAGCCCAAATTTCTCCGAAAAGCCAAGCACTGTTTCTTCCTTGCGACCGACCGACTATACTTTCAGCACCGGATATGAAGATATTTTCCACAGTACATCAATGCTTTTCGATGGAGGCGACTTCCGTGCTACTGATTGCATCCAATTTTTGTGAAAGATGGTCATCAAGCTGTTTGCGCACTGTGGGATCCTTTAGTCTATCTGTATTAAACTTAGGCATTCGGGTGTTTTCTTGAAATCTCCGAACTGCAGCTGTACGTAGTCTTACGATTCTCATAACTATGTATCACCAGATGATGGTCCCTGGCCATTGCCTTTCTGCACCCCTTCTGTTACGAACGTCCTGGAGAGTGCTTTATAATCGCCAGCTGATCGCAAAATGATCAATTTTGTTGGAAGTTGCTTGTCTGTCTGTCGACACCCAACTTACTTTGTGGCACGTCGTGTATACCTGTTACAGGCGGTTGGAGTTGCAAAAATCGATAAAACACTCGCCATTGTCGTTGCGGTCGTCAACACCATGTTTTCCCAAAACATGCCAGAGTCCTTCATTGTTGTTGTCAACTTTGGCACTCAAGCCTTCCATTACCATTATGATGTCTCCGCGTGATGTACTATTATAAGCAGCACTCAGCCGATTATAGAAGGCCTTCTTCTCCTCGACAGGAGAGAGCTCCGTTGGAACGAACACTGTATGATGGTGACGCGACGTACCCTAGTCCGGAACCTGCCTTTCAGGATCCTTTCGTCTAGAGGCTCCCAGGGAATTAAGCCTTTGAGAGGTGGATTGGAAAACAGCAATCCAACGCCGAATTCCCGTTAGCTTCGAGGTGCCTTTGCGGAGTACAGTGTTACGAATTGAAGACTTGAACTTCACCGAGCCCAGCGATCTAACTTCATTAATTCCCAAGATATCCATCTTATACCACATGAATTCCTCTTCTAGTTGGGGGAATCTGGCATTTTGAGGACCTTCATTTCAGTTGTTTAGAAGCGTTTTCAACTTCCAGAAGCCAATCTTTGTGCGAGTACAATAGCCAAATGTCATCAACTTGTTACCATTCCTTATCTTAGTTTCGGTTTCGATAGCGGTTTTGTTTTCGGCTACGAAGAATGCTAACCTCCCTAATTTTAGCTTATTTATGTATATACAAGCAAGCGCAGCTTCAAGCTCAATCTTCCAACCAAATACGAATAGTTATTCCATAATCCTGCCGGCAACAATTTCAATCATGGAAAGATGCGTGTCTGCAAATGGTTGGAAAATACGACTAAGAAGCAGGATAAAGTCGGACAATGCGTCATACCTAAACCAACAAATAAATTAGCAAGTAAATCCAATTTACAAAGACCCACCTCCTCTTCCCACAACAAAGTCAGCTCCAGTTGGAATTTTAAAACTAAAATTTTTCCTAATTTTAAGCATCCCACCCATACTCCAACTCTCCCTGGAAAGAGAGTAACTGGAGCTAAGTATCCTAATTTCATCAGTTCTTACATTTTAAACCCTACTTCACAAACCCCATCCATTGCGACACCAAACTCATTAACCACTCCCTCTTCTATTGGCTCCCTTTCGCCACCCACTGTTAAATTAACGCAGCAAACTAGCGATACCACCGAATGTCGCTATGCGCTCTCTACTCTTGGATATAAAAAGATATATGGGAATATACGTCTATATCTCGCTTATCTGCACGATAAATCCGACTCGGTGTGCTACGAGGGTAAAACAAAAACAAGCGTCATGGTTTCTGTCCAGCAGGAAGGCCTGCCTACCGACCTTACCAGTCTCACCAAACTTTATATAAAATATAAAAAGTTGCAGACGATCTTGTCGCTCTTCGCCACTATGAACACTCTAAGAGTCTCACACTTTCACCGCAGTCGACTTGACTACGATAAATTTTTTCGACCCTAAAAAGTCATGCAAAACCCTCCCTCTCACTTTCTATTACCAGAACGTAAGAGGACTAAGATCAAAAACCCACGCTGTTTTCCGCCAATCTCATGCTCTCCCATTTGATATCTACGATCTGACCGAAACTAATCTTATCCCCAACATAAAAAAACAGGAGTTATTCCCTCTTTCTTTTAATGCTTTTCGGGATGATGATCGCGCATCCCCCTTGATTGAATCCCCTTATCGAGGTGTCCTACTGGCTATTCACAACAGCTTGGACTCCTCCCTCGTTGCAACGCACCCACTAAGCTCGACTTTGTGTCGATTAAAATAACCCTTACTCGTAGATGCTTGTATGTTATGTGTTGTTACATTCTCCCGGCGCAACCTATCGAATCCTACGAACTTGCTATTGCAGCAATTGACAATTTGATCGACTTATCAGACTCGTTTGATGATATCGTTATCTTCGGCGATTTTAATCTGCCTCAGCTGAAGTGGACTCCATCTGAAGACCAATCTTTTTTCATCGCTTCCAATTTCATTTCTACTAAGGAATGCCTATTCTTAGATCGGCTAACAGACTCTAGTCTATGCCAAGTCAGTGGCGTTTCCAACTATATGGAAAGGCAATTAGACCTTATCTTCACAACTGATCCCATCAACTCCTCAGTATCGTGTTGTTCCCTATTTCTTTCAACTATTGATAACTTTCATCCTCCACTTCTTCTCTCATTTTTCCACAACTCTCCCCTTCAGTCGCCTCCCCCCGCAGTTCTATTTTCTTACAATTTTCACAAAGCTAATTTCCGTAAAATCAATACCTATTTACGCAGGGCTTCTTTTGGGTTTACCAATCTATCTCTGGTTGATACCCTCTTCACTTTTTACATAGAAATATTCAAATCCATCTCCCTTTATGTGCCATATTCCCGCCATAAAACTTCTTCTACATCCCCTCCTTGGTATAATCGTAGACTTCGCTCTCTACGAAACAAAAGAAACAAGTTATGGGCGGTATTCCTTCGCACCCACTCTTCTTTCGACTATTCAAATTATCTAGGTACATATATTCATTTCATTGAACTCTATAACTCTCTCTATCAGCGCTACCTGAATAGTGCGCAAACCAATCTCATAAATGACGACTCCAAGTCCTTTTTTCAATTTGTCAATTGCAAAAGTAAGACTGATGGTTATCCTTCCTTCCTCGCTTTCGAAACCAAATCTTCAAGTGATCCTCCTACCATCGCCAACTTTTTCGTTACATTTTTCAAGCAATCATTTACCAACAACTCCTTCGTACCAGATCCCTCTTACTTCAATGATCTACCAAATTTCTCTGTTAGTCCCTTTCTCACTCCAAATTTCGATCCTGCAGTTATTGAAGAAAAGTTACTAAATCTTAAAGATGAATTTGTACCTGGCCCAGACGGACTCCCCGCCGTATTTCTTAAAAAAATGCTCTTCCAACCTGTCTCTACCCCTAGCTTTTTCGTCTATCCCTTACACAGGGGGAATTTCCCCAGATTTGGAAGACCTCTTTTATAATCCCGATACACAAAAAGGGATCTAAGCATGAAGTTACCAATTATCGTTCCATTGCTAAACTCACTCATATACCCAAACTCTTTGAAAGCATTTTATACGAAGCCTTAAGCTTCAAATGCAAGCCTTTTGTTTCGCCCCGGCAACATGGTTTTCTAAGAGGTAGATCAACTACCACAAATCTAGTTGGATTCGTGTCTTTTGCTCTCTCAGCCTTAGAAAATGGCAAAGAAATCGATGTTATTGCAACTGATTTCACTAAGCCGTTTGATAAGATATCCCATCAATTAATCCTTTTCAAATTGTCTGCTCTCGGCTTTGAGCCTCTCTTTTTAAAATGGATTTCTTCTTACCTGGTAAACCGATATTATAATGTTCGGTTTAAATCCGCAGTTTCTGTTCCATTCCTGGCCTCATCTGGAGTTCCACAAGGCAGTCATCTTGGCCCTCTTCTCTTCATTCTTATTATCAACGATGTTTCCTCTCCCCAGGACTCTCCCCTTCTTCAAGAAGACCTTGATCGGTTTTCAATGTGGTGCCTCAAAAACTGCCTAGATCTTAGTATAGCCAAATGTTAATCTATATGCTTCTCACGTAAATGCAACCCTCCCCGACTTTATTTTCTCCATGGTCAACCAATTCCCCTGGTTCAGTCTTTCCAAGACCTTGGCATATTATTCGACTGTGAGCTTAATTTCCGTTCTCATATCGACATGGCCTGCCATGGAACGACCCTTTAATCTTACCTCCCTATCAGGACCGTCTCAAACTTCTAAATATTAATTCGTTAGAAGAACGTAGGAATACTGCTGAAATTCTTTTCATTCATCGTCTTCTCTCAGGTTAGATCGACTGCGCATCCATTTTGAACTCCATTTCCTTCAATACCAATCCCCGCAAACTACGTTGTCCTCGTCTCTTCTATCTACCGGTCCACCGCACCTCTCCAACGAACCAATCTCACGAATGCTCCGAAAGGTCAATTCAAACCTCTCCCTTTTTCATTTCCACCTGAGCACTCCTCGTCTCAAACAAGATTTCCTCCATCACTTCCTTGGTCCCTAGCTCTTAAGTCTTTCTGTTAGTTTTTAAGTTAGATTAAGCTTGTATTAAGCCAATAAATGGGGGCCTCAGCCCCCACCAAAAAATTAAATTACATACTCGTATGTAGTTGCTTTATAGGGTAGACACATGGGGCTCTATCTCAGCGATGGCGGCTTCAGTCTTGGCTTTCAGAGTTGGAATTGTTTGGGGATGACTGGAGTAGACCTTGCTTTTAGCATAGTTCCAAAGAAAGGAATCTAGTCAACGGCCTCGTCACACTGAAAGCACCGGTTCCCGCTGGGCCATTAAGTTAGTATAAGATTAGTTGTAAGTTATTTAAGCTAATTTTTAAGCGTTTTTTGTTTAGCATGTAAGATTTAATTAAGTATATAATAAAAATGCATTCAAACTGAAACTGAAACTGCACCGGTTCCCGCTAGATCACCGAAATTAAGCAGTGTTGGGCGCGATAAGTACGTAGGTGGGAACTCAGTACTCCGCGTGCTGTTGACGAAACGCGCCACATGGGCATAGTACCCCGGCGTTAGATCCCGGACCCTACAAATTAATTTTTGTATCATTCCCTTGATAAATAAATAAATAAATAATAAGAAAGGAATCTAACGGTATTAAGTCGCACGATCGTGGAGGCCAATGCGTGTCTCCGAAACGTGAAATTGCGCGTCCAGGAAACTTCTTACACAGTAGCGAGATTGTTTCGTGACTTGTATGGCGTGTAGCACCATCTTGTCGAACTCCGGCCACAAACAATTGCCTTTCATGTTTCAGTAGCGCACTCCATTGACCATAATGGCTTTTCCGACCTCATTTTCGAAAAACTACGGCCCGATGACACCACCGGTCCACAGACCGCACCGTTACTCATTTTGGGCGCATTGACACCTCCTGAATGACTCGTGAATTTCGGTGCTCCAAATGCAGCAAGTTAGCTTATTAAAGTAGTCACCAATATGTAAATGGGTCTCATCTGAAAACACAATTTTCTTGCAAAAATCAATGCCAGGATGCATGTTTTCTAGGACTCGATCCGAGAACGTACAGTGCTGCGATCACTTGGAAGACATTGTGTTCCATAAATAATTGCCGGTGTCTACTTTATAAAGCAACAAAGGTTTCAGAAATATCTCAACAAATTTAATTCAAAAAACAAATCATAAACCTCTAGTTGAAACACCGTTTACATGCTCTAATTCTTCTCTACTGCTACCGCACTATCTCTTGCTACCGGTGTCTCGCTTCTTTTTGGCAATTTTCGCAGTCTTACTCTAGACGCGCTTTACCCTCACCGCTATTTCCGCAAAAGTCGATGCCTTATCGCCATCGTTTAAAAACTGAGTAGTCTACTATTCGCATATTTTCCACATGCCCCATATACCTTGCGCACTTAGTTCTTTCTTATGCTCTTTTTCTTTCTGACACACCTAAGGACAAGATTGAGCGCAACCCTAGGCACCTCAGTCCTGAGCTTAACAGCAAGGAATGGAAGGTTGTTGAAAAGGGTAGCCAAACCAAAAATTACTTGAATATTGCCGTCAAGCTTAGCCACAAGTCTCTGCCGCTACTTCGCGAAACCGGTGTCATAAGAAGCCGCAAGAGAATACGGACCTTCACGCCGAAGATATTCCAAATAAATCTTCATCATGGTAAGGCGACAAGTGCCAACATTATCTACCTTATAAATAAGTAAGCAAGACATCCAGGAACCTTAGATAACTCGAGGCAAAATCGGCTAAGCTCAACCGAATTGCTGAACTATGTATAAGGCCGACTCAGGCCTAGAAACTAGAACTAGAGTAGCTAAATCTTATATCAAATTGTCTGCCTCCAGGGTTCTAGGCAATGATGATCGCATTGCCTGATCAATGAGGAGCGGCCAAGAAAATCGCTACTCAGGCTAGCCTCAACGTACATACATATCTTATGAATTGGCTGACGAACCCCCATCAGCAATACTAAGCTACCTTATCTATAAGGTAGAACAGAAAACGGCAGATATGATTTTTGATATGACACTAACTTTCACACCGCGGTAGAACGGACATTCGAGGGCTGTTTGATGAGTACCCGGATTAGAAGATAGGTAGCGCTGTAGTGTTCTCCGCCAATACCGCCTAGATACGGATCTGATACTGCAGCATTATAACAGATATGCCAAAGGTATCCAACTCTCCAACTTTGCAACTGTTGGCAATGCTTGTACAATGTACATAGTCATACACCGAAGTAATTAGAATTGAAAAAGTAGTCGATCTTGTTCTCTCCGGCTTCGTGTATGGTAGCGCTCTGTTAATAATTAATCAGTAAGTTTGTATAAGAACCGGTGTAAAGTTTAAACCTCAAGAATAAAGAATTTTATATTAAATTGTTACTTTCTTTTAACTTGGCAAATACCGTGCAACGTACTTGCTAGTACCTCCTCTATAGCGCCACTGAGCCAAAATGAGTGTACCATTATTTAGTATAACCTCTTTTAGCCCGCCTGTCAAAATTTGGTGACGCTTAGTTTTGTTTTGACACCCATTTCACAACATCGTATTAGTGTCGCAAAAACCATGGAAAAAGAGCAGTATCACTCCGTGATCTAATTCTTGTCTTTCAGTGGCAAAAGCTGCGATGAAATCAAGCCCATGTTCGATGGTGTGTATGGGACGCATTCACCTTCCCGTACAACCGTTTACTGTAGCCCAAAAACGGTTACCACAGAGGAAACCGTACACAAAATCCATAATCTCGTATTGTCGAACCGCCGAGTGAAAAATTCGCGAGTTGGCTGAGATAGCCGGTATCTCAAGTGAACGCGTTAGCCATATCCTGCACGAGATTTTGGGCATGAGATGGGTCCCGCGTGTGCTTACACCAGAGAACAAACGCAATCGTGAGACAACTTCAAAGATGTGCTTGGTCCTGTTTAATAGAAATCCGTAGGAGGTTCTGCGTCGTTTCGTGACCGTTGATGAGACATGAATTGACTGGTACACAGCAGAGACCAAAGAACAATCGAAACAATGGGTTTTACCCGATAAACGTTCTCCAAAAAAGGCGAAGACCGTGCCTTCGACCGGAAAGGTGTCAAAACAAAACTAAACGTCGATTTGTCAGAAAATTTTGACAGGCGGGCTAAAAGAGGTTAAACTAAATAATGGTAGACTCGTACACTCTCGAGGTTCCTATATACGAGTATAATTGAACACAATCTTTTAATCGCTATCCGCCGTACTGAACCAATATTTATAGTGAAACATATACAGCAGGTGTTAGATATCACGCTCTTAGTAACTGGGAAGTGTCTTCGTACATATCGTTCTCTGACCACAGTCCAAAATTCAAAGTCAAAAGCACATCCACACCCCATCGAATGTATGAAATCCCAGAATCTCTTCAATAAGTGGAGACTTGAAACTACCCGATGGTAAAAACACGAAATCCAGGTCTGAGCCTTTTGGACTCTTGCTAGAAACTCATTTCACTGGATACACTCCGACTCCAGCATCAGTAATAGATATTGACACACATCTCCCCAGCCAACACGAAATCCCAAAGGGGACACTAGAAGAAAACAAAATCAGCTGGGCTATAGATACATTCTCCGCTTACAAATCTACTGGGCTGGACGAAATCATACCAATCATGCTTAAAAAAACAAAGCAGACTGTGATACTTACTTCGGGTGGAGCTACAGAGTGGACCCTGGCCTCAACTAACAAGGGTCTCCAGCCAGCTCCCACGCTAAGTTGGTTGAAGTCCCCTTTCGCTTGCGTGCGCCAACTGAGTCGCGGTCTTAGTCTACTGAGCTATCCCTTGGGGACGGATTCAAAGATTTTTCGGACCGGAGCATTGCTGTCCATCCATTCTACATGGCCCAGCGACGTCAGTCGTTGGACGTTCACTCTTCTGGTTAAGTCGATGGCATTGTACAGCCCCTACAGTTCATCGGTGTATCTTCTTCTCTTCTCACCGTGTATGCAGTCGGGAGCAAAATGCACTTTCATCCATTTTTGATAAGGTCCATGCCTCTGCACTATAGAGCAGGACTGGCATTATTAAGGTCTTATATAAGGTCACTTTTGTTGTTCGAGAAAGGGCTTACTAGTCAATTGCCTTCTTAGTCCAGAGAAGGAGTAATTGGCAAAAGTTATTCTTTGTTTGGTCTCAGCGCTGGTGTCGTTGTCTGAACTGATAGCGGAGTCCATCACAGTGAGCGGACCACATCAAAGTTATATCTGTCGAGGATGACGTTCTGTCCGAGATCTCGGTGTTGGGTGTCCTTTCTTGTTGAGAGCATATACTTGGTCTAACCCTCATTGACCGTTAAACCCATTATCGCCGCGTTCGCCTCAATACTCGCGACAGCGCCACTGACATCAAGCTGCTTTCTTCCGATTATCTTCCAATATCATCGACGTAAGCGGATAATTGGACGCACTTTTGAAAGATTGTGTTGGCGCATGAGTTTTGCACTATTCTTTCAAGAATGATCGGATGAACTCATCGACCTGGATGGAGCAGCGTGCATTCTGCACAAACGGATGAGCTTAGCAGAGATGCCAAAACTAGATATTGCCTGGACTAAAGCCACACTGATATGGACCAATCAGGATGTTGACAGGCTTCAGGCATTCACACAATGCGGCAGAGAGGATCTTGTTTACGATGTTAAGAAGACTGATGCCTCTGTAGTTAGAGCAGTTCAGAGGGTCTTGTTTCTTGAGGACCGGACAAACCATTCTGAGGTTCCATTCATCGGGCATACTTTCGTTCGACCTTATTTTACAGATGAGTTGGTATATGCTCCTTACCAAGTCGTTGACTGCCGCTTTGAAGAGATCGGCAGTCAGGCCGTCTGCTCCAGCAGCTTAGATGTGGCTACCTTCACTTCTTCGGGTTCGGGTGGACCGAATTGTTGGTCTACGTCGCCTAGGTTGAAAGGTTCATGCTGCCTGGCAGCGGTTTCGGTTCGTCATCGCCGTTATAAAGTTTACAGAAATATTCTTTCCAAATCCTCAACATCGGCTGCGACTCTCCTCTTCTGCTCGTGGAGCTCGTAAGCACCTCTCGTCCTTCTACGCAGGGCCGCTTTGTATGCATCTTATTTAGTCTGCTGATACTCGCAGGGGTTTCGTTGTTGTGGCCGAGTGGAACTTAGTACATCATTGGCAACATCTCTGGCGGTTTTTGGTAATGTTGCCACTGGTTTTCGATATTTGATGCTGATCGGAAAAAGATTTGGCGATCTCTTGCAATTGCATCCTACATCGAACATCCTTACAGTATTATGTTAGCTTGCCTTTGCGTTGTTCGGGATATCCGTAACGGTACCTTGGCTACAACAAGGTAATAGTCCGGCTCGATGTTGGCCCCTCGGAATGATCGGACATCCATAATACTGGAGGAGTGCCGCGTGTCCATCGCAATGTGGTTAATCTGGTTGACGGTTGATTAATCAGGAGTTCTCCAGGTCCCCTTGTGAATATCCAGACGTTTCGCTCCTCCGCAAAATCGATTAGCTTGAATCCGTTATCGGAGCTGATGTCGTGCAGGCTATACCTTCGACAGTACTACCAAAGATGCCCTCTCTTCCTAGCTTTGCAATAAAATCGCCGACGACAATTTTAATGTCATAGCTAAGTCACTGCTAGTATGTGGATCTTGTCCCAAAGCTCCTAGAACTTATTTTTGGTGTCGTACGAATAATCTTTCTCATCTGTGGAGGCGTGCGCGCATGTCAGACGCGGCGAATTGGCAAAATGTAGGTTCCTTCAATCATGCCATAGCATACACAGACGATTTAGTGGTGTACAGATCAGGTCCAAAAATCGAAGTCATCAATACTCTTCTCCAGCGTCATTTCGATCATATTAAGGCGTATTGCGGCGATTGGAAATTAAAAATAAGTTTTCAAAAGTCGGAAACAATCTTGTTTAGAACTCCACTGAGATGGGCTTCTAGGGATACCAGATATAACTGACGAAATTTGGCCATATTTGGACAGCACGGATTGCCATTAGCGGTGAGAAGCGTAGTGAGATACCTTAGTATCTGGTCCTATAAATATTTCTATTTTGACAAATATATATGTAGATGCTTGTTTCGCTGGGGTTAGGAAGGTTTTAGCTCTGGCAGGAAGGCTGTTTCACAGCAGTCAACTTGTCTCCAGGGTGAAGATCATATGCTATGTGGTTGTCACGTGTTGTTCAACGTAGCGCCGCATTGAAAAGCAGTGTCTAACGACCTATCTCGGCTTGTGCAGAACACCAGAATCGGAGTATAAAAAGTGTTATCCCAACAAAGTCCTTTACGATGAGGCTAATCTCAATAGTATTGATCAACGATAATAGCCCGATCTTTGAGGCTTATTACCCTAATGAAATGTACCACGAGAGCTCAATTCTATTGAACTTTATCCCGCCAGAGGCCTTTCTCCATATTGACGCTGAAGGGTTAGTTAGTAGGGATGGTATCCCGGTACAGGGATCGGATCGATGCCGAGAAATACTAGACCGAATCCTGGTGGCTTCACGAAGGGGAAAGGGTTGGCTCGCTCTCCTAGGCGTTACTAAGGTAACATTCCCCTCTTAGTTGTAAGTTAGATTAAGGTTGGTGAAGTGGATCTCGTGGAAAGGCCGCGTTCGTTAACTTAAGGGGGCGCCTCTTAGTAGTGACTGGTGCTTTATGGCATCGGTTAAATCTCGGTGGTGTGTGTGCACGATGTTGACGAAAGCCAGGTGCCCGAAATCGCAATTGGAATGATGACCACCCGGTGCAAGGGGCTGCGAGTGCTCACCACCTCGATTACAGACAAGCTAGATTAAGTAGCTTAGGTAAGTTAAGTAGAATAGGGCCATAGTCTTAAGTTTTGTACAAAATTCAAAAGATATGATATCTATTGTTTTTTCCAAAACAATTTTCTTAAAAATTCTACATATTTTACAATTGAGAGATAAGATTAATAGTAAGATAGTTTTTAAGACCAAAAACCAAAAGTTGAATGAAATTGTTAAGTTTAGAGCGTTCGGTAAGAGACAGTTAGTTAGAATAAGTAACTGTCGTTGTCAATTTAGATTTAATCATTTTTTCTAGAATGTAAGTCAATAATGAAAGAAACAATAAATATTAATTTTAAAATAGGCAAAAGCCTCTCCGATACTCTTTCTATATTTCCAATCCAATCCACCGAGCGTATCGTTGAAAATTGGAGTCATCGGAGTCGGACGAACCGTGGGTGGACTATCGCATTTGCGAGAATAGAATGGAATATAGTCTTGTGGAGTCATCTGCATATACTCGTATATGCTTTATAGCAACTTCGCGTCGAGTCAGAACATCTTTCTGCTTAGTTCGATGTCTTTCCTGGGTTGCCTCTTCAGAATCTTAGGATCTATGACGCCTAAGCCCTCCAACCACGACAAGGCAACCTAGAAAACGAAGAATACGATATTGATATTCACCAATAGTTTTTAAGTAAGCGAATGATATCTTAAATAGGAAACAGAATCTTCGTCTTGAGTTTGTTATCATAGGCATTTTCCATGATTAACAGTTCAACTAAAGCAGCACGTATTGTTGCGACTATTTCAGGGGCATCGAAGAGGAGAAGACCTCGTCTTCGGTGGACGGGTCCGGGAAATACTGATCTGATCTTAGCAGCAAATGAAAATATAATGATCAGTATTTGTAGCGTCTATAAAAGTAAAAACATCTTTCTCCTGCTGACATATGAATTCACAAAATTCCAAATTTTCGAAAATCTACTTATACTCGTATGTAGCTGCAAAACATCTGACACTTTATGATAAGAGAAATTCCCTTCCCAAGAGGACAGGAATATACCAATCTTTGTCACATACCAGATGAATGCCTCCAGGAGATGTGCTAATAAACTGTCAAGTAGCACACACAACTATTCGCCATTTGTTATAGCAATGTTCACTTTAAGTCACTGTGGCTTGTTGCAACCACTGCTCCTACTACTATTACTGGTTAGCTGCTGCTGTGACTGAATACATGTTCAGGGCAATATATCCAACAAAATAAAATGCAGAATTCACTTATCCGTGAAAACGGCGGTATTCCAAATACGTGTACACAGCAAATATTTCACATGCACATTCTGACAGATAACAATGTCTGAGATGCATAAGTCGAGGAGACGAAGCGGAGTGTCATATCCACGGAGGCGCCTTGTGTTGTCATTTTACCGTGGAAGTCTTCCTGTTTTTCCACTTTGCTTCTGCAACCTCCATTCCTATTTCTACGATGACGACGTTGACAGTAAAATAATCTGTTGATGTAGCAGCACTAGCTGCGTCCTGTAGATTTACATTTCCACCGAAAAGATTTAAATTACAATATTCCAAACTAGCGCTATGCACTTATCTATGTACATGCAGTCGATAAGAACGAAAACTAGCGCATCAGTGCTCTGGAAACAGCCGTACACTCGTATCTATCCGTGTGCATTAGTGTGAGCATAGATATCACAAGGAAAGACGTAGAAGGATGCTCTTGACGAGAAGAAAAGACTCATAACTCCGATAAACGAAGGAAGATTGTGAAAGATTTTCATTTTGATTTTCTATTTACGGATACAGGCGCTGTTAGTTGGTGCTTTATTCGGTATCCCATTGCAGGCTCCTCAAGGATATTGCGCATAAAATATTATTGGATGGATACACGTCCCGAGCATTTGGATAATTCTGGAAAAATATGAAAATAAAAGCAAACCAAAAATGTAACTTCAGCTACTGCTTGAGCTTCATTTCAATTGCCGAAGGGCTTCAAGAATAGGAAATTACTGCCAACGAATGAGATAAAGAGTATTTGTGCAGGCAACTTCACTTTAGGAAGCTATCTATCTATCTATTCATGAGTGGATACGGGTGTACTGATACCTGCGAGCAATTTCATCGATTTAATAACATTTTATTACTTCTCGAAGATATCTATGTACTTGGGTTAAAATTTGCATTTGAAATCATCGAAAATGATCGTTTTGGAATAACGAGATTGAAAACTGCACACTACTTAATGGTTATAATATAGTTTGTCTGTATCCATCCGGTGTTCTCCAATAAAGCTAAATATTTGAATGTCATCCTGGATAGCAAATTTTGCTATGCTATGCTTACATGCATGAATATTCGACTTTTCCTTAATAGCAATAGTTAAACAGTTGAAATCCTTCATAAAATAAATGATTCCGGGCTTTAACGGTAAGAGTAGGTGGAAGACGGAAATCCTTGACATTTCCTAACATATACGGCTGATCCTCATCAACATAGCTTACTCGCATATGACGAGACAAATAGTCAGGCGATTGTATTTTATTTTAAAGACAAACAATAATAAATTCATTTGAATTATTTGTTTCACATTTAACCACATTAACATATTTAACATCGACGTTATTGATGTATAAATATTAAACTTAGTAATTGTGTGTAACACCAGGTCTCTACGGAACTCCAACACTAAGTCAGGGTATTGGAAAAGAGTTTATGACAGATGAGCCCTTAATACGGCTCAGAGCAGCGCTCACATCCCCGAAGCGGGTTACTGGCTCTGAAATTTGGTCCGGCCCTTTTTGTCCTAGGGGTCCCAAAAACGACCTGGCCCTTCAGGCTGGGGCTTATGCGTGGTGTTAACCGTCCAACCATGTAAAGAATTAATTGTTACGAAGCAATCAATAGCCTCGGATAAGGACGGATTCACTGCTGACGACCCTGCAAAACAAAGTTTCTACGAGCTCCTCCACAAATCCTACGAGCAATGTCCGATGTATGACGTTAAAATCGTCCTAAGCGACTTTAATACCAAAATCGGAAAGGGGGACATCTTTGGGAGCACAATCGGAAGACATGGCCTACACGATAAAACGTCTTTTTTTTTTTTTAGTCGGCGCGCGCTCAAGGGGTTTTTGTGCCCTTAAAATGTTCGTACACAACGCGGGCGAAGGAAATTTAGGGAGGAAGAAAAGACAGGTACCGATGTACATTGTTTTTAAATGTTTGCAAGTTATAACGACCAGGAAGCGAGTTGTACTGCTTAGGAAAGAATCACGATATTTTAGAGCACGTCCGAAAATGGGCTTGAAGGTATACTGATGAGCATTCATAGCTAGACGGGTGTTACGGTTGAAAGTTTTTAAACGGGCTGAATGCTACTGGCGATTTCAATGGAGCACTGGTGGTGGAAATAGCGATAAAACAAAGTGAGACAGGAGACATTACGTCGGTGTTCGAGGGTGTCAATTGATTGACTGATATTAGTATCACCAATTAGTTTTATCGCACGGTTTTGAATCCTATCCAGCAGGTGCAGAGATGTTATAGGGGCACCTGACCAGATGTGGGCATTGTACTCCAGTTTTGGGCCGATAAATGCCTTATATATTGTGGCCAGATCAGAGGGGGTAAAATATTTCTTACATCGCTTGTGGAAACCTAGACATTTGGCAGCGACATCGAACATGTGGTCATTCCAACGTAAGTTGTCGGTTTCGACGATTCAAGTGCCATCCGTGGATAATGACTGTGTATTTTGAATTTCGCTTTAATGACAGCAGACAGCATTGAGTTTCGGAAGCATTAAATTCCACTCGGTTGATAGTTCCCCAGTTGGTTATGCTATTAATATCGGAATTTAATGAGCTTAGCATACGCTGCCGTTCCCGTTGTACAGCCGAAGAGCAGAGGCGTGAGTCCGAGAACGAATATGAGAAGCAGAGAGTGCTGTCATCAGCAAAGGAATAAATTGGATTAGAAGTAGCAGTCAAGAGACCATTAATGATAATTAAAAAGAGTGTCGGAGACAGAACGGAGCCCTGGGGCACACCAGCATTTATTTTGCGAATATTAGACTTGAAACCGTCCACCGAAACCGAACTTTCCGAAAGGTAATTTCTAATTCATTGAAGAAGAGAGTCATCGATCCCAAGAGCACGCATTTTCGACAAGAGAGCCTGATGCCAAACTCTGTCAAATGCCTTAGAAATATCAAGTGCAACTATCTTGCTTTCGCCAGATTGATGTACGCTTTGTTTCCACTTTTCGGTGAGACATGCCATCAAATCACCAGTAACCATATTGCCGGTCATTGAGAAGTTTTCGTATTTCAAGATATTTCATGAGCTGACGGTTTATCAGCGTTTCCATGACCTTGGAAAGAAGGGACGTAAGTGCAATGGGTCTGTAGGAGGATGGAGAAGAAGATTCGCCTTTTTTAGGGACGGGCTGGACAAATGCTGTTTTCCATCTGCTCGGAATGAGTCCTAAAGAGTAGGATTGATGAGAAAGCTTACGCAGTGGTTTTGTCAGCGTGGAAGAACACCTCTTCAAAAGAAGGGGAGATATACCATCTGGACCAGCGGATTTATGCATGTTGAATTTAAGTACTCTTGTTACTACACGAGTGCGAAAGTGGATTCGTCCCATTGTAAATTCGACACACTCAAGGATAGGCGGAGACAAAGCACAATCTGGGAGTGTTGAGCTAGCCGCAAAGTGTGCAGCAAGCAGATTGGCCTTGTCCAAAGAGCTGACAGCTGGAATGTCATTGTAAATGAGCTTTGGGATGGAGGATTTCTAATGTTTTTGACGAATGACCAAACATTTTTACTGCCTTTGGGACATTGCAGTATTTTTTGCCTCAGGTTTTGGTAGTATTGTAACTTCACACGCTTGAAAAAGACGTTGCAGTCATTTCTAGCTCGTTTAAACTTTTTTCGGTTTTCCTCTGTCGGGTTGTCAGCAGCGGCATCCACGTCGCTATCGAGGAAACATAACGACCAGTTAAAATTCCTAAAGAAGTTGTTAAGTCCGCTCCAATTGGCTTTCTCGTATTGCCATACGGTTCTTTTAGGAATCTTTTCTCTAACTGTGTGGTGGGTGTACGAGAATTTAGCTGATATGATACAATGATCCGACGAGCCTTGAGGGGAGAGCACATCAACGAAGTACTTGTCAGGGTGAGAAGTTAAAAACAAGTCCAGGGTGTTGGCGGTATGACTATCAACGTCTGGTATTCGTATGGGACCATTTACAAGCTGGCGAAGATCTCAACACACCGTCCTTCGGGTGTTGTCTGTCCAGAATATCGAAGCCAACCAGAATTATGTATATTGAAATCGCCCGTAATCACGATTTCAGTATGAGGATACAGGGATACAATTCTTTGAATGGAGTCAGACAGCGCATCAAACTCGTGGAAGGTCGAGTTACTGTCCAGTTTGGGGCTTCTGTAAATAAAGCAGTAGTGGATAATTTGCTTACGGAGATGGAATTTTAACCACAGGAAATTGAATTCCAGATCGGAACAAGGACTACATTGTGGTGGAGTTTGGTAAGCTACATCACTACGCACATAAATGGCGAGACCGCGATGGGGAAAGAATAGTGGCACTAGTTCGTAGCCAGGTAGCTTCAGATCAAAGTGATCTGAGAGGTGTGGGCGAGGATCTACCTGTGTTTCACTAAGTGCCAAAACAGCTGGTCGGTACTTACAGACGTGAACGTACGCAGAAAAGTGATTACTTTTTAGCCCGCGTATATTGGCTACGTCCACCCTGAATTCCCTAGTCATAATTAAAAAACAAACACAGTAAACACAAACACCGACGATACTAAGCAAGGCTGCGAGAATTCTGACGATGGTTTACCGAATCAAATTGCTGTAGGTGTTATGCTCTTACAACAATATGAAACAGTGCACAAACAATACTTCACACACAACCCGCAGAAAAAAGAAAGATCATGAGAAGCGCGTGGTGGAGGAAATAGAGATTTGCTACTCCAGGAATAATGATCGGAAGTTTTACCAAAAGGTAAAAAGAACGTGTCAGGGTAATGAGATCCAAACGGAAACCTGTAGAGATGAACAAGGAGAACTTGTAGTAGAGTCACAGTTAGTGCTGAGGATATGGAAAAACCATTTCTGCAGACTGCTAAACAGCGAAGACGACACAAATTTCGCTGTCAGGCAGAGCGAACCATTCAATATTGACTATACAAATCAAGAATTCCGTCCACCTGACCAAAATGAAGTGAGGATAGCAATATCAAAACTGAAGTCGAACGGCCTGGTACAGAGCATACACCAACTTATTTCCAAGATTTGGTAGGATAAATGGAACCTCAGCATCGTTTTTCCCGGTTCACAAGAAAGGAGACCTTCTAGATTACGCCAACTACAGAGGTCTCCTAACCATCGCATTTGTTAACCACCTGATTGGACCCTCTTAGTGCGGTTTTAGGCCCGGTAAGTCCACAATTGACCAAATATTCACATTGTGGCAGATCCTGGAGAAAACCCAAGAAGTTCAGATCGATATCCACCACCTTTTTATCGATTTTAAAGCCGCATATAATAGCATCTACAGAAACGAGTTGCACAGTTTTGGTATCCCTGTCAAAATCGCCTGCGCTAGGGGATGACAATGGAGAAAGCTCGCTGCTGCATCAAGGTCGGTAACGACCTAACCGAGACCTTTGATGTCAAAAAAGGATTTAGTCAAGGCGACGCACGCGTTGTCTTGTGGCTTCTTAAACATCATACTTGAAAGGATTGTGCAAAACTCTCAAGTCAACACACAAGGTACGATCTTTCAAAAATCTGTTCAATTGCTTGCATACACCGGCGATATTGATATTATTGGTAGAACACAGCGAGCTGTCAGTAGTGCGTTTGCGGGTATAGGAACAGAAGCAGCAAAAATGGGTCTAGCGAGAGCGAAACAAAGTGAAGGGTTTTCCAATAGGGACTTGACAACTTTGCATTTAATTTGTAAACGCATTCTTTCACTAATCATCAAACTGTCACTGTCAATTTATTCAGTAAACTCAACATTTTCATCATGGTAAAGTACACTAACGAGCAACGTCTGCAAATTATAAAAATTTTCTACAGATATTCGGAGTCGGTGACTGCAACTTTAAGAGCGTTAACTCCAATTTTCGGTCGTAATTCTCGCCCTAGTAGACAGGTAATAACAAGTTTAGTGCAAAAATTTGAGTCTACATATTCGTTGTGTGATATTGCCGTGTCAGTAAGACAACGGGTTGGTCGAAGTGTCGAAAATATCGCTGCCGTTCAGACGTCCGTAGCAAACGATCCAAATCAGTCAATTCCACGGCGTTCTCAAGAATTGGGCATCGCTCAGACCACATTATGGCGTATTTTGCGTAAGGATCTTGGTTTACACCCATACAAGATCAAGCTGACTCAAGAATTGAAGCCGTTGGACCATTTGAAGAGACGTACGTTCTCCGATTGGATTCTGGAGAAGATGCGCCAAGATGATGAATTTCATCGCAAAATCATCTTCAGTGACGAAGCTCATTTTTGGCTCAATGGGTTCGTCAATAAGCAAAATATGCGTTGTTGGTCGGGTGAAAACCCACATGTGCTTCATGAATCACCACTTCATCCACAAAAAATAATTGTTTGGTGCGGTTTGCATGCCGGCGGCGTTATTGGGCCATATTTTTTCGTCGACGGTAACGATCGTCACGTTACTGTGAATGGTCAGCGTTATCGCGCCATGATCACCGATTATTTTTGGTCCGAATTGGAAGATATGGACTTGGACGACATGTGGTTTCAACAGGATGGTGCCACAAGCCACACAGCACACGATACAATCGATTTATTGAAGAGTAAGTATGGTGATCGTGTTATCTCAAGACATGGGCCAGTTGATTGGCCGCCTCGTTCGTGCGATTTAACGCCGCTTGACTATTTTTTGTGGGGCTACGTTAAGTAGAGTTCCATTCATAAATGTTTTGATAGTACTTCAAGCCAATAATAAAGTTTTTGAAATATCTCAAATGGTTTGCCTTTCATTTAAAAAAAAAAAGTTGTCAAGTCGTTATTGGAAAACATCAACGAACCGGCCAGAATGTCACAATCGACAGAACGTACCTGGATTTTTAACGTAAACCACCTGTCATAAGACCTTATGTTTACGAGGTGCCCACCCATACACCCATAGGGAGCAAGGATACGCCTTGCCATCGCTAATAAACTCGCTTTATATTTATTAATACTTCGCTTATATATTATACCAAAGCAGAACTTGTGTTGGAGGCACAAATTCCACCCTTGGTATGAGTCGAGCCCGACCTAAAACCTCTTGCTGCTCTTAGGGTCACAGCACCCAGTACTTCATTTGCAACTCTACAATGGGCTAAACCAAAAAGGAAACCCGTACCCGCGATTTGGGTTTAAACCACAGCCACCATGACGCTCCCACAAGGGGGCCTACCTCTAAAAAGTCAGGCCCGGACCGAAATCCGGGGGGCTCCTGACTCCCATGGTACCGTGATTTAAGTCCTGGTATGGACTACCAGTGGTCAAGCCGCCAACAAGACCAATGACCGGCAACTTGTAACTGGTCAAATCGTAGCAACCATTCAGAGGCTGTAATCTGAAGATGTTTACGATAAGACCAGTATAGAATAATCTACCCCCGTCATTAATGGGCGAGGCCTTGATAATTGGGCGGGGGTCTTGTCACAATCGACAGCCATAACTTTGAAGTAGTAAGGGGCCTTGTCTACTTCGGCTCTGCTATCACATCTTTTCTGAAATCAAACGAAGAATAACGCTTGCCAATCGCTGTTTCTTTAGGCTGAGAAGGCACCTGGGTAGTAGGTCCCTCTCCCGAACAACTAAGGATACTCTACAAAAGACCCTTGTAATCCCAGTCCTGCTTTATGGTTCCGAAGCACGGACCCTTCCTAAAGCGAATGAAGATATCCTTGGCCGTTTTGAGAGAAAAATTCTTCGTAAGACATTTGGTCCCGTATGCTCTGACGGGTTCTGGAGGAGACGATTCAACTCTGCGAGCTGTACAGCGACATCGACCTAGTCAAAAAACTGCACATTGGGCGTTTGATATGGATGCAATATGTGGAACGAATGAACACTAACGCTCTAGCCCGCAGAATTTTCGAGTTTAATGCGGAAGGGCAACGCAGTAAAGGAAGATCTCGCCTTAGGTGGCGCGCGCAAGTGTAAGTGGACCTCAACCAACTTGGAGTGCGCAGCTGGAGGCAGTTATCCAAAGACCGCGCTAATTGCAGAGGCTTATTGATTGAGCCCCAGATTCACCCCGGACTGCAGCACCGCCTAAGCTTATAGCCTTGTTTGTTGTATAGTTTTTATCTAGGATATCAGCTAGGTAATTAAACTCTTCCTTCAACTGCACCACAGTCCCATCTATACAACTACACAGGTCGTAGAAGTTTAGAAGTTAGACAGGTATCTGCCTGTGCTACACCAAGGGCTAAAGAAGGTGCTTATGTTAACAGACGTGAATTACTTCTTAGCCCTCGCAATATAGGAACTAGTTTCTTCCCCTATAGTTTCCACCCTTGTCTCAGCTAGTGGACCATGTTGACTGAAGAACATCAGCATTGAACGGATTCACAGCAAGTTGTGGACTTCTAACTATAGTATGTTGGTATATCAGGAAAGTCCTTACCAAGAGTAAGAGTTTTCGAATAATTACCCTTCAAATTTTTTAACATATTCGATGCACACTCTCCACAATGGATTTGTTGATCCAGAAAACATTTGTATTGTATTGTATTGTATTTGTATTTAGATTAAAATTACATTAATACTACAAGATACGATATCTTTTAAAAGCATAGTTTTCCAGACGTTACAGATTATACAATATATTAACAACTAAGATACATTTTGAGAACAATTAAGATAATAAAAAAAAAATATAAAATAAAAGGGATAAATAAAGAGAGATAAAAGTAAATAAATAAATAAATAAAAATTATATTATAATTATTACATTAAATAAGAAGAAAAGTCATGTCTAAGTTAGGATGCGGTTCTCGGAAAGGTGAAGGAAAAGCTTTTTCTGAAAGACAGCATATGAGTTGATTACCTGCAATTCATATGGAAGATAATTCCAAGCGCGAATTGCAGATACAAAAAAGGATCGCTCTCCAATGCAATGTGTGAATGAAGGTATAATTAGTTTTTTACCTCTATTAGATTGTACAAAATGAAGGATTTCAAAAAGATAACTAGGAGACTTAGTTTGTATAATTTTAAATAGTTTTAATATATTGCGGAAGTTTAAATACAGATTAAGATTTAGACCGTAAATTGAGGATGTAAAACTGGACACACTACTGAACCTAGGAATATTATAAATAAAATGGACACAGTCATTAAACGCAACCTTTAGTCTATTCTTACAAACAGAGTCAAGACAAGGGAACACAGGACAATTAAACAAAATGTAAGGCATTATAAGCGTTTTAACTAATCTTGTTTTTACGAGGTGATACAAGTAGTTTGTCGAGTATCGCAATCTGCGGAGTCCACCATAAACTTTTTTCAGGGTATCTTTTATAGCATCACAACAGGTAAGTGAAGAGTTAATATGGAAACCAAGGTATTTAACAGAATTTACAACTTTAACGGGGTTGCCATCAAGGACAACAGGTGAAAAATCATTTGAACAAAAGTCATTATTTGAAAAAACAATACAAACTGTCTTATCGGGGTTCAACTTCAATTTGTTACCTTTTGACCGGCAGTAGGATATGTTATCAAGATCTTCATTCACTCTGGCAACACAATATTCTATAAGACCAATAGGACGCGAAAAATATATAATCACATCATCAGCGTACATGTGAATTTTGCAATTCTTAACAATACCTGGGATTTCATTGTTAAAAAGGGAGAACAAAAGTGGTCCCAAGACAAACCCTTGCGGAACACCTTCGTGAATGATTTTAGAGTTTGAGTAACCAAGCTCTGTGGCGACCGACTGTACTCCATCCCTTAGATAACAGCTTAATAGCTTTGTGGAAGAGTTTGAAAAATTAAAGCTATTTTTAACCTTTGTTAGTAATAAATAGTGAGCGATACAGTCGAAGGCTTTAGAAAAGTCTAGAAGAATTGCTATACAGATATCGTTACGATCTAAAGTAGATCGAATATCAGTAGTCACTTTTAGACCAGCAGATTCACAACTGTATTTGCTTCGAAAACCGGATGGCCATTTCGAGAGCTTATTATTATCATCCAGGAATTTCTGTAATTGGAGAGATATAACCTTTTCAAAAGCTTTTGACAAAAAACACAAAATACTAATTGGTCTGTAGTCGAAAGGACATTTTGGACTAGTTTTTTTGGGTATAGTAATAATTTTGGCTATTTTCCAACTATCTGGGAACTGGGAGCTGTATATACCGTAATTAAATATATGATGATTGTAGCAAATGACATGAGGTAGTATAAGCTTAAGAAATCAAGGTGATCTACCATCAGGTCCTGTGGCATTAGATTTAACAAAGTTAATTGCTTTGAATACATCGAATTCAGTAATACATTGAAAACCGAAATTAGGATACAATTCAGGTGAACTCAGATTTAGGTTAAGAGGAGAGGGATCAGGAGGAACCGGAGAAAAAAACGCACTCATTTCATTCGGAGATAATGAACACATGGATATTTTATTATCAGTCACTACACTCAGACCTTTCAGATTCTTCCACAGTTGCTTAGACTCAAATTAGGATCAAGTTTCTTTAAAAAATAAGACCTTTTAGAGTTACGGATACGAGTTGTAACTTCGTTACGTACAATACAGTCTTGTTGTCTATTTTCCAGTATAGGATTTCGTTTGAATTTCTTAAAAATATGCTCACGCTCAGTAATCTTACGTTGAATTTCGTTACTATACCAGTCGTTCATAGACCTCCGTGAGGAATTGACGTGTTTCGGCTTTCTAAGTGAAATAAATAAGTTTTAATTAAAAGTGCTACAAAAACATTTATATCAAGTGCTTCGGTGGCCCAGTAGTAGTGGTGTCCGACCGACAGAACTGGGGTCGTGGGTTCGATTCCCGGAAAAGTTGCATCGACTTTTTATTTTTAAAAGTAAACAAAACAAAAAAAAAAAAAAAAAAAACAATAAAGTGGTAAAGTGTTGTTTATCACGTGACGTGATGGATTGTGAAGAGCGGTCCGCTATGGCTATAGCGGGACTTGCTGAAGTTTCAGGTGAGGCTTCGAGTGGTTCGAGCCAAACCCCGAAAACAAAGAGAAGGAGGAAGCTTCCAACTTCCAATTTGATAAAACATCCAACCCTATCAACGGTAAACAACTTCGCTTCATTGGCAGCAAGCGAATCTGACGATGAAGAGGAAGAAATGAAGGCCATAAGTAGCAGCATCAAAATGCTACAACAAAGAGTGCTGGCCATAAAAGAAAGGCAAATTGTAAGAAGAAAGAGGGAAGAGCAGGAGCAATCCCAACAACAGCAGCTTGCTCAAAAGCAGGCACAACAACAACACCAAACTAATAAAAAAGCACAAGTGCTACACCAACAAAAGCCTAAGAAAGACCAGCAACAACAACAACAACAGTCACAACACTGGCAACAGCTCAAACAGCAGCAGCCACAAAAACGACAACAGCAAAAACAGCAGCAGCAGCAGAAACAACAACAGCAGCAGCAGCAACAACAACAACAACAACAACAACAACAACAACAACAACAGCAGCAGCAGCAGCAGCAGCAGAAGAAGAAGAAGGAGAAGGTGCCTCCTATCAACACCTATAAACTAGAGGTAAATGCTACCAAGGACCTGTGTAGGTTGGTCATTGGTAATAACTTTAATATTAAGAGATTGGGGAATGATCGCCATGCCATCCACTGTAATACAGTGGAGGGCTACGCGAAAGTTAAAGAGCTCCTAAAGGAAACGACGACGGAGCATTACTCATTCACACCGAAGTGTGAAAAGCGGCAATCGATGCTGCTGAAGGGGTTGGAACCGTCTTCTGATCCTGAGGAGATCCTGGCACTGCTTAAAGAGAAGGAGTGCGAAGGACTCAAGTTTGTGGGGGTAAAGCCATTTACCACAGCTAGAGCCAGGCGGGAGAAACGGAGTCTGCCGTTCTTCCTGGTGCAGCTCAGTCCCGAAAGCCGTCTGGATAGTATAAGGAGTATCAATGTCCTAGACTACCAGGTGGTTCACTGGGAAAAATTAAAAAGGAGCGAAGGCGTTATACAATGCGTTCGCTGCCAGAGGTTCGGGCACGCCGCGTCGAACTGCCAAATGCAGCCTCGATGCGTGAAGTGCGCAAAGAACTACAGTTCTGAGGAGTGTCCTCTGGGTAGGGACGGAGCATCCGATAGGACGCAGCTCTCTTGCGTGTTATGTGGGAACGTGGGACACACCGCAAACTATCGGGGTTGTCCTAAGTTCGCTGACATTAAGAAATCAAAACTGGCTCAGCAGCAGAAGGTGGAGGTCAAACGTTCACCTGTTAGGTTTCAAACACCAGCCGTCACGTCCCAAATTTCCTACGCCCAAATGGCGGCAGGTAGGGGGGCTACGGTACAGCAAGCCACTGTTGCTTCTCCGGCGCCAATGCCGAGAACAACGGAAGCTGCACCTAACATGCTGGCCATCTTGCTCGCAATCCAAGGGCAGATGGCTCAGCTGCAAAAGCAGGTGCAAGAACAGGCCAAGCGGGTGGACCAGATCTACGCGCTGCTGCCGGGCCTAACGCAACACATGTCGTAATGGGTACGCACATGGTGGAGCAAACTTTGAAGGTCCTTGCGGTGAATGTTAATTCACTGATTAGGATCGAACGATGGGCCGCGATGTTTAAATTGCTACAAGACCAAACTCCTGATGTGCTTTTCGCTAGCGAAACCAAACTGGAGTACAATAATTATATTGTTAGAAGAAGAAACCGGCCCGGATCCAAACGTGGAGGCGGTGTCGCGATCTTCATTAAACAAGGTATAAAATTTCACAGAGTGTACAAGGGAGTGTTGCGTAGGTTCCGGGTGTTGGAGGCAGTCGTCATTTACATCCCGCTCCGTAGTGGAAAGCGGCTGTACTTGGCCTCTGTTTATGCACCTGAGACATCACAATCCACTTTATTCATTACAGAGCTTGACACGCTTTTTCGACTTCTGAGGCTGGAATCGGGGGAGAATTATTTCATAATCGGCGGAGATTTCAACGCTAAACACAGAGATTGGGGAAATAATTTGCCAAATACTAGAGGGAACCTACTACTCGATTGGTGGGGTCAGCACGATGTCATTTACAGACTCGGTCTTAAAGCGACGGATAACCCGTCGTTTCCCAGAGGCGGGTCTTATTTGGATCTACTGCTGTACGACGAACGTATACGACTGACAGGTACGAATTTACAAACGCTAAACTGTCTGCGCACATTCGTGTATGACAGTGACCATTGCGGTTTTAGCACCGAAATTACAGTTCCCAACGAAATTGCGGAATTGGAGGAGTTTGTCCAAAGATATTCTTACAACTACAGTAAGACTCGATGGACACGCTTCTCTGCAACCTTGACAAGAGCACTCGCTTCGAACACGCTCCATCCACCGGCCAATAGGAATTTGTCAAACGAGGAGATCGACAATTACCTAAAACAAATGGACGAGACAATTAAACAAACTATGGACGCTACAATACCACGATATAGACATACGACTAACGAAGACCTGTTCCGCAATCCTACTATTGACGCACTGCACCGACAGAAAAGTAGACTTCTGACAAGACTCAAAAACTTGTACAGACAGTTTACTGACAGACAAGACCCGGAGATTAGGACACTGAAGTCGTCGATTAAAAATATTCAAACGTTAATAAAAGAGAATTACAGAATTTCTGTAAGTTTGTATTGGAACAACAAAATTCGGGCTGTAAACACCAGCAACCCGAATATGTTCCCGCAAATAAATAAGATATTTCGGAGAAAAAATCAAAACGACCTTCAGTGTCTTAAAATAGCCCGGACAACAGACAACGAACGGTTACTGACAATAGCAGGTATTGATCCAAACGAGGCCGCTGATGATGACGACTTCTTTGTGATCGAGGATCCACAGGAGAAGGTTGAGGCCATAGGCGCGACTTTCCAGGAAATATACAAAGCCACTGATACCATTGGTCCTAATTATGACCTGGACAATCGCGTCTTGGTGCACGACCTCTACATTCGAAATGAAGTAGAGAACTGGCGATCCGAGGGCTCTGGTTTCACCCGGTTCAGCTACGAAAATATGGCAAATACTGTCATTACCAGAGAGGGTGACCTACCTCCGTTCATTTCGAAGGAAGAGCTCCATGAAATCTTCGACACAATCAGGGCTAAGAAATCAGTGGGGACCGATGGTATTCCGAACATCGTGCTTCGACATCTTCCTCTAGAAGCGGTGGACATTTACACCACCCTGTTTAATAATGCAATGAATAATGCACATTATCCAGCGCATTGGAAAACGGCGGTGGTGCAACCTATCCCCAAAAAGGGAAAGGATATATCCAATCCGGCGAATCTCCGTTCGATAAGTCTCCTTCCGAATATCAGTAAGGTGTTTGAAAAAGTAATCAATAGAGCTCTGTCTAGGTGGGTTGAGGACAAACATATTGTTCCGGATAATCAATTCGGTTTTAAGACGGGACATGATATCTCACATGCCGCGTCTAAACTGGTGTCCGATATCCAATGGAATAAAGGCAAAAACCAATGTACTGGTGCCTGCCTTGTTGACTTGGAGAAGGCCTTCGACACCGTATGGTTAGAGGGTGTTTTCTATAAGCTGACTAGGCTGGGGATCAGTAAACCACTCTTGTACATTCTTTATAATATGCTAACCAACAGACAGTTCATCGTAAAAAATGGCGATGTGACTTCTGTTGGAATATTTCAAATTAAAAATGGTCTTCAGCAAGGCGCGGTCAATTCGCCGATCCTATTCAACATTTATACAAGCGACTTGATAGGTTCACTTCCCCATATTATTGCGTACGCAGACGATTTGATAGCGTACAGAACAGGTACAAAAATCGAGGTCATTAATACTCTCTTGCAGCGTGATTTCGATAAGATAAGACGATTTTGCGATGACTGGAAGTTGAAAATCAACTTTCAGAAGTCGGAAACCATTCTCTTTAGGACGCCGTTGTCTAGAACCTCTAGGGATACCAGAAAAA
The DNA here is from genome assembly GCA_963966105.1 of Volucella zonaria. Lineage (NCBI taxonomy): Eukaryota > Metazoa > Arthropoda > Insecta > Diptera > Syrphidae > Volucella > Volucella zonaria. The sequence continues at coordinate 57,910,625 of OZ014532.1, read as the reverse complement.
ATTGGCGAAAGTTCTCGATCATTGGACAACACGGACAGCCTCTTGCCTGTCGAAATGTAGTCAGATACCTTGGGATCTGGCTAGATCAGTTTCTGTATTTTGACAAAAATGTAGATGCTGCTCTGGCCAGAGCCAAAGGCGCTTTTGCCCTTACAAAGAGACTGTTTTATAACAGCCAACTCGATGCGAGGGTAAAGGTAATCTGCTACATGGCCCTTATCAGGCCCATGCTGGTATTCGGGTGCCCCGTGTGGTTCAATGTACGAGCAAGCTTAATGGAAAAGATTCGGGTGTTTGAGAGGGCTTGCCTTAGGACTTGCCTTAGGGCTTGCCTTCGCTTGTACAGAACACCAGAGTCGGAGTACAAAAAATTTTATCGTAATGAGGTCCTTTACAACAGGGCGAACCTAATACGAGTGGACAACTTCGTAATTAAGCTGACTCGAAGACACATCGCAAGAGCAATGGCCTCGACGAATAACCTGATATCTGGGGCTTACTACCCCAATTACCTTTACCACGAGAGTGTGCGCTCTGACGGCTTCGTTCCACCGGAAGCATTCCTCTACCTAGATCAGATAGGCTTGATCCAGGATAGATCAGCGGTTCCGTTAATCTTCCATGTCGCTCGAAAAGCTGGGGACAGGCGACTCAACTACAACAGAGACGTCGCACACGGCAGTATGGATCGTCTCAGGTTCAGTAGGGCGGTGGGGAATCGCGATAAGATGGATGTCGTTCGGCAGCACCAGCATTTCTGGTGGTTGAATAATGGAGAAGATGTTTCGTCGTCGTTTCCGTCAATTACGGACCAGCCTCACTAATGGGGCAGAGCTGACCAATCCATTTGCACTGTGAATAGCAATGGCCAGCTTGCATAGGTTTAGGTTAGTATTTAAGAAATACATATATATATTAGTATATACATAGGTATATACTAGTATATGTATGTCATTGTGAATAGTGTCTATGTGTATATATGTGTGTATTGTGTAGGTAGGTTAGGTAGACTAAGGTTTATTTTAAGATAGATGTTAAGTTTTTATAAAAAATATGTCCATATGCTAAGTTTTTTGTCAAATTCTTTTCTTAGCCTTAAGCATAGAAAATAAGTATATATAAGTATAAAATGTAAACAAAGTCGAAAGACATAGATATAAGAGTTTAGAGTAGCTTAGAGTGCCTGTGTGGGGCCAGTAGGTTAGTGTAAGATTGTTAAGTAATTTTAAGCTAGCATTTAAGCATTTTTTGTTAGTATGTAAGAATTAATGATTTAGAAAATAAAATGCATTTAAAACTAAAAACTTCGTTACTATACCAGGGACAAGAATAAGGCCTAACACACTTAGTTACAACTGGAACAAAATTATTATATAAGGAGTTGACTAGATTATTAAAGATTTCAACCTTTTCACTAATATTGGCCGTTAGATATATATCATGCCAATTTAAACTATAAAGTGTGCGCGTGAGCTCTATAAGATTATAAAGGTATTATCACAGTTGGATCTATCTATATTAAAGTCAAAAGAACAGAAAATCATATCATGAATGAATTCGCTTGTCAGTTTAATTTGGTTCAAACATAAAACACTCGACGAACAATTAGTGAGAAACATATCAAGTAACGAGGGATTATTCGTAGACTTAAAACAGGTGGGATAACGAGAATTCACTACTGACAACTACTGACATTTCATTATTTCTGTGATACTTATGTGATTCTGTGAAACTTATATTATTGCACTTTAAAATATTGACATTAAAATCACCATCTATCAAAATTTTACTGTATTTTAGATGTAGTTTTAGTAATGTGTCTTGCAGTTCCGCTAAATTTTCCTCAATGAAACAATGAGGGGGCGAATACACTACAACAAGGAGCATTTTATCATGTGCAGAACTGACTTCTAAACAGTAAAATTGTATAATAGACTTAGAAGACTCATATACAAATTTTGGTTTAAAACAGTTTTTGGCATAAATACACACACCACCACCCACCCTTTTTTTTCCGGTCATTTCTAAACAAAGCAAAATTAGGAATTTTCACCATTTCTGACAGTATATCACAGTTAAGCCAAAATTCAGAAACCATTAAAATGTCAATCTTAGAAGTACTAAACAATTGGTGTTCCAGTTAACTACACATGTTTGTATAATACAATTTTGAATAAACCTGAGCCCGCCGTTCAAGTGATATAAGATACAGACTCCACTTATGTGCATACATATATGTATAAACTTAATTACTCTCATTAAGTAGTAGTAGCTCCACTTCAGTCAACAATCCAACTTGAGTCCAAGCAATTGGATGGTAAACAAAACAAATTAAAAATAAAATAAAAAACACTTCCACTTGAGATCTCTGCCTTTGATGCATCTCCATGCACTCGGTTACATTCAAATCAATGACCTAGTATTGGGTTCAATGACTTTAAATTCAAAACATAAGCATCTCCTGTTAGCAGGACCAGAAAGCAACACTGAACACAGCAGACCCAAGGTTTCAACACATAAACACAATGGTAAGATGTTCTCGTGCCCATATGATCTCTTCATCTACGTTAAGAGTAGAAGGTACTAAAAATCAACCCCTATAACAAGCAACGCGGCGAATTCATCTGTAATTCCTCTCGAGGCATGCGCTAAATTCATGATTACTTCCCCCTTGTCCGGCACTTGTTGCATTAACCCACCATATCATCACATCATGCATCGGCAATACCGAAGGCTACTCAGTTTAATTAGAAACACTCAACGGGAATGTTTGCCTATGTATCGGTTGCCCTCATTAAACGTGACAATTTTCTAGACTACCTTACAAAAGTAACCCCTCTCGCCGAAAATGTGGTATTTCCAGGACACGTTTTTACCGCGCTTTTATTGTTTTACACTTGCACAATACCCTTCGCCTTGTGTTACTCGTCCTCATACTCGTACTCGTACTCGTATTCGTACTCTTACGGTGTACGATTTTCATTATCCTGTAGGCTTAACGCCTTTCAAACATTAGATACGATAGGACTACTCTCGGTACCTATTCTACTTTTAACAACATTAAACCTGTGCCTTTGTTATCCAGTTGAAGGCGATGCCTATGAAAAGTACAGAAGGTATGACATGGATACACTAGCTCAACAACAAGGATATGACAAGGATGGTGGAAGAAATAAGGATCAGACAACGAGGACGAACGAGCACAATTAGATTATGTATTCAACGCTGGTGAAGGAATTTATTTACATACAATTTGCGGGTAATTTTCTGAGGGTCATGATACCGTTTGCACGCACCAGAAGAGGAGCACGCAGCCAGGCATTGCGAAACTGGGAAATGGGTCTTAGGCAAGACACCCTAGTCTGCTAGTTGTATACCGTGGGTGAACCCTGTAAAATAGAAAAAAAAAAAAACAAAAAAAAAAATGAGGCAAATATAAATTATAAATTCTGGAACAATGGGGTATTTGCTTAAGTGTTAAGGGCCTGTGAATGGAATAGAAAAGCGCCTAGACAAGAATCTGTGGAAGTGTTGGGGTATGGCCACCCGTTCACGGATATTTACATATTTCTCGGAATATTCAAACAATTACCACAATGACGTGCTATAGATCGTGTGGATTAATATTTCAATTAATTTATTTTACCCCACTTAGGAGCATCCAGAGTGCTGTATTTAAAAGGGGTGTTTTGTCTTTGACGTAGTAAGCTTCTATGAATTACTTAGTATCTTGTGGATGCACGGGTACATCACGTAGACAGAATTTAAGAAGAGCAAGGAAATTACAATACAAGGAAGTAGATATCGTGGAAATCATCCCATCTTGCTTTAGTAATTAATAGTCCCAGTACCTGTGCGGTTGGTTCCCAACCTAAGGGCTAGACAATGGTGATTGAGGAGACTGATAATCAGAATATTTTCAAGGTCTCTTCCTTTCTAGTTAAATTATTTTATTACCAGATTTGCATGTGTCGTTGGAAGGGATATTAAATTCCATATGTGACTTTATACCGAAAAACCGCTTGTTCGGAAGTTGCCCCAGACCCTTAAGGTCTGAAGTTAGTCGCATTTGGTATGACACTACCATATACTTATTACGCCATTTTGATAGGCGCACATTGACATTTGTACTTTGCGCACGCATGTGCTTTTTAACGTAATAAAATACGATTTCGTTTGTCAATTAGGTGACTTTTTACTTTCTGCAGTTACTGTTTAACACCGCTTGAAGATGAAAAAAGTTATCAGCACAGCAAGATTTAAAAGGTAAGGGTTGAAGAAAGATCAAACTACATATTAGAATGTGAAGGTTGCCTACCTTCAAACCCATTAACGTAAAATACAACTTAAAAAAGAAAAGACACAGAGAAGACCTGCATTTGATGGAGGGAGTATTGAATGCTTCACTTCTTAACATAGAAGGTCAGGAAGACCAAGCACTACCCCTTGTGATACCCCGATTCACTTTTGGAGGTTTGTACCTGAACACTTTGCTTCTAAACAAGGATAGAGGATGTGTAAGATTAATTTGACAAAGGGAACCCTCTTATTTAATTACTGCTACTCATTTCATGTATCACCCTATGGCTCGTGCTTCCATCTGACTGATCTGCAACATGTACCATATTTCTTTGTCTGTCACGCGTTTGGACATTCTGCGATAACATGTTCCTTTTCAAAGACTGTTCGGAAGGAAATTTTAAAATTCAGTGGCTCAACGTGGTCGATGTCGCTTTACAGCTCGATGTTATATTTCCCCAACACTCGTTCGTAGAGTGCTGCATTCAAAACGTCTAAGGATATCTTCATCTTGATGTATGTATAATTGACTAACAATGATTTTCTGTAAGTCACTTCGTAGGCAATGTGGAAAATCAACTTGATCAGCGCCAAACAATTAATACGGCAATGAGAAGAGGAATCCTTCGAGATCTGCAGTTCGGTTATTCAAAACTGCGTTGGATCGCATGCCAAGTGATGACTATAAAGTCGTGATCAGAGCGGATAAACGACCTGCTGGAACGCACGAACGCCAATTTAACGCTCCAACAATAGATGAGGTTGCAGTTGTGATTGTTGGCGAAAATTTGGAATCACACGATATTGTGCTCACACGTCGAAACTCTAGCCAATTGCAACTAATATCCGAAACACATCGTGCATTCGATGCATTGCAATACCCACTGATGTTTTGGCAAGGAGACGGTGGATATTATATCAACATCAAGATGATAAATCCATTGACCGATGAGTATCGATATCATAATAACTTGTATTTTGATATGATACTAATGCCACTGATATCATTTTAGGTGAGGAAACCACCAAGAAGGTCAGCGCAATGTGTGTGTGTGTTCATCACCTTTACGTGCAATCCAAAGTGGATCGAAATTTTTCAACTGCTGCTTCCTGGCCAAACATCAAGTGATCGGCACGGTATCACCGCACGTGTATATTGTTAAGCATCGTGTCTTTAAGGATATTCGATGTTGGATGTATTCGATTGAATGGCAAAAAAGAGGCTTGCCGCATGCACATATTCTCATTTGGTTAGTCGAAAGAATGCAACCAGACCAAAATGACAGATGCAGACGTAATTGCAAACATGATTCATGAACCGTGTGGCGCCATTAATCCACAATCACCGTGCATGGTCGACGGCAAGTGTTCCAAGCGTTATCCACGAAATTTGACTGATGAGACTATCACTGGCAACGATGGTTATCCACTGTATCGGCGTCGATCACCTGATGATAGCGCTATCATCAGAACAATCATAGTCAAAGTGAAAGGAAATGATTTCGTGGTCGACAACTCTTGGGTTGTTCCGTATTCGCCACTTCTTTCCAAAATATTCCAGGCGCATTGTAACATGGAGTATTGCAATTCAGTGAAGTCCATCAAGTACATCTGCAAATATGTCACGAAAGGCAGTGACAGATTTCAACGTCGAAAGCAATTTTAATTTTTAATTTTGGTGGGGGCGAAAGCCCCCATTTATTCGGCTTAATACAAGCTATAACTTAAAATTAAACTTAAACTAAAACTTAAAACTAAGGTTGGTTATTGTGGTGAAGGAGAACCGATTTGAGGTAGGAAGTTGTGCGGTGGAAGTCAAAGACGCTAGGGTTTGAATTAATTTTTCGTAGCATGCGGGAGATTGGTTCGTTCGCGCCATAGGTGGTGTGGTGGGTTGGGAGATAGAAGAGACGAGGGGTACGTAGATTACGAGGGTTAGTGTTGAGGAAAATAGAATTGTGAGTTGACGTGCATTCAACCTGACCTGAAAGAAGTCGATGAATGAAGAGAAAGTCGGCTGCATCTCTGCGTTCCTCAAGGGTGTTTAGGTTAATAAGGTTGAGATGGTTTTGATAGGGGGGCAGAGTAAAAGAATCATCCCAGGGCAAACCTCGAAGAGCGAATCGAAGAAAACGGGGCTTTATGCTTTCGATTCTCGAGATATGAACGCGATGATATGGGGACCATACTTGACCGGCGTACTCTAGGAGGGGACGAACAAAGGTAATATAGAGGGACCTGGTCACGTATGGGTTGGTGAATTCTTTGGACCATCGTTTTACAAAACCTAGTGCAGAGTTGGCTTTAAGGATTATCCCATCCATATGCAAACGGAAGTTGAGCTCCCTATCACACAAAATGCCGAGGTCGCGAAGAGATTCAACGGAGGAGATAGGTTGGTTGTGGAGAAGGTAGAGTCGGGGAGGAGATTTGAGCCGCTTATGTGAAAAGGTGATGGATTGGCATTTGGTGATATTAAGTTCCAAACAATTTTTGAGGCACCAGATCGAAAAACTATCGAGGTCTTGTTGAAGAAGGAAGAAGTCATGGGGAGAGGAAATGGTTTTGAAAAATTTGGTATCGTCGGCGTAAAGGGAGACGAACGAGTATTTGATGATCCTATCGAGATCATTTATAGTTAATATAAAGAGAAGGGGACCGAGATGGCTACCTTGAGGAACTCCAGAGGTGGCCAAAAATGGAGCGGAGTGGACTGACCTAAAACGAACACTGTTTTCGAGGTAAGAGGATATCCATTTTAACAGTATGGGTTCAAAGCCGAGGGCAGACAATTTGAAGAGTATTAATCGATGAGAGATTTTATCGAAGGCTTTGCTAAAATCGGTTGCAACTACATCGACTTCGTTGCCGTTCTCTAGGGCAGAGATGGCAAAGGATTTGTGGTGGTTGACATACCCTTTAGGAAGCCATGTTGTCTAGGGGAAATAAGTGATTTGCATTGGAAACTTAGAGCTTCATACAAAATACTTTCGAGGAGTTTGGGTATATGGGAGGGTTTAGCGATTGGACGATAGTTTGTTATTTTGTTCTTTGATCCCTTTTTGTGGATCGGGGTTATAAAGGAGGTTTTCCAAACCTGAGGAAATTCTCCTTGTGAAAGGGATAGACGAAAGAGATCAGAAAGGGCAAGGGAAAGAGACGAAGAACATTTTTTAAGAAATATGGCAGGGAGGCCATCTGGACCGGGTGTAAATTCGTCATTGAGTTAGTGTAATTTATATTCGATATAGGAGGGTTCCAAGATGTGAGAGAGAAGTGGGCCGTTGGAGAAGTTCAGTAGGTAACGAAAATAGGATGGATCTGGTACAAAGGCGTCGTTGGTGAAGGATTGTTTAAAGAAGCTGGCAAATAGGTTGGCAATGGTGAGTGGATCGGTTGATGACTCGTTGTTGAAAGAGAGGGAAGGAGGATAACCATCGGACATTCTTTTGTAGTTAATAAATTGGTAAAAGGACTTAGGGTCATTTATAAGGTTGACTTGCGCATTGTTAAGGTAACGCTGGTAAAGGGAATCGTAAAGTTCGGTGAAATGATGATAAGCACCAAGATAGTTGGAATAGTCGGACAAGGATGTGGTACGCAGGAAAACAGCCCATAACTTGTTTCTCTTGTTTCGTAAGGAACGAAGCTTGCGATTATACCAGGGAGGACTAGTAGATGATGTTTTAAGGCGGGAAAACGGAACGTAAAGGCTGAAAGAATTAAATATTTGTGAAAGTTAAAGGGGGATCTGCTAAGATAGTCACTGATTTTGTGAAAGTTTGCTTTATGAAAGTCGTAGGGTGAGAGAGCTGTGGGAGGAGTGGACTGGAAAGAAGAGTTATGAAAAAATGAAAGTAGAAGGGGGGGGGGGGGGGGGGGTAGTTGTCGATTGTAGAGAGAGATAGGGGACAAAGTGAGACTGAGGAGTTAATTGAATCTGTTGTGAAAATAAGGTCCAATTGCTAGTTTTTTTTTTTTTTTTAGTTTTAAATGCATTTTATTTTTTAAATCATTAATTCTTACATACTAACAAAAAATGCTTAAATGCTAGCTTAAAATTACTTAACAATCTTATACTAACTTACTGGCCCCACACAGGCACTCTAAGCTACTCTAAATTCTTATGTCTATGTCTTTCGACTTTATTTACATTTTATTGAAATTCGTATTTATTTTGTATACTTAAAGCTAAGAATAAGGTCCAATTGCCTGCCCATATAGTTGGATACACCACTGACTTGGCATAGACATGAGTCTGTTAAGCGATCTAAGAAGAGACATTCCTTAGCTGAGTTGGCATTTGAAGCGATGAAGAACGATTGATCGTCTGATGGAATCCACTGTAGCTGAGGAAGATTAAAGTCGCCGAAAACGAAGATATCGTCAGTAGAGTCAGACAGGTCAATTAAATAGTCGATCGCATCGACAACAAGTTGGTAAGATTCGGTAGGTTAGCTGGCAGGATGTAGCAACATAAAACGTAAAGGGACTTGAAGGGGAGTAACATTTTTATAGCGACAAAGTCGACTTTAGAGGATGAAGAGATGGTAATGGGAGAAGAGTTAAGGCTGTTGTGGATCGCCAGTAGGACGCCTCGACAGGGGGAATCATCATGTGGGCGGGTAGGATCGTCGTCGCGAAAAACATTAAGAGTAGGGGGGAACAATTCCTGGTTCTTTATGTCAGGAATCAAATTGGTTTCAGTCAAGGCGTAAATATCAAAGGGAAGAGAATGCGATTGACGTAGGACAGCAAGACGATGTAGTTCCTGATCATCCGGATGCGTGTTCTACTGAAGCTCTTGGCCGTATTTATACAGTTCATCCGAAGATTGGTGAATGCTTTTACTTGCGACTATTGCTGGTGAATGTTCATGGGCCGGCATCATTTGAATCACTTCCAACTGTCAATTGTGTAGTGTTGCCAACATTTCGTGCTGCATGTTAGAAGCTCAATTTGCTTGAAAACGATACGCATTGGAACATGACAACTGTTTCCGCATCTCCAAGTCAGATACGCACATTATTGGCGATCATTATTTCCACATGTTTTCCATCGAATCCACGTGAATTGTGGAACAAGTACAAGGATGACATGTCAGAAGACATTTTGCATCGAGTTCGTGTCCATTCAGAGAATCCCCATCTTGAGATGAATGAAGAGAAGCACAACCAGGCTTTGGTTTTGATAGAAGGCATGTGTTGCCTCATGTGCTGCAATTTTTTAGACAGGTTAGGAATGCCGTCGCCAGATCGTGGAATAAACGACGCTTTCAAACGAGAATTGCAGCGTGAACGTGAATACGACACAAATGCGTTAAGCCAATTGGTTCGAACGAATGTACCTTTGTTGAATCCCCAACAAAAAGAACTTTACGATACGGTGATGAAGCCAATTGATGATGGAAATGTTGGCATGTTTTTCCTTGATGTGCCTGGTGGCACTGGCAAGACATTCCTCATATCATTGATTTTGGCTACAGTTCGTGCAAGATCAGAAATTGCTGTAGCAGTTGCTTTTTCTGGAATAGCGGCTACGCTACTGGAAGGTTGCCGAACCGCTCATTCGGCATTCAAATTGCCGTTGAACTTTCAAGCGGTTGAAGAACCAACATGTAATATAGCGAAACATTTAGCAATGGCCAAAGTTTTGGTAGCAAGCAAAATCATTATCTGAGACGAATGCACAATGTCGCATAAACGTGCGTTACGTATGAAAGAGATGCGTAATGACGCACGACGTTTTGGGGTTGCATTAATTTTACCCTCAGGCGATGAGATCAATGCTTGCCTCAAATCATCGACATTGTGGCGTTATGTGAAGAAACTTCAGCTGATGACAAACATGCGAGTTGCATTGCTAAGGATCCATCTGCCGAAGTTTTCTCCAATCAACTGCTAACTACCGGTAATGGTCGTGTTCCTGTCGACGCATCGCATGGATTGATTTCGTTCCCGCCGAATTTTTGCAATTTCGTCTCAACGAAAGAGGAACTCATCAACAAAGTGTTTCCGAACATCATTGTTAACCACAAAAACTACGATTGGTTGAGTGAAAGAGCAATTTTAGCGGCAAAGAACAAGGATGTGGATAACTTAAACTGCACAATTCAAAATCAAATCGTTTGTTCCCTGCATTCCTTCAAATCTATCGACTGTGTAAGAAACGAAGACGAAGCAACCAACTATCCAACTGAGTTTTTGAATTCATTGGATGTGCCTGGCTTGGTTCAGTTATCATCATGCTTCGCAATCTCAATCAACCAAAATTATGCAACGGAACGCGTTTAGCGGTCACAAAACTCATGAGCAAAGTGATTCACACGAGAGTACAAAGCGGAAAGTTCAAAGGTGAGGAAGTTCTCATTCCGAGAATCCCAATGATCCCAACCGAGTTTAAGCGAATCCAATCTCCAATTCGTCTCGCATTCGCCATGACAATCAATAAATCGCAAGGGCAAACATTGAGTGTTTGTGGCCTGAATCTGGAAAATGAATGTTTTTCACACGATCAACTGTATCTCGCATGTTCCCGTGTCACCGTTTTCGCACCTGACAACAAAAACAACAAAACGAAAAATATCGTTTATCACAGAGTGCTTCAATGAAGGGAAATACTATTCAAAAACGGCCCGACCGCAATCCATCTAGCAAATATATCAACACAAAACATCAATTGCAATGGACAATTGACCACAGATTTTCTGCAATTTGAAATGTCGCAGGGCAACGCCTGCGGGGTCAGCTAGTTGGCATAACACAATCCCAAATTCCTGAACTGCTCAAAGTTTCTATAGTGCGACCAATATGCAAAAGTGATAAAAAAAAATGACACATTAAACTATAGACCCATTTCTATTCTGTCAATAGTAGATAAAGTGCTTGAAGGGGTGCTCTCAGATAGGCTTTACCGATATCTAACAAAATACAACTTTTTAGAAAAAAAACCAGTATGGGTTTAGGAAAAACAGAAGTTGTTTGTTTGTTCGCGTTGGGGAACTTCGGATATTTTTTGGCTTACCGATTGCGAACTTTAGATCTGAAATCTCACAAAAAGGAGGACCGATCAAAATATGACGCGTGCTTGGTGATTCACAATTCGATTTGTAGTTTTTATTGAAAGAAAACGGAAGGAAGGGGAAAGTATGATAGCAATGGAACAAGTTACATGATTCGTTAAATTTGTAATTTACTTATCTTTCAGTGGCCACTCAGAGTGACCACACAAGATTAAAGTTATTACATCGGCGAACATACTCCTGCCGTTGAAAGCTCCTTTCAACTAGAATATATGAATAATGGACATAGCTTGGAGATAGGTCTGCTAAACTCTCCTTTGATTGTAGTGATAGAAGCGACACGTGTCAGTCCATCCGGTCCGGGGTACGTTTTGTTGATTCTTCTGATGAGCCATCGACATGACGGCTGATTTTCACCCTTCAGTATAACGACATCTTTGGGTTGAATGTTTTTCATCTTATCGAACCATTTTGGCCGCCTTTGGAGTTGGGACAAATAGTCTTAAGACCCATTTTTGCCAGAATGATTGAACCAACCGTTGAAGATACTGCCATCGATCTCGCAGCGATGTTTCTGTAGAAAAGATGCTTGGATTTGGTACGGTTGTAAGAGGTCGCGCAATGAGAAAATGCGCCGGCGTTAATGGCTCCACGTCCGAGTTAGCACATGCTTCAATTTGGCACAAAACAGTCGGAAATTCCTGATATGTCAGGGAAGTCTGGCCTAGCACTCTAAGTAGGTGAAACTTAGTGGTTTTAATAGCAGATTCCCACAAACCGCCGAAGTGCGGTGCATGGAGGGGCGACAAATACAAGTGAGCTCGTTCGATACATCCTCTTGGAAGCTTGATGAGTTTAGGAGATTCGACCAGTCTCGTAGATGTTGATTTGCGCCAACAAAATTGGTGCTGCTATGATAGCAGCAGACGAAAGATCTGAGACGAGTTCCAGGTATAAGGCCGTTGTGGCCATGCATGCGTACTTTCCACCATCGAACCAAGAAGGGGCCGGTGTAGTCGACGCCAGTGTTGCCAAATGTTACACCAGGTTCCAATCGTTGTTTTGGCAAGCTAGCCATCTGTTGCTGGCAAGGAACTGCACGCTGCCGCATACGTGATGAATACCAATGACCAGATAGTTAAGCGAGAACAGGTAAGTCATTTGCCGCATTCCGGCATGCAAGTTGTTAAGATGACAATCATTGACGGTTAAATGGGCTAGTGGATGATCCTTTCGAAGAATTATGGAATGCTTCTGCTCAAAAAGTATGAGCGCGTTTTCGAGCCTGCCTCCCACCCGCAGAACACCATCTTCATCTATAAACGGACACATAGAAGCATACTTACTCCTTTTCGAGAGTGTTTGTCCTCATTCCAAAAGGGCTAATTCTCCCTGGAATGTGTACTTCTGTGCAAGTTTGACTAAAGCAAGTTTAGCTAGTCGTGTGTTATCTGGTGATAGGAAATGCGTTGATATGCAGCTGCGAGGAATCGATCGAGTTCGGGCTATTCGAATGCAGCGAGCGATGACCCGGAAAAGACGAGCTGTAAATACGCAACGTGAACTTCGTCGCGAGGTTGATCGTCATCATGGCTTCAGTCTGCAGGCAGTTCGTCGCACCGTGGAAAACTTTGAGCGTGAGTACAGTCGCTTAGATCTTAAGCTACTAGCCAGCCAGAAATCGGTACGAAATAAAGAAAACATAGCCGCCGCAGCAGCCAGTATCGAAGAAGACCCAGAAATATCGATTCGGCGCCGATCAGCTAAATTGGGCATCGCCAGAGAGTCAGTAAGGTTTATTTTGTGGTTGAATTTGGGCCTAAATCCGTATAAAATTGCGCTGAACCAAGAAATGAAGCCATACGCAACGCCGGCAGATCCGGATTTTAGGTGGAAATATTGGCCGGAGATCCGGATTTTGGCTAAAAAATCATCTTCTCGGACGAGACCCATTTTTGGCTCAGCGACTATGTCAATAAGTAAAATTGCCGTTATTGGAGCGAACGCAATCCACATGTGTTTGAGCAAGCATCAATGCATCCACAAAAATTGACTGTTTGGTGTGGTTTATGGCATGGCGGCATCATCGCACCTTATTTCTTTCGAAATGAGGAAGGACACGTTGACTACCGTCAATGGTCTCAGGTATAAAGCTATGTTAATCAACTTTCTGTGGTCACAGCTCGACAACATAGATACTCGTATGTCTGAGCTATGGTTCCAACAAGACGGCGCTACATGCAATACAAGTGAGTTGTGAAGGAGAAATCTGTCGACTGGTTCATCTGACGGCGAGTGTTCATCAATTGGCCGCCGCAATCATTCGATTTGACACCACTCGATTATTTTCTACGGCTACGTCAAGTCCTTAGTCTACGCTAATAAGAGATCGAGATCGAGGCCAACACTCGACACGCTATTGCCGGAATAACGCCACACATATTGGACCGAGTCATCAAAAATTGGACCGACCGCTTGAAGCACTGCCAGGCGGCCATTTAAATGACATGCTATTCCACACATAATGGCATGAATGTAGCTTCAAAATAAGGCCAGCCAGCCCGTCCCTAAAAAAGGCGAATCTTCTTTTCTCTCCTCGTATAGACCCATTGCACTTACGTTCCTTCTTTCTAAGGTCATGGAAACGCTGATAAACCGTCAGCTCATGAAATATCTCGAAACACGAAAACTTCTCAATGACCGGCAGTACGGTTTTCGTTGCAACATGTCCACTGGTGATTTGCTGGCATGTCTCACCGAAAAATGGAACCAAAGTCTACACAAATCTGTCCAAATCTGTCGAAAGCAAGATAGTTGCACTTAATATTTCTAAGGTATTTGATAGAGTTTGGCATCAGACTCTTTTGTCGAAAATACGTGCATTTGCGATCGACGACTCTCTTCTTCAATGGATTAGAAACTACCTTTCGGAACGTTCAGTTCAAGTTGTCTTGGATGGTTTCAAGTTTAATATTTACAAAAGTAATACTGGTGTACCCCAGGGCTCCGTTCTGTCTCCGACACTCTTTTTGATTTTCATCAATGATTTCTTGTCGTTTCCGAACTCACGTCCCTGCTATTCGGCGCTGTAGAACAGGAACGGCAGCGTATGTTATGCTCATTAAATTCCAATATTAGCAGCATAACCAATTGGGGAAATATCAACAGAGTGGAATTTAATGCTTCCAAAACACAATGCTGTCTGCTGTCGTTAAAGCGAAATTTAAACACCCAGCTGTTATCCATGGATGGCACTTGCATCGTCGAAACCGATAAACTTTCCATTCTTGGTATGTGTGTCAATGACAACTTACGTTGGAATGATACAAAAATGTTGCGATTAACAGCCTCTGATCTGGCTCATAAATGGTGACAATATCACACAGTCATTCAAGACCCTAATACAGACGTAATGTCATCTTTTTGTATTGCTATTTTCACCACCAGTGCTCCACCGAAATTGCCTGTAGCATCCCACGCCTTCTAACTTTTAACCGTAACTCCCGTCTCGATATGAATGCTCATCAATATACCCTCAAGCCCACCTTCGGACGTATCGATTGATTAGGTGCTCTTGAAAAGTTATGTTGTTGTTCTATCTTCAATACATCGTCGATATTAAACCCATCCCTAGCTCTTACATAATTATGGAGTGCACAGCATGTCTTAACCAAAAGTGTTAATAAATTCAAATTCGCATTGATAGGTTTATGAAAAACTTTCCATTTATTGGAAAGTATTCCAAATGCGCATTCTACATACCTCCTGGCACGAGACAACCTGTAGTTAAACATCCGTTATTTGTTCGATAAAACTTTTCTGCTAAAAGGCCTCATTATGTTTTTTGAAAGTGCAAATGCTTCATCACCAATGAACATGTAGGGCATACTTGGACTTACAGTACCTGGGAAAGGCTCCCCCATGGGAATATTTAATTCATTTTTCATACGTTTTTCATGAAAATCAGTCCTTTAGAATACAGTGCTGTCTGATTCCTTTCCAAAAGCTCCAACGTCAATGTAAATAAAATTATATTTTGCATCTACAACCGCAAGCAATACTATGGAAAAAAATTCTTATAGTTGTAAAATAGCGTCCAGCTCATCTTTGGTTTCCGTACTCGCACGTGCTTGCCGTCGCTAGCACCTAGGCAATTGGGAAACTGGCTATATTTAGGAAAGCCTTCCGCAATTTCTTTCCAACGTTGTTCTGTCAACTCTGGAAAAGATTCTTCTAGTAAACATTCCCAAATATCTCTGCAAACCCTTCTTAATTTGTTTCTTATTGTTGTCCGTCCAATTTTGTATATCAAGTGCAAATCAATTTGATCACATCTACAACCCAAAAACCTAAAATAATTATATAAAAACTTATATACAAATATGTGAATTTAGGTAGCAAGTTATAAATTTTCGAAATATAGAATTATGTAGCATACTTGAAATAAAAAAAATGCCAAAAAGTTTATATTTTACTATTGCTACTTCAGGCAATAAATTTATTCAGAAGTGGAAAAATATCAAAGATACGTGTACTAAAAGCGAAAAAAAAAATTAAAATCGGGTCAGGCTGCTAACTCTGGAAAACGGTATGTGTATGCACGTCAGTTTTCATTTCTGCAAGTTGCTGGTGCCACAACAGACACTCAATCAAGTTTGAGCAATGAAGTACTAGAGGATGTGGAAACATCAGTAGAACAACTAGAGCCACACAACAATACTTTACAATCGGAGACATCAGAATGCTCACCTCGCTAAAACCAGAAATCTACAAAAAAGCGTAAACGTGGCATAGAATCTTCTTCGATTGATTTGATGAATGCTCCGATTCCTTCAAGCTCACCGATTGTTTCAGAAATACACCCTGAATGACCCGAACTGCAACCAACTTCAGACTGCTATAATTTCCAAACCGTTTATGACAGTGAGCTCAGATTTTGACACATGACAGATAATTTTATTATTCACAAGCCTTTGAAACGATTTGAGTCTCAGTTGTGTTGAAAAATTTTTATCCGCGATGGAATTCAAACGTGATGGTGTGATTGCTTTATATTTGGCTGGAAAACCACAAGTAGCTATCGTTAGAGCCCTCCAGCACCTTAACGTGAATAAATCAATTGTGGCTCGAACCGTGATACTGACAGCGCTGCAAAACGCCATGGAGGTGGTCATAAAAAAACAGCAACATCGGCGGAAATGGTTCGGAAAGAGAAAGCTCGAATTGAGCGAAATCCGCGTCGAAGTGGAAGAAAAATGGCTCGTGAACTCAACATATCGTTGCAACACATACTGAAAAATGAGCATGGGTTGAAGCCATTGAAGTTCTAAAAAGCACACGATCTTAGGCCGCAACAAAAAAAAGTTAGAGTCGAAAGAGCGAAGGAGTTTCTACGCTTGCACGAAAGTGGTGAGTTGCCGAATTTGGTTTTTTCCGATGAGTCGCCATTTGTTATCAAGCAATATGTCAACAAACAAAATGATCGAGTTTACTTGCCAGAGAGGTCCTTTGAAAACTTACACCTTCGGACGGCCACCAGAAATCAGGCAGCACCGATGGTGATGGTTTGAGCCGCCATAACCGCCGATGGTCGCTCTCCACTCGTATTTTTGGACCGTGGCGTCAAAATTAATGCGATCGTATACCGTGAAACTGCCTTAGAGGCAGTATTGAAGCCTTGGGCAAATAATCATTTCGGTCGGAGACCGTGGACATTTCAAAAAGACTCGGCACCGTCTCACAAAGCGCACGTCTACCAAGATTGGTTAAAAAACAATGTTCCAAACTTCATTTCTTCGACACAATGGATTGCAAATTCTCCGGATGCAAATCCGTTGGATTTTTCTGTCTGGCGTATTTTGAAGGCGAAGGTTGGCACGAAGAAATACCAAAGTTTGGATCACCTCAAACAAGCACTTCGCCGGAAATGGGCCAAAATACCGCAGAGCCACTTGCGTACAGCGTGCGATGCTTTCTGCGGCCGTCTCAAGGCCATTATTCGCACCAAAGGTGGACATATTGAAAACTACTGATACAATTTGAAAATTGATGTATTTTCCAACATTTATCAAAAAATAAAAAAATTATAGCATTTTAAAAAGTTGGAGTTCGAGTCATTCACCCTGTAAACGCCGACAGATCCTTTTTTGAAAGCATCCTTCCGTCTATAAGTGGTTTTACAGAAGACAAGAAGCTAGATTTTCGATGTGAAATTCTTAACATCATTAAGCAAATGAGGACACAACCAAATTCACGCCAATATACACATACCAACCCAATCTAGGACCCGCTGCCGCAACTCGAATCAATATCCCGTACAAGGTATACTAATAGATGGAGTGAAAAGTGACATCCTTGACCGCCAGAATGCGCTGCTACTGCAAAAAGGGATATGGTGCCTTGAAGTCCGTTTATATTTAGGCAGACATGACAAATTTCAGTGCGATACTGTCTTTAGCTTTGTTTTGACAGCTGATTGCTGTTGACGTGTTTGGCATCATGTTGAGTATGGACAATAACGATTTTCGTTCTCTCATAAAACATTATTTTTTGAGAGGCAAAACGGCGAAGGAAACAAAAGAAAAGTTGGATAAATATTATGGGGCTAATGCTCTGTCAGATTACACTGTCAAATATTGGTTTCGAGAGTTTCGTGGTGGCCGCAACTCCACTACCGTTCAAGTCCGCAGCGGCAGACCTTCCGATGCGGTTACAGAGGACAATGTCAAAAAAATACATGATATGGTGTTGGCTGACCGGAAAGTGAAGGTGCGCGAACTAGCAGATACCACAAAGATTAGTACTGAGCGCACACGCCATATTTTGGGCAATATTCTGCATATGGAAAAGCTATCCTGACGCTGGGTGCCACGAATGCTCACTTTTGACCAAAAACACGAAGGCGAGAGCACTTCGAAAGAGTGTTTGGACTTGCTGATGCGGAATCGGGCGGACTTTTGGCGTCGATTGGTAACTGGATTTGGATCCCTCGGACTATTATCTCTTCCCAAACCTAAAAAGATGGCTCATCAATAAAAAATTCAGCTCACGCGAGGAAATCATCGACGCCACGGAGGAGTATTTTGCAGACCTTCCTGAAAATTACATTTCGGACGGGATCAAGAAGTTGGAAAATCGCTGGAATATGTGTATCAAACTAAAAGGGGACTATATTAAATAATATAAAAAAAACATTTAAAAAAATTTTTCCCAAGGAGGTCACTTTTCACTCCATCTAGCACTATACAAATTCAAACACCTACTCCTATTCAAATTCCTCTGTTATCGAGCCACAAGGCTTAAATATTGTTTTTTTTTTCTAAATGTATGAATTCAATTAAAAATATTTTAAGTTTAATTTAATTGAATTAAAAGCACCCATAGGTTCGGGAAGGTATGCCCACTTGCAATATAAATGTTTCTTCCACCTGCTGGCATCACTTTTAAACCTGGTTTCGAACCATTCTAAACTTCAAATAGCTTAGTCTGCCTCTTCATAGAACTTGCAAATGCAGTTTCGACTGCTGTTTTTTGTTTAACTGTCATACCAACGCGCTAACACAGGTTTCCCGGTGCATTGGAAATTTACCGAGTACCGGCGCACAGTTCACCGTTTTATACATGCTAGACGTAAAAATGTCAACTGCGACTCATTGTTTTTGATGTAGCTCCAAACAAAAACAATTCCCCACTGATCATATATCTAATTGTAATCCAAATGTTTAATTTAATTGATTTAGCAACAAGTTCTGGCTAATCAAAGGCCAACTTTTAGTTTTTCTCAGTGATTGCGTGTATTAATTGCATTGTGAGTTTCTCATATACTCGTATTTTATTATAACTCTAAATTGAAAAGGAAATAATTTACAAGAAATGGCAGGCTTATTAGTCGGTATGTTCTCAAAAGCAAGTCGTATTTTGTGGTGTAAAATTTAAAGATTTTGTTCTTTTTTAGATAATCTAACTATGAGTGTGTCAATGTGTCCAGATGAGTTATAAATTTTTGTAAAATGTATCGTTTCTAGTTAATAAAGAATGTGTGTCATTTTTGCTCCGCACGAATTTGCAAAACTTGATTTTCTTCCTTTTAATTAACCCTTTAACTGCCAAGCCCGAGTATTCTCAAGCAATTTCCGTGTAGATTCAGGGCAGAACCCTTTGCGTTGGCATTGATTGCTAAGTTCCATATTGTAGCCTGGCATTTGAAATAAAACAGTATGAAAATTGATTTTAAGAAAACTATTTTTAATTATCAAAAAATAAAGGCTTTCAACAAATGTTATTAATATAGTTTGTATTCATATTTATATTATTATCAAACAAATTGTAACAATTATGGGTTGTGGTATTTACGAAAACAGGGTTCAATACACAATGGAGGCATTTCTGGACAAAGTGGGCAGCAAAATCTAGATTCCTTGCATTTTTTTTCCTTAGAACATACTCGACAGATTCTTTTTGGCTTCGCCTTTTTACCTGTTGATGGAATGGATTCTAGATAATGCTACACAAAATGTATAGAAGAAATCGGTTGAGATTGTGAATGTTTTGAGGTAGTATATGCTATATAAGTCTGGTTACTTTTCACCAAGCGAGTGAGCAATCACGTGTTCTTCAAAATTATGCAAGCTTGTATTACTTTTTACACCTGGTTGAATAAGATATAACTTATAGGTATTCTGTATATACATCTGGAAAATATTGGCTTCATAACCAGTTTCCCATTGCGTGTGGTGACTCTAACAATTTCTGAATTATGCATGTTTGATATTGTTAAAACGTCGCGCTTATCTTTCCATTTGGAGACTACAACTTTATCAGAACGTCTCCAAATCATTTCTTCTTTTTTGAGCTTATAGGAAGTAACAACTGTTGGGTTGCCTTTACGATTAGAACGTAAAATACCGCAGGTATTCGTACGACGCTTAGCCAATTCTCTCAGCAATTGAACCGAATTATAAAAGTTGTCAGTATAAAACCTATAGCCTTTATCAAGATAGTCTATCATTAAATCAAAAACTATATTCATAGTACAACTGTAGTTTGAGTTTTCTGTTGGTTGCTCGGAATTTTTGCCAGTATAGACAATTATTTCCATAATGATACCATTTGACTGACATAGCTTATATATTTTAATACCATATTTGTGTTTTTTGTTCTTTATATACTGCCTAGATATAAGGCGACCTTTCCAGGACATAAGAGATTCGTAAGCACACAAGTCGATTGAGGGAACGTAAATTTGTTTCATTATGTCGTTGAAGTGATTTATTACATAATTTACTTTAGCGAGTCGGCTATTGTTTGTTTGTTCGTTGTCGGAAAAGTGTAAGAAACGGTAAATTATTTGGAAGCGATTGCGACTCATAAGGCTTCGGTACATCGGGAAATCAAACATTTTGTTTTTACTCCAATATAAATCTTTAGATGGGAGGGAACAAATACCCATGTGGAAAACCAGGCCGAGAAAAACTTTCATCTCAATTATATTTGTATCACTCCAATCTTTTAGCCGGGAAGATTGTCTCAAGTTGTGGGACAAAATCACTTGAATGGCGTATTTATTTGTTTCTACCACCAAAACGTTCATGAATTCTTCATTGAAAAACAAATCAACGAGTTGTGCGGGACTTAGATCACACTTCAAACCTGGCTGTGCTGTGAAAGGAAAATCTGGAGGATCGGCTGGAATGTCAACCCATTCGCTATCCATACAGTGCATTTCGCCCTCATGAATCTCTTCCTGGTGGGAATCCTCCTCAAACTGCTGCTGCGGTGTATTTTCCAAATGTTGTTTCTCATTGTAAGAGTCGTTTGAAGAAGATTCTGAAGAGCCAGGAACATATAAATCTTCCTCTTCAGTGGATGAAAAATCATCGGAATTTTCACTGTCCGATTCAGTGTTTATAATTTTAGAAATTTCATTATCTTATAGACGTTTAGACATTGTGCTGTAAACCAAAATTTTCAAAACAAACACTCTCGAATATGCTAAAAACTACTGAAAAATTTGACACACGAACTGAATACGAGGGCGGATCAATAAGTCCGTGACTTTTGGATTAAAACACAGATTTTTTGATAAAAAAATAATTTTATTTTTCAACGTAGTCTCCCTTGAGCTATATACACTTTGTCCAACGCTTCTCCAATTTTTTTATCCCTTCCAAAAAAAATGATTTGTCGAGGTCCTCAAAATAGGCCTTTGTTTGCGAGATGACTTCATCATTGGAGTCAAATCTTTTTCCACCAAGCCATTTCTTCAGGTTTGGGAACAAGAAGTAGTCGCTCGGAGCCAAATCTGGAGAATAGGGTGGATGAGGGAGCAATTCATAGCCCAATTCATGGATTTTTGCCATGGCAACTGCACATGTGTGCACCCTTGCATTGTCTTGGTGGAAAAGAACTTTTTTCTTGGCCAAATGAGGTCGTTTTTTTTTCAAATCGTCATTGAATCGGTCCAATAATTTGGCATAATATTCCCCATTGATTGTTCTTCCCTTTTGAAGGTAGTCAATGTGGATTATCCCGCGTGCATCCCAAAAAACAGTCGCCATAACTTTATTGGCTGACAAACCCACCTTGGCCTTCTTTGGCGCCGATTCACCCTTAGAAACCCACTGTTGTTTGTTCTCTGGTGTGTTGTGATGGATCCATGTTTCGTCCACGGTTACAAAACGGCGCAAAAACTCCTCCATATTGCGATTAAACAACGCCAAACCTTCCTGTGAAGTTGTTACACGATTGCGTTTGTGGTCGACTGTGAGCTGTGAGCAAACGCGGCACCCATCTTGCGGAAAGCTTTCTCATGCCCAAGTGATCATTCAAAATTGAAACCACTGAGCCATGCGAGATCCCTACGGCTTCCACAATCTCTCGCACTTTCAATCTTCGGTCGGCCAACACCATATCGTGAATTTTTTCGATTGTTTCGGGTGTAGAGACCTCAACTGGGCGTCCAGGACGTTCGGCATCTTCAGTGCTTGTACGGCCACAACGAAATTCAGTAAACCACTTTTTTACCATTGAAATCGATGGTGCAGAGTCCCCATAGTATTTATAAAGCTTAGCCTTGGTCTCGGTAATGGTTTTTTTTCGCAAGAAATAATGCTTAATAAGCACACGAAATTCACTTTTTTCCATTTTCTCCTCAAATTAGTGAGTAGTCTGATAAAAATAGCTGTCAAACACAAACTAACTGACGCAGCAAGTTTAAATTTTGACAGGAGTCAACTGACAGATGCCTGTTGACAGGAGCAGTGTTGCTGTTTCAGGAAAGAGGTCAGAACTTAGGCGGACTTATTGACCCGCCCTCGTACCGTTACGCTTTCTGCCTACATTGGTAATTTTTGCTATCACCTCTACATGATATCATAAAGAGGAAAAGAGAGAAATAGACACATGTACGAGGGCGGGTCAATAAGTCAATAAGTTTTTGAATTTCTGACCTCTTTACTGAAACAGCAACACTGCTCCTGTCAACAAACATCTGTCAGTTGACTCCTGTCAAAATTTAAACTTGCTGCGTCAGTTAGTTTGTGTTTGACAGCTATTTTTATCAGACTACTCACTAATTTGAGGAGAAAATGGAAAAAAGTGAATTTCGTGTGCTTATTAAGCATTATTTCTTGCGAAAAAAAACCATTACCGAGACCAAGGCTAAGCTTGATAAATACGAGTACTATGGGGACTCTGCACCATCGATTTCAATGGTAAAAAAGTGGTTTACTGAATTTCGTTGTGGCCGTACAAGCACTGAAGATGCCGAACGTCCTGGACGCCCAGTTGAGGTCTCTACACCCGAAACAATCGAAAAAATTCACGATACGGTGTTGGCCGACCGAAGATTGAAAGTGCGAGAGATTGTGGAAGCCGTAGGGATCTCGCATGGCTCAGTGGTTTCAATTTTGAATGATCACTTGGGCATGAGAAAGCTTTCCGCAAGATGGGTGCCGCGTTTGCTCACAGTCGACCACAAACGCAATCGTGTAACAACTTCACAGGAAGGTTTGGCGTTGTTTAATCGCAATATGGAGGAGTTTTTGCGCCGTTTTGTAACCGTGGACGAAACATGGATCCATCACAACACACCAGAGAACAAACAACAGTGGGTTTCTAAGGGTGAATCGGCGCCAAAGAAGGCCAAGGTGGGTTTGTCAGCCAATAAAGTTATGGCGACTGTTTTTTGGGATGCACGCGGGATAATCCACATTGACTACCTACAAAAGGGAAGAACAATCAATGGGGAATATTATGCCAACTTATTGGACCGATTCAATGACGATTTGAAAAAAAAACGACCTCATTTGGCCAAGAAAAAAGTTCTTTTCCACCAAGATAATGCAAGGGTGCACACATGTGCAGTTGCCATGGCAAAAATCCATGAATTGGGCTATGAATTGCTCCCTCATCCACCCTATTCTCCAGATTTGGCTCCGAGCGACTACTTCTTGTTCCCAAACCTGAAGAAATGGCTTGGTGGAAAAAGATTTGACTCCAATGATGAAGTCATCTCGTCATTTTGAGGACCTCGACAAATCATTTTTTTTGGAAGGGATAAAAAAATTGGAGAAGCGTTGGACAAAGTGTATAGAGCTCAAGGGAGACTACGTTGAAAAATAAAATTATTTTTTTATCAAAGAATCTGTTTTAATCCAAAAGTCACGGACTTATTGACCCGCCCTCGTATATCAATAACATTCGTTCATATAATTGTAGATCCTCTACGTTTCACCTGTCATAAAGAGGAGAAAAGAGTGAAGTAGGCTCATATATAGTTCATCCAATTACAGACCGACTATTCTCGG
The DNA here is from genome assembly GCA_963966105.1 of Volucella zonaria. NCBI lineage: Eukaryota > Metazoa > Arthropoda > Insecta > Diptera > Syrphidae > Volucella > Volucella zonaria. Next base: position 57,886,499 of record OZ014532.1, on the reverse strand, counting down.
GCAGATTCTGAGGGCAGATTTTTCTGTCTCAATGCCAGGCACGAGAATTCTCGGGGTAGTTTTTTTGTATGATGGTATTTTAAAAACAAGTACAATTTGGACCATGGCAGCTAAAGGGTTAATAGAGTATGGGATTCCGCAATTGGAGTATTTTGAAATTTGGTGTTCCAATGAAAAGAAAAACCGTATTAATAAAATTTTTGAATATGTTTCAAAGAAAATAAATATTTCTGGAGAAAATTGCGAGCTTTCCAAGCAAATAAAAAATAAAATTCGACTGTTGTCAGTAAATTTCGATAAGAAATGGAAAGTAGCCGGCTTGAAAAAAGAAAGGTTTCTTTTGAAATATGAAGATTGGTTGAATGGCAATGATTTTATTCTAGCACGTAAAGCAAATAGTTTTGAAAGTGAAAATGAAGAATCTGCGCATACTTCTAAGCGTGGAAGGCCAAGAAAAAGTTTTGAGAATTGTGTTAATCACTCTAAACGTGCCAAGGTTCGCGATCTCGAATCCAGATCTCCTTCAGAACTATTATATGTTGCTCAAATGGCTTCACGTGCAAGTGGAAAGCGTATAGTTGCGGATGTTATAAAAGAAGTAACAGAGCATCCCCAAGTTGCAAAAGATTTCAAAACTAGTCAAAGGAAGTTAGATAAAGTTCGATCCTACCGTAATGATGAGGCCCCTGCTTTGTATATAAACACAAAACTTACGCGTCATACATACAAAATTTTAAGAAAACAATCGATCGAAAGAAGTCATGCATTATATGCATCAGTTTACAGTTTAGCCAAAGCTAAAAAGGATTGTTTTCCTTCCGAAAATGCAATATGTGTCGATGAATCGAGTGCGTACCTAAATTTAAAAGACATAGTTTATCACACAGCTAAGCGTTTGTTATTAGTGCAAGAGAGAGTTGTATCCCAAAACATAGCAGACGGATCGTCAATTCTTTTTATTTGTAAATGGGGTGGTGATGGTAGCTCAGCTCATAGCAACTACAAGCAAGCTTTTGAAAACCAAGCGAATTCAGATGAATGTTTTTTCCTTATTTCATTTGTTCCTATTCAGCTTAGATTGGTTTCGGATCCGACAATGATTATATGGCAAAATCCCCATCCTTCATCCACATGTCTATGCCGTCCAATTAAATTTATGTTTGCTAAAGAAACAGAAAATATGACGCTTAGAGAATTTAACGCAGTTCGGAATCAGATTGCAAATATCGAAGAGCTCGAATTCGCGGTTGGCGGCAAAAATGTCAAAATTATTTTTAAATTTGTTTGTACGATGATAGACGGTAAAGTCGCTAACTTCCTTACATCCAACCGGTCTACTCAATCGTGTTATATTTGTGCAGCCAAACCAAGTGAGATGCATCAAGTAATGATTAATAGAGTTCCAAAAACAGAATTCTATGAATATGGTCTGTCAAGTTTGCATGCTTAGATTAAAGCACTTGAGTGTTTTTTACGTATAGCATATAGACTTGACGTAAAAAAATGGGCTATAAGAAATGAAAAAGACAAGGCTTCAGAAGAGACGCGAAAAAAAAAATATTCAATTACGTTTCAAAACTGAAATGGGTCTTATTGTAGATAAACCGAAACCGGGTTTCGGAAACACAAATGATGGCAATACTGCCAAGAGGTTTTTCAAAAATCATGTAAAAAGCGCTGAAATAACAGGAATTGATGCGAATATATTAAAATGGTTTTATATCATTTTAAGTTGTATATCATCGGGCCACAAAATTAACATTGGCCTTTTTGAAAAATATTTGGAGGAAACAAAACTAGCATATTTAGGAATGTACAACTGGTATTCAATGCCCATCAGCATATGTTACATAAATTGCTTTGTCATTCTGTCGAAGTAATTAAACAATGCATACTTCCGATAGGACAATTATCCGAAGAAAGCCGAGAGGCTCGGAACAAAGACTGCAGATGTTTTCGAATGTGTCATACCAGAAAAACTTCAAGACTAAATACTAACCGAGACCTTTTAAATATGCTTTTGATAACCTCTGATCCGATAATAGATTCTTTTCGAGAAAAACCTTTCAAAAATGTAACTTCAATACCATCAGACATCACACAATTTTTAGCTGAACCTAAACTGGTTGGAAACACAAGACAACAAACAAATCAAGAAGATGAGGTCTCAGATACCATAACTTCAGATGCTTGTTTTACTTTTTGGTAATTCTGTCATAAGCAAAAGTGTTTTTCATTTTTATTTTAACTTCGGATAGCAAAATTCAATGTTTTCAGCAAAAACTGTTGTTTTATATGAATTGTATGTGAAATAATCGAAAATAAAAGCGTTCACTCAAACTTAAGAATTTTTTACGTTTAGCATGTATGAAACGGTCCACTGTGCGGCGTTAGCGTTTCACTTCGGTAGACACTTGGGATTTGGTACTGGCATACAACAGTTGAATTCGAAAAATTTCAAATCGTAGTAAGAGAAGTTGCTGGTGCCACTGGTGGTGGTGGAATTTCAAGGGTACTCTTTCCCGATACCTACATATGTAAGTTTATGAAGTATATTTAAATTGTAAAATTTGTTAACATTTGTAACCTTTTACTGGCAGAAAATAGCCGATCTTTATTTGGAGCAACTTTGCATATCTCGACATACAGGGAGGAAGGCACTTTGGACATTTCTGGAGATGGAATTTAAAAAAATAATCACATTTTCTTCATCTAATCTGATTTATGTACTATATGTAAATATGTATGTAAAAAGTTGAGTTATGAATTAAAATTACATAATTATAATCTAAAGCGTAGTTTTGTACTTTACTTAAAAATCACTTACCTACCTTAAAGTTACAGCAAGCATTTCAATTGAAGGTATGGACAATAGGGCGGGTCAATTTTTTTGCACAAAAAGCGTCTACCAGAATCGGAATTTACGGTGAATTCTAAGAAAATTTCACCATGAAACTACGAGGGGAGTTCAACATATTCTCGATATCGGGGTGAAGCTGTGGTTGTATATATAAATTGACTTATTTATCAAGTAATACTATTATTAGTGCATTCATGTAAAATTTCATATAAATGTGATTATTAATTCGCGTTTTATCTCTAGTTAAACAGAATCATAATGGCAACTGAGACGATGATGGTGAAAATTGAGCATCGCGCTGTAATTAAATTTCTCACTAAGCAAGGAAAAAGTCAAAAAACTATTCATGAAGAGATGGTGGCTGTTTACCAGGGTTCCGCACTTTCATTATCAACTGTGCAAAAGTGGTCAAGTGAGTTCAAGAGAGGCAGAGAGAGCATTGAAGACAACCCCCGCTCCGGCGCCCCGGCTACTGCTTGTACGGGAGAAAGCATCAAAGAAGTCGAAAAACTTGTTCTTGAGGATGCCCGAATAAAGGTGAAAATGATGGCAGAGATCACCAAGCTTTCAATTGGTACCATTCACACCATTCTTCATGACCATCTTAACCTTTCATAGGTCAGTGCAAGGTGGGTGCCACGAATGCTCACAGCGCTTCAGAAAAAAGTGAGAATCGCATGCTGTAGAGAGCTTTTGGAGATGTGTAGTGAGAACGCGGACGGTGTTATGGATCGAATTGTTACTGGGGACGAAACATGGGTCCACCACTATGACCCTGAAAGCAAACAAGAGTCCATGCAGTGGCATAAAAAAGGAACAGACCCCCCGAAGAAGGCCACAGTTTTTTGGGACTCAAAGGGAATCTTGCTCATTGAGTAGAAAAAAAAAGGTGAAACCATCAACGCCACATCCTACGCTTCCACTTTGCATAATTTGCGGGAGGAAATTAAAAAGAAAAGACGGGGTAAACTCGCAGCGGGTGTGTTGCTTCTTCATAACAACGCTCCTGATCACACGGCGCGAGTTTCCAAGGCTGCTGCGCGAGATTGTGGTTTCGAAGAAATCCAACACCCACCCTATAGTCCAGACCTTGCCCCTAGTGATTATTTCCTGTTTCCGGATTTGAAAAAATGTCTTCGTGGAAAAAGATTTTCGGATGATGAAGAACTCAAGTCGGCAATAAATGGGTATTTTGCAGAGAAAGAGGAAATTTATTTTTTTGAGGGTTTAAAAAAGCTTATCTCAAGATGTAACAAATGCATTGATGTTAGGGGAGATTATATTGAAAAATAAAAACAATTTAAATTGAATTCGCATTTTCCTTCATATCGATACCGAGAATATATTGAACGCCCCTCGTATGTGTCTAAAATCAATTCCTAGCTCCCGCTGAGAAGCGTACATGTTTCAGGCTGAGGTATTTAAGGTATTTTAAAAAAAATAACACATTTTCCAATCATGTTGGACTTAATTCTGATTCATCTTTTTATAATAAATTTTATAAATATTTTTTTTTTAATTAACCAAACAATTTTTTTTAAATTTGACGAAATGTGCCCAACATTTTTTTTTTTTTTTTACCCTTATACTGTTGCCTTGGCGCGGGCGGAAAGACGGAAGGAGGAGAAAGGAAAGTTTGTGATGTAGTGGTTTGAAACTCAGCTGTGTTTGGTTTCGATATTGACTCTCCAGGGGTGGGAGTCTGAATAGGAAAGAGAGATTTTTCTTCTCTCGGAATGTGAGGTTGTGAATTTTAACGGTTGTTTTGTGCTTGAAAACCATACAACAGCCAAATCTACATGTCAGTGTTATGCCTTCACACGCAGATTTTTCTGACTGAGTTCCAATTACGAGTACACAAATGAAAACTTGCTGTGGCTAGGATTCGAACCTTGACCTTCCGAGTGAGAAGCGATAGCTAGTTCAGTTTTTTTTTTTCAGTTTTCAGTTTAAAATGCATTTTTATTGGAATTCATTAATTAACTCTTACATGCTATACAAAAAAACGCTTAAAAATTAGCTTAAATAACTTAAAAGTAATCTTATTCTAACTTACTGGCCCCATGCGGGCACTCTAGGTTAAACATAATACTTAAATCTTTGTCTTTCGACGTTGCTTACAGTTTATTTTTATTTTTGTTTTTACATATATTAACACTAAAACTAAGAAAATGAATTTTAATTTAAAAAAACTTAGTATAAGGACTTTTTTTTTTTGTTATAATATAAAAGCTTAAAAACTAAACCTATAAACTACCTAAAAATAAATCTTAACCTACTTAATCCTACTTATATTACCCCTTATTTTAGAATGTGTTACCCACATCTGTTCTAATGTAATTTTTTTTTGTGTTTTTTTCTTTTTTATATTTTTTTTTTTTATTTTTATTTTTTTATTTTTTTTTTTTTTCCTTAAATCTAACTTAATGCTACCTAAAACTATGTAAGCCGGCCATGGCTAATAAAATAGACAGACGACCGACTTTGCTTCACATGAAGCTACCTATAACTTGAGGAATTCGACGACGTACCTTCCCCTCCTTCTACTAGCCACCAAAATTGTTGGTGCTGCCGAGCAACATCCCTCATGTCGCGACTCCCTACCGCCCTACCGCCCTACTGAACCGGAGACGCTCCGCACTGCCATGTGCGACGTCTCTGTCGTAGTTGAGTCGCCTGTCCCCAGCTGTCCGAGCGACGTGGAAGATTAGCGGCACCGCCAATCTGTCCTGGATCAGACCTTTACTATCGAAGTAGAGGAACGCTTCTGGAGGAATAAAGCCGTCAAAGCGAACTCTCTCATGATACATATAATTAGGGTAGTAAGCCCCGGAGATCAGGTTGTTTGACGAGGTCATTGCTCTCACAATGTGCCTTCGAGTCAACTTAATAACAAAATTGTCCACTCTTATTAGGTTCGCCCTATTGTATAAGACCTCATTAGGATAGAATTTTATGTATTCGGACTCTGGTGTTCTGTATAAGCGAAGACAAGTCCGAAGACAAGCCCTCTCAAACACCCGAATCTTTTCCAATAAGCTTGCTCTCACGTTGAACCACACGGGACAACCAAATACAAGCATGGGCCTGATAAGGGCCATGTAGCAGATCACCTTCACCCTCGCATCGAGTTGGCTGTTATAAAACAGTCCCTTTGTAAGGGCGAAAGCACCTTTGGCTCTGGCCAGAGCAACATCTATATGTTTGTTAAAATACAGATATTGGTCTAGCCAGATCCCAAGGTATCTGACTACATTTCGACAAGCAAGTGGCCGCCCGTGCTGTCCCACGATCGAAAACTTTCGCCAATTCTTTCTGGTATCCCTAGAGGCCCCAGACAAAGGCGTCCTAAACAGAATGGTTTCCGATTTCTGAAAGTTGATTTTCAACTTCCAGTCATCGCAATATCTCTTAATTTTATCGAAGTCACGTTGCAAGAGTATGTTAATGACCTCAATCGTTGGACCTGATCTGTACGCGATTAAGTCGTCTGCGTACGCTATGGCATGGTGAAGTGAACCTATCAAATCACTTGTGTAAATGTTGAATAGGATCGGCGAATTTACCGCACCTTGTTGCAGACCGTTTTTAATGTTAAATATTCCAGCAGAAGTCACATCGCCATACTTCACGATGAACTGTCTACTGGAGAGCATATCAAAGAGAATATACAGCAGTGGTTTACTAATGCCCAACCTGTCCAGCTTGAAAAAGAGTCCTTCTAACCATACGGTATCGAAGGCCTTCTCCAAGTCAATTAGGCAGGCACCAGTGCACTGGTTCTTGCCTTTGTTCCATTGGATATCAGAAACCAGTTTGGACGCAGCATGAATGATATCATGCCCCGCCTTGAACCCGAATTGATTATCCGGAACTATATGTTTATCCTCAACCCACTTAGTCAGGACTCTATTGATCACCTTCTCGAAAACCTTACTGATGTTTGGAAGAAGACTGATCGAGCGGAGATTCGCCGGATTGGATGTGTCTTTATCCCTTTTGGGAATGGGATGTACGACCGCAGTTTTCCAATGCGCTGGATAATGTGCATTATTCATTGCATTATTAAACAGGGTGGTATAGATGTCCACCGCTTCTAGTGGGAGATGTCGAAGCACAATGTTCGGTATTTCATCGGTTCCCACTGATTTCTTACTTCTAAGTGATTCGAAGATCGTTTGGAGCTCTTCCTTCGAAATGAACGGGGGTAGTACCCTATCGTCGGCGATGGCATTATTTGCCATATTGTCGTCACTGAACTGGGTGAAACCCGAGCTCTCGAATCGCCAGTTCACTATTTCGTTTCGAAGGTAGAAATTGTGCACAAGGACTCGATTTTCCAGGTCGTGGTTGGGGCCAATGATGTCATTCGCCTTGTACACTTCTTGGAAAGTCGCTCCTATAGCCTCTACTTTCTCCTGCGGATCCTCGATCACAAAGAAGTTGTCATCATCAACGGCCTCATTTGGATCGATGCCTGCTGCTATGAGTATGTGCTCGTTGTCCGTCGTTCGGGCGATTTTAAGACATGAAAGGTCGTTTTGATCTTTTCTCCGAAATATTTTATTTATTTGCGGAAACATATTCGGGTTGCTGGTGTTTACAGCCCGAATTTTGTTGTTCCAATACAAACTTACAGAGTTTCTGTAATTTTCCCTTATTAATGTTTGGAGGTTTTTGATCGACGACTTCAGTGTCACGATCTCCGGGTTATGTCTGTCAGTAAACTGTCTGTACAAGGTTTTTAGTCTTGACAGCAGTCTACTTTTTTGTCGGTGCTGTGCGTCAATAGTTGCGTTGCGGAATAAGTCTTCGTCGTCAGTGTGTTGATAGCGAGGTATCGTTTTGTCCATTGTTCGTTTGATTGTCTCGTCCATTAGTCTAAGATACCTGTCAATCTCCTCGTTTGACAGATTTCTGTTGGACGGTGGGTAGAGCGAATTCGAGGAGAGTGCTCTCGTCAGTGTTCTGGAGAAGTGCGTCCAGCGCACCCTACTATAATTGTAGGAGTGCCTTTGAACAAACTCGTCCAATTCCGCAATTTCGTTCGGAACGGTTATTTCGGTACTGAGACCGCAATGGTCACTGTCATACACAAATGTGCTTAGACAGTTTATGGTATGTTGGTTAGTACATGTCAGGTGTATTCGTGTATCGAACAGCAAGAGGTCCAAATAAGAAGCGATAGCTAGTACCATTACACCACGGCCACCAACATGCCATGTACTGAGGCTCATTTAACAAAGTCGAAGCCAAAAGTCTGTACGTTTTCAACGAAGTGAGGTATCGGTCTAATATTTGAAATCTATATCCTTACAACTTACAACTCCAAAGAAAATTTTGAACAACAATATAAAAGTAGACGTGGCATAAGAAAGGGCTTAACTTAACGTAAATAAATTTAATTTGATTCAAAAAAATATATATTGTTATTTTTATACACTAATTACGAAACTTTTAAAAGATAAGCTTGAGAAATAAAATAACAAAAATTCTAATTTGTCAGTTTTTAAAGTCTTTCTTAGACTCGATTTAAGAATTTTGTGCGATGGAATTGCTGGATCTGGCAGTGATATTTCAGCAGAATTTATGTATAGTACTCCAACAAGTGTTCGTGTGGGATGCTTGCAGTAAATGGAGGTTCAAATAAGATGTCGTCATAATCCAAGTCAACTAAATGCATATAATCTGTGCAATCGAAATTAATGCGATTCTTCTTATTAGTTCTGAGTTTAGTTGGGTCATATAATTTCTCGCGATAGTACATAATTTTATTAATAGCTCTTTCGCGGATAGTTTTCATTCCATCGAAAAGCATTGCTAACAAAATATTTTCTGTATGGGCGAAAAATGCATTGTTTGAACGTCTGAAATCATCCTGGAACACACTAATCGGCACAGTACCAATGTGGCTCCCAAACCACCAGATCGATGATCGGCCAAGATAAATTGATTTTAAGGCAAATCTCGGAAAAAAAGAACGAATTCAAACTACTGGGACAAGTTAACAACTGACAATATTGGCTCTGTAGCTCGAACTGTGACCAAAAAAATCTACTGCGTCGATTCAATGCTCTATAGAATTTTACGTTCAAATGATGCAAGAACTTTACACCACGGTCATAAGGAGCGTTATAACTTTGTCAATTAGTTGTTGGAACTACATGAAATTGACAAAGAATTGAGCGTAAAAATCACTTGAGGCATATGCCTTATTAGGCACATTTCCACTTTCAAGGAATTGAATGCAATTACATTTGGGACTAAGAAAATCCAAGAAAGTTCATCGAGGAGCTTCTTTATCCACAACGTGTCATTATTTGGTTCAGGTTTTGAGCAGAAGCCATCATTGGACCTCATTTCTTCGAAAATAAAACTGGTATATATATTTCGGCGAATGAAATGCGCTATGAAGCCATGATCAATAAATTTGTATGGCAAAAACTTGAAGGTTAAGATGTTGGCGATATTTATTTCCAACAACACAGCGCTATATGCAAAATGACGAAACTATTTCTCTTTTGTAAGAAAAGTTTCTTGACCAAGTCGTCTGTCGAAATTGTGATCAAAATCGGCCGCCTATATCGCTGTACCACTTTTTTCTTTAGGACCATGTAAAACAGAATGTTTAACACATGGCTCCTCAATTAATTGAAGCACTCAAACCTAACACCCATGTTGGTATCTATTTAATAGAACCGCAAATATGCGATTAACAATTTTATCAAAAGAGTATGCAATAGGGGTCGTGGAAGACATTTGGCTGATATTGACCTTGAAACAAACTAGGATTTTGATTTGAAACCTATACTGTTCTAGTAACTTAGGAATGTACTCGTAGTATGCAAAAAGGTTTGTCCGCAATAATAAATAACAAAACCAGATTTTTAGCTGTCATCAGGAGAAGTAGAAGTAAACCCCCTTCATACCTAGGCTTGGAAGTGGTCAAGTTAAGTTCCAGCAAATAGATATAAATCTTGGTACTTTGTCTACTCTAGTTCACACTAAATTAAGACTAGAAAGCGCTATACCAGCCAATCTGAACTTCGAAAGACATACTGACATTTGTCACTAATTGTGCTCATTTATTTTAACTGACGGTATCAATGTTAACCATGAAAAACAGTGACATGTGAATTTCTAAAATATATTCAAAGATAAACTAATTACCAAAATCATCAGTATTGCAAATTCAAGATAGAGAAACTACTAATACTCACTCTCATTACCTGATTGCCCGACTTGGAGGTTTGGCTTTATATAAATAACTTGCCAGAGTCACAAACGACATCAAATAAATTCTTCTCTTTCCAAAACAGTTCTACAGTCAAGTCAAAATGAAATTCATTCTGGTCACCTTTACAGTTACTGCCTTATGCTTGTGGCTCACTGCATCCTCAGCTCAAGAGCCATCTACAACTCGTCGTCCTCATGGCTCCTCATTCCCTTCGAAGCCATTGGCTGAATATGATGCTGGTAAGTTTCTACGAAATGAAAAATTACCCACAAATAATAGAGCTTCCTGTTCCAGTTAACTCTGCCCATAACCCAGCTGCTCGTATATTCTTCTCTAATTCAGGTAGATATGACTAGAAATAGGTAAATAAAGATAGAACTTTACATATAATTTTTATTTGCAGATCCGTGTACCAACAATTTTTACAGCTTTTTGAATATTGGTGATCTTAAATGTTCAGTTCAATGTTACGTCCAGGGCGGCTCACAAAACGGCGGTTACTGTGATGATAGTAATGTTTGCCAATGTATTGTGGTTGGATAAAAATGACCCAGTTCAAAATAAAATACGAGTATATATGTATAATGCAGTGGTGTTCTAGTTTATTACCTTCAGGGATGTTTCTAATAATTTCTATCTACAAAGAAAAACTCGCATCAGCTTGTGGAGCTCTTTCTGTACATTTTATCTTTTAGAAGGGAAGGATTATATCGTCATAAATTACTTCTAGAATTACCAGTACTATAACTTATATCTGAGCACAGAGGTCAAAGTGTGTCTTGTGAATACTAAGATAGTGTGGTTAACATCGTTGACCAGGGTCTCAGTTGAGGGCAACACTTAGAGTTTTATTCGTCTGAGATGGATTTGAAGACTTCCGAGCTTGTTAGCCATATATACGGGTAAGCCGATGCATTATGGCCCTTTTAGCAAATTCAACAGTCGCATAGCCATCCAGTTCATTTTTGCTTCTTCTCCTTTAAATTCAATTTATATAAATGAGATCAAAATCAATCCAATAAATTTTTCCCCGAAGAAATCCGTGCTTTCACGCCATACAGACTGGCACAATACGTAACAGCCATGGAAAGTATTTTTTTTTTTTTGATTGTGGAGTGTATTTGAATCGTTGCCCTCTACCATCATTACTTTCCGACAGCATATTCGAGAATCTATCCTTGCATTTTCACTCATTTTTAATTCATTTTATTTTATTGTTCTTAAATTTACTATACTTATTGGGTATATAATTTACTTCGTGCGGTTTTTTTCAAAGTTTGAACGTTTAGTTAAGAAAAACATGTACAATAGTATTATTCAAAGTATTGTCCATCTGAAGCTATGACTTTTTCCCATCTTTCTGGAAATTTGTTGACCCCATCCCAAAAGAACTGCGCCGGCTTGGCAGCCAAGAATGAATCAAGCCAATTTTTGATATTCTGCTCTGATGTGAACCGTATTTCAGTGACGGCGTTCTGCATCGAACGGAACAAATGGTAGTCAGAAGGGGCAAGGTCTGGGCTATAAGGCGGGTGGGGTAAGACTTCCCATCCACTGTTCTCCAAATAGTTCTTAACCGGAATAGCAACTTGGGGCCGAGCGTTGTCATGATGGAAAATTATTGCCTCGTGTCTGGTCGCGTATTCCGGGCGTTTTTCGGCCACTGCTCTCTTCAAACGGATTAATTGTGTTCGGTAGTTCGGTAGCGTTGTCTATTGATGGTTTCACCCGGTTTTAGCAGCTCATAATACAGCACCCATACCCATCTGATCCCACCAAATACAGAGCATTACCTTCGCGCCATGGATATTTGGCTTTGCCGTTGATTTGCCTGCTTGGCCGGGTTTCACATATGATTTTTTGCGCTTAGGGTTATCGTAATGGATCCATTTTTCATCACCAGTAACAATCCGATGCAAAAATGACTTCCTTTTGTGGCGTTCCAGCAGCATTTCGGACATTCAAAACCGCCTTTCGACGTCTCTCGGCTTGAGTTCATGTGGAAGCCAATTTCCTTGCTTTTGAATATATCCAGCTGCTTTTAAACGTTTTGAAATGGCTGCTTGAGTGACACCCAAAGATTCTGCGAGCTCGTCTTGTGTTTGGCAACAATCTTCATAGAGTAATGCTTCTAGTTCTTCATCTTCAAACTTTTTTGGCTGCCCAGGACGTTCATCGTCTTCCAAGCCAAAATCACCGCTTTTACGCTTCAAATGAATGACATATACTGAAATGACGTACAATAACAGTAGCTTTCCAACGCATGTTCCAATGAAATAATACAAATTACGCCATCTCTTAGCAAACCGCACGAATTAAGTTATAGACCCAATACATGCTAATAAACAAAATGTTTAAAAGCTAGCTTAAAATAACTTAATAATCTTATTCTAACTTACTGGCCCTACAAGCGGGCGCTCTAACCTAAACTCATTCATCGTCTGGCCTTCGTAGCGTGAACGTCGGCTTCCTATCCGCTGTGCTCTCCCTTATCGCCCTGTTCTTTTGAGAAAGTTCCATCTCTCACTTATCACTCTTGTTACGGTTTTATAACTCGTGGTTAAACAAATTCCCTTCCTTTTGTTGGCTAAATACGACACAGGCCCACCGGTGCCGAAAATGTTATATGTGTCTTGAACAACCCAGGGCAAAGAAAAAAAGACGCGTGAGTACACCGGTCGATTTTCCAGAGCTACCCGTTGTTCGCAAAACCAAAAACCCAAAATTTGTTGAAATATCAGCCAAATACGAAGACAAGCCCATCTCGCCTGTAAGTATCTTCGTCTTAAGAAAATCAATTGACGCTATTAGTACTAAGCACGACAATATATCTATACTGAAGGGTGGAAGCGTTCTTTTCTTAGCAAAAAGCCAAAAAATTGCTGATAAATTCACTAAAACGAATTACTTAGCTAAACAATTCCCTGTAAAAGCTATAAACTACAAAAATATAAATTTAAGGAGAGTCACTCTTAATCAAAATGAAACCGCACCAAAACAAAACTTCCAAAACCCTAAAGTTGTAGGCTGCAGGTAAAGGGATGAGCGCAAACCAAATCACTGGCTGTGGTAGAAGTTGCGATTCCCCATACAAGTGTGACCAAAGGCTCAGAATTGACCACAAACTCATTTGACAACTTGAAATATTCAACTCTCTCGATATCTTACAATAGAACCTAAATGGTTACTTGAATAATTATAATGAACTCAACGTAATAATAAAACAGAGCAAATATATCATTTCACTGCAAGAAACGCATCATCGAAAATCTCTCCGTCCTATACGGACTCCCACCCCTGGAGACAATATCGAAACCAAACACACCTGAGTTTCAAACCACTGCATCACAAACTTTTCTTTCTCCTCCTTCTATCTTTCCGCCCGCGACCTAGCAACAGTAAAAGGGTATCATAACCCCTTAGGCGCGCGTAAATTATAAAAAAAAAAGAAAAAAAAAATCTGGCTTATAAAATAGACCCCTTAAAACCAAAGTCATATTTTACCAGCTTCCCTCGCAATTTGACATCTGTGAAAGGAGTCGGAGTCCTTATCAACAACAATATCCCCCATACCCCCAAGCAAATTAAATCAAATATTTTATCAACTGCTATTCAAGTCGATATAGGATTTAAGGTAGCAATCATCTGTGTCTATATTCTAGAGGTGGGTCGTTTTCGGTTTTTATGTTAACGAAACGAAACAGTTATTTAAAGAAATATAACTAGTTAACTAACTAATAAGAAGCACTAACGAGAAATTATAATCATGTACTGTGAGAAAACCAAAAACCATTTTCGTCTCATCCACCCAAATGAAACCGTTGTTTTCAATGTAAAATAAACCCAACTTTTCCTTGTTGATTCCACTCCTGGCTGACAGTAACTACATTCACGAAACGAACGAAAAAGCGTTTTCATATCTTTTAGTGCAAACGAACAAAAAACGCAGAAAAGTTAAGCTACTTCCCCGATCGTTACCGTTTTTTTCGTTTTTTGTTCGTTTGCACTAAAAGATATGAAAACGCTTTTTCGTTCATTTCGTGAATGTAGTTACTGTCAGCCAGGGGCACTAAGTATCAGGGTGGAATCATGTTATTCGTTTTTCTCCTTCATGCGTTTTTCATTTTTGCGGAACAGAATGATCCGTTCGCATACCTGAGTTGAAATTTGTGTATGCAAATAGATAAATGTAGTTACTATGTAAGTAAGGTGATACAAGTTTACGTTGCCAAATTCCATTCCCACAGAAATCATGCAGGTGCCGGATGCACTGCACATGCCGTTATTAGACACCTAGTATCATCACACATCATTTCCCAAGCTGCATTATTGCTGACGCTATGTCTGCACCTGAGCAAACAGCATTTCGCACCTTATAAATAGGAGTATTTAGAAATAAGAATTCAGAGTTGTAATTAAGTGTCCAAACAGTGCTAACGTTTGTTTAATAAAAGTTGGCATTTAGCCGTAAGATAAAAATTGTTTTTTTTTTATGACTTATAAATAAATGAAAATTTAACTGGCGCCCGAGCAGGGACACAGGGTTATATTCGGTAAATCGTTATGGGAATCGGAAACGAATTGCTTAACGTTCTCACTCAAACTTACCGAGACAAGCCATTAGACACATTTGTCAAAGGTTTGAGAGGCGATCTGCCAAGACTTCTTGGCATAAGAGAACCAACTGACCTTCCCCAAGCTTTACACCTCTGTCTAAAGCTTGAAAATCAAAATTTTAGGACTCATCACGCCATATCCCACGCTGGACCATCTCGTGGATCTCAGCAACCTCCCATGCCTCCACAAAAACATTTTTCTCCCAGAAACCCTCTAGGTAATAAAACTCCCTTTTATCCTCAGTTAGCCCATATACCGCAGCCTCAATTCAGCCAAAACCATTTCAGACACCGACAAGGACCTCATTTCAATCAATTTAATAATAACTTTCAGCAACAAATACCTCCGCGTTCAATGGCACCTAAGCCACAACCACGACCAGTTCCAGTGGATATCAGCGTCCAAACAGGAGCGATTAATTACATGAACAGGCCCCAACAAAACCCTAACATTACAGGGAAAAGATATGCACCCTCAACACAACAAGTCCAGGCCCCAACAAACTTCAGAGAAACTTCCATATCCAACCTCAGGAGACTGAAGCTCAACAAGCCCAAAATCCGTATCCACAAATACCCAACACATACCAACTAGAGCAAGCAAACTTCCATATCCAACCCCAGGAGACTGAAGTTCAACAACCCCAAAACCAATATCCACAAACACCCAACACATATCAACAAGGACAAGCAAACTTCCATAACGAACCGAAAAGAGGTGATACTGCGAATTATTAACAACTCATCAACAATACCGATAACCAATACAAATGACACTCAAGAACAACTAATTGACTATACAGACATCCATTTTTTAGAATAAATCGCTTTTCACTGCCCTACTTTGAGTGCAGGACGAAGAGTAGAGAAATTTTGAAAATTTTAATAGACACGGGCTCCAATAAGAATTATATTCAGTCGGCACTCATCTCGAAACCCCTTCCTAACAAACAGCCCTTTTACGCCAATTCTATAGGCGGTAATATTAAAATCAGTCACCACGCAATGGTGCACTTATTTGGTCTTAAAGATACGAACATCAAATTTTTTTCTCTTATCCACACTCAAATCTTTCCACGCTATCTTAGGAAACGATAGCCTAAAAGAACTCTCTGCAATAATCCATACTGACGAAACTTTCATAATAACAAAAGACAAGGTTAAAATTAGAGTAAAGCAACAAGCCTACACGGCAGTCAACAAAATCGATATAAGAACGGACCACATGAATATTGAGCAAAAAAACCAAATTAATCTGTTAGTTCAGGAATTTCCGAATTTGTTCACAGAACCGGATGAGAAACTAACATTCACTATCACTGTAAAAGGTGAGATTCGCACAACCTCTGAGTTTTTCCCTATCCGATGGCTCTAAAGGATGAAGTAGGAAAACAGATCAGCCAGCTATTAGCATATGGCATTGTAAGACCTTCATAGTCGCCCTACAACTCTCCTATATGGATAGTACCAAAAAAACTTGACTCATCTGGCGAGAAGAAGTACAGGATGGTTGTTGACTATCGGAAGCTGAATACTGTCACGATTTCAGATAAATATCCGATACCCCAGATTAATGAAGTGCTGTCGCAATTAGGCCAAAGCAAATTATATTCTGTAATCGACCTTAAAAGTGGATTCCACCAAATACCGCTGAAGGAGTCAGACATTGAGAAAACAGCTTTCTCAGTCAATAATGGTAAATATGAATTTACAAGACTTCCTTTTGGTCTCAAAAATGCACCGGCCATTTTTCAAAGAGTCCTAGACGACATTTTGCGAGAACATATCGGCAAAATATGCTTCGTTTATATTGATGACATTGTAGTCATCGGAGAAGATGAAACTACGCACTGAAAAAATTTAAGGAAAGTTTTTGAAACACTAGAAAAGGCGAACTTAAAGGTCCAGTTGGATAAATGCTCATTTTTCAGAGAAGAAGTAGAATTTTTAGGATTCGTTATTTCTGCGAAAGGAATCAAAACGAATCCTGCAAAGGTAAAAGCGATAGTGAATTTCCCTTGCCCAAAAACATTGAAAGATCTCCGCTCTTTTCTTGCTCTTTCAGGGTATTATCGCCGCTTCATCAAGGGATACGCAGATCCCCCTTACATCCCTTTTAAGGGAGGAAGGAGGGCGAATTTCGAAAAATTCTTCAAGTAAAACTCCAATCTGTCTAAACGACGACAGATCTTAATTCATCCCGATTTTAACAGGGAATTTCAACTCACAACCGATGCCTCCAATTACGCAATCGGAGCTGTATTGGCACAGGGCGACCGACCGATAACCTTTATCTCACGAGAAATGCTAGCCATTATTTGGGCCTTAAATACACTAAGGAACTATCTATATGGTACAGCAAAAGTTCAAATATTCACGGACCACTAACCGCTAACTTATGCTCTAAGTAGCAAAAACAACAACAGTAAGCTCAAAAGGTGAAAACCCATACTGGAAGAGTACAATCACGAGCTTAAGTACAAACCAGGTAAGATGAATATCGTAGAAGATGCTCTTTCTAGACCCCCAAAAACATCAATAAATTCACTCACCGGTACTCAACACAGTGCCGAAAGCTCAGGTCAAGATTTAATTCCAGCCACTGAAATACCCATTAACGTTTTCAAAAATCAATTGATAATTACTACAGGTACAACTAACTATGGATTTAGTATTCCCTTTTCCACTTATCATAGACATATAGTAAACCAACCAAGGTACACTGAAGACGACCTCATTCAAATTTTTAAAAAATACCTCAACCCAAGTGTAGTTAATGGACTGCAGACTACAGAAGAAATCATGGGCCAGATCCAAAACATTTTTCCTACACATTTCAAAAATTACAAAGTCCGCTTCACCCAAAAAAGAATAGAGGATCTAACAGATACAGCCAAGCAAGAAGAGGAGATCATTAAGGAACACAGAAGAGCACATCGCAACGTCAGCGAAAATAAGGCTCAGTTGCTAGAAAAGTTCTACTTTCCCAAAATGAACTCAAAAATATCTAATCTAATAAAACAATGTGTCACTTGCAAAGAACAGAAGTACGACAGACACCCAAATAAACCCGAGTTAAAAGAAACCCCAATTCCTAATTTCTCAGGAGAAATAGTACATATAGATATCTATACCACTGAAAAAAACTAGTCCTTACAACAATAGATAAGTTTTCCAAATTTGCACAAGTGAAATTACTAAAGTCAAAAGCCATTGAAGACATTAGAGATCCGTTACGCAAAATAATCTTTGCATTTGGCGTTCCAAAAATTGTAGTAATTGATAACGAAAAATCACTGAATCCCCATCCATAAACTTTATGCTAACCGACCAATTAAAAATTAAAATCTTTAAAACTCCACCTTATAACAGCTCAGTCAATGGACAAGTGGAGAGATTTCACTCCACCCTTACTGAAATCATGCGTTGTAAAAAGGCTGACGAAACATATAGATCATTTCCCGAACTCTTAGACATAGCCGTCTATGAGTACAATTTCTCAATTCATTCAACAACCGGTAAAAGACCGCTCGAAGTATTCTTTGGGAGAGGTGTTAGTACCAATCCAGAAGACTTCGAGAAAGCAAGGCTCGATAACATTAACAGACTTAAACAGAAACAGGTAACTTATTTACGATATGCCAATAAGAAGAAACAGCCCATCAAAGATTACTCCCCTGGTACTATAGTATATGTCAGAGTAAACAAACGAGTAGGATCAAAATTATCTCCTAGATTTAAGAAAGGAATAGTAAAACAACAATAGTAAAAAACCATCCTCACGGAGTCAGGCAGAACCGTCCATAAGAATAATACTAAGAGCTAAAATTTTCTTTTAGATGGCTTATAGTCAATTGTCTGGCAGAAATTCAAATTCTGGATTACTCTAACTCAAGAGCAATTACACTTAATGTCGGGACATCAAAAATTCAAACTGGAACACTCAAAATTATTCACGTAATCAATCTGGAAACCTATGAAGAAACTATTTACGATTTACAACAAAAACTCAGCACGAGGTAGATCCAACTGATTTTGCTGCAATAAAAATAGCAACCAATAATTATACTATACTTTATGTTATAAGTTTACCGAATACAGAAAAAGAATCATGTAAAAGTATATTAATAAAACCTGTAAAACGAGGTAAAATTGCCTCAAAAATTATTGGGTCTACAAGTAAGTTTCCAGCGTTTGTCAGAGATGGCGCCACCAGTGGATCCCGGGCAGCAATGTCAGACCCCATGTGTTTTATTTGTAGGTTTTGTATCTGTCAACAACTTTGCAGTGTTATATTTGAGCAGTTCTATCGGTGTCGTACATTTTATCGAGCAAAATCATGGCAAGTTTCCAGCCAAATAAACGTCATTTGCGGGAAGCGCTGCTTTTATTCTTTAATATGAAGAAAAGTGCGGCTGAGGCCTATCGTTTCCTTTCGGAAACTTATGGGGCGGAATGTATTGGTGAATCGACGTGCCGCGAGTGGTTCAAACGGTTCAAAAGTGGTTATTTTGGAGTTGAAGACAAAAATCGCCCCGGAAAGCCGAAAAGTTTTGAAGACGAGGAATTGGACGCTTTACTGGATGAGGATCCGTGTCAGATTCAAGAAGAACTTGCTGCATCATTGGGCGTCATGCAACAAGCCGTTTCCCTGAGACTAAAAGCACTGGGGTTTATTCAAAAGGTTGGAAACTGGGTGCCGTACGAATTGAAGCCAAGAGACGTCGAACGGCGATTTTGCATGTCCGAAATGTTACTGCAGTGGTATAAAAATAAATCATTTTTGCATCCTATTGTCACTAGTGATGAGAAATGGATTTATTATGATAATCTTAAACGCAGAAAATCGAATACAAAGCCCGGCGAGCCCGCCCAATCGACGCCGAAACGAAATATTCACGTGAATAAGGTCATGCTCTGAATATGGTGGGATCAAAAGGGTGTCGTATACTACGAACTGCTTCCGAGTGGTGAAACCATCAAAGGATCATTATATCGAACCCAACTAATTCGTTTGAAGCGGGCATTAAAAGAAAAACGGCCAGAATATGAGACCAGGCATGAGTCCGTCATTTTTCATCACGACACATTTGCGGTTTCGGTGAAAAACTATTTGGGAAATAGTGGATGGGAAATTCTGCCTCACCCGCCTTACAGTCCAGACTTGGCACCATCTGACTATCACTTGTTTCGTTCGATGCAGAACGCTCTTACGGGAATATGCTTCAGCTCAGTAGAGGAAATCAAAAATTGGCTCGATACGTTCTTGGGCTCGAAAGACGAGAAATTTGTTTGGTCCGGAATTCATAAATTGCCAGAAAGATGGGGGAAAGTTGTAGCTTCCGATGGACGATACTTTGAATAAAGCATTGTAACTATGTTTTCATAATAAAACTTCAAATTTTGGAAAAAAAACGCTGGAAACTTACTTGTAGACCCAATATATATGAAAACATTCTACAATGTAGTACTAAGTTATATGGAATAAGAGATAAATGTAATTCAAATAATAAAATAAGCATATGTAAGAAAAATCAAATTGTAGATCTAAGCGAATCTTATTGTATACCTAATTTGCTCAGGAGCCGACCGTCTAACTGAACAGAAATAAGTAACCAACACATTTCAACAGTAGAAGAACTTTCCCCGGGAACAATACTATTAAACCAATTCAATGGAACGATATTCGTCAATAGTGAACCAACAAATCTGATCGGCAGCTTCATTATACAATTTCGCAATACAACAATTACCGTCAACCATCAATCCTACATCTTTAACGAAATTACAAGTACTTAGCCACTTCCTCCAATCTTGCACCCAGACTCCATCTCGGGACCATACGAAAAAATCTTAACGCTTCAAACTATGAAGGAATTATACCTTCACAATACCGAACACATAAAACTGATCGAAGACCAAAATCAATCTAGCTTCCTCATAAACTTTGGCCTTACAACCATGACGATTATCCTCTTGATAGGACTTCAGATTATGCGGTCGTTGACACTCTGCAAAAATCAATCAATAAGAAGTACTACGGTCATAGAAGCAAAAGAAGTTCCGGTGATCGATGTGAGACCAGACTACCAAGCAAGGTCACCAATGTCATCGCAAGAATTCATCAGGGTCAGTCAAATACCACTGCACATGCCGTTATCAGACACCTAGGATCATCACACAGAATATTTCCCAAGCTGCATTATTGCTGACGCTATGTCTGCACCTGAGCAAACAGCATTTCGCACCTCATAAATAGGAGTATTTAGAAATAAGAATTCAGAGTTGTAATTAAGTCTCCAAACAGTGTTAACGTTTGTTTAATAAAAGTTGGCATTTAGCCGTAAGATAAAAATTGTTTTTTTTATGACTTATAAATAAATGAAAATTTAACTTGTGTATAAACTGTTTTTTTATGAAAAACGGTTTTTTTAACAAGTTCATTTTATTTATACCCACTCCTACTATATTCTGCGTGGGCAAATATTCACTCGAACTGATTTCGACAAAATAATTCACAAAGTGCAGCCACCATACATACTTACAGGCTGGAGTGAGCTATTGGGTTCCCCTAAAGGGAACAAGAGGGGCTCAGTTGTTGATGAATTTTTCATAAAGTCTGACTTGACCATACTTAATGGAACCGTCACCCACCCACTTTTCAACTCACAATACGCTCACCCATATTGATGTTACATGTTGTTCATCAATACTCTTTTCAAAAATATTCTGGCATGTTTCCGATGATTTGCACTGCACAATAGCGAGCATTCCCCAATATCAATTTCCCTATTATTGAAACCGGTACACACCATTTTTAAACATACTATTGTATATTAAAAGATACAAAACGGATATGGATCTATTTTAAAGCTAAAATTAAACTGTGCCTTGCAAAAGCTAATTTAGCGCCTTCTTGTATAAACATGGAAGCTGTCATTTTTCTTAAGACGATTCGAAACGCTGCAAATGATTCCATCCCTCAAACATCTCCAATAACATTTAAGCAAATTGTGCCCTGGTGGAGTTTTCCGCCGTGACTTGGGCCTGCACGCGTACAAAATTCACCTGACCCAGGAGCTGAAGGTAAACGACCATAGACAATGACGTGTGTTCGCTGAATGGGCTCTGGAGCAGCTGCAAACTGACTCTAATTTTCATCTTCAGCGATGAGACCCATTTCTGGATGAATCGGTACGTCAAGAAACAAAATTGTCGAAATTGCGACGATACCACTCTACAAGAGATCCAAGAGCGTAGAATGCATCCCGAAAAAGTCACTTTTTGGTGTGGATTTTGGGCGGGCGGCGTCATCAGTCCATATTTCTTTGAGAACGACGTTGGCCAGACCATCACCGTCAACGGCGAGCGCTATAGGTCGATGATTACCAACTTCTTTTGGTCTGAATTGGATGTTATGCGACATGGGGTTTCAACAGAACAGCGCTACGTGTTACACAGCTCACGCCACTTTGGAAATTCTGCGCGAGCGATTCGAGGGCATGGTCAGCCACTCAGAGAAGCTCGGCGAATATTTGAACGATGTTATATTCCATACGTAATAGTGTCGATACGCCTTTCAAACGAATAAAAAATTTCGATTATTTCTCACACACACTTTGTTTTATTTAAATTTAAAGATAGGAAGTGCTTAATGAAAAGCCCTTTTGACATCCGTCAAAAAGATCAGCCACACTGAATTCAGTAAATGCCAGTAATTGACAGCCAACATCCACACCATCTATTGGCTCACCCGTTACCATCTGGACCAGCGGGTTTGTGAAAGCTAAAATCTTTAAATACTCTTGCTACTACTTGAGTGCGAAAGTGGATTCGTCCCATTGTAGGTTCGACGCACTCAAGTGTAGGCGGGGACAAAGCACAATCTGGAAGAGTTGAGTTGGCCGCAAAATGTGCAGAAAGCAGATTGGCCTTGTCCAAAGAGCTGACAGCTGGAAACAGCGTTGGGATGGAGGATGAGGCAGAATTTCTAATGTTTTTAACAAACGACCAAAAATCGTTACTGCATTTGGGACATTGCAGTATTTTTTGGATCAGGTTTTGGTCGTATTCGAATTTCACACGCTTGAGAAAGACGTTGCAGTCATTTCTGGCTCGTTTAAACTTTTTTCGGTTTTGCTCTGTCGGGTTGGTCTTGTAGGACCGAAAAAACAATTCTCTAACCCTGACAGCCTCTTTACAGCTCGAGTCGTACCATGCCTTTTCTTTTGGTTTGATACTCTTCATCCGATGAGGGATGAGAGAATAGTGTCTGTGACCATATCATCAGCGGCATCCACGTCGTTATCGAGGAACCATAACGACAAGTTAAAATTCGTAAAGAAGTTGTTAAGTCCGCTTTCTGGCTTTCTCGTATTGCCATACGGTTTTTTTAGAAATCTTTTCTATAACTGTGTGGTGGGTGTACGAGAAATTCGCTGATTTGACACAATGGTCCGACGAGCCTTAAGGGGAGAGCATATCATTGGAGTACTTATCAGGGTGAGAAGTGAGAGAAAAAAAAGTCCAGGGTGTTGGCGGTATGACTATCAACTTCTGGTATTCGCGTGAGCTCATTTAGAAGCTGGGTCAAGTTATTTTCCGTAGCGAAGATCTCCACACACCGTCCTTCAGTTGTTGCCTGTTCAGAATATCGAAGCCACCCAGAATTGTGCACATTAAAATCGACCGCAACGATTTCAGTATGAGGATACAGGAATAAAATTCTTTGAATGGAGTCAGACAGGGCATCAAACTCGTGGAAGGTCGAGTTGCTGTCCAGTTTGGGGCTTCTGCGAATAAAGCAAGAGTAGATAATTTGCGAACGGAGATGAAATTTTAACCACAGGAAATTGAATTCCAGATCGGAACAAGGACTACATTGTGGTGGAGTTTGGTAAGCTATATCACTACGCACGTAAATGGAAACGAATAATGGCACTAGTTCGTAGCAAGGCAGCTTTAGATCAGAGTGATCTGGAGGTGTAGGCGGGGATCTACCTATGTTTCATTTGCTGCCAAAACAGATGGAGGTCTGTATTTACAAACGTGGACGTATGCAGAAAAGTGATTACTTTTTAGCCCGCGAATATTTGCAAAGACAAACACAAACACCGACGATACTAAGCACAGTATCAGAGTTTTTCTGACGTGGTCGGCATCGCTGTCCATTGATGCAGCAGAACCGAAATTTACCCAAAGAATTTTTTCTCGAAACACCCAAGAGCATTTTTATCTGCTTTTAAGAATCTCCAAGCTCCTTCGCCATAACACAGGACGGGAATGATACGTATCTTCTATTTATAATGTATTTTTGGTTTCACGAGGTCGAGAGAGGGCTTTACTACTCAATTGACTTCTAAGCTCAAAGAAGCAGAGATAAGCAAGATTGATTCTTGATTTCCGCGCTGATGTCGTTATCGGATTGTTAGCGGAGCTATGGTAGATAAAGTCCCTTACAACCTCAAAGTCGCAGATGTTTTGCATAAGGTGCCGATGTTGTGTGTCCCTCTTGGCTCACAGCATACCATATACTTTGTTTTGTCTTCATTGACCGCTTAATATTGTACATCTTTGCCGCTTCTGTTTCAATAGTCGCAAATAGTCCATTGACAGCTCGCTATGGTCTTCCCATTTCCCAATATCATCTGCGTATGCGAGTAACTAAGCAGATTTTTGAAACATGGTGCCTCTGAAGTTGGAAAACAATTCGTTCAAAAACAATACTGAAAAAATCACATGACAACGAATCGCCTTGTTTAAGTTATTTTCTGGCATTGGAGGTCTCGGTGAAGCGGGCATCCTCCATCGTGATTCAACACAGCCGAATGAGCTTGCGAAAGAAGGCCGAGGCTAGACATGTTCTGTATAGTTAATCTCTATAGATGCTTTCATATGAGCTAATATCTCCGCAATGAGGTATTTTCTAGCCGCTCAGACTATTGATGGGGTCCTGGGCATAATATGTACTTATTGCTCTGAAATTGACGCAGTTCAGGGGATCTCCCTTCTTAAGAACCGGGCATACTTTCGTCAACCCAATGTTCTTGGCAGTTCTTGGCAGTTGTAAATCCAAGATTATTCAAACGAATTTTGAGTTTATTATTTTTGGAAGAGGAGATATAATTCCCACATTCCGAGCTGTACAGAAAGTGTTCTTCACTTGAGATGATTTGGACATACAGAGCGAGGATATCGCCTCTGGTGGCGCGTACAAGTGAAAGAAGACCTCAATCATTTTGGGGTGCGCAAGTGGAAGCAGACTGCCAAGGACCGCGTTAACTGGGCGAAGTTTATTGCTCGAGGCTCAAGTCGGCCCAAGTTATTAGTATTGTAGCATGTCTTTTAGAAATTGAATAACTAAAGACAAATTCCCTGGAGAAACGGACCAGGTCACAGCAATGAGTATGGTAGTAAGTCGTTGTAAGTTCGAAAGTTACAGTGAACATAATTAACGAAGCGATAACAAGAGCTCGATACGCTGCTCAGGGCAGGCACTGGAAATGCGCCATTATTACCCTTGGACGTGAAGAACGCGTTTAACTTAGCGAATCGAGAACGGATTCTGAATTGAATACCACACTATCTCCGTAAAGTGAAAACGAATTATTTCTTGGAAAAAATTCTCCTCTATGACGCTGACTACAGAGTTAAAGTGTACAAAGTTAATGGTGGTGCAAAACAAGGTTCGGTCTTGGGCCCCGTTCTGTGGAACATCAAGCATGATTAAATTTTACGTCTACAGATTTCATGCGCAGCGTACGTCGGTTATAGGATTTGTAGATGACATAGTCTTCAACTCGCCGATCATAAAACTGAGCCACTTCTTTTACGAGTAGGGAAATGCGCGAATTGTTAAAGGTTAGAGTTGGAAGGTACGAAATTATTTCCCATCCATTTCTCAAGTATCCAGGAGTTTTAATTGATAGTCGTCTGAGTTTTCAACATTTGCTCAAGAAAATATGCGAGATGCCATCGAAAACTGTAAAGGCGCTTACCAGGCTGATGAGTAATATCAGAGGCCTGCTGGTGTACGTAGCGGAAATAAGGCCAAATGTCACAAAGCTTAAGTTATCCGTCCACTAAATAAGAGTCGAGAGTGTGTTTCGAATTGTTTCGCATGATGCTATACTCATCGTATCTTCAATGCGTCAATGATATTTTTACTGAAGAAATGGTACGACCCCAAAGAAATTACGAAAGGAAACGTTGTATCGGAGCCTGGCAACACTGGCAATAACAATGGAACTTATCCTTAAAAGGTAGATGGACAGA
This sequence comes from Volucella zonaria, assembly GCA_963966105.1. Taxonomy (NCBI): domain Eukaryota; kingdom Metazoa; phylum Arthropoda; class Insecta; order Diptera; family Syrphidae; genus Volucella; species Volucella zonaria. The sequence continues at coordinate 57,860,512 of OZ014532.1, read as the reverse complement.
TCGAGTGATCGGTGTATGTATGTATTATGTTTTAGTCGGAAAAACTCCGGCGCTACCAAACGTCGTCGGCCCATTGTTGACCTGCAAGGCCTCCACCTCCCAGCGCAAAGAAAACAAAAAAAAAATTGTCTACTAATTTTCTTGCAATTCTGTGTATACGAGTATACGAGTATATCCTTGTGGCAAGAGCAAACAAATTTCTTTACAAATAACTCACTCGTTTCCAGTATTTCAGTACGAAATTACGTGCCAAATCTTTATACACACGAAGACGCACATGTCGAAGTTTCTCTCTAATAACAAATGGGACTAGATTAATGCAACGACCTCAATCGGTGAAGTAGTCGTATATTTTCATTTGCATTCTAAAGCAGCTAAAAGATACATTAATTACCGCACTCATCAGTTTTGTAAATTCTAGATAAGGAAACAATCAGTGAACGCAACACACATTACCTAATTGTCTGGCTCTATTACTAACTTTCCTATAAATAGCTTGAGAGAATCCTAATCGACATCAAAACGTTTCTTCTGTGTTCAAAACAGTTCCTAAACTCAGTTAAAATGAACTTCGTCCTGTCCATCTTTGCAATTGTTGCATCGTGCTTGGTGCTCGTTGGAGCATCCGCTGAAGAGGCCTCTACTTCTCCTCGACCTGTTCGGCCCTTATTCCCCATTGCACCTCTGGCTGCTGAAGGCTTTGGTAAGTTTCAGTTATTTAAAAAGTCCTGGAATGACAGTGTTTTCTATTCCAGGTGATTTTGGTCATAACCCAGCCGCTCGCCTGTTCTTTTTCAATTCCAATTCCGGTAAGAAGACTCTGTGAAAATATGCCAAAGGCATCTTAAAGTTAATTTTATTTTATTATCCTTAGATCCATGCAACAATAATTTGTATAATATTCTGAATATTAGAGATCTCAAGTGCTCTTTTCAGTGTTACACGCAGGCTGGTACACAGAATGGCGGTTACTGCGATGACGACAATGTTTGCCAATGTAACGTGGTTGAATGAAAATGTTAAAATTGTTCAATAGCAAATTAAAATAAAATCTATCTGCATGCAACAAAATCTAGGTTTATTATTGTACTTTTGATTGTAAAAAATAAATTTCTCACCTACGAATATTCCGCAGTTCAAATATTCATTCGCTGGATTCAAAGTCCCGAACGTAATACAACTGCTTCTCTGTAGTATGTAGAATCTACGTAACTGTGCAGATGTAGCTGGATACTCTTACTGGGCTAACTGCAGTACGTAAGCTCGGTACTGAGGAATTCACTTAAATTAATGGACAACGAATCTCAATTTAGTGATGAACCCACCTGAGCCACCTCCAAATATTCGGAGCTCAGCTCATTTGAGGATTCTTTGACACATAACCAGGGCGTCAAAATAGATGATTATGGAGGGGGTCCTAGTAAATCACTGATGAGCCGAGTGCACTGCTGTCACAGACTTCTCCAGCTGTCCACCTCCAATTAAGCAAGCTAAGTTGGCTGGAATCCGTTCTTACTTATTGCGCCAACTAAGAAACGGCCTTTTATCGCCAGAACAGAGCACAAAGATAAAGAACTAGTCCATTGTACTCATTGGACTAGTTCTTTTTAGTGGAATCTTCCAGTCTTTCGAAAGAAGATGAGTTAACATTTCAGTGATAAATTGTGATACAGTACTGTCATCCACCACATCAACGCCAAGAAGCTACAGCTAGATATAAGCATAGGTCAAGCTCTCACACTATCTCAAGCAGGATGTTGTTCCACTAATGCCTAGTAAAGTTAGGTGCCTCCCATTCGCAGTTAGGGGCGCACGGGGAAACAGACTGTCCTAATGCAATTTCGGGTCCTAGATAAATTGCCTAGCAACTTCTTAGGCGTTTCATTTTCCGTAATTCTGATGTGACTTGAGAGCCAAACGAGACAAGAAACCGAATCCAAGGTTCGAACTAGTTTGAAAGTGGTGCAGCAGCTTGTCGGAATTGACTTAGACTTGTCGCCCTGTTCACTTATTCTTCAAAATATATTATAGTTCATTGCTAACACAAGTTTCCTTATGAAGAGTTACAGTGCTCTAAAAAGACACCATGGAGCCATACGTGAAGATCCGACTAAATTCCTTTCCTGGATCAGATTCTGACCGAAACAATTGCTGGTTCTAGTGTCAATTCATCAGACTACATGTCCATAAAAGCAGAGACAAGAGACGCCTTGCCATCACCTGCCGCTTTCCTGATTACCAATCTGGAATGGTGTTAGAGGCACAAGTTCCACCCTTGAGGCCTATTTAAAACCTCTTACTGATCTTACAGCACCCAGTGCTTATTGCAACTCTACACTGGGTTAAGCCAACAAGAAGACCCTTCCTACGATTTGGGTTTAAACCACAGCTACCTGACTCCTATGGTACTGTCAGTCGTTCATAGACCTCAGTGCAGTTTAGACGTGTTCGGCTTTCGAGTGAGTAACAAACCAATAAGAAGCACATTTGAAGACTCCAATTGGCGCAGTGGCAGTGTGTTCGGTTGACAAACCACAGATCGTGTTCGAGTCCACTCCAAGTGAAACAAAAGTTTTTCTGTTTTTTTTTCCTCTCGTTTCTTTTAATTTAAATAATAAAAAGTGAGCAAACAACATCACGCGATGCATTCCGGAGAGCGGTCCGCTAAACCTATAGCGGGAGCTGCTGAAAAATCAGGCTATGCTTCAAGCTAACCAGAGCCAAAAATGAAAAGGAGGAGGAAGCTGAAGACTACTCCGGACCTAATGAAGCGCCCTTCCCTGTCAGCATCCACAGAGAAGCTGCCTGGTGGAGTGAGGGAAGGAGCGCCAACAATAGTAACAAGGGCAGCAGCACAGCAGCAAACGAAACAAAAGACACTCAAAGGTCATTTCCCATATGTGTCCGATGATGGAGAAGGCCAATGTATGGAAGATGATAATACTCGTATGTTTGCATCTCTGGCGGTCTCTAGTCAGATGACGAAGAGGAAGAAGTAGAGGAAATACAAAATAACATAAAGTTTCTCCAGCAAAGACTGTAAGCTATTAAAGCTAAACAAGTAGCAAGGGGGAGAAGGAGCAGCTAAGAGAACTTCACAATTCTCAACAGCCACAACAACTAGCAGAAAAGGAAATAATGACATAAGAGTAACAACAAAAACCAAAACAGCAGCCTAAACATACACAGGCTCAAAACATTACACAAACAACAACAACAACAGCAGCAGCAAAAGAGCCAGCAATATCAACAGCGGAAACAACAACAGCAACAGTAACCACAACAACAACAACAATAACCACAACAACAACAGCAACCACAACAAGAACAACAACAACAACAAAATACATTTAAAACAAGGGTTCCACCTATAAACACATGTAAAATGGAACTCAAAGAGACAATAGAACTGTGTAAGTCGGCCATAGGCAACAACTTTTTTATAAAAAGATTATTATTAAATAGGCATGCGATCCACTGTAACACAGTGGATCGCTATCATAAAATAAAAAATTTACTGAAGGATTCGAAGACGGAGCTCTTCTCCTACACCCCGAAGGGGGAAAAGCTGTAAACAATGCTGCTGAGGGGGTTAGAACCGTCGACTGATCCGGAGAAGGTCCTTGCACTGCTGAAAGAGAAGGAGTGCGAAGGGCTCAAATTCGTGGGGGTCAAGCCATTTGCCACGGCTAGAGCCAAAAGGGAGAAGCGGAAACTACCGTTCTTCCTGGTCCAGCTAAGTCCCAACAGCAAACTGGACGGTCTAAGGAGTATAAAAGTCCTAGACTACCAGGTTGTACACTGGGAAAAATTAAAGAGGAGCGAAAACATTTTACAATGTGTTCGCTGCCAAAGGTTCGGGCACGCCGCGTCGAACTGCGAAATGCAGCCTCGATGCGTGAAGTGTGGAAAGAACCACAAGTCAGAGGAATGCGCTTTAGGTCTGAAAAAAGCCAACTCTCTTGTGCTTTATGTAGGAACACGGGACACACCGCAAATTATCGGGGTTGTCCCAAATTCCAATACATCAAAAGAGTAAATCTGGCTCGACAGCAGAAAGTGGAAGTTAAACGTCCACTCGTGCAGGCATAAACATCAGCCATTACTCCCCAAGTTACCTATGCCCAAATGGCAGCTGGTAGGGGAACTACGGTACAACAAGCAAAGGTAGCTTCTCAGGCCCCAGCGCCTAGAGCACCGGAACCTGTACCTGACATGCTGGCTATCTTGCTCTCTATTCAGGGGCAGATGGCTCAGCTTCAGCGTCAAATACAGGAACAGGCTAAGCGGGTAGATCAAATATACGCGCTGCTGCCGGGCCTAACGCACCTCCAGTCGTAATGGGTACGTACATGGTGGAGCGAACCCTGAAGGTCCTTGCAGTGAATGTTAATTCACTGATTAGGTTCGAACGAAGAGCCGCACTGTTTAAGTTGCTTAAAGACCAAGCCCCTGATGTGCTTTTGGTTAGCGAAACTAAGCTTACCAAAAGGCACAAAATGAGACACAGAAGTAATGAAATATTACGAAGAAACCGACCCAATTCCATTCAAGGAGGAGGTGTTGCGATCTTTGTAAGAAAGGGACTGCGTTTCAAAAGAATATACAGTCGAGTGGTACGTAGGTTCGGGTGCTGGAAGCATGCGTCATGTACATTCCTCTCCGTAGTGGAAAGCGGTTATACATGGTGTCTGTCTATGCACCTAAGGCTACTCAGTCCACCTTATTCATCTCAGAGCTCGGGACACTTTTTCGATTCCTGAGGCTGGAATTGGAAGACAACTATTTTATTATCGGCGGAGATTTCAACGCCAGACATAGTGATTGGGGAAATAATATACCAAATACTAGAGGGAACCTACTATTCAATTGGTGGGGTCAGCACAGTGTGATGTATCGACTCGGCCTCAAAGCGACGGATAGTCCGTCGTTTCCCAGACACGGGTCCTATTTGGATCTCCTGCTGTTCGACTCACGAATACAACTGACGTGCACTAACCAACAAACTACAAACTGTCTACAAACTTTCGTGTATGACAGTGACCATTGCGGTCTCAGCACCGAAATAACTGTTCCCAACGAAATTGCGGAATTGGAAGAGTTTGTTCAAAAGCATTCCTACAATTATAGTAGGGTGCGTTGGACACACTTCTCACGAACACTGACAAGAGCACTCTCCTCGAATTCGCTCAACCCACTGTCCAACAGAAATCTGTCAAACGAGGAGATTGTTAGGTATCTTAGACTAATGGACGAGACAATCAAACGAACAATGGACAAAACGATACCTCGGTATCAACACACTGACAACGAAGACTATTGATGCACTGCACCGACATAAAAGTAGACTGCTGTCGAGACTAAAAACCTTGTACAGACAGTTCACTGACAGACATAACCCGGAGATCATGACATTGAAGTCGTCGATTAAAAACCTCCAGACATTAATAAAGGAAAATTATAGACATTCTGTAAATTTGTATTGGAACAATAAAATTCGGGCTGTAAACACCAGCAACCCGAATATGTTCCCGCAAATAAATAAAATATTTCGGAGAAAAGATCAAAACGACCTTTCGTGTTTTAAAATCGCCCGAACGACGGACAACGAGCACATACTCATAGCAGCAGGCATCGATCCAAATGAGGCCGTTGACGATGACAACTTTTTTGTGATCGAGGATCCGCAGGAGAAAGTAGAGGCTATAGGAGCGACTTTCCAGGAAGTGTGCAAGGCGAATGACATCATTGGCCCCAACCACGACCTGGAAAATCGAGTCCTTGTGCACAATTTCTACCTTCGAAATGAAATTGTAAACTGGCGATTCGAGAGCTCGGGTTTCACCCAGTTCAGTGACGACAATATGGCAAATAATGCCATCGCTGACGATAGGGTACTACCCCCGTTCATTTCGAAGGAAGAGCTCCAAACGATCTTCGAATCACTGAGAAGTAAGAAATCAGTGGAAACCGATGAAATACCGAACATTGTGCTTCGACATCTCCCACTAGAAGCGGTGGACATTTATACCACCCTGTTTAATAATGCAATAAATAATGCACATTATCCAGCACATTGGAAAACTGCGGTGATACATCCCATCCCCAAAAGGGATAAAGACACATCCAATCCGGCGAATCTCCGCTCGATCAGTCTTCTTCCAAACATCAGTAAAGTTTTCGAGAAGGTGATCAATAGAGTCCTGACTAAGTGGGTTGAGGACAAACATATAGTTCCGGATAATCAATTCGGTTTCAAGGCGGGGCATGATATCATTCATGCTGCGTCTAAACTGGTTTCTGATATCCAATGGAACAAAGGCAAGAAACGGTGCACTGGTGCCTGCCTGATTGACTTGGAGAAGGCCTTCGGTACAATATGGTTAGAAGGACTCTTTTTCAAGCTGGACAGGTTGGGCATTAGTAAACCACTGCTGTATATTCTCTTTGATATGCTCTCCAGTAGGAAGTTCACCGTGAAGAATGGCGATGTGACTTCTGCTGGAACATTTAACATTAAAAACGGTCTGCAACAGGGTGCGGTAAATTCGCCGATCCTATTCAGCATTTACACAAGTGATCTGATAGGTTCACTTCACCATGCCATAGCGTACGCAGACGACTTAATCGCGTACAGATCAGGTCCAAAGATTGAAGTCATTAATACACTTTTGCAACGTGACTTCGACAAAATTAAGCGATATTGCGATGACTGGAAGTTGAAAATCAACTTTCAGAAGTCGGAAACCATTCTGTTTAGGACGCCTTTGTCTGGGGCCTCTAGGGATACCAGAAAGAATTGGCGAAAGTTCTCTATCGTCGGACAACATGGACAGCCACTTGCTTGTCGAAATGTAGTCAGATACCTTGGGATCTGGCTAGATCAATATCTGTATTTTAACAAACATATAGATGTTGCTCTGGCCAGAGCCAGAGGAGCTTTTGCCCTTACAAGGAGACTGTTTTATAACAGCCAACTCGATGCGAGGGTGAAGGTGATCTGCTACATGGCCCTTATCCGGCCTATGCTAGTATTTGGATGTCCCGTGTGGTTCAACGTGAGAGAAAGTTTTTTGGAAAAGATTCGGGTGTTTGAGAGGGCTTGCCTTAGGGCTTGTCTTCGGTTATACAGAACACCAGAGTCTGAGTACATAAAATTCTATCCTAATGAGGTCTTATACAATAGGTCAAACCTAATTAGAGTGGATAATTTTGTTATTAAGTTGACTCGAAGGCACATTGCAAGAGCAATGACTTCATCAAACAACCTGATCTGCGGGGCTTACTACCCCAATTATATGTATCATGAGAGAGTTCGCTTTGACGGCTATGTTCCTCCAGAAGCGTTCCTCTACCTAGATAGCAAAGGTCTGCTCCAGGACAGATTGGCAGTGCCGCTAATCTTCCACGTTGCTCGAACAGCTGCGGACAGGCGACTCCGGTTCAGTAGGGTGGTAAGGAGTCGCGACATGAGGGATGTTGCTCAGCAGCACCAGCAATTTTGGTGGCTTGTTGAAAGAGCGGATGCGTCGTCGTCGTATTGCTCCACCAATAGGTAGCTTTATGTGAAGCAACGTCGGTCAGCCTAATTTTTTGTTTTTTAGCCATGGCCGGCTTACATAATTTTAGGTAGGGTTAAATTAGATTTAAGTATAAAAAAAAAAAAAAAAGTATATATAGGTGCATATATTTATATATTAAGTATATATATATTATGTATATATATATGTTTGTATGTGTATGTTATGTATTAAATGTAAGTAGGTTAAGTAGATTAAGATTTATTCTTAGGTAGTTTGTAAGTGTTAGTTTTAAGTTTTATAACAAAGTAAAAAACAAAAAAGTCATGTTACAAAGTTTTTGTTAAAAAATGTTTTCTTAGTTTTAATGATGAATAGAGATAGTATAAACATAATTCAAGTGTTAGGTTTAACTTAGAGTGCCCGCATGGGGCCAGTAAGTTAGAATAAGACAATTTTAAGTTAATTTAGCTAATTTTTAAGCGTTTTTTTGTCTAGCATGTAAGAATTAATTAATGAATGAGAATAAAAATGCATATAAACTGACTAACTGACCGTTTCTTATGAAATCCCGGAATAAGAGGAGTTTGTTCGAATGTATGTATTCCTGAAATTATTGTAGGGTGGGATGGACACACATCTGCCGGACATAAACTTGAGCACTTTCTCGAATTTTCGCTACCTACTCGTACTATCTAACAGGCATCAGGTAAAAGGGATGATTGACAGGTACCTTAAATAAGTGGACAAGATCATAAAGCAATCGATGGACAGTACCAAACCTCGGTATCCAAACTAACAGCTGCTGACACACTAAAGCGACCAAGAGTGGACTGCTATCTAGGCTAGGAACCTTGTACAGATAGGTTGTGTTGTGAGTGGTGTGGTGTGGGGTACACACTCATCAAGAGATAATTAAACAATTATTTATTTAACAATAAAAGCTTAAAAAGTTTTAAATATGTCGTGCAATTTGTGCAGTAATAAAGTCGAACGAACTCAATTAAAAGTGGTCTGTTGCAACTGTAGTAAAATCCATCACGCGAAATGTATTAACATATTGCCGGTTGAAGAGCAACAAATCTTGGATATGTGCAAACTGCGTAACCACAAAACGTCGCGATTCGCTATCTGGTGAAGCTTTTGCCAGTGTCAGCAGGGGCATAAGGCAACAACATCAGAAGGGAACAAATTCATCTCCAAAAGAATTCAATTCATCTCTCGAAGAATCGGGCATCACACTGATGATGATTTACAAGGAACTGCAAGACATAAAAGAAGCTCAGACAATACAAATGATGTAGCTTCAAAACAAATATAAAGATTGCGAGCAAAAAGTTCAAGTGCTGGAACATAAGGTCAATTACCTCGAGAACCAGCTGATTGCAAACGACATTGAAGTATATAATATTCCTGACATCACCAACGTCTCTACCACCGATTTGGCGCTAAAAATCTTTCGTGATGGAATCGATGTGGATATAACAGAGAACGGTATAGATCATTGCTTATAAAAAAAATTAAAAAAACGTCATCAAACTTCAGAGAGCAATGACTCACACACCCCTATCAATATTTTTCATGTAAGATTATCAAATCGACGTTGGAAGGAGAAGATAATGAGAGCAAACCATCAAACCGTGGTGTTTATCTCACCACATACGAGGGGCGTTCAAACTATTCTCGGTATCGGGGTGAAGCTGTGGTTGTATATATAAATTGACTTATTTATCAAGTAATACTATTATTTTAGTATGTAAAATTTCATATAAATGTGATTATTAATTCGCGTTTTATCTCTAGTTAAACAGAATCATAATGGCAACTGAGACGATGATGGTGAAAATTGAGCATCGCGCTGTAATCAAATTTCTCACTAAGCAAGGAAAAAGTCAAAAAACTATTCATGAAGAGATGGTGGCTGTTTACCAGGGTTCCGCACATTCATTATCAACTGTGCAAAAGTGGTCAAGTGAGTTCAAGAGAGGCAGAGAGAGCATTGAAGACGACCCCCGCTCCGGCGCCCCGGCTACTGCTTGTACGGGAGATCAAAGAAGTCGAAAAACTTGTTCTTGAGGATGCCCGAATAAAGGTGAAAATGATGGCAGAGATCACCAAGCTTTCAATTGGTACCATTCACACCATTCTTCATGACCATCTTAACCTTTCAAAGGTCAGTGCAAGGTGGGTGCCACGAATGCTCACAGCGCCTCAGAAAAAAGTGAGAATCGCATGCTGTAAAGAGCTTTTGGAGATGTGTAGTGAGAACGCGGACGGTGTTATGGATCGAATTGTTACTGGGGACGAAACATGGGTCCACCACTATGATCCTGAAAGCAAACAAGAGTCCATGCAGTGGCATAAAAAAGGAACAGACCCCCCCCGAAGAAGTTCAAAGTCACTCCGTCTGCCGGGAAGCTCATGGCCACAGTTTTTTGGGACTCAAAGGGAATCTTGCTCATTGAGTACAAAAAAAAAGGTGAAACCATCAACGCCACATCCTACGCTTCCACTTTGCATAATTTGCGGGAGGAAATTAAAAAGAAAAGACGAGGTAAACTCGCAGCGGGTGTGTTGCTTCTTCATGACAACGCTCCTGTTCACACGGCGCGAGTTTCCAAGGCTGCTGCGCGAGATTGTGGTTTCGAAGAAATCCAACACCCACCCTATATTCCAGACCTTGCCCCTAGTGATTATTTCCTGTTTCCGGATTTGAAAAAATGTCTTCGTGGAAAAAGATTTTCGGATGATGAAGAACTCAAGTCGGCAATAAATGGAGGAGGAGGAAATTTATTTTTTTGAGGGTTTAAAAAAGCTTATCTCAAGATGTAACAAATGCATTGATGTTAGGGGAGAGTATATTGAAAAATAAAAACTATTTAAATTGAATTCGCATTTTCCTTCATATCGATACCGAGAATATATTGAACGCCCCTCGTACGTCAGCTGTTCAAAACCGCAAAGACAATGAGGATCACAAAGAAATATAAATATGTTTGGATCAAGAATGGGATTGTGAACATGCGCAGGAGTAAGGGTAATGTAAAATTTCGTATAAACTGTGTTACCGATTTCAATAAATTATGAGTTCTGTAAATAGTAGTACTGTCCCTTGCTTAACTCCTATTGTATGTGATAATTCAAATGTTCCATCTTATTCATATGAAAATTTTTGTATTCATCAGAATATTCGGAGTATGCGTAGTAATTTTTCAACACTATTAGCTTATATTAATACTCTTGAAAATTTGCCTGTAGTAATAGTTTTAAGTGAAGTATGGGTTTATGAGGATGAATTATGTTTGTATAATATTCCTGGATACGCGCCGCCCTTTGGTAAATGTAATGAATCTTACCGAGCTGGCGGTATAATAGTACATATATGTAAAAATGGGTTGTACGTGCAATTTCGCTAATATAAATGTTCTGAGCGCTGATATCGTGAAATTGTCTTTCGAATATAACAATGTTTTGTATACTCTGTTGTGCATTGCATGCTTCAGGAGGTAAATAAAACTGTGTTTTTGAAGGATCTAGAAAAGATTTTAAAAAATATTAAGGCAAGAATTTTGATTGTCTTAGGTGACATCAATATCAATATTCTCGATTGCTCTAATAAAGACACTGAGGACTATTTGTTTTTAATGGCATCAAACGGTTTAAAAAGTATTATTAATTATCCGACTAGAGTTAGTAACTCATCTGTAAGTTGTATTGACCATATTTTTATAAGAGTGTGCAAAAATTTTGATATAATTGTTAAAGGAGCAGTTCATGACTACGGAATTACTGACCACCATATGACTTTTTTCAGCATTAGTGTAAATTCGATCCAAAATCCCAAAATTACTACTTTTAAATCGGCACAAAAAATAGACTATCACTTGCTTAAAGAATACCTCTCGTACGAATTTTGGGATTCGGTTTACAATGAAAATGATCCTTCCAGTGCATTTGAGATATTCTTATCGATTTTAAACAAGTATATAAGACTTTGCACTACAGAAGATTCGACCATAACAAATCGAAATAAACACTTAAAACCTTGGATAACAAAAGATCTTCTAAATCTTTTAAGAAAGAAAAATATATATGCAAAAAAACATGATAGATATCCTTATAATGAAGGGGGTAGGTAGGTAGGTAAGAGTGGCTATTGGATAAAAACCAACCCACTTAGGCCTAATGGCCCATTGTGATGCCACGTGGATCTATGATCCTCTTACTGATGGAACCAGTTTGAGCTTCTGACGAAGCGAAGGAGACTGTTTACGTCTGTATTTTTCAGATCGTTTAGGTCGTTGTAGAAGAAGGCTCCTAAGTGAAGTTTTCTTCTCTGGGAGAGAGCTGGACATGTACAGAGTAGGTGAAGGGTTGTCTCCTCCTCCTCCTCGTCCATGCAGCTTCTGCAGAAATCATTTGTAAAGGCGCCAAGCCTTCTTGCGTGCTTGCCTATAAGGCAGTGTCCAGTGATGACAACTATGATAGCGCTGAGATGTTCCTTATTTAGAAGGATCAGACACTTAGAGCGATACAGATCCAGTTTTGGCCAGATTTGTTTGGTCGCTAGACAAGTTGGTCCAACAGTCCACCTAAGGTCTGTTCTTTTATTGGCATCCAGCTTTAATATTAGTTTGTACGCAGCGATTGGGATACCTATGCTACCCTTTTCGGTAGAATAGGTAAAGTGGTTCCAATTTTGGCGAGTTCATCGGCTCTACAATTCCCTGGAACGTCTCTATGGCCCGGCACCCAACAGAGGTGAAGGTTGAACTGCTGTGCCATCTCCATAAGAGATGATCGGCAGTCAAGGGCGGTTTTAGAATTCAGTGAGACTGAGTCCAGGGATTTGATAGCGGCCTGACTATCCGAAAAGATGCGGATATCCTTTGCAGATATCACGTTTTTCTTCAGCCAGGACAGAGCTTCTTTAATCGCCAAAATTTCCGCCTGGAACACGCTGCAGTGATTTGGAAGGCGGAAAGAGAGGCTTAGATTTAGCGTGTCTGAGAAAACACCGCCACCAACCCCGCTATTGGTTTTTGATCCATCTGTATAGAAATGGATCGACTTGTCCTCCATGAAAGCATCTTCCTCCCAGAAGGATCTAGAGGGGAAGCTTACATGAAAGTTTTTGTCAAACCAAAGTTCAGGTATGGGGTAATCGATTTTCTCTGTGGTTATTCCTAATGTATTAAGAATATTGGCGTGGCCAAATGGATTATTAGTCCACTATTTAGTCGCTTTAAGGCGTATAGCTGCAATCGCAGGTATTTGCCTGCTGAAAATATCGAGGGGTATTAGATGAAGCAGAATGTCTAATACCGCAGAGGGGGTAGACCGCAATGCTCCGCTTATGCATAGGCATGCTGTTCTTTGGACTCTGCTTAGCTTAATGCAGTTAACCGCACTTTCTAAGGCCGTCCACCAGACTGTCACCCCGTAAGTAAGTATCGGTCTTATGACCGAGATGTACAGCCAGTGGGTAATCCGAGGTTGAAAGCTCCATTTATTTCCAATGGCTTTTTTGCAAGAGAATAAAGCTATTGTAGCTTTATTGACTCTTCCTTGAATGTTAGGTTTCCAGTTTAGTTTTCTGTCAAAAATGAGACCCAGATATTTTGCTGTATTGGAAAACACTAGACTGGTACCGTTTATTAAAGGAGGGTCTATAGTTGGAATTTTATATTTCCTGGAGAAGAGGACAAGATCAGTTTTATGGGGTTTATTCCCAATCCACAGCGATCTGCTCAACGGGTTAATCTATTGAGATTTAGTTGGAGGAGTTCTTTAATGGTATTAAGATGCTTACCTGAGACGGCAATAGCAACGTCATCTGCATAGGCAATCACCCTGCTACCTCCCGCTTCCAGGTATATCAGCAGTTCATTTACTACTAAGTTCCAGAGAAGGGAACGCCTTGCTGCGTACCTCTGCTGACGCATCTTTTAGCACAAGTCTCACCCAGTTTGGAGTTGGATTATCCTGCTTTTTAGCATGAGACTGATCAGTTCCCCAAGTGAGTGGTCTACCTGCAGAGTTGACAGCGCAGTCGTGATTGCGGATGTGTTGACGTTGTTGAAGGCACCCTCTATATCCAGAAAAGCAACCATTGTGTACTCTTTATATTGTAGGGATCATTCGATGTGGCTAGTCAGTGAATGCAGAGCCGTTTCCACCGACTTTCCTTTACATTAGGCATGTTGAGCCGTTGACAGAAGTCTAGGGTCAATTTTAGCTCGTATATGGATATCAATCAGTCGTTCTAGAGTTTTCAGAAGGAAAGATGATAGACTTATAGGTCTCAGGTCCTTTGGGACGACATGAGAACATTTTCCGGCTTTGGGGATGAACACTACATTGACTTCTCTCCATGACAGTGGAATGTGGATGAGTATTATACCGTCCGGTCCAGAGCAGTTTGTCTCTTGTGATCAGACCCTGGATTTTGGACCCGGTTGCAGTAGACCTGGAAAGTGGGTGTCTAGTAGCAGGTTGAGTGATTCATCACTTGAGATAGTCCAAGAGCCATCGGTTTTTTTCAAACAGCTAGGCATCATAGGATTTGTGGAGAGGATTTTTCTTAGCCGTGATGCCTCGGAGGTTTCCGTGATTTTGTCGCAGAAGGACCTCCAGGATTGTTGTTTTGCCTTCCTCAGTTCTTTTTTTTTTTTTTTTTTTTTAAAATGATTATAATGAATGACTAAATAAATATTATAAAAAGCTTTGTAAAATGGTTACTATTAAAGTTAAAGAAGCATGTAATAGTTATTACTTAAACTTATTTGAAAGGGCAAATGGAAATAGCAGTAAAGAATGGAGAGTTATAGGTAGTATTCTGGGCAAATACAAACAATCTGAACAAATAAATGTTTTGGAAGAAAATGGAATTCTAATACCAGGTTCAGAAACAATCACCAATAAACTCAATGAACATTTTATTGAAATTTCAGAGCTACTAAAACCTTCAATCGAACCCTGCCTTCCCTGTCACTGTTCTTTAAATAGTAATCTTATTACCGACAGAGTTCAAAATAATAGTTTTGTATGTGAGACCACTGATCCTGTCGAAATCTATAGAGTCATTATGAATTTAAAGAACAACAATTCTTGCACAAGTGAGGGTATTACAAGTATTCTAATAAAAAATATTACTTGGCAAATAATAGATGTGTTAAGCTATTTATTTAATTTAAGTATCAACAATGGTTGTTTTCCAAGTCCACTTAAATGTGCAAAGGTAATACCACTTTTTAAGAAAGGTAACAAAAAAAATGTGTCCAACTACAGACCCATATCGTTATTACCGACATTTTCTAAAGTATTTGGAAAAATTCTCAAAAATAGAATGCTTGTAGCATTGCTTGGAGAAAAATAAGTTTTTTTCAAGTAATCAATTTGGTTTTAGACCTGGATTATCAACAGAGGATGCTATCCTTAGGGTCTGCAGCCAGCTACACAAAGGGCTAAACAAAAATATGACTACTATGGCTTTAGTCATAGACATGACAAAGGCCTTTGATATGGTTGACCATCAGTTATTATTAGAAAAACTATACAAAACTGGATTTAGGGGAATAATACATAACTGGTTCAAAACATATCTTAAAGATAGAGTTCAAAAAGTGAAGGTAAATGGCCTTTTTAGTAAGCCACTGGTCTCCAAAAATGGAGTCCCTCAGGGTTCTGTACTAGGGCCACTCTTATTCCTAATATATATTGACTCGCTCTTCAGACAGCAATTCAATGGAATAGCGACTGCATTTGCCGATGATATAACCTTTACATACACGTTCCAGAACCAAATTGATTGCATTACGAAAATTTGAGAAGATCTAGAGAAATTTAGGGTGTGGTTTGCTCATCACAAGTTACTTATTAGCGAAAAAACCAAATTATTAACATTGAAAATATCCGGCAATACTATACCTGAATACAACCTTCGATTTCACTCGCATGAATGTACTAGATTTAGCCTACTTTTATGAACAAAATACGTGTTCTGAGAAGTGTTTCATAATTGAATCAGTCAAGAATTTTAAATATCTAGGAATCTTAATAGATCAAAATCTGAACTGGAAGGACCATTTACAAACAATAAAATCCCACATGTACCTGGTGGCTCGTAAACTGTATCTTATCAAACCATACTGCTCAGACAAAGTTTTATCAAAATTTCACTATAGACTGGCACACTCTAAATTGCAATATGGCATTGTATGTTGGGGAGGATCATATTTCAATGCGGTTAGACCAGTCTTGGTTGCTCAAAAATATCTTGTTCGCATTCTTACTAACTGCAATCGTCGTACTCATAGTTGGCCCCTGTTTATAAAATGCAATATTTTACCAATAAGACACTTATATGTTTTTAAAGTGCTTAGAGAATTTTTTAAGCGAAACGGAAACATTCCTAGCAGGACTAACTCAACTTATAATTTAAGGACAAATAACACAGGCTTAGCAAACGTACCAATTGCACGTTCAACACATTTTTCAAAATTCTATAAGTTTATTGCCCCATGCTATTTCAATAAACTTCCACTTTCCATACGATTAACTAATAACTATAACATCTACATTAAGAAAATAAGAGCTTGGATTTTTGCTATTGATCTTGCTAATATTGAACTATTACTACGAATTCCAACTTAATATGGATGTAAAAAACGGACTAAATGGAACTGTAGTCTTCTTTGTATCTCATTACTGTTCATTTCATTCACGGATTTCTTTAATAAAAAGACACAACCCGGTGGTTATGACACTGACCAAACATTTGATACGACCAAAAACCTCCAAACATTAAAAGAGGAAAATTACAGGGCAAAGACCCTGTATATGCTCCCGAAAATAAATAAAATATTTCGATGAATTAAAACGACCATCCGTGTCATAAGTACCCCCTAGCGATGACCAATTAACAAATATTGCTCGCAACAAGCAAAAAGCTATTCGTGACGATAACTTCTTTCTGATCGAAGATCCGCAGGAGATGGTAGAGATGTACAAGGAAAATGACCTCTTTGCCCAGAACTATGACCTGAAAAGACGAGTAATTTTTCATAATTTCTGTCTTTGAAACAAAATAGAGAATCAGGGATTCGAGAACATACATGAGTCCTACCGAGTTCAATGATGAAAATATGATAGAAAATGTAATCGCCAACGAGATGGAGCTACCCTGGTTCACTTTGAAGCAAAAGCGCCAGCGTTCTTTGAAACATTAAGAACATTAAGCTTATCAGTTGAAACCGATAAGCTACCGAACATTGTGCTTCGACATCTTCTGGTCATTAGAAGCGGTGGGCGGTTTAAAACTGCTTTTCATAATATCCAAAACTCATTAATCACAAGACAGAGAAGGTATATCCGACTTCGAGGCGAAATAAACACAACTTCAATCCGGAAAATCTTCAATGGATAAGTCTGCCTCCGAATGGCGGTATAGTAATCGAAAAGATGACCAATAGAGTCCTAAATAGGTTGAGGACAAATTTATCATATATATTTTCAGATAGCCACTTCAGTTTTAAGGCGAGGTTTGATATCTCACTGACACCCCGTCGGAAATGGAGACAGATGACGAAACAAAACGAGGTCTTATACGATCAGAGAAAGAAGATGAGCTCTCGGGCACATCTTCAGAATCGGAGGATCTCAACAACACCGTGGTGGAGACTACTCCGGAAAACTGTAGCAATGATACGGTTTCTCCAGATTAATCTCCATCACTCTAAAAAGGCTCCAGCCGCACCCATTCTGCGTCTTTCAAAAAACGCAGAAGACATTATCCTAATCCAGGATTGTGGACTTAGGACACCCGTATACGCTCCGCTCTATACAAGAAACAAAGGTAAGATCAGAACTTGTATATTAGTGAAACGTAGCCTTAATGTGTTTCTACTCCCTAATCTCAGCGACCCCGACATAACTGTTGCCAGACTAGAGACTGCCAAAGGCTCCTACTGGCTAGCATCGGCATACCTTGGCCACGATCATGTGGGCCCTTTCCCTGGTGATAACCTAGAAAGGGTGGTACTGGAGGCTGGAAGACAAAAAACTGACCTCATCATCGAATGCGACGCTAACGCGCATCACACGGTATGGGGCAGCACCGACGTCAATAACAGATGTGAGTCACTTTTTGATTATATTATAAGTACTAACCTCTGCATTGGCAATGAGCCCACTTTTATAACCAGAAACCGACAGGAAGTATTAAATATAACTCTTGTCTCTGACAGCATCACTCAAATGCTAATGAACTGGATGGTATCGTCTGAACACTCTTTTTCAGACCACAGATACATCCAATTCAGCCTGAATGATGCTCCTCCTAGTCAACCATCATTCCGGAACTTCCGGAAAACTGATTGGCCAAAATACAGAGGAATACTGTCAGAAACGCTATCCTCTGAACTATCAAGTCCCCGCGTGACACCAATGAGCTTGACAAGAAGGTCAGGGATTTCAATCAGGCTATGGCCGCTTCCTGCCCTCTTATTCAACCTAGAGGCAAGAAAAAGCCACATTGGTGGACATCAGCACTGGGACTGCTCAGAAACACTTGTAAAAAACTTTTCAACTTGGCAAAGAACACAAGGAAAGTGACTGACTGGGACTCATACAAAGAATCCCTCAAATTATACAAAAAAGAACTGAGGAAGGCAAAGCGACAATCCTGGAGGTCCTTCTGCGACAAAATCACGGAAACCTCCGAGGCATCACGGCTAAGAAAAATCCTCTCCACAAATCCTATGATGCCTAGCTGTTTGAAAAAACCGATGGCTCTTGGACTATCTCAAGTGATGAATCACTCAACCTGCTACTAGACACCCACTTTCCAGGTCTACTGCAACCGGGTCCAAAATACAGGGTCTGATCACAAGAGACAAACTGCTCTGGGCGCTGCATAGCTTCAAATCATACAAGTCTGCTGGTCCGGACGGTATAATACCCGCCGAGCTACAGAGATCCTCAGATATTATTCTGCCTGCGCTAGGAAATATTATGAGGAGCTGTGTAGAACTCATCCACATTCCACTGTCATGGAGAGAAGTCAATGTAGTGTTCATCCCCAAAGCCGGAAAATGTTCTCATGTCGTCCCAAAGGACCTCAGACCTATAAGTCTATCATCTTTCCTTCTGAAAACTCTAGAACGACTGATTGATATCCATATACGAGCTAAAATTGACCCTAGACTTCTGTCAACGGCTCAACATGCCTAATGTAAAGGAAAGTCGGTGGAAACGGCTCTGCATTCACTGACTAGCCACATCGAATGATCCCTACAATATAAAGAGTACACAATGGTTGCTTTTCTGGATATAGAGGGTGCCTTCAACAACGTCAACACATCCGCAATCACGACTGCGCTGTCAACTCTGCAGGTAGACGACTCACTTGGGGAACTGATCAGTCTCATGCTAAAAAGCAGGATAATCCAACTCCAAACTGGGTGAGACTTCTGCTAAAAGATGCGTCAGCAGAGGTACGCCGCAAGGCGTTCCCTTCTCTGGAACTTAGTAGTAAATGAACTGCTGATATACCTGGAAGCGGGAGGTAGCAGGGTGATTGCCTATGCAGATGACGTTGCTATTGCCGTCTCAGGTAAGCATCTTAATACCATTAAAGAATTCCTCCAACTAAATCTCAATAGATTAACCCGTTGGGCAGATCGCTGTGGATTGGGAATAAACCCCATAAAACTGATCTTGTCCTCTTCTCCAGGAAATATAAAATTCCAACTATAGACCCTCCTTTAATAAACGGTACCAGTCTAGTGTTTTCCAATACAGCAAAATATCTGGGTCTCATTTTTGACAGAAAACTAAACTGGAAACCTAACATTCAAGAAAGAGTCAATAAAGCTACAATAGCTTTATTCTCTTGCAAAAAAGCCATTGGAAATACATGACATCTCGGTCATAAGACCGATACTTACTTACGGGGTGACAGTCTGGTGGACGGCCTTAGAAAATGCGGTTAACTGCATTAAGCTAAGCAGAGTCCAAAGAACAGCATGCCTATGCATAAGCGGAGCATTGCGGTCCACCCCCTCTGCGGCATTAGACATTCTGCTTCATCTAATACCCCTCGATATTTTCAGCAGGCAAATAGCTGCGATTGCAGCTATACGCCTTAAAGCGACTAAATAGTGGACTAATAATCCATTTGGCCACGCCAATAATCTTAATAATAACCACAGAGAAAATCGATTACCCCATACCTGAACTTTGGTTTGACAAAAACTTCCATGTAAGCTTCCCCTCTAGATCCTTCTGGGAGGAAGATGCTTTCATGGAGGACAAGTCGATCCATTTCTATACAGATGGATCAAAAACCAATAGCGGGGTTGGTGGCGGTGTTTTCTCAGACACGCTAAATCTAAGCCTCTCTTTCCGCCTTCCAAATCACTGTAGCGTGTTCCAGGTGGAAATTTTGGCCAGCTCTGTCCTGGCTGAAGAAAAACGTGATATCTGCAAAGGATATCCGCATCTTTTCGGATAGTCAGGCCGCTATCAAATCCCTGGACTCAGTCTCACTGAATTCTAAAACCACCCTTGACTGCCGATCACCTCTTATGGAGATGGCACAGCAGTTCAACCTTCACCTCTGTTGGGTGCCGGGCCACAGAGACGTTCCAGGGAATTGTAGAGCCGATGAACTCGCCAAAATTGGAACCACTTTACCTATTCTACCGAAAAGGGGTAGCATAGGTATCCAAATCGCTGCGTGCAAACTAATATTAAAGCTGGATGCCAATAAAAGAACAGACCTTAGGTGGACTGTTGGACCAACTTGTCTAGCGACCAAACAAATCTGGCCAAAACTGGATCTGTATCGCTCTAAGTGTCTGATCCTTCTAAATAAGGAACATCTCAGCGCTATCGTAGGTGTCATCACTGGACACTGCCTTATAGGCAAGCACGCAAGAAGGCTTGGCGCCTTTACAAATGATTTCTGCAGAAGCTGCATGGACGAGGAGGAGGAGGAGACAACCCTTCACCTAGTCTGTATATGTCCAGCTCTCTCCCAGAGAAGAAAACTTCACTTAGGGGCCTTCTTCTACAACGACCTAAACGATCTGAAAAATACAGACGTAAACAGTCTCCTTCGCTTCGTCAGAAGCTCAAACTGGTTCCATCAGTAAGAGGATCATAGATCCACGTGGCATCACAATGGGCCATTAGGCCTAAATGAGTTGGTTTTTATCCAACAGCCACTCTTACCTACCTACCTACCTACCTTGATATCTCACAGCGGTGTTTGATATAACAAAGTCAAAAAACAATTTATTAGTGCCTGCCTGATTGACTGAGAGAAGACCTACGACAGCGTATGGTTAGTAGGCTTTTTCTTCAAGCGCGAGCATACTCATTATTTAATTACTTACTTGTTTAGGTGGGGAACTGAACCGGGGCCTTAACTAATAAGCCTCTCCAATTAATCCAGTCTTTAGTTAAATGCCTTCAGTTGCGCACTCCAAGTCGGTTGGGGTCGCCTTCTACCTGTTCGGCCTACCTAAGAGGCGCCACTGCGTTGTTAGTTAGATTCGAAGACTCTACGGTCCGTAGCTGCATTGCAATTTCAATCGCTCAGCATGTTCCAGCCTTCTCTGGTGACTGATGCGCAGCTTTCTGACTAAATCGATGTCACTGTTCAGCTCGTACAGTTCCTCATTGAATCTTCTCCTCCAAAGCCCGCTTTCGATAGGGTCCATGCTTCTGAGCCATAAAGTAGAATTAGGATGTTACAAGTCTACTTAATTTCTCGGGATAGGGCCTTACTTAGCCCAAAGAAACAGCAATTGGCAAGAGTGACTCCTCGTTTTATTTCTACTGAGGTGTAGTTGGCAGAATTCATAGCAAAGCCAAAGTCCTTTACAACCTCAAAGTTGTAGCTGTAGACTGTGACAGATTCTGACAAATTTGTGGATGTTGTATGTCTCTTATTGGCAGCATACACTTACTTTTGCCTTCATTTATCACTCAGCCCATTTTGGCAAATTCCGTTTCAATGCTAGTTAACGCACCGGTGACAGCTCGCTGAATTCTCCGAATTATGTCGATATCATCGGCGTACGCCCGTAGTTGCACAGACTTTTGAAAAATTGTGCCTCCAGTATTCACTTCTGACTTCCGCCCAATCCTTTCAAGTCTGATGACAGTGCGTCACCTTGTGTAAAACCTTTTTTGACATCGAAGGTATCGGTTAAGTCGTCATCGACCCTAATGGAGCAGCGAGCGTTCTCAATCCTCATTCTGCACAAACGGGCGAGTTTGGCAAGGATGCCAAAACTAGACATGACTCTATATGGCTCGTCTTTATAAATGCTGTCATATGCGGCCTCATAATCGATTTGGACATATTAAGATTTTTCCAGGATCTATCGGAGGATGAATTTTTTGTCGATGGTGGGCTTTCCTGATCCGAAACCGCACTGATAGGAACAAATCAGGTTGTTGGCGAAGGTTGTTGGCGAAGGGTTTCAGACGTTCGCACAATATAGCAGATATCCGATCCTGTATCCGATGTTAAGGTCTTCTGACCAGATCTGAGAAATGAGTTGGTGACTGCTCTAAGCAAACTCATTTCCAGCTACGGTCAAGCTACTTTGTTGGTTGTCAGCTTAGACATTGCTATCCTTACTTCGGTCCGGTCCGGTGGACGCAAGTTTTGGTTATTATCGTCTAAATTGAATGGTCTATTCTGTCTGATGGCGGCATGTTGTCTGCAAAAAAAGTTGTTCTATATACTCAGCACCGACTGTGACTCTATTACAAAGTTCCTTTCTTCATTTCTACAAGCTTCTGTACGGCTCTTTTTGCATTGACCCGTTCCTTTTAGCTTCCTCACGCTACTCCTGGAATAAAACCTCTCAATATTTTCCATCGCACGCTTCTCGTGTCCTATTTTTTTCTTCTGCAGAAGCCGATATGTTTCCCGTCTATTTTGCTCGTAGAGCTAACGTGCAGTTCTCGTTGTAGCGCCTCTTTGCAGGCTTCTTGTTTAGCTGCATGTGCCTGTCGGCATTCTTCATCAAACCGTGGATTTCTTGGTGGTGGTCGGTTCTGGCGTCACTGGTCTTGGATACTTGATGTTGGCGGAATAGGAGTTTTTGAGAGATTCCGGGGTACGCGTTCGGTGAAGACTCTGGCGGTCTCTTGTGAGGCTTGAGAAATCCACATTTCAACCTTGGCCGCACCAAGGTGACTGCCCGGAACGCTCGGGCGTCCAGAATAATGGAGACATGCGTTACGTCTATCACAAAATGACGCGTGGTATCGTATAGGCTATATTTAACAATTGTCCAACTAAAGATGTCCTCCTTTCCTATCCTGGCGTTCAAATTATACTAAGCGATTTAAACGTCATACTTCAGACATTGCTCTTATGCCTTCGTAGAGGCATTATTTGGTAGCGTCGTCCTTTGCCCGCAGGGGTATGGGCGCATATTTGGCTTATGTGTCCGTGGCCGAAGACTCATATTCCAAATCCGCATCCGAAAATGCGCCGTTTCTTTTCCCTATAGGAATTACAACAGTGCGCAACTAAGTTTTGATGCTGTTAATAGATAGCTCCAGCAGTAAGTGCTGTTATTCTGACACATCCAACACGTCACAAACCAAGCTTCGACATATGGTAAACAAACCGTTTTGACACATTAGTGAATTTGTTTTGGCGTCATATACTTGTGGCAAATAATCGTCATTTGCGGGACGTGTTGATTTTCATCTTTCATTCGAAGAAAACGGCGGCTGAAGCGCATCGAGAGCCACAAAAAGTTTACGGAGATGCTGCTTTAAGTGAAACAACCTACCGTTATTGGCTCCGTCGCTTCAATGATTTTGATGTCGGCGATCATCCGCGTAAAGGAAGGCCAAAATCCTTCAAAGACGCTGAATTGAAGGATTTGCTCTATGAGGATCTATGCCAAATGCAAGAAGAGCTTGCTTCAGCATTAAAAATTACCTTCCAAGCCATTTCCAAGTGATTGAATACGTTGGCAATGATTCAAAAACAAGAAACTTGAGTTTTTTTATGATTTGAAGCCAAGGGACGTTGAGCGTCATTTTTTCGCCTGTGTACAACTGCTCCAGCAGCAAATACGGAAGGGTTTTCTTCATTGCAACTCAAAGAGAAGAAAGTCAGAAAGTCATGGGGACTGCCCGGTCATGTTTCTACGTCATCGGCTTGCCGAATATTCACGCTGCGAAGGCGGTGCTATCTATTATGAACTGTTGAAACCCAACGAAGCCATCACTGAGAAATACGAGTAGTATCTACTTCAATTGATGCGATTAAGGCGAGCACTGCGAGAAATACAGCCACAATACGAGAAAAGGGACGAAAAAGTGATTCTACGGCATGACAACCCCCGGCCTCACGTTGCCAAACCCGTTGAAACCTACCTGGAAACGCTGAAATGGGAAGTCCTACTCCACCCGCCATATTCACCAGATATTGCGCTGTCCGTTTATTACTTGTTTCGTTCGATGGCACATCGTCTGGCTGGTCAGCAGTTCCGCTCATATGAAGACATCCAAAAAATGTCTTGATTCGTGGATAGCCTCAAAAGATGAGCACTTTTTTCGTAACGGTATTCGAGCTCTACAAGAAAGATGGGAAAAAGTTGTAGCTAGCGATGCGCAATACTTTGAATGATTCATTTGTAACCATTTTTTCACAATAAAGTTGACAGCGATAACTTAGTTGCGCACGTGATATCTGCGTAATAATGGTCAAGAGCCTCCTCTAATTGTTTGGCTTAACGTGGCCTGTTAAGGCTCCGAACATCCCAATTACAAATCCGAAGGTTATTGTCATTTAAAGGTTTGCTAGGTTCGTCAACAGTGAGTTCATTTTTATCCAAGACCATTAGTTGGTTGGTCACATATTTGAAGCTCTTCCGTATAGGGTTGTGAGCCCCATGATCGCGTAGGCCATAATGCTACTAGCCGGGAATGCCCTTATTATTTCAATGTGCATGAGTAAGGATTTGTTCATGTTGCTACGAACTTTATTGTTGCGCTGCTGGAGCAATCCAAATTATAGGACACTCAGCAGTTTCCCGGTAAATCGCCGCATAGACATAATCATGTTAAATCGCCGCTGTACATTCCTTTTAACATGTTCATCGTGAAGAATGGCAATATGACTTCTGCTGGAACATTTTAAATTACAAATGGCCTGTAACATGGTGCGGTTAATTCGCCGATCCTATGTAACATCTACTCAAGAGGTCTTGTGGGATCACTTCACCATGCCAGACGACGAGATTTCGTACACATTATGTACAAAGATTGAGCTCATTACCACAGTCTCGCAACGTGACCTCGTCAAGATTGAACAACATTGCAATGAGTGGAATTGGAAGAACAACTTTCAGAAGTCGGAAACCATACTTTTTAGTACGACTGTTCGATCATGGGACAACACTTGCAGCCACGAAATGCAGTCAGATATCTGGGAATATCAACTTTTGCGGAGGCTACTTGACTTGGTTAATTGCCTTAGAAACCGAGTTGTGTCACTTTGTATTTTTCCCAGAAGTGACATTATTTCTTGCTGCATTTGTTGTACCAGCGACATCGCAAATTCTTTAGAGTGGTACAATTAACGTAGGCAAGCAAGTTCATGATATTAGTGTCAACACTGCACTGATAGTATCATATCTGCTGAGCAAATACCTCATATATCCAAAGTTCGGATAAAACCATTAAGATCTCGAAAAATTATACGCGCTACCAACTCAACACCCATTGCCCTGTGGTGTTTGCCAGGCAAATATAATTCAAACCCACCGACTGTGGGTTTATCTGTATGTGTGTGTTTCAAACTTAGAAATATCTCATAAATTTCCAACACATCGTGCAACCGTTTCACAAGTTCGCGCACAAGTTAATAACATTTTCCAAGCGATTAACTATTTAAACTCTATAACTATGCGTCCGTAACATAGTGTAGACGTACACAGTTAACATATTAAACTGCTACTTAGGAGTCCATTATAGTAGCATACATACGAATACATCGACGTTAAATGCTCCTTCTATGGATATTTCTCATACTCCTCCATCTGATCCAGCTCGCTTGCAATGGCACTGCAATAGGAAGAGCACTTGGCAAATTAACACTGCAATAAAGTTTCCACATTAATGTTGCACTAGAACCGTTCCAGCCACAATAGCATAAACCTTAAGGACATATTTCAACACACGCTCGCCTGTAATGTTAAAGACGAAGATGAGGAGGAAATTTAAGAAAAAAAACCAAGAATAATAAAAGGAAATAGGACCATGAAACCGTTTACAATAATAACTCTATACCACAACAGCAATACGAGGATACAGCTAAACTAATGTGACCAGTTGTAAGCAGGAAACTATTTTCAAGTTTCCAGCCATGGCATGTCCTTAAACAGTACCACTATTCCCCCCCCTCAGTTTTAAGTGGAAAAAAAAAGTGGTCTTATGGAGTGCAGACTTAAGGGATACGAGTACGCTCATAGGTAATGGGCTTGTTAACTGCACTCCTTCAAGCCCGATTTCTCCAAATGTGTTAAAGCAATTAATTCACGATATTTCAGTCACAATTTAACTATGTATGCTTGACTACGGTTACAAGCATGAGAGTGTACTTCGAAACGTTCGAGTACGTTTGTATGTGAAATGCCGTCATCATCTTAGTCCTAGAATGGCACGGCAGGGATTTAAATGTCACTCGTTGGCTTTTAATGTTGGAGAGTCAGCACTTACGACTTGCTGACTTTAAAGGCAAAACGATTTAAAGCAATCCCTTACGGGGTCGTTGACGAGGCACTGACATAATGACTTGGCAAATTGATAGCTTATTGGGGTTTAGGTAGGAGTACCGTAATAAAGGATTTAAAAATGGGCATGGGGCTTACCAAGCTGATTTTTCATACGAAATTCATCTCAAAGGATTCAACACATTGAGACTCAAAAAATCCCAATCGAGAAGGACGGATCTTCTTTATATGTCAAATAAGAGGGACGACAGAATTAAGTAATTTAATAACCCAAGTCGACCAAAAAACGTCGTATCAGTACAAATTAAAAAATATATACAACACTGGTATATGTAGGTGGATGGGCTTTGGAGTTAAAAGAGGAGATGTTGTAGGAAGCAGGCTACTTAATTTTCTTAAACCGGTAAAAATACTGTCCTGCTTCTATCTGGAAAACACGCACATTAAGCTGATGCACAACACTCATTCCAGGCTGAAATAACTTCACATCTTATCAGGCTTTAAGCCAACATTCATGGCTAGGTACTCTTACCAGAGGAGGGCTGGATAGCTGAATGCTGTAGGAATATGGTAGACACCGACTAACGTCAACCTTCAGTGGCTCAGTATTGTGCATCAACCGCGCTTATCTTTCCTTCATTGGTTATTGTTCTCTGGGACTCAGTGGCGTAGTGTGAGTTGGGGCCTCCCGGGGCAGACCCAATTTATGCCGCCCCTAGTAAATTTTTCACACACTAAAAAAAAAAAACAGTTTCCACCAGTTATACCTACACATATATATTTGAATAAACTTCGTAAAATTTCTCTTCAAAATTTTGCCAACTGTTATTGGTACTACTTTCGAGCAAGTGAAGCAAAAATGGAGCCGCAAATTTAGCATTTTCCCATATTGGTTGCTTTCCGATTTCCCAATCTCGAAGCGGTTAAAAATTACTTACCTTAGGATATCAGATAAATAACGGTAATTCCCATTAATCTTTATTATGGAAATTTGTTATCTACATTAAAATTCTTCAGAAAAACAGGATTCGATTATTTTTTGTAATTTATTTTCCATTTATTAATTTTTTTTCTTTAGCTTTTGAAATTTTTTAATTTAATTACATTAAATTATTTTTGATTTTTAATTATTTTAATTCATTAATAAATAAATAAATAATTTCATAATTCAAATTTGTTTAATGAAAGGATGAAAGACATTTAATTTAGGTTTTAGTAAAAGGGTAAATGCAGGTACATAATGTAATTAACTTTTTTTTATTTACAACAAACTTTTTTATATACATATTTACAGAAAACTTCTTTAAAATGTTATTTTCCTACTTTCCTACAAGGCAAAATCTCTTATTATTCCTTCAGTATTGATGGTCTCCGTGATTTACTGCTCTATAGCCATGATACCCAGATTAGATAGCCTTAGGGTGCTCATTGTGGACCTTTAATATTTTTTAATAAGCTTCAATTTTGAGAACCTCCTCTCATTGCTTATTGCAATTCTGAGAAAAAGACGAAGCATTATTGTTATGTTAGGCAGACTAACTTCCAGTCTAAGCTGTAATATACGAGGGTTGTCTGAAAAATTTCCGACCGCAACGTAAAGATAGCGGCACTCGTCAATAAAATCTAGTGAATGCCAGTTGTGCATCTTTTGACAGTTACTTCAGTCATATTTGACGCGTAGTTTTTAGTTGACAGTCGTTTGAGTGAGTCGATGTGAGTGTTTTTTTGTGAAAATGGAAAAAATTGAGAATCGAGCTACGCAAATCAAAAATGAGTTGGACTCTGTGTATGGGGACTCTGCACCATCATTTACCACAGTGAAATTTTGAGCAGCTGAATTTAAAGGTGGCCGTAAGAGCTTGGGAGATGATGAACGTTCGGGACGTCCAGAAACTGCAACCACTGACGATAACATTGCTAAAGTTCACCAAACGGTGTTAGACGACCGCCGAATTAAAGTGAGAGAGATAGTAGAGGTTATGAAAATGTCCAAAGAACGTGACATTTTCATAAACCAAGATTTAGGCATGAGAAAGCTGTCCGGGCGTTGGATGCCGCGTTTGCTTAAGTTAGATCAAAAACGTTTTCGAATGAACATTTCCAACGCTCTGCTGGCACAGTTTAGGCGCAATAAATCCGAGTTTTGGTGCCGATTAATTACTGTAGATGAAACTTGGACACACCATTATACGCCCGAAACAAAAATTCAGTCAAAACAGTGGACTACAAAGGGCGAGCCGACTCCAAAAAAAACAAAAACTGTTTTTTCGGCTGGGAAAGTTGTGGCGACTGTTTTTTAGGATAGCAAAGGAGTTACTCGTATCTTAATCGATTATCTTCAAAAAGAAAAAAACCATAACAGGAGCATACTACGCATGATTATTAGCCAAGCTGAAGGCAGAAATTGCGGAAAAACGGCCACATTTGCAGAAAAAGAAAATCCTGTTTCACCAAGACAACGCGCCGTCTCACACCTCAGCGAAAATCCATGAATTACTGTTTGAACTGCTTGATCATCCGCCTTATTCACCAGATCTAGCCCCAAGCGACTTCTTTTTGTTCCCTCATCTAAAAACTGCGCTCGGAGGACAGAGATTTTCATCAAATGAGGAGGCAATCACCTTCATGAACAATTACGTATTTTACAGAGAAAAACACCAAGTAATATTTTGGACGGGTTAGAGAGATGGTAGCATCACTGGGAGAAGTGTGTAGAGTTACAAGGAGACTACGTAGGTAGAAAAATAAAAAAAATTTGAGAAAAAATGTTTTGTATCATTGTTCGGTCGGAAACTTTTCAGACAACCGTCGTATATTTTAATAGTTCGAGTGGGCTTTTATTGGCGAGTTAATTTCTTTTGCCTGTAGAAGATATAATTGCTCTTAACCGTACGCGTTCGATCTCAAATTTATCCTTATCAATGTCATCCTCATGAGGTGCAACATCTGAATTGCTTTCATAATTTTTATCTAAGAATGTGGCTGGGGTGAGAAAGTCGAACTTTGTCGCCAAATTTCGTAGCTGTTGAAATCTTTGCTTTATTTCAGCATTGACACTGTCTATATGAAAATAATTTTAGTTGCATTTCGTTTTCATAGGATAAAGCAGCATCTATATTTCCGTCACTAAAAATATGTTTTTTTTTTTATTTTCCTGGGACGTTCCATTAAAATTCCAAGTCTTTGACATACATTTTTAGCACCGTTTACCAATTCATCTCGTTTTTCTGTAAGGAGGATCTGTAACGCATTTATTTTTTGAGCACATTGATGAAGGTTCGGTCCTTCTGTTTGAAGGTATATTTGGTAGGGCGGGTTAATTTTTTTTCATAAAAAGCGTCTACCGGAATCGGAATGTTTCAGACAAAAGTCACAAGGCTCTGAAGGGGGCATAAGATGGTGACCACGAGTTTGACCTTGAGACCTATTTGCAAGGTCAAACGAAGGTCACTTTTGATTTTTTAAATGATAATTCCTGATTTTCATTGCTCAGTCGTGTTCCTCAATGGGGCACACGACTTTGTCTCAAAGGTTTTATTCATTCAGTGCTAGATACCACTGCACTGGCACGCCTAAATCATTAATCGGTTTCCAACGTTGTTAGGGTGTTAGAAGTTCGATATTTGTTTTGAGGATCGTTTTCCAGATTAATAATGCAGGCTATTTCAATTCAAGAGAAAGTGGAAGGAACATCGATGGTACTGTTGCTCTTTACGCCCAACGTTTCCCAGGCCAGATATGATCGCGCGCTTCCTTTTATCGGGTCATCCAACAATTCACTAGTAAGGGAAGTGTGCAACCAAAGAAAAGGAATCGGTCAGATAGGGTGGCTGTTGAGGACAATGAAATAGAATTGTTAGCTGCCGTTGCACACGATCCTCACATTAGCACTCGCCAAATAAGTCGTGAATCAGGAATTTCTCAAACGACTCTCTCTTTGAACAACAAAATAGAAGTAGGAGTGGCATAAGAAAGGGAGTAACTTAACGGTCATAAATTTAATTACGAAACTTTTAAAAGATAAGCTTTAGAAATAAAATAACAAAAATTCTTAAAGAAAAAAATAACTTAGTTGTCAGTCTTTCTTAGACTGGATTTGAGGATTTTGTGCAATGGAATTGCTGGATCTGGCAGTGGTATTTCAGCAGAATTTATATATAGTACTCCAAGAAGTGTTCGCGTGGGATGCTTGCAGTAAATGGAGGTTCAAAGACGATGTCGTCATTATCCAAGTCAACTAAATGCATATAATCTGTGCAATCGAAATTAATGCTATTCTTCTTATAAGTTCTGAGTTTAGTTGGGTCGTATAATTCCTCGCGATAGTACATAATTTTATTAATAGCTCTTTCGCGGACAGTTTTCATTCCATCGAAAAGCATTGCTAACAAAATATTTTCTGTATGGGCGAAAAATGCATTGTTTTGGATTACATTGTTTACAATTTCTTGAAGATTTAGTGGCAAGAATTGCGCTGGCTGAATAAAATTAAATAAAAGTTTACTGCCATATACAACTGAATTATAAAACTTGATATTAAAATACATCGGTATATAAACTTTCATAATGAAATTAGCCAATATTTTTTAATTTGCCGAAGGTAAACTACTGGCGACATAAAGGCGCAAAAGTCTGCTGGCTTTTTTTAGCCAACGAAAATGAACAATTTGTCCCGATTTCATGTTGGCAAGATCTTCTGGACACAAACCTTCCGATACAGCTTTGGCTATTCGATAGAGATACGAGTATAAAACGTCAGTCGAAAGGCTTCTTTCATCTTTATTATCCATGAGTGGAGGCATATTCCCCAATGAAATGGGTTCAAAGTGAGGTATAGCCTACGACAAAATGTTTGTTAAAATTTGAAGATGTTGTTCTAATACTTACCCGAAATTGTTTACAGATCTCAAGTAACTTCGTTCAAGTCCCACTAGCTGTACGTGATCCACTTGTAGTTGAATTTTCTAAGGCATTGAACAAATGGCGAAGTGAAAGTTCGTTAAAATGCAACAAGCAAATAAACCAATGTAATGATTTATTCAACAAAACTTTAAACTTTCGAATTATTCCATTTTCAATTCCAGTATTGGTGGGTTCTCCATCGCAGCAAACTCCTATCAAGCCAGTAAGCGTTAAATTTTTTTCCTTAAAGAACTCCCATAAATGGATTTGTTTAGTATTGGAGTCCTCAGCATCAGCTTTTATGTGACCCAACAATTTGCCTTGCGGTTCCTTAAGAATCACCATATGAGACTCCTTTTGTACTCTTGGATGGTATTTTCCATTAATTTCTTTCCGTGTCAGAGCGTCATTTTTTTCTGCCATCAAAAGAAAAAGCTAGTAAAGCTGAATCATTTTGCTGCATACGTCCCCCTGCATTTAATTTTTTCACAACCCATTTTGAATTTATCCATAATACTCGTAATTGCCTCCCCATTTTCATCAGTAAACCCAATGTCTTCGAATAGGGCTGTAGCCAAACAAGAGGTAACTCTGTCTGAAATGCCGAATCACACATCATAGCGAAATTAATTGCATCGTATCTTTTAGAGCAAGGTCCCCTTTTGTTCAAAATCAGATCTCTGCAGCTGGCATTGCAAACTCGATTTCACATTCGACATTCATTTACGAAGATTCGGCTCTATACGAAGGATCAAAGCTATCTGGCAATTGGCTTGACTGTTGATCGACGATATTTTGCACGCATTCGGGAATTGTATTCCTCCTGCTGGTGTGTTGGTCAATCATGAACAATTTTAGGTGATCAGGAATTAATCCACAGGAGCATGGCATTGTTTTTTTGCAACCGCACTTAAATTTTCAGTAAATAGATATTTATTGTGGCACAAATTTACAGTCTTTTAGATACAATTATCACTTTATAGAGATTTGGTTTAAAGTACCTCACACTAAAATATATATATAGTTTTTTAAATGTAATACTCGTATCACAGATTTTATTAAAATTTTGAAGGAAAAGCCACTAAAAACCTTCATTAAAGGTAGCATTATGTCTCAGCGAGGAA
This sequence comes from Volucella zonaria, assembly GCA_963966105.1. NCBI lineage: Eukaryota > Metazoa > Arthropoda > Insecta > Diptera > Syrphidae > Volucella > Volucella zonaria. The sequence continues at coordinate 57,828,187 of OZ014532.1, read as the reverse complement.
GAGAGAAGTGGTTACAAAACTTGATTTTAAGCAATTTTAAAATTGAGTGACAATATAAGTAAATTACAAAATGAATAAATAAATTAATAGATAAACGTAGAAATAGATTAGTAACAACAAAAAATAAATAACAACAAAGGAACAACTAAAAAAAAATGAATAAATAAATAAATAAATAAATAAATAAATAAATAAATTTAGAAATAATTAATAAATAAATAATTCAATAAATAAATAGATAAGAAAACAAACAAATAAATAATTAACAAGTGAATAAATAAATAAATTCAAAATAATTAAGTCATACTCTCATGAGGCTAAGCTGGAAATCAAGTCATTATCGGACGATAAGCAAGAGATATTATATTGGCGATAAAGTTTTTCGATTCTATTTGTAACCATTTCTACATTAGCCGTTATATGTAATTCCTTTGTTGAAAAAAAGCAGATTAAGCATCATTTTGAGCAGTTTGTTTTGTGCTATTTGGAGTTTGCGCAGATGACTTATTGCACACATGCCCCAAACAGGAGAGCCGTAGAATATAATTGCTTGGAAAATAGCTTTAAAAATTAATAATTTATTGGCATCATTCAATTTTGTATTTCTGCATATGAATGGGTAAAGGATCCTTATGGTAACATTAATTTTCTTAATGACTTCTTGAATGTGAGGCTTGAATGTTAACCGTTTATCTAAGTGAATGCCAAGATACTTCACATTCGACTTCCACTCGACTTGTACACTGTTGATTTGAAGACTGTTACTTGGAAGTAAACAAGCTTTCCTTTTACGTGTGTAAAAAATAGCTTGAGTCTTTGTAGGATTTATTTTAATTTTCGATTTACTACAATACGCTTCGACAGCATTTAAGCCTGATTGCAGATTAGTTTCAACATTGAAACCGATTGCATCTGAGGAATAAATACACGTATCGTCAGCAAATAAGGCAATATCACAGTTGTGATCCGAGAAATCCGACGTATATATATTGAAGAGCACTGGTCCAAGAACAGATCCCTGAGGAACTCCAGCATGCATCAGTTCATTGTTTGAGAGGCTCCCGTTAATGGATACCTTGAAACTTCGGGAGGATAGAAATGACTGGATGATTTTAATTAAATGTAAAGGAAAGTTAAAATTCACTAGCTTATGAATCAAACCATCATACCAAACAGTATCGAACGCTTTTTCTATGTCCAAGATGACCATGCCAGTACTTTTACCCTCTGACAGATTTTTTTTTAACATGATTTATGATCCGATGCACTTGATGAGTAGTGCTGTGAAAAGCTCTAAATCCGAATTGCTCTGGGAGCAAAATTGCACTGTTAGCAACGAAAGTTAGAACTCTGTTCTTAATAATTTTTTCCAGGCACTTACTAAGTGAACTTAACAGACTAATTGGCCTGAAACTACAAGGTAAGTCAGGTGCTTTCCCGGGTTTTAAAATTGGAATAACCTTAGCAGTTTTCCAGTCATTGGGGAAGTATCCCAATCTAAGACAGCTGTTAAAGAGATCCGTCAATTTGTTAAGAGCAAAATCTGGGAGATTTTTAAGACAGAGGTTTCTTATCCCATCAAAACCGGAGGCTTTCCTCGTTTTTAAATTACTCATAATATCTTTTAGTTCCTTAAGGGGTATTAGAGTAATATCATTAAAAGTGGAATGTGAATTCACAAAGTTCACTGACTGGTCAACGGAAGATTGATTGTGCGTTGGCGGCGAAGCCCTACTAGCTATCGAATGATTTTTAAAAAAGTTAACTGCAAGCGAGTTTGCTTTTTCGGGGCAAGAAAACATTACAGAGCTACCAACCTTTAGTGAAGGAATATAGGTTTTTTTTTTTCTTTATTATTTTAATGACATTCCAGAATGGTTGGCTTCCCTTATCTAAACCTTGTAGTCTTTTGTTCCACGATTGGTTTCTAAAGTTGGCTATAGCATATTTAACTAGAGCATTCATTTGTTTATATTGTCCGAGATAGAAGTCATTTCTTGTACGTCTCCATCTGGATCTGCAAGTGTTTCTTAGTGCTATCATTTCAAGAATGTAATGCGGAAGAACATTGGAACCATGTCTTACGACCGTTCTTTTTGGCACTGACTGTTCAACGCTTTCCAAAATGGCATGAGTAAAAGAATTGACATTCTTATCGATGTGAGATGGGCTGTTATTTTCAACCAGAGAATTTTCTAGTTTTACCTTAGTCAGGCTCCTATTTTTCAGTAAATGAATTTGTTCTAGATATGTTTTTAACCTCTCTATGGTATTTTTTGAGGAATGTATTAAGCTTTTTTAAGATGCTCCTTTTATTTATTAGCGTAATATTAATTTTTTCCCAAATTTCAATTATTTTGTTTGCTATTATCGGCGTAGGGATTGCATAAGAGTGTTGTTTTTTTGTTAGTTATTTTTAACGATCACTCACGTAAAAGTAACATTTAAGTATATCCCGATAAGTTGACAAATTCAATTCTGAAAATTCACTTGGCATGCCAATGATATTTGCGATCTGCTTTGTATTAAAACTTGACGCAGACATCATTATAAGGCTATCAATTTCCGAATTGGAAGAGTCAATTGACATCGCCGATGATGCCATAACTTTATATTATTTATTTTCAAACTTTTTTTTTAATAGAAATAAGCACACGTTTCCTTTTTGAAAGACAAATACTAAGTGAATCAAGTTTAGAACGTTTAGAACTGATAATAATCGATAAGTCGATGGTGTTCAATGGCGTAGATGGCTATTTTCGAGAATGGGATAACTTTCAAATAGGGATTGATGCTCTTGATCGCCCCCCAATCTAAGCCACTATTGTTGGTTGACAATTCTTACTGCAAATTTATTATCAATAAAAGAAACTGTTATAAGAGGAATGGAGACCTTTAGAAAAACTTTGCCATTCTGATCTTTCTAAAGCTTATCTTTTCAAAGTTTCGTAATTAAATTTATGACCGTTAAGTTACGCCCTTTCTTATGCCACGCCTACTTTTATTTTGTTGTTCAAAATTTTCTTTCTAGTTGTAAGGATATATATTTCAAATATTAGACCGATACCTCACTTCGTTAAAAAGTTACAGACTTCTGGCTTCCACTTTCTTAAATGAGCCTCAGTACATGTCATGTTCGGCACATGTATTGTTCGAAACCTAAGCAACTTTTTCTTCTAAATTATTCAAAGTCGAATATTTATGAATTCATTATTATTTTTAGAACTTAGATTTACTTTATTTATTAAAGTAAGTACTTAAATAGATTTAGAAAAAAACAAAAATAAAAAATCAATTCATTCAATGAAAAAAAATAAATAAATACAATCTTCTCATAAAATGCAGCTGTTCGAAACCTAAGCAACTTTGAATATTTAGTGTGATAACCTTTATTTTTGATTACTTCCGCACATCTACTGGGCATAGACTCAATTAGGTTTTGTATTGTGGACGTTGGTATCGATTTCCATTCCGTTTTCAAACAGGTCATGAGCTCATCCTTATTTTTGAAGCGTTAATTCCCAACTTTGCGTGTTAAGATGCCAAACAGATTTTCAATAGGATTCAAGTCGGGGGATTGGGCTGGCTAATCCAGAAGTTGAATCCCATTGGTCAACCGCCATTCTTTGACCAGCTTCGATGAATGCTTCGGGTCATTGTCATGCTGAAACACCCATCGAAGTGGCATATTCCATTCGGCGTATGGTAGCATTTGATCTTGCAAGATGTCACGGTAGACAAATCGAGCCATTATAGTGTTTATTTGGCAAAAAGGTCCAGCTCCATTCGCAGAGAAGGAAGTCCACGCCATTACACTCCCCCCTGTATGCTTAACTGTGCCTTTGCAATACCGGGGGTTCAGCTTTTGACACTTTCTTCTCCGAACCTGACAGATGCCATCAGAGTTGAACAGGTTGAACTTTGATTCATCACTAAAAAGAGCCGTCTTCCACTTGTCTACGAGCCAATTTATAAGCGCTTTTGCAAAATCTAATCTGAAAGTGTTTTAAAATGTTAACATTCGAGACAAGAAACTGAAGATCTTTTAGGTATACCTTTTTTTTAAATGTTTCTTTGTTAAGAAAGGCTTATTAGAGGCGAATAACTTTTTAAGCCGTTTTCCAGTGCACGTTTTCTAACAGTGCTGGAACTAACGTTGAGTTGCAATTCATTCGCAATGTCTCTCGATGACATAAAAGGGTTCTTTGTGCTCAAACGTAGAATTTTTTCTATCGATCCGACGTGTTGTTTTGCGAGGACGTCCACCGTAATTCACTTTCTCGGTTGTTCCAATTGTTCTATATTTCTTAATAAGCCGTGAAATAATAGATTTGTTGATATTGAACTTTTTAGTTATTGATATTTGTGATTCTCCATTTTTATATTAATCTTAATTATTTTATTTTTAATTAATTTTATTTTTAATTAATTAATATATCAATCGAAAAAACGGGTGTGAACTCGAACCTCTTTACACAACAAATGCTCTCAACTAATTTAAACAAAAGGCGTTGCATACAAAATTGCAAAAAAGTCGCAAAACAATTACCGTAAGGTACCGTTTTGCGCTGAACAGTTGTGTTTACGTAGAAGTTGCTTAGATTTCGAACAATACTGTATATGCCATCAGACGAACGTGAAAATTCACCGTTCAAACAGTAACCTCGAAAATTTCCCAACAATTCGAATGGGAAATTCCCACTAGTGGTATTACTTGCCGCAGACCACAAACTCTACAATCAGAGAGCAGATACATACATTACCACTCACACATTTCCAATTTGCAGTTGACAGCCCATCCATGTTTCCCTCTTGTGACGTTTGACTCTTGACGTTGTTGCTAAACTAATCCGACGAAGTAATCGTCCAGTATGCTGGGAACATGACAAAGAGCAGAGTGTAACAATCGAAACTTGTAAATTCAATTCTCCAAAAGTGAAAATCAAATAAATTAAGAAAATTTAGTTTTTCGGTCGAAATAATGCTCGCGCAACGAAGATTTTCTGTTCTTGTAACTGTGATAATTGGTATTTTGACATTTGTGGACATTTCCAATGGTGAGTGAGTGCGGAGGAGTGAAAGAAAAACAACAACAACAAAAAAATCGCCAAAACAAGTTCGTGTTTTATTTTGTTAAATTGAACTCTTTCGTTTCTATTGTGTTTGTTGGCGTGTGCATTTGTGGATTTCTCTTCAACATTCTTTTGTTACATGATAATTAGTGAGAAAGAGGAGAAGAGAAGAATGATTAAATGAACAACAAATGGAAAATGTCGAAAATATTAACACAAAAATGTCGTAAATTGTAGTGGCATGGTGTCTGCAAAGCAGTGCCACATAACATAAGTGGTTTGAACTTTCGTAAATGCCAAACCCGAATCGAAGTTTGGATTATTTTCTATGTTGTCGCCTCTTCATGGTCATCCGGGTGTAGTTTATGTTCAATTTGCCTGCAAGACACGTTACAGTTCAGTTGAAACTTGTTTTCTTGTTTCAGTTTGTATTGATTCAGCTTAGAATAAGATAAAGGACTTGCAATCCACATGGGGAGTCAACATGAAGTAGAAAGTAGGTAGATTGATGAAAAGGATTTTTGACACCTCAGCCACTGGTTTATACATGGGCTTCGTCTTCCCTTACCATGAATTTCGATTGTCGAACATATTTTTAAAAAAAAAAGTCACATTCCTGAACATACTACGTTGTATTAATTTTGGCAAAACCATGTGTCATTTCCAGTTCTACAATTAATAAATAGTTAGTGTGTCCCAGTGGTCTTCTTCATGAACTAGATCAGAAGTCGCAATGAGAGGTGCCAAGCCAGATGTCCACACAGCTAACTGGATGGGATCTTGATGGGGCATCTAGAGCCGCTACTGTAAGACGGTCGCCTATGATAATAGCTGTGGTAACCATTCCTACCATTTCTAGACAGGAATCATTTACTAAGATTCTTTCTATTTTCTTATCTTACAGCTCTATTGACATTGCGCACATTTGGTAGCCTCTACAATTGCCCCCCGAACGCATCCTTAGGAGCAAGTACGAACCATATGTCAGTTCATTACATGAAAGGCCTCTTGTGTCCTAGCCTACAATTTATCTCCAGAAAAATTCTTGAAAGCGTTCCCATATACGAGTACCTGCATTACTACTAAGCCGATTTTTTCGTTTATGCATTCCCAAAAGCCAATTGGCAAAGTTAGGAAGCTGCAGATGGGCGACAGGCTTAAGTCATTGCTTCAATTGAAGCTTATGGGCTTTATGATACAAGCCTTTATGTAAAATTCAGTTCAGTGCCCCCAATTCCTGAGAACTGTACAATTTCTAGTTACAGAAGCTAGTCCCGAAAGAAGAAAACCAAGAAAACCCAAATGACTGTAGATAGATAGATTAGAAGCGGGGAGATGGGACTATGTACCCTTATCACTGCGGCCAGGTTAGACCTATTGTGGTTTCCTCAAGTTGCAGCTCACCCATGATGCCTGAAATTTTAATAAACTTGGCTCTATCTTTAAGTGAACTGGCAGTGATATTTTCTGGCTCAAGGTATGGCTTACCTAGAAAACGTAGACGTGTTCTGCTTAAGTGGTTATAGTGGCAGAGGATAGTCGTAAAGTGTTTTTTGACTCTGCAGTGCCCCGGTAGGTATCCGATTGCTGCGTGTATCTGACCCCTAGACAGCTGAAGGAGTTGTTTCGTTCTTTTGAGGGAAGGGGTTGTTTTCCGTCCAGTAATGGAATACCTGGACCTGGTGGACCTGGACCTCAACTAATAAGCCTCTCCAATTAACGTGGTCTTTGGCTAACTGCCTTCAGCTGCGCTCTCCAAGTTGGTTGAGGTCCCCTACCAATTGCGCGCTCCACTTAAGGCGAGGCCTTCCACTACTGCGTTTTCCCCCCGGATTAGAGTCAAATATTCTGCGGGTTGGAGCGCTCAGCCTGTCCCAGCCATCTCAAACGCCCAATGCGCAGTTTTTTGACCAGGTCGATGTCGGTGTACAGCTTGTAAAGTTCATCGTTGAGTCGTCTCCTCCAGAACCCGTCAACGCATACGGGACCAAATATCTTACAGAGAATTTTTCTCTCAAAGCGACTAAGGATCTTTTCATCTGCTTTAGAAAGGCTCCATGCTTCGGAACCATAGAGCAGGACAACCAAGTTTCCTTGGTTATTCGGGATATGGCCGAATAATCCTGTACAAGCGGACGAGTTTGGAAGGGATGGCGAAACTAGACATGGATAAAAAGGTGGTGAATATCGATCTGAACTTCTTGGGTTTTCTCCAGGAGCTGCCGTGGTGTGAATATTTGATCAATTGTGGACTTATCGGACCTAGAACCGCACTGATAAGGTCCAATCAGATCGTCGACAAATGGTTTCAGGCGCTCGCACAATACGACAGACAAGATCTTATATAGTTGGCTATAGTTGGCGCAGTTTAGAGGGTCTCCTTTCTTTTGAACCGGGCAAACGATGCTAAGGTTCAGGCATACATTCATCTGACTAAATCTTTTAAATGAGTTGATCAATACTCTCTACCAAGTCCTCTCCAGCCGCCTTAAATAGTTCGGCGAGTTGGCCGTCCGGCCCGGTAGCCTTGTTCGACTTTAGATATTGCTATCCTCACTACATTTTGGTCGGGTGGACGGAATTCTTGACTTGCATCGGGTCGCTCTGCCGATGTTGTTCGCTCCTCTTTTGCTCGTAGAGCTCACGAGCCGCTCTCGTCCTTTTGTGCAGCGCCGCTTTGTTGTTGTTTTGCTGCATGTTCTTGCCGACACTCTTCATCAAACCAGGGGTTTCGTGGTGGTGGCGGGTGAAAACCAGCACGTCAGTTGCGGAATTTCTGATGGCTTCTCGGAATCTAAGCCGCTGGTCTTCAGTACTTGATGCTGGCTGCAAAGGACTTCTCGAGGGGTTGAGGGATACGCGATCGGCAAAGTTTTTCTCGGCTTGTTGTGATTGCAACGTTCAACGTTAAATCTCCTCATAGTATTTCCCCGTTGTTGTGGTGTCTGAGATATCCGTAGACGTACCTTGGCTGCAAATAGGTTGTGGTCCAAGTCTATATTGGCCACTCGGAATGTTCGGACATCTAAAATACTTGAGGAGTGCCTTACGTCGATCGCAACATGATCAATCTGGTTGACAGTTTGCTGTTCTGCTGTCCGCCATGTTACCCTGTGAGTATTGACGTGAGGAAATCCTGTGTTTGCTATAGTAACGTTACGTCCCGCAGCGAAATCGATTAGCCTAGTCCGTTTCTACACGTGCTGTGGTGTAGGCTATGTCTTCCGATTGTGTTACCAATGATGTCCTCCCTTCCAATTTTGACATTGAAGTCGTCTAGTACGATTTTAACGTTATACATCGGACATTACGCTAAGGTTTTGTCGAGGAGCGCCTAAGCTCAAGACATCTTGCCTAAGTCTGCCGCTTACAACAAATCCTCTTCCAAATAGACGCTGCTTGCGTTCTCTATATCACCGTAGTAAACATCACAGTTTTTCATCTTTCTTTTGCCCGGCCCATTCCACCGCACTTCCTGGATAACGGTGCTATCTGCTTTATAGCAGTCTAGGGCCTCCGCTAATTGTTCGGCTGCACACGGCCTGTTCAAAGTTTGAACATTCTACTTGCAGATACAAAAGTCGTTGTCCTTTGTTGGCTTTGCAGGATCGTCAAGAGAGAATCCGTCTTTATTCGAGGCTGTTGATCGCTTCGTGACAATTAATTTTTTATGCACAACTCCCAAACTGGAGCGCCAGGCCCTTTTTGGGACGCCCAGGACAAAATTGGCCGTTCCAAATTTCGGTGCCAGTAATCCACTTCGGTTAGGTGAGTGCTGTCGGTGGCACTTATTAAGGGCTGACTTAATGTTGGAGATCTCTATAGACCTGGTATTCAAGTACGTTGAAGCAGCTCATAAAGAGATAACACTAGTTCGATCTAACTGGAACTGTGGACGCCACCGTTGATTCTAACCTTAGAATTCGTCCATTGCCGCCCGGAAACAGGAGAAAGTGCCTTAGTGAGATGACACCCCCCCCCCCCCCCCTTCTCGACAGCTACCACTAGCGACCTTCCACAGGAGTTACTTACACCATCTTCAGTCGAGGTACCGTGTAGGTGAGCAGCAGAAGTTGATGGTGAGAGGCTAGAGTGAAAACGCTTATGTTCTCATATAATCGCATTCACCATCATTTGGAACACCTCTATTGCATGTATCTCAGCTTAAGATACGGAGATGCTACTGCCCATACTTGCATGCACTGAGGTATTGGTAATTTCTCCGTATATGACTGCTCTAACTCCTTTGTCTGTTTTGGATCCGCCAGTGTACCACATCAGCGCATTACTTTTGAACAGGGGTTTATTCTGTTTCCAGTTCTGTCGATCAGGGAATGTAATGTTATGGTTAGAGTTGTACTTTTTCGGAAAGTTACCTATAAGGGTAATTCTTAATAATTCATTTCTCCTTCGTTGGATGAAATATTTTGGAGTTATTATCATCCCCTGATATAAGCATGTAGGCGTTAGCCAAAGCTATTTCTGTATGTGAAGATGAAGAGGTGGCAGGCTCAACACAACCTCTAATGCAGCGGTGGATACTCATCTTATTGCACCCCTAAAATACACACAGGCAAGTTTTTCAGGTTTGTTTAGTCCTTTTGTTTAGTTTTACGCCACCATATTGCAGATGCATAAGTGACCATAGGTCTAGCAATTGCTGTGTATATCCACCGTGCAATTTTTGGGTTAAGGCCCCAGTTTTTATTCGATAGACTTTGGCTGGTCCATAGTGAGATCTTGTCTTTTCTTATGTTTTTTTTATATGTGAGTTCCAAGTGAATTTTAGATTCAGAGTAAATCCTAGGAATTTCACTTCACTTGAAAATTTTCTAGTTTGACCAACAAATGTTGGATCTTTACCCGTAAGTTTGCCCAATTTTCTTCTCTTGGTGAAGGCAACTATGGTGCTCTTATCGGGGTTAACGTTTAAGCCAACTTTCTTGCTCTAGTTAGCAACAAGGTTGAGTGCCGTTTGGAGGAGTTCCGAGATGGTCTCTTCGAATTTGCCTCTGATAAGGATCGCAATGTCATCAACGCACCGTTGTTGGTGAGTATGTTTAGCAGTTCATTTACTACAATGGATCACAGCAAGGGTGAATCTTTCGCAGCCGTGGCGTCAGACAAACGTCTATGACGCCTTTCTTAATCGTGTGAAAAATATTATTGAGTCAAAGACAGTACAAAGTTTTGGTCGTTCGCTCAAAACATAAAGAATTCTCTATCCCAACGCGTTTTTACAAAGACATTCAAACAACGCTAACTTTTCATCTTGTAGCTAGTTCAACACTTCCGGTTTGTGTCATGTCTCTACCGACACGTGAGCGCATCATTGCTATATTTTCCAATCTTCTAAATAAGCATTCTATTACACTTTTAAAATCACTTCGTAGACTTTTCCATTACTAAAGAAAACTCAAATCTTTTTCTATCTCTTTGTGTAGACCCATTGCACTTAGGTCTCTTCTTTCCAAGATCATGATATCGCTAAAAACCGCCAACTCATAAAATATCATGAGACACAAACACTTTTCAGTGTCCGGTAGGATGGTTTTCATAGCATGTCTCACCGAAAAATGGAACCAAAGGCTGTAGTAATCTGACGAAACAAAGGTAGTTGGGCTTGATATTTCAAAGGCATTTGGCAGAGTTTAGTATCGGTCTCTTTTGTGAAAAATGCGTGCATTTAGGACCGACGAATCTATTCTTTAATGGATTAAAAATTACCTTTTGGAACGTTCAATTCAAGTCCCTTGAGACGGTTTCAAGTCTGATACGTACAAAATAAATGGCGGCATGCCACAGGTCAGGTTCTGTCACTGACAAACTTTTTAATTTTCTTTAATGATTTCTTGTCTAATATTACCAAGCCACTATATTCCTTAACTGGCGACAGTATTCTAAGTTTTTTATATATTGTACGTTCCCGGGCTTACACGCCTGCTACGAGAACGGCTTGGAGGCTTAGAGAAAGAAAGATATATGAAAACATTCGTCTCTTTCCTGCCTATCTACATGACAAATCGGTCTACTACGAGAAAGACCAAAACCAGCATCATGGTTTCGATCCAGCAGTAAGGCCTCCTTACCGACCCCATCAATCTCAGGAACCTTATGTCAGGTACCACGAGATTTTTAGCAAGTCCCCTCAGAAAGTGGCTGACGACCTTGCTGCATTCAGCCACAGGTTCTCTCTAAGCGAGTCTCACACCTACAACGGAGCCGAGCCGATCATGATAAATTTGTTTGTCCATAACTTGGCTCCCTTGCCAGCACTTGAACCATCCTCCCTCACATCTCCACCCCACAACAACCCCTTTCATTTTTACTACCAGAATGTAGGAAGGAACCAGGAATTGTTCCACCCTACTTTTAATGTTTTTCGCGACGACGATCCTACCCGCCCAAATGATGATTCCCCCTGTCGAGGCGTCCTACAACAGCCTTAACTCTTCTCCCATTACCATTTCTTCATGCTTTGAAGTCGACTTTGTCGCAATAAAAATATCAAGTCCCTTTACGTTATATGTTGCTACCCCTACCAGCTCAATCTATCGAGTCCTACCAACTTGCTATCGATGTGATCGACCATTTAATTGACCTGTGTGACTCGATTGACGATATCCTTATTTTCTGCGACTTTAATCTTCCATCAGAAGATCAACAGTTTTTCATCGCTGCAAATGCCAGCTCAGGTAAGGAATGTCTTATCTTAGATCGCTTAACAGACTCAAGTCTATGCCAAGTCAGCGGTATATCCAACTACATAGGCAGGCAATTACACCTTATTTTCACAACAGATACAATTAACTCCTCAGTCTCACCTTGTCCTCTATCTCAAGTATCAGTTATTCTTACCCATTTTTTATAGAGAAATATTTAATTAGTTTTCCCTTTACGTTCCGTTTTCCCGCTTTAAAACATCATCTCCCTGGTATAATCGCAAGCTCCGTTCCTTTAGAAATAAGAGAAACAAGTTATGGGCTGTTTTCCTTCGTAGCAGATCCTTTTCCGACTATTCCAACTATCTTGGAAGTTTACGATTTCCTTTACCAGCGCTACTTTAATGATTGCGCAAGTCAACCTTATAAACGGCCCTAAGTCCTTTTTCCAATTTGTTAACTACAAAAGAAAGTCCGATGGTTACCCTCCTTCCCTCTCTTTCAACAACAAGTCATCAACCGATCGACTCACAATTGCCAACCTATTTACCACCTTTTTTAAACAATTCTTCACCAACGACTCCTGTGTACCAGATCTATCCTATTTTAATTACTTAGTTAACTTCTCCAATGTCCCATTTCTCTTTCACGCCTTGGACCCGTCTTATATCGAATATAAGTTACATCAGCTTAATGACGAATTCACACCCGGTCCAGATGACCCCCCTCCCTAATCTCTTTCGTTTATCCCTTTCACAAGGAGAATTTCCTCATGCTGGGAAAACATCCTTCATAACCCCGATCCACAAAAAAGGATCAAAGAATGAAATAACAAACTATGTCCCATATACCCAAACTCCTCGATAGTATTTTGTATGAAGCTCTAAGCTTCCAATGCAAATCACTTATTTCCACTAGACAACACTTCTACACTTCTACACTTCTTGAAGGGTAGGTCAACTACCACAAATCTCGTTCAATTCGTATTCTTTCTCTGCCCTAGAGATTGGTAACGAAGTCGATGTAGTTGCAACCGATTTTAGCAAGGCTTTCGCTAAAATCTCTCATCGATTAGTACTCTTCAAATTTTCTGCCCTCGGCTGTGAACCCATACTGTTAAAATGGATATCCTCTTACCTGGAAAACCGTTTTTATAGTGTTCGATTTAGGTCAGCCCATTCTGCTCCATTTTTGGCCACCTCTGGAGTTCCACAAAGCAGCCATCTCGGTCCCCATCTTTTCATATTATCCATAAATGATCTCGCTAGGATCATCAAACATTCGTCTGTCCCCCTTTACGCCGACGCACGATACCAAATTTTTTAAAACCATTTCCTCTCCCCATGACTCCTTCCTTCTTCAACAAGACCTTGATAGTTTTCCGATCTGGTGCCTCAAAATTGTTTGGAACCTAATATCCCCAAATGCCAATCCATAACCTTTTCATATAAACGGCACCAATCTCCTCCCCGACTCTACCTTCTACAATACACAGCCAACCTAATTCCTCCGTTCAATCTCTTCGCGACCTCGGCATTTTGTGTGATAGAGGGAGCACAGCTTCCGTTTACAAATGAATGGGATAATCCTTAAAGGCTATCCTGCACTAGATTTTGTAAAACGGTGGTTCACAGAATTCACCAACGCCGACGTGACTAGGTCCTTCTATATTATCTTTGTTCGCTCCCACCTAGAGTACGTCAGGCAAGTGTGGTCCTCATAACATCGCGTTTATATCTCGAGAATCGTAAGCATCCAGCGCCGTTTTCTTCGATTCGTTCTTCAAGGTATGCTCTGGGGCGATCCTTTTATTCTGCCCCCCTATTAAAACCGTGGGTGGCCGTGGCTCAAGTGGTAGTGTATTGGCTTGCAAATCGGACGGTGCGGTATTCAATACCAGCCGTGACCGAAAGACTTTTTTTCAGACAACTAAAAATCTTGTGAGATGAATGGTTGCCTAAATACAAAATCAAGTCCAATTTACACTAATAATTTAGTCTCCCCATTAAATGTTGAATGCCACCCATGGAGCGAAATAACCACTGAGCCCAAAAATTTCTCTCTCTCTCTCTCTCTCTCTCTCTCTCTCTATCCAATTTTCCGAAAAACTTAACACCTGCCTCCCTCTTGAGTGTTAAGTTCTTTAAAAAAAAAAAGTATCAACCTTATTAGCTTAAACATCCTTGAGAAACGCACAGATGCAGCCGACTTTCTCTTCATTCAACGACTCCTTTCAGGTTACGTTGAATGCGTGTCCCTTCCCAACTTTATCTTCCTCAACACTAACCCTCATAATCTACGTACCCCGCGTCTCTTCTATCTACCAACCCAGCACACCTCTAATTCCGTATTATCCAAACTCCCGTATGCTACGAAAAATCAATTCAAACCCCATCCGTCTTTGACTTCCACCGCACCACTCCCTAAATCAAATCCGTTCTCCTTCACCACTCCAAACAACCTTAAATTTAATTTTAAGTTATAGCTAGTATTTAGCCGAATAAATGCGGGCCTTAGCCTGCTCAGGTTCATTAAATCTTCAGCACTTCTCATTTGTACTTACTGTTGAACACTCAATCCCCTGTTGAACTCTTTATAACCTACAGACATTCAAGACCACTGTACGTCGATGTCGTAATATTTCGTAAAATATCCTTTGCACCCAATAACGTGCCGATGACAACGCTTTGGTAGACACACCTGATATTACGGTTTGCCAAGATTCATGCAAACTGGATCCGAATCCTTGACTGCGATGTGATCGTTTCAAAGATTCCTTATCGGCTTGGACTGACTAATCAAGCACGGATATTTGTTGACCCGAAAGCAAATTCTTGCACAGGACGCGAAGAATTGTTTGAGCCGTTTTCATGCATAAGTCTACATGCCTTTCGATTAAGCCCGATTAAACTTTTTTTCGTCGCTCCGCAAAATATTTCTCCAAAAGCGCAATAACTTGCCCTTAAGAGCATTTGCAAAAGCAAGTGTTCTCTTTGGTTTCTCAGGGACTGGGGAGATTTCTCCTGGCAATTCTTCCATCAGTTAAGAAATAGTTTTTATAATACAGCTCATACTCGTACTATGCATAATCTTGTCTTTCTTTTCTGGTGGTTTGCTCTCTCTGTTCTTCTTAAACAGATATGCTGATGATTTATTGCCCGTATAACTGTATGGTTGCAAAAATTTAGACAAAATGTACAAATTTGCACAGATTTGCTCCAGAACCATCAAAATTAGCGGCAACGACAGGACATATGGCTCAAGATCGAGAAGAAATTATAGAATCCCGATAAATAGATAAGCAAGTTATGGATGGTTACTTCGAGAACAATTAAAGTTCCAGCAAATCGTACATAGTGTTAACGAAAGTGCTTATCTTTTGCGAGAGACCTACATACGTAAGAACAAAGCTGGGACGTTTGTGCACAGCAACACCGCATACTGCTCAGTGACAAATCACATTTTCTTATTATTAACCGCTGAAGTAGGTGTGGCGTTGGCGTATAATAACATATTTCTCCCACGTATCTGCATTGCTACTGCCCCGCTTGTGGATTTGCGGATCCTAGTACCATTTGTAGGCCGCTCTATTTTGAATCACCTGGGTAGTGAGACCAATAGTTTGCTGATATTTTTGCATTTCAGTGATCCAATAATTTTTCTTTCGGCTAATTCTTCGGTGAACTTTGGAACTGGAACTTGAGCATCTATTGCTTTTTGAACCGGGTTTTCCGACGATCTACCTCGGGTTTGGCGAAACCAACTTATATGATCTCCCTAGCATTTGTCTATTAAAGGTTTCATCATTTGTAGACTTGCTTGAAAACGCGTATTCCTTCATAGATAGCGTTTTGTTACACCTGCTCCAATTTCTAGCATTTTCATTTCCGGTGTGGCACTTTTCCTTTAGTCTTCTCGTACATCTTCCTACCGACGCTGGGCGAACGGGTGTGTACGTTATAACAAACATTAAGTTCAACTTGGGAGATTTCCCTCCATTTAAGGCACCCCACTATTGCTCTGTGCGACATCGTCATCAATTTGGTGGTTAACGGCTGAGCCTACCTATTTAAATTTTTAGCAGTTCGGTATGATGACTAAATTTTAAATGGATTTCAAGTATTGAGTTCGGTTTGTAGCCGGTTATCCAAGTATTTAGAGTTACCTCACTGGCTGTCGCCTCATTGTGCTTATGATAGCCCTCTCATCGGCGAAAAGAAGAGAAATCGTCGCGAACTCGTTTCAATAGAAAAACCAACAAACTTTGAACACTGCAATGCTGGATTCCCACTGTGCAATTAACTTTCGTTTTAAAGTCATCGCATATATATATCGCGGACCATTCTTAGCACTGTCCATATAAGATCTCTGAGAACTTTATTGAACATTTTTTCCAAATCGGTGAAGATGATGTGCAGATTTTTTCGAAGCTTTTCGATGTTTCTCCAACACTATCTGTAAAATTTGATTCGTGCATATGTCGACCTGCATCCCATAAAGCTGCATTGATTACCATGCTTAATAATGTTGTGTTATCTATGCTACAGTTATTTCACCGATCGGTAGTTATGGCAATTTCTAGTGTTGTCTTCTCTTTTATACAGAGGAAGAAGAAAGCTTTCTCTCCACTCATTAGGCTCCGATGGCCTCTCATCATTTTATCGCGGCCATTCAAATCCAAGACCTCCGATTGCCGCCCATACTCTGGAGGGTACGATGCGGTCCAATCGATTTTATAGCTCATCGCTTAGTAACGCGTTTAAGTTACCACCTGATCCTGCTCGTCTTCAATATATTTCTGAAATTGAATCACTTCCGAGTTTTTACTTCGTTCGCTTGCCAGTTCTTCGACTTTGAACTTCTCCTATTGCTTGTCGCCTGCCTATGGGTTGCAATGGTACTTAGTTTCTTTTTTTGCAAAATTCGTCGTGTAACTCAAGACGCAATTTATCGGTTTTCCATTCTCAGTCCACGCTTGAAAGGTTTTGTTTTTGACGCTCTACCGTCAGAGCATTGCACCATTCTTACCTCACATCAGCGCTTAGTAACGTTGGTGTTTGTGTTTTTTATGTTTGTCTTTCTTTATAACGACTCGGGAATTCAGAGTGGATATTGCTGATATACGCGGGCTAAAAAATAATCACTTTTCTGCGTACCTCCACGTCTGTAAGTACAGATCAGCTGTCTTGGCACTTAGTGAAACACAGATAGATCCCCGCCCACACCTCTCAGATCACTCTGATCTGAAGCTACCTGGCTACGAACTAGTGTCATTATTCTTCTCTCACCGCGGTCTCGCCATTTACGTGCGTAGTGATGTAGCTTATCAAACTCCACCACAATGTAGCCCCTGTTCCAATCCGGAATTCAATTTCATGTGGTTAAAATTCCATCTCCGTAAGCAAATTATACACTACAGAAGCCCCAAACCGGACAGCAACTGCGCTGTCTGACTCCATCCCTGTATCCTCATACTGAAATCGTTATTACGGGCGATTTCAATATACACAATTCTGGGTGGGTTCGATTTTCTGAACAGACAACACCAGAGGGACGGTGTGTTGTAAATGAGCTGTTACCCAGCTTGTAAATGAGCCTACACGAATACCAGACGTTGGTAGTCATATCGCCAAAATCCTGGACTTGTTTTTACCTTCTCACCCTGATAAGTACATCGTTGATGTGCTCTCCCCTCTAGGCTCATCGGACCATTGTGTCATATCAGCTAATTTCTCGTACACCGACCACAAAGTTAGAGTAAAGATTCCTAAAAGAACCGTATGGCAATACGAAAAAGCCAACTAGAGCGGTCTTAACAGCTTCTTTAGGAATTTTAACTGGTCGTTATGTTCCCTCGATAACGACGTGGATGCCGCTGTTGATATGATCACAGACACTATTCTGTTTGGAATGAGATGCTTTATCCCTCATCAGAAGAAGAGTATCAAACCAAAAGAAAAGGCATGGTACGACTCGAGCTGTAAAAGGCTTTCAGGGTTAGAGAAATATTTTTTCGGTCCTTCAAGACCAGCCCAACAGAGGAAAACCGAAAAAAAGTTCAAACGAGCCAGAAATGAGTGCAACGTCTTTCTCAAGCGTGTGAAATTCCAATACGACCAAAAACTGAGGCAGAAAGTATTGCAATGGTAGTAACAATTTTTGGTCGTTCGTCAAAAATATTAGAAATTATGCCCCATGCTCCATCCCAACGCTCATTTACAATGACATTCCAGCTGTCAGCTCCTTGGACAAGGCCAATATATTTGCTGCACACTTTGCGGCCAGCTTAACACTCCCATCCACTGGTCCAGATGGTATGTACGAGTATATCTCCCCTCTTTCTAAAGAGGTGTTCTTTCTCGCTGGCAAAACCGCTGCGTAAGCTTTTTCATCACTCCTACTCCTTAGGACTCTTTCCGAGAAGATGGAAAACAGCATTTGTCCAGCCCGTCCCTAAAAAAGGCGAGTCTTCCTCTCTCTCCTCCTACAGACCCATGAAATATCTCGAAACACGAAAACTTTTTAATGACCGGCAGTACGTTTTTCGTAGTAACAGGTCCACTGGTGATCTGATGGCATGTCTCACCGAAAAGTGGAACCAAAATCTACACCAATCTGGCGAAAGCAAGATAGTTGCACTTGATATTTCTAAGGCATTTAACAGAGTTTGGCATCAAGCTCTTTTGTCGAAAATGCGTGCTTTTGGGATCGATGACTCTCTTCTTCAATGGATTAGAAATTACCTTTCGGAACGTTCAATTCAAGTTGTCTTGGACGGTTTCAAGTCTGATATTCACAAAATAAATGCTGGTGTGCCCCAGGGCTCCGCTCTGTCTCCGACACTCTTTTTAATTTTCATCAATGATCTCTTGTCTGCTACTTCTAATCCAATATATTTCTTTCTTGACGACGGCACTCTCTGCTTTTTATATTCGTTCCCGAAATCACGTCCCTGCTCTTCGGCTGTAGGACGGGCACGGCAGCGTATGTTAAACTCATTAAATTCTGAAATTGACAGCATAACTAATTCGGGAACCATTAACAGAGTAGAATTCAATGCTTCTAAAACACAGTGCTGTCTGCTGTCTTTAAAGCGAAATTTAAACACCCAGCCATTATCCATGGATGGCACTTGCATCGTCGAAACCGATAAACTTTCCATTCTCGGTATGGGTGTCAATGACAACTAACGTTGGAATGACCACATATTCGGTGTCATCAAAAATGCTGCGAAATGTCTAGGTTTCTTCAAGCGATGTAAGAAATACTTTACCCCCTCTGATCTGGCCTCGATATATGTACAAGACGTTTGTCCGCCCGGAATTTAAGTACAATGCCCACATCTGGAAGGGTGCGCCCAAAACATCTCTGCACCTGCCAGATAGGATTCAAAACCGTGCGATAAAACTCAGGTGATACAAATGTCCCTCAAACAGGGGACACCCTCGAAAACTGACGTAATGTCTCGTGTCTCAATCTGTTTTATCGCTATTGCCACCACTAGTGCTCCATAGAAATCGTCAGAAGCATTCCGCCCCTTCAAACTTGTAACCGTAATACCCGTCTCGCTTGGAATGCTCATCAGTATACCCTCAAGCCCACTTTCTTTCCTAGGCCGTACAACTCGCTTATGGAATGCCCTGCCTAGCTCTTTATTTCCTAGTCATTATAACCTTCAAACATTTAAAACCAACGTTCACCGGTACCTCTTTTTCCATCCTCCCTGATTTTCCTTCGCCCGCGCTGTGTGCAAACATTTTAAGGGTTCTTAAATCCCTTGAGCTCGCACAAATTATAAAAAAAAAAAAAAAAAAAACCATTCTTACACTTTTTTTCGAAGCTGCTCTACTGTACACACACGCGAATAGTTTTTTCCATTTGGTTTATGGCATTTTGGAACCATTCTCGCAAATTAATCGTCCAGATCTGGCCTCGAATGATGACGAATGATGACGGTTTTCATTTTTTCTCTGGTTTCTGCATGAAAAATTCCGTCAGCAAAAGTTCGTGCTGAATACATAGAATATTTTGCTCGCGTTATGTCAGCATAGATGGTGTCCACTGTTGCAGTATATAATCAAATACCCCTCTTGTTAAGTAAATAACGTTTAAAGTATAACTAGACAGTGTGAATTGAATGAGTTTAGGATATCTTCTTCTGTTTCGACATGCGCTTTTTTGAATTCGTAAAATCCAATTTAAATTGCCAGAGAACATTTTAGTGGAATGTAACATGGCTTTAGTATTTCAACTTTATCCATGTCGATATCTAACATTTTTTTGACACCGTGTACAGCAATGGAAATCCCTCTCCAATAGATTTCTGATGAAACAATTACAATTACTACTCCGACAATAATAAATCAAGAGCTGCAAATTATTGATTCAGGTTTTTGCAACACCAAACTTGCTACTATCAGATTATCGTAATTTGTTAAACCAAAATCCACTTTCGATTTCGATTTGCCTTCATATTCCATTTCTTTTAAGCACAACAATAGATAATCAAGGCGAAGAAAATACTTTTTAATTTTTCAAAATATGTGTTGTCAACTTTTTTATCAACAGGTCTACTAAGACGATGCTATCAATGTCGATCAAGAGGTGAACTTGGCAGCTGTAAAGATCCATTTGGTTTTAATGCGACTGATGTTGAAAACGAACCAGGTATTGCGGCAATACCATGTGCATCTGGTTGGTGTGGCAAAGTCATCGAAGGTGGTGGAGCTTATGCTGTTGATGGTAATCTAATCACTTATCATTGTTTAACCGGTTCCATGTTAAAATGTTGCTTCTTTCTAGATTACGATCAAGCAGTGCAAAGAATGTGTGTTCAACGTGGACCAGACGACAGTGAAGATCGCTGTGCGTATACCGTTTATAATTATAAAAAAGTATACATGTGCTTCTGTCAAGGTGATCTCTGCAATTCATCACACAAAATCACATCTAATTCACTTCTGAGAGTGATGTTTTTATCAATCATTGGTTGCTTTGTATCAACAATGCTGTTATCTATTGCTTCATAAAGTATTTGTTTTATTATTTGTTTGTTTACAATAAGTTTTAAAGAATATAATAGAATATATATATATACAAATAAATGTAAATTTTTTTTTATTCCTTTTAAACTAAATGCATAAACTACAATATATGAATAGTCAATTTAAAATCGAAAGTTGACTGTTTCTCCTCTTCATCGTTGCCGCAATGAGAAACAGACAATAGCATCCGACTTTTGACTCTAATATTTAGCTTTAAGAGCAACGTTAATACGTTACATGCTTCTGATGATAGAGAAGCTTCAACAACAACAAGAAAAAAAAAACTTCTCAATAAAATGCGAACTCGAATGGAATAAATGAAAAATGAGCATAAATAATCCAACGATAAAGAATACAAAGTTAATTCTTAACATAGTATGGCTGATAGTAAAAGGATAACATCTTTGAATTTGGCAGGATGAAGAGCCCAACTGAAAGGGAAGGAATGATAGGCACAACCGTTTCCCTAGAGTGATTGACTCGGTACACAAGTCCTCTTCGATTTAACTTTCATATTCGTCATTTTTGATGGTCTCAACGATATTGAATAAGTTCCTCATGTCTATCTTGTACTTTTTGCTCTCCTGTTGAAGTTTCTCACGCCGTTGATGCTCCTTGGCTAGTTTCAGTTCGAGTTCAAGACATTTTCCATGTAGGGTGGCCACGTTGACTTTGTCAGCTGGAATACGAAATGAGAGATACGAATTGTTTAGTAAGGAAAATTCAAAATAAAAAAAGAGAAAAATAAGTGAATACATGAATTATGCCTGCAAAAGGGCACCAGCGTTAGGGTTAGCTAGATAGCTAGGCAGAAATTTAAGTACCCTACATACGAGATCACAAGAGATAAGCAAATTTGCGATGTCCTTCGTGTCACATCATTCGACTGGGCAGTTATTGGAAGTTTTATATGTTTCACAACTTAGGGCTTGGAAATACTGATTTCGTTCGGCCTGAATTTGAAGACGTTGAAGAAAAATCACCATCATGCTGAATTATACACTGACAGACAACTTTTACGGTCAACCAGGCATCGCATGTAACTAAACGGCTAACGGAGTAACTTTTTATATGAAATATAGTTTTTCCAGTAAAAACATTTAGGCATAGTCGTTTAAGCATAGTTTCCTTTGAGCTCAATACATTCCTTTGAGCTCGGCAATGCTTCTCCAATTTGTTGATCCCTTCTAAATAATAACAATTATTGTTTGCGTCTGATTGAGCGTTGATGTCATATTTGGAGCCGAATCCTTTTCTTCCGGTTTGGAATCAAAAAATAGTTGGTGGCGGAAAATATGGGAGATGAGTGAGCAATTCGTAGCCTAATTCATATAATTTCACCACGGCGATTAGACACGCGAAAAAAAAGCTTAATTGCGTCTCCGTGGCCATATCTATGCTTGACATGAAAACAAACCTTTTTTGGATCGAGTCGTAAGAGGTGACGAGAAGTGGGTTCTGTACAACAACGTGCAAAGAACAAGCAGGAAACAAGCAGGTAAAAGTTCAGACCCTGTGGCAAAACCTGGCTTGCATCCAATGAAGGCACTGTTATCTGTTTAGTGGGATTCCAGCGGTATAGTTTTTTCCCGAGCTTCGTGGCGAAACAATCACATCAAACAATCGCATCTCTCTAAGCTTAATTCAAGGAAATCGCCCGGGTTTGGCCAATCGAAAACGCGTCATTTCCCATCATGATAACGCCAGGCCACATGTCGCCCGACAAACGCTGCAAAAACTGGAGGAGTTACAATGGGAAATCCTTCAGCACTCACAGTATTCCCCAGACCTTGCTCCTTCAGATTTTCAGAACGTTTCGGAACACTTTGAATGGAAAGAAATCTGGTTCCCCCGAAGCTGTCGAAAACAACCTTACGACGTGTTTTGAACGAAAACCACACAGGTACTATGAAAACAGAATCCGTAAGCTTGTAAAACGTTGGGAGACATTTGTAGAAAATAACGGGGACTATCTAAATTGATTAACAAAATTGTTTTCATTGTGTTTCATTTTCAAATCGAGCACGAACTGTTGCAATGACCCAATACCAGCGGCGCTACTGTGTTTTCCCCATGGAACTATGTTTTACGTTCTTTCTTCAGCCACTGTAAAATTTGATTTACAATAGTAGCCGGTGATTGCTTTTTCGTGTCACGTTTTATAATAGAACAAAGAGCACCCGATGTGGAGGCTATTCAAGAGAAGGGGATTATTCGACGAATTTCGAGGGCGGGTCAATAAGTCCTTTTTGAATTTCTGACCTCTTTACTGAAACAGCAACACTGCTCCTGTCAACAGGCATCTGTCAGTTGACTCCTGTCGAAATTTAAACTTGCTGCGTCAGTTAGTTTGTGTTTGACAGCTATTTTTATCAGACTACTCACTAATTTGAGGAGAAAATGGAAAAAAGTGAATTTCGTGTGCTTATTAAGCATTATTTCTTGCGAAAAAAAACCATTACCGAGACCAAGGCTAAGCTTGATAAATACTATGGCGACTCTGCACCATCGATTTCAATGGTAAAAAAGTGGTTTACTGAATTTCGTTGTGGCCGTACAAGCACTGAAGATGCCGAACGTCCTGGACGCCCAGTTGAGGTCTCTACACCCGAAACAATCGAAAAAATTCACGATATGGTGTTGGCCGACCGAAGATTGAAAGTGCGAGAGATTGTGGAAGCCGTAGGGATCTCGCATGGCTCAGTGGTTTCAATTTTGAATGATCACTTGGGCATGAGAAAGCTTTCCGCAAGATGGGTGCCGCGTTTGCTCACAGTCGACCACAAACGCAATCGTGTAACAACTTCACAGGAAGGTTTGGCGTTGTTTAATCGCAATATGGAGGAGTTTTTGCGCCGTTTTGTAACCGTGGACGAAACATGGATCCATCACAACACACCAGAGAACAAACAACAGTCAAAACAGTGGGTTTCTAAGGGTGAATCGGCGCCAAAGAAGGTCAAGGTGGGTTTGTCAGCCAATAAAGTTATGGCGACTGTTTTTTGGGATGCACGCGGGATAATCCACATTGACTACCTTCAAAAGGGAAGAACAATCAATGCGGAATATTATGTCAACTTATTGGACCGATTCAATGACGATTTGAAAAAAAAACGACCTCATTTGGCCAAGAAAAAAGTTCTTTTCCACCAAGACAATGCAAGGGTGCACACATGTGCAGTTGCCATGGCAAAAATCCATGAATTGGGCTATGAATTGCTCCCTCATCCACCCTATTCTCCAGATTTGGCTCCGAGCGACTACTTCTTGTTCCCAAACCTGAAGAAATGGCTTGGTGGAAAAAGATTTGACTCCAATGATGAAGTCATCTCGCAAACAAAGGCCTATTTTGAGGACCTCGACAAATCATTTTTTTTGGAAGGGATAAAAAAATTGGAGAAGCGTTGGACAAAGTGTATAGAGCTCAAGGGAGACTACGTTGAAAAATAAAATTATTTTTTTATCAAAAAATCTGTTTGTAGAGAGGACAGGATATTCTGTTAAACATCAGTCCCGGAACATTTTGAATAAATTTTGTATTGTTTTTGGTCCGGATTTTGCGACGATCTTCACATGGCGGAATCAAGTTATTGGCTTGATCAGATTTTGTCACGCCCGCTGACATTTGTAACATTTTCATCTCTATCGCTGTCATCTTTGCTTTATAATGCTCGTACATCATCCAACATAGCGACGCGTATGATAAAGCTAGGCAAGCGACTGTGGTGTACAACAAGTTTAACCGGAATTTTTTCTGTCACTAAATTCATTCATTTAAGCCGCCCTACGCTAACTTTATGCACGACATCGTCATCACAATTTTCTTGCTGTCCTTAAATTGTTCGCACATTGGAACGATACTCCTTCTGAAAAAATATTAGGAGTTGGGTTTGTAGGTTCGGAAAAACAAAAATGCAAATATTTGGTTTTAGCATGACTGATTCGTAGTCCGTTACCTTTCAGCATCTATAGTCAAGTCTTCTACGGCCTGCTTGTGGGTTGTGAGGGAACATTTTCTAATTCCCAGTTTCTACCGTTTTTTCGCTTATTTTTGCAATGTTCGTAGTCTAACTCAAGACGTCATTTTCTTCTCATCTTTCCACCACTGCCGGGTTAAGCGAATTGAGAATAAGCCGAAATGGTATAGCTAATAAAGTTTCGATGTGAACAATTTCTAATTGAGAAGAGAAGAAAAAAGCGTTTCTTTTTCAAATAAAACGTGGACCAAACTAAGAAAAAGTGGGCCTGAAGAGATGTGACAACAAGTCCCATCGACAGACATAAAACAGCTCACCGCGTAAGCTTATCAGCGTGACAGCTTAATTAGAGAATAGATATGAAACCGATTAGCACACATTAAAAAATTCCCAAGACAGCATCACATGAGTTACTGATCATTCAAATCACTCCCACAGTTCATTAAAATTAAAATTAAAGAAAACAAAAAAACTCTTACCTTCTTGTTGTTTGCTGTATTGTACTCTAGAACAAGACGGACATTGACCCAGCACTGCTTTCACATTAACATCTTTGTGGCATTTCTCATGATAGCAACCTAAACACTCTTTGCATTGAATCACAATACCAGAGCGTTTCATACATTCATTGCAACATGGAGTTTTCTCATCTGGTGAAGAGGAATTCGATCGATCTGCCTCATTGTAGCGCTTCTTCTTCAATGCAACTTTGTCGCGTGGCGACAAAAGGAACTCCTTTTTGCGTTTCTTCGATGGTGCTGAATGTGGTGATAACTGAAAATTTAAAGAAAAGATGTTATTGAAGATTTATGCAATGAAGAATTTTAAGAGATTTTTACATGTTGACTATGGTTCTAGCCCAAGCCATTAAGAGCTTCCCAACAATAGGTATGAGCCTAAGAAGAGTGTCAGAATCGTCCTAGTCGATGGCATACAAGGATATATTTGATAGGAACAGTTGGAAAACAAAGCTTACACATCACATTTGAATGCTTTGTGAATGAAATTGGCCAATCACCATATCAAGGGGAAGATGTTAAGAAGCATAACCTTTCACGACTGCGAAAGACTTTCAAAATTGATGCCAATTGAGTATCTTAAAGCTCAAATCGAAAATCAGTAGTTTCAATAGTAACAGAACACCAGAGATGTAGGAAATAATGTTGGCAACAACATCGCCGAAAATAACAAGCGGCAGATCAAATATATAAAGGGATTCAAGTCCAGGAAAGCGATTTCGAAGTTTTACAGGAAGACAGCGCAAATCAATAAATATCAAGTCACATTGGAAGCGTGAGACGAAGAAAAAGCATTTTGCCGACTTTTAAACGGCGACAAAATCAAAGATTCAGAGAAAATAAGCCTTGGATGACAATAGCAAACATTTGAGATAGGACAGTAAAGCCGAAAGACGTAACAGCTTACTGTAGCTCTCTTTCAGCATATCCCACATACTACGTATCATACACGGCATTGTGAATGCAAAAAATATCGCATTTCAGATCTAAAAGCGCTCGTAGGCAGCCTGATTGCGCCTCAGCAAAGGGTTTTTCCAAACCTTCGTTTAGCGACATTTCATGTGGTACAACCCAATATCTCAGTGGAAAGGACATAAGTGTGAAAATATGAAAATGAATCATTGGCTGTATAAAAATAAACTCAAATTAATGTCCAAAAGGCTAAGTGCATGTGTGTTAATAGGAACAACGTTAGTGTAAACATTACAATAAATGGCGAGCCCATTGAATGTGTTCAAGAAGCTAAATACTTGGGTATATATGTACATTGACAATAAAATCAAGTTTGATTCTCATTTAGAAAAACTGTGCGGAAATATCAAAAACGATAGGCTTCCCTTGAAGAATTAGGAAAAATCTATCAATGAATTGCGCTCAAAATCAGTTTAGGCTTTCGTCCTGATAGCTGAGCATTCCTGAAGTTATGGCAAACAAAAAATTGTACTGCAAGGGGGGGGTCTATTTTCACCCCCCTCCAAGTTATAGTTCGAGGTAAAATTTCTAAAAAGGCCGTAGCTTTCTAACGGATTCAGCTTAGGAAACCGTTGCGCATATTTTCGAAATAGAATTTCAGTGTATATTGAAATTTCGTAGAGTTCGATGAACGCCAGCCAAAATTATGGCATTTTAAAGCTAACATTTTGAAAAACCATTCGACCAATTTCATCAGAAAAATGGGTTTACCTCGAAATTTTCAACTTTTACAATAGGTTAACTTTTTTTGTCAAAACTTTTGTCTCCTCTTCAGTATCTACGATGTTTATGTATGACTTTACCACCTACGAACAACGGAAGTTATTGCAAACCACTATTTTATTAAGGCAAATGCGTCACAAAATAAATTTAATATCCTTTTAAATAGTTTCTGTGGTCTTAAAAAGGACCGTAACGCTTTAAAATTTAATTTTCGAAATGTTGCCCATGCCACTGTATTTATTCTCTCTTGAAGCTGTTCCCGCCTTGAAATCTCAGTCAAATAAACCCTTTCTTTTATGGCTCCCCAGAAAAAAAAATTCATTGGCGTTAGGTCAGCAGATCTAGGTGGCCAAGGAAAAGGACCAAATCGGCCAATCCACCGTCCATTAGATTTTTGATTTAAAAACGAAATTACATTATTGCTACAAAGGCAAGGAGCTCCATCGTGTTGGAAAACCATTCTTTACCTCTGAGCAAGAGTAACATTTTCCAGGAGTTCCGGCAACTGGTCTCTCAAATATTCTAAATTGAATGTTGAATTTAGGCCATGTGGAAGTATGAATGGCCCGATTAAAGTACTACCCATTATGCTGGCCCAGACATTCACGCCAAATGGTATACAGTTAAGAAAAACATCTGCATTTCAACTAAATCTTAACCTTTGAGAAGATGTTGTTCGTGTTAAGTGAGGATTAGACACTGCCCAATAGTGGGAATTTCGTTGGTTGGTAATGCCCATTCTCGTAAGTCCATACATTTTTTTGAATAAACTGCTCATTCTCATCTTGTTGATGCAGCAGCCATTGGCAAAGTTCAATCCTTTTTAGGAAGTCCCCTGGCAAAAGTTCCTGTACGGGCGTATAATGAAAGGGGTAAACACGGTTGGCTTGAAGAACTCTATGGATTGTAGTTCTGGGAGTTTGCAGCTATGCTGCAAGCCTTTTGGTGCTAATAGATGGCTGCATTCTTGCAGTACTTAAACTTCTTTCTTCCTCTTCGGCTGCTGTTATGTTAGGCAATCTTTCTCTTCTTAACCCATATGCTGAGCCGACGGTTGAAAGGCGGTGAAAAGCATTGATAAAAATTGGCCTAAAAGGGATCCTCCGTCTAGGATACCGCCGTTGGTACTCTAATCTAGCTAGCCCTGCATCCCCAATACAGAAACCGTAAAGGAAAATTATATCGGCGTTCTCGTTCACTCTTAATCAGTAAATAAAGTAACATCGGCACATTTCAAAGGTTGTCACCGAATTAAACAAAAACAATCCACAAAATAGCGGAAAATTTACCGTTGGCTTAATTCTCCAACTTTGTTTTACTTGTTAACTGACAGCCATTGAACACACTATTCATTTTGTGACCCATTTGCCTGACTAAAATAATGGTTTGCAATAACTTCCGTTGTTCGTAGGTGGTAAAGTCATACATACAAATCGTAGATAATGAAGAGAAGACAAAAGGTTTGATAAAGAAAGTTACCCTAAAAGTTGAAAATTTCGAGATAAACGCATTTTCCTGATGAAATTGGTCCAACGATTTTTCAAAACGTTAGCTTTAAAATGCCATAATTTTGGCTGGCGTTCATCGAACTCTACGAAATTTTAGTATTTTATGCACGCAAGGGGCTGAATCCGTTAGAAAGCTACGGCCTTTTAAGAAGTTTTACCTCGAAATCACTTTAACGGCCTATAACTTGGAGAGGGGTGAAAATAGACCCCCCCCCGTGCATCAGGAATCTTCAGCTATCAGGACGAAAACCTAAACTGGGACACCCTATATATGTGTCCCCTTGAATATCAAAACAATCTTCAAATAGTCCAAAACAGAGCTATGAGAATCATTTTAAAGTGCGACCGACAAACTCCTATATTAGACATGTTACAATCTTTACGATGGCTAAGTGTTTCCCAAAGGGATCATGATCCTAGTCATGATTTTTAAAATAAAACAAAACATCTATCCCGAGTATCTACACAACAATGTGATTTATATAACGAACGATAGGTACCTTGGCAACTTTTGGCTACCCCTATACAGAAGAGTGGCTACCCAAAACTTTGCTATGATTTTTTTTTATATATATAATTTGCGCGCGCTCAAGGGATTTAAGTACCCTTAAAATGTTTGCGCACATCATGGGCGAAGGAAAATCAGGGAGGATAGAAGGTGAGGTTCCGGTGAACGTTGGTTTTAAATGTCTGAAGGTTATAATGACTAGAAAATAAAGAACTAAGCAGGGCATTTCATAAGCCAGTTGTACGGCTTAGGAATGCATCACGATGTTTTAGAGTACGTCCGAAAGTGGGGTTGAGGGTATACTGATGAGTATTCATAGCGAGACGGGTGTTACGGTTAAAAGTTTGAAGGGGCGGAATGCTACTGGCGTTTTCTAAGAAGCACTGTTGGTGGTCTCGTGAGACACGAGACATTACATGGGTATTCGACGGTCCAGTGGTTGAGTGGTATTAGTATCACCTATGAGTTTTATCGCACGGTTTTGAATCCTATCTATCAAGTGCAGAGATGTTTTGGGCGCACCCGACCAGATGAGGAAATTGTACTGCAATTTCGCGTGGGTAAACGCCTTATATATTGAGGCCTGATCAGACGAGGGGAAGTATTTCTTACGTGACTTGAGGAAACGTAGACATTTCGCAGCATTTTTGACGATACCGAATATGTGGTCATTCAAACCTAAGTTGCCATTGACACACATACCGAGAATGGAAAGTTTATCGGTTTCGACGATGCAAGTGCCATCTATGGATAATGGCTGGGTGTTTAAATTTCGCTTTAATGACAGCAGACAGCACTGTGTTTTAGAAGCATTGAATTCTATTGTTAGTTGTTCCCCTATTGGTTATGCTGATATCAGAATTTAATGAGCTTAACATACGCTAGCGCCCTCATTCTACAGTCGAAGAGCAGGGACGTGATTCCGGAAACGAATATAAAAAGCAGAGAGTGCCGTCGTCAAGAAAGGAATATATTGGATTAGAAGTAGCAGACAAGAGATCATTGATGAAAATTAAAAAGAGTGTCGGAGCCCTGGGGCACACCAGCATTTATTTTGTGAATATCAGACTTGAAACCGTCCAAGACAACTTGAATTGAACGTTCCGAAAGGTAATTTTTAATCCATTGAAGAAGAGAGTCATCGATCCCAAAAGCACACATTTTCGACAAAAGAGCTTGATGCCAAACTCTGTCAAATGCCTTAGAAATATCAAGTGCAACTATCTTGCTTCCGCCAGATTGGTGTAGATTTTGGTTCCACTTTTCGGTGAGACATGCCATCAGATTACCAGTGGACCTGTTGCTACGAAAAACGTACTGCCGGTCATTAAAAAGTTTTCGTGTTTCGAGATATTTCATGGGTCTGTAGGAGGGGAGAGAGGAAGATTCGCTTTTTTTAGGGACGGGCTGGACAAATGCTGTTTTCCATCTTCTCGGGAAGAGTCCTAAAGAGTAGGATTTATGAAAAAGCTTGCGCAGTGGTTTTGCCAGCGTGGAAGAACACCTCTTCCGAAGGGGAGATATACCACCTGGACCAGCGGATTTGTGAATGTTAAGATCTTTTAGACCACTTGCTACTACACGAGTGCGAAAGTGGATTTGTCCCATTGAAGATTCGACGCACTTAAATATAGGCGGAGAAAAAGCACAAAATGGGAGTGTTGAGCTGGCTGTAAAGTGTGTCAGCAAGCAAATTGGCCTCGTCCAAAGAGCTGACAGCTGGAATGTCATTGTAAATGAGCGTTGGGATGGAGGATGAGGCAGAATTTCTAATATTTTTGACGAACGACCAAAAATTGTTACTACCTTTGGGACATTGTAGTATTTTTTGCCTCAGTTTTTGGCCGTATTGGAATTCTACACGTTTAAGAAAGACGTTGCAGTCATTCCTGGCTCGTTTAAACTTTTTTCGGTTTTCCTCTGTTCGGTTGGTCTTGAAGGACCAACAAAACATTTCTCTAACCCTGACAGCTTCTTATTAGTTTGAAACGTGAAAAATGTGACACCAAACCCCCGGTCTCCTTATCATATCAATTCTCATTTATGGTATTTTTAAGTGTTCAAATAACTAAGAACCGGACTACATAGTTAGAGAGGCTTGTCGGCGACTAAGATACTAGAGAGCCAATAGAGATGAATAATCCAGCTCTGGGAACTTTTGAGTTTACTATGAAAAGAAAATGAAAACAGAGATTAAGTACAAGCCAAGAAAACAATTTTCAACGAATTTTCTCTGCGAAACTGAAGACACTTTGAAGTCGTTCGAGATAGTTGGGGAAGCCACTCTGGTTCAGAAATCTTCACTAGTAATGTTCTCTAACAAAATCGTTCCTCAAACGCAGAATGCAATGCGTGGGCGGTTCAAAAACAAATAGACAAAAGCAACAACGGATAAATAACTTTGGATAACACCAAAGACTTAATTCCGGCATAGTCTACTCTGTAACAAGAGTGCTGAAAGGTTGATCCCAGCATAGTGTGCCTAGTTAAAAATTATTCAATTTAGTAGCGCTCTTTAGCGCTTCCTTAAAGACGGATGGATGCGTTGGAAGGGCTAAAATCCGCTGAAACTCAGAATGAAATTTTCTATACTTCCACATCTGCCTGCTGAAGAAAAGAATAACCTCACATGAAACTGTGAAAGGTTTTTACATCCAAACGAAATCAGAAATATTCTTTTCACAATAAGCTATTGACGCATCCTAACCTTTGAACTACGACAAAGTAATCGTCTTGTTCACTTAGGTTTGGAGGCCTTCTGTCTCTGCGGTTCGTCAGACTTACTTTAAAGAATCTAAAACGCACAAAACAAGGTATTTGCTTTTGAAAAGCAAATTTCCTCTCCTGTCCTTTTGGACCCTCAAAAATGGAAAAAAAAGAAAAAGAACCAACTTACCATATGATCGATACGTCCGTAATGGAAATCAGCCTTTTCATTGTTGTGAACAGTGCGTCGTTTCCGCTTCGAACGTCTCTGTTGCAGCTGTTGAATCTGTTCCTTGGTAAAGAGGTTAAACAGTCTCAAGAACATCTCCTGGTTATAGTCATCGGGCATGGTTTTTATGTCCAAATCCTGTGGTGAAGGCACACGTGCATCTAATGACTCCTCTGACGAGGATGGCTCGGATTTAACTGCTTTTGGCTGTGGTTTTCGCACCACTTCTACGGAAATTTTATTCTGCTTTTGCACGTTATGCACCACAATTGGGGTGGCATGGGCCGTAACAACATTTATTGCAGCAGCCGCCTTATTCAAAGCCTGCCTCAGATTCAGTCTACTCAATTTGACCTTTGAAGAAACTGGCAACACAGGTTCTACCAATGGTAATGACTTCTCATCGTCTGGAATTATTATCTCTGGCAACGGACAAGAACGCACCGGAGCCACTTTGATAACTCTCTCCGAAATCGGTTTCAACAAAGACACTTGTTTGGCATTGAAAATCGCCGGCATTGGAGGCTCTGGCGGCGGTTGTGGTATCTCAATCGGCACAGCTGGTGGTGTTGGAGATTTTTTCAAATACTTCCACCCATCCGTATATAGATAGGTCTCCAAAAGTTGCTTCTCAGTGTTACGAATGCGAACGGTTGTCGGTATACATATGTAATCTTTATTTTGTACATATGGCACTAACTGCCGTGACACATGTTCATTAATCAACAGCCGATCTGACCACACATCTTCACGCTGCAGACTCTTAAGGAATTCATCGATAATTCGACGAATCCGCAATAACAAATACTGCTGCTCGCAATTAATTTCGTAAATCTCATTCTCCACCTCAGCCAAAACTACCTGTTTAGTAGCAGCAAACTAAAAAAAAAATAAAAAATTAAAAAATAAAAAGAAAAGTTCAGCACAAACAAGATTGTGAGAGAGTTCGATTTCGAAATGGCAAAACTTACTTCTTTGTCCTTGGAGTACTGGTCAACGATGATCTGCAAAAGACACCATCAAAACCAAATGTGAGTGCTCGAATATAGGACATAACATTGATGCGATCGTATAGAGGAATTTGTCATGAAGCTTACCTGATGGACCTTAATGTAAGACTTTAACGCTCGCTGACAATAAATTATATCATCTCTGATATCTTTTGGAATTTTAAAGTTTCCCAATGCTTGTGTGAAACGTGTCGCCATTTCGAAGGTACACTTTCAAATCCTATCAACACGAATTTGAGGCTTATTTTAAATTGACTTTGGCGTTGTGTCCTGCCTGGTAAACTGGGCTGTTGCCTTGCTCACTGTTTTGTATTGATTAACAGAAAATCCGAAACTGATTTGCAACTTTAAACGCCGTCACTTGCAGGTAAAGAAACGAAGAATCTTTTCGTTTTTCTCCTTTTGTAAATTGTGTGTGGTGGAATTGGTGGGTAGGCATTTGCTTTGACGTTTTAGCCACTGATTGGGGTGAGTTGAAAAAAAAACGCAATTTTTTTTCGCTTTCTTTGCATATGGCGGAGTCAAAGTGACCGTTTCGAGTGAGCAGATTTAAATTTTGGGATAGTCGAGATTTAATCACTGTGATTCAGGTGTTTTACGAGCAGAAATGTGTATGGGAAGGATAATAAACTCGATTTAATATATTCCGATTAACAAGGTATGAAAACATCAACAAAAGTGTAGGGGAAAATTATTTGGCTTTTCGGTGCCCTTTATTGACGGTGGCGCCACGGCATGGGAAAACTGGCTAGTGATATGTATCTGAGTGAAATCTACTTTTCAGTTAAATCTTTGTAATTCGTTTCTTCTTTCAGTATTTCTTCTGTTTCTTTTATTCTTTTTGAGAATTTAAAGTTTTTGGGAGTTTATTATGAGTTTAATTCTCCAGAAGAACGGAGAGTTGGGAGTTTTCTTCAAGAAATTCACTTATTTCAACGGCGTTGTTTCGTTAGCAACATGTTTCTATACCTCTTTCTATGTTGGGAAACATTGAATTGTCATGTGTTAGTTGAAGTCTGGTGGGAGGAGAAATGATATGCGGCGCCATTTTGACTAGTAGTTTGCTCTCAATCCGTTGATTAATTTTGCTTAATTAGGTGATAGGTAAATTTACTGGATTTTCCATTAATTTGCAGGAAACCAGAAGATGCTGCGGTGATTGAAAAATTTGAATTACGTGGGCGGGTAGTTATGGAAATTTTTAATGTCAAAATGACCAATTACTGAGATTTTGTACAAAAAGTTAGAGGGTGTGAGGTTACACTTTTGGTTGGTGTACAGTCAGTCGTTTAGACGGTAATTGTTGGCAAAATTAAACGATTTTGCTACGAATTTGTTTAAAAATGGGAAATCTGTTAGGAAAATGCTTTCAGGGGTTGGTTTTCGTTCATTTTGGAAAGCATTTCTGCTGAGATCGCTTCGGAAATACTTCTGTTGGTACAGGGTGTCACTGAGAAACAGGAGGCGTAACACATTCTTCAGTATCTAAAGTCAATCGACCATTATGTTTGCAAAATCATATATTGCTCAGAATCTAGGTTAGGACACCAGCACAATCAAGTTCGGCTATGTGGTTGCTCCACTTATCTGCAATATAAAATGGATCACTTTAGTCTTTCCAAAGGGTGAATTCTAACGAAGCAGCAATATCCTTTCGAATGGATGTTTAGCCTGTAGTATGTGAAAAAATCATACGCTACCCTGTCAGGGTCTCGGCGAATCTGATACAATATACAATTTGGAGACAGTTTTTCTGAACTATTCCAAACGTATACCGGGTTTCGGCAAGGATATGGAGCGTCATGTGTTTTACTGAATCTAGTGTTAAAACAGATAGCGCGCAGCACTAGTGTTAACTGCTGGGATATACATGCGATATAAACATCATCGGCCGCTCCACGCGCCGTCATAAAGGATTTTACGGCAATTGAAGAACAGTTGAAACGAGTTGGCCTGAAAGTAAATTAGCACAAAACCAAGTACATGTTCTCAAGATACAAAGAAACATCCGTGCACCGTCTATGAGAAAATGTCGAATAGTAACTTCAAAACAGAACGATGATTTATTCTAGGAAACCGCTGCTACTTCGGTTTGGCGAACTTTATATGTAACCTATGCTCAGTGGCCCAGCTATGTTTGCCACCAAAATTGTGCTAATGCAAGGCTGGGTAAGGGAGCCTTTTTGAGCGGATCATCGGAAATAACAACCTGCATAACACTACCACTGACAACGGATCCAGGCTTTTAGAATTAACACATCTGCCATAAACTTCGCTGTATTTTAATACGTCAGACGTCAACCAGATTGATCATATTGCGATCGACGCCAGACGCTCCTCCAGCATTCTAGATGTCTGAACTTTCCGAGGATTCAACATCAACTCGGATGCAGGGTACGAACGCAGATATCACAGACACAAGGTATTTAAGTAAAATCACCAAAATTCGAGGTTGAAAAGCTGCTCCCATAAAGAAACCATAGAACACCAATGTGAATGCTGCGAATGAACCACCACATAAACGGCTTTTGATGTGATTCGTTTCAACGCGGTGCCGCAGAGAAACCTCTAGTTTATCGTTAAGTGCAGGGAGGACCATGCAGCCTAAAACTACGCTGCATCGGAGGAGGAGTGCTGCTCGTGAGTTCTACAGGCTGCTTATCGGAAAGTAAAGCAAAGAGCACGAGAATCGCGCGAAGGAGGAAATGGAGAGATGTTACTGGCGTTCAAAAATTTTATCAGAGAATAAAACAAATAAGCTGAGGCTCCAAAGAAACGATGAACAACTAGAAGTAGAGTCGCAGTCGGTGCGGAGAATATTGAAACAATACTTCTGCAGACTGGTTCAGTCAGGAAGAATGAACCATTCACCCTGGACGAAGACGCCAGTGTTGAAGCTAACGGACTGCCTGTTGAGCTAGATGATTAGCCTAGATCTTTTCTGCCGTATTATATAAGCGCCTGAAAACATTCATGAACAATCAGGTCCGTACCAGTGCGGTTTTAGACCAGTAAAGTCCAGCGCACTACGGCAGATCTTTGAATAGACCCGGGAACATTTCAAATCGGCACTCAGGATCTATTTGCCGACTTCAAAGCTGGGTATGGCAGCGTGCATACGGACAAGCTACACAAGGCCATGTCTAGTTTTGAGAATGATGCTATCGTGATTATTGAAGCGGAGGCGGCCAGAATTGATCTGACGATAAGCAAGGGCAAAACAGAGTATGTACATACATTTATCAGAAAAGGACGCACCTTACCGACGGCTTTGCCAGAATGTCACCGTTGGCAATTATAACTTCGCAGTTGTTAAGGACTTCGCCTACATTGGTACCACAACTACAAGCAGCAACAACATCCGCGCACAAACTAACACAACAACAGAATTACTCTTGCCAATCGCTGTTTCCTTGGTATCCAACGTCTGAGATGACTGGGCCGTGTTGATCGAATGGACACCAGAGCTCCGACCCAAAGATTCTTTCAATTTAACCCTGAGAGACGACGCATCAAACGACGACCTTATTTAAGATGACGCACGCAAATGGAAGACGACCTCAACCAACTTTGTGGCCGGCATTAGAAGCAGCTGGCAAGAGATCGTACTAACTGGAGAGCTTGTTTGTTGGTTGGCCCAGGTTCATCCTCTAGCTCAACCTAAATAAATAAAGACGAATTAAGGTACAATCGCGAGCTCTATGAAATGTGTCAAGATATCAAGGGGATGTAGTCCAGAAAACCAAAACACTTCGTATACACTAGCTCGGCAATATCGAGCGAATGGACCTTTGTGTTCTGGCAAAGAGGATCATCGAATCACAGCCCTAAGTTTTCCCTCCGTTTAAGGAATCATATCATATCTATAATATATGATAGAGCGCTTGGCCTAATAACTGGAAACTGTATGTGCGGGGTCGAACAGGATGGAAAGCTGTCGTATTTCAGACTGAGACTCTTCACTGTTGGTGCCGGGTTGATGCTAAGGAATTGCAAATGGAAACGAGGAAACCTCTAAAGCACAGGTCCCAGGATTCTTTGTAGTGGCTTAATAACGACAGCTGAATTCCGTACGCCCACCAGTGTATCAAGCGAGTTATGATGTAAAAGACGAACAGCCAAAACGGAGATATCGCCATATTGATGAGAGACTTCAGTGTCGTCACAGAAAACGAAAACGCTGGGCTGTGGCATGTCAAGAATATTGGTATATGCTCTTTGGAGCACAAAATCCATCTACGAATCGATATAGAATCGCGTATCAATTATATCATATAGTGATATCTCGAAGTTTAAAAACGACGGCATCAGTCCACAGGAATACACAAAGATACCTTTCGAGATCAACATGATCGCATGATACAGGCACTATGCAAGAAACCATAACTTTCTCAACTGCAAATCGATAGTTTAGGGGCAATCCTGTACAGACTCCAGTGATAAACGATACAACCATGCTATCGAGAGAAGAGCTCCGGGAATCCATCCAGAGCCTCGAGAGATTTAGACTCTCGATTCATTGACAATGATTGATGAGGAAGCTATAAAAACTGAATAAACTAAATATTAGGTTTGGAAACGTCCATACATTGATCAGAATCTTTCACATGTTTTTGGTTTTTCAGCGTCTCCATAACTTTAGCAGGAAGCAATGGATCTGTGAAAGGACAGAGTAGAGATTGGCTTTCAGGAATACCGAGGACAAATGCTGCTCCCACCTGCTCAGAATCTGTCTTCAGAACAAGAGAAGATATATCACTAAATTGGCCAATCTGTGAATGTAAAGATGCGCGCAGGCTGCTATTGTCGATATGGAGATGACGTTACTAAAAAGCAGTTTGAACTCAAGCCAACACTCGGCGGAAGGGTAAGAATATTCAAACACTCCCAATTCGGAATGAAACTGCAACTTCCAAAAGCAATAGTTGCTTACTTACTTTATCTGAGGTAAAACAGCAGTCTAGGGTGGACCCGGGCTTCAACCAACGGCTCTCTACATTTAGTGCTAATCATCTCGAATTGCCAACACCAACTTTGACTTAGGTGGTCCATTTGAGTGAGCCACGTAAACTAGGGTCTCCCTTTACCTCGTTGTCTCTTCGGGATGAAGCGGTGGTTGTCAAGGCACCTCCTTGATGACAAGCCCTGTTTTGCCGAAAACTCCTTTACAGCAATCACGTCAAGGGCTGTCTGCGTTTTAGAAATGAAACTAATGATTCGTGTACGCCAAGTTGTCTGGTCGAGTTACACATGCCTTCAAAAGTTACGTTGGCGAAAGCACCTTCAATGTCGATGAAAATGCACTGCGCGTCGAGTGCGCCTTGAATTCTGTCCATTAGATTTGTAAGCACACTCTTGCAGGATCTTCCGTGTTGGTGGGCATGTTGCGTCTCAGACAGAGGATGCATTCGTAAAGTAATTTTGCGCACTTAGAGCTAGACCATTCTCTTCATACTCTTCATGAAGTCAGTCTTATAGGTCTGAAGCCCGTTGCGACCGTATACTCGTAGGGATAATTTCGGATTTTCAGTTTTAAAAACTACTATCGGGTTACTCACCCAAAACCATGAGGTCCACCCCAAGATAAAGGCAATGAATTAATTGGTCGCGCAGTCATTTTGGCAATACCAACCCGTCTCAAATCTGCATCTTTTAAAAAGTGATTCTCCGCTTACTTTGAATTTGTTTACGCTAGTACGAGTATTTCCAACATTTTTTGTTGCAACATTCATCCGTGTAACGTTGTGTTATGTCACATGTGTTTTGGGAACGTAAGCGGAAACGCGGATAAACAGGCAAGGAATGTGACGGTGTTACTAAATATCTACAGGAATTGGAACAACTCTTTCTGCGAATTCGCCTTCAGATCCTCTTCATGAAGAATATAATTGTTTAGAAATGTTGCTCGTCTAGGTGATTAAGTATTCCATAGATTCCTCAGCTTCACAGTAAAATCGCCAGGTTCTAGTGGAGAAGAATCCCGATCTGTTAAAATGCTTACAACAAGGGAAGGGACCCGCGCAGTACTGTTTCCTATTAAACCGAAGGACAGCCAGCAGTAGGTCGTGCCTGTGACAACGCTTTCAGTTACGTCAAGAAAAAAATTAATAATTGTCAAGCTCCCAAAGAAGGCAGCGATTACGTAGAGTGTAAACTGGAGAAGAATTTGCGTGCTGCCTGCAATACCCAAAGTAATAGCGAAAATCGTCCCCCAGCGACGCCGAACAAGCAGTATTCCGCACTGGATATCTTGTGTGGACCACATCAATATCTTGCGGATCATCACCGAGCAATGCGTTGAATATCGATCACCACTTTACCTGCTGTTCATTGACTTCGAAACAGCATTCGACAGTGTCTATAGAGAATTTATTTGGCTTTCTTTGAGCAGGAGGGGCATCCCAGATAAGTTGGTTGCTATTAACAAGGCTACAAATGATGGATCCAAATGCCACGCTCTGCACTGTCAGAAGAGTTTGAAATCCAAAGTCACCCATACTGTTCCTGTTGGTGATAAGTGATGTAATGCATGCAGCTTTGTCGACTGGAAATGGAGGAATTAATTGGACTCTGTAATCACACCTCAAACATCTGAACTCCGCGGACGACATATGCTTACTCTCTCATAGGATCATGGATCTCCATCAAATGACAACAAGAGTGGAGAGAGGATTTGAAATCGTTGGTATAAAGATCAATATGGCAAAAACAAAAAAGATCAGCCTTGGAACTTCCTCATAACCAAGTAGAGATCTTTACAATCAGTAGGGATCGTAGACAATTTTCAATATCTTGAGAGTATTGTCTCTACTGATGGCGGAACCGAACTAAATATAATCAGCTGAATCGGGAAAGCAAAGGCTGCGTTCAGAATGCTGTTCAAAATATGGAGAAACAACTCTATCAGCCTAAAGACCAAGTTACGACTGTTCCGCTCCAATGTTGAATCCGTGCTTCTTTATGGAAGCACCACTTGGAAAGTCACACCCGTTATCACAAGAAAGCTATTACGTTCGTAACAGATTTCTGCAAAACATCTTGAGGATTTTCTAGCCCAACCGCATCTTTTATGATGAACTTCATGCGAGAACAGGTCAGGAACCCATTGACTCTATCATACGAAGACGTAAGTGGCAGTGGGTTTGCTTTGTAAATATCACGAGTGCATAGCGAATCAAACGATGCAATGGAATCCATTCACGCAGAGAGGCAGACGAGTTGGCCGACCTAGAAGTACTTGGCGAAGAACGGTAGAGGTGGAATCAGCACAACTGGGGAAGAGTTGAAGAGAACTGAGATACATCTTTCAGAAACCGTACACGGTGACGCGTAGGAGTAGTGAATGCCCTATGCCCGGCAAGGGAAACCTCACGGACATAATTGGTCCAAGGACCTAAGTAAATAGTAAGAGCTGGTATAAACATTTAGTTCGCCTTCTTCTTAAATATGCCATTTAAATATGGTTACCTTATTACAGTTCCCATATATTGTGCATGTGACCTGTACAGCGAAGGCTAGCTTCTATCTACCTATCTCGATCGGCTGAAACGCCGCGTCATGAAGTTGGTGACATATCCTTTGTTGATAAACTTTTAACTAGTAACAGCGATTCTCTTACTCTATTGCCACTCGTCTCATTTTAAGCCAGACAAACTATCTCTCACCTGGTGCCTATTCTGCCTATTCCAGGGCTTCCCCGGCCTTCATCTTTGTGGAAAATCTTTAAAAAGAAACACCAATCGACTTTGAATAGAAAGACTATTTGTATGAAAAAAATACTTTCCTTGAAGGGGAAACTCCAATTTAAATATGTTGAATTCAATTGAAAGTACTATTCTTACGAATGATATGAGAGCGTGTGAGTACATTTCAGTATATTACAAAGCTATTCCAGTATAAGAGAATCTTAAAGTAATACATGGTTTAATAGGATAAAAATTAAAGAAAAGGAGAAATATGATTTAAAGATTAACAAAAATGAACTTTATGTTATATCAAACATTATAACTTTTAACAATCTTCATGCAGCATTTATCATTTAAAAAATAAAAACATGAAGATTTGGCTTGTATTCTCATCACAACAAATTCAAACGTTTTTTTCAGAAACAATCTATTTTACTTTGATTTGGCCGCACTTTGTTGGATGACATCAAATTGACAGCTGTCAGGATTTTATTTTCTGTCGAATTGACATTCGCATTTTGGAAAACGGCAAAACCAGCACAAGCTTTTCCTCCACAATTTTCGATTAAATATATCCAGTTCGAGTGGACTAAATTTCTAAAAAAGGTATTCAATTTCTTTTCCTCACTAATTTCTAACATAAACCAGTTATTTATACAAACCGACTGCATAATCACTAACAGACATGTACCTGCGCCTAACCTAAAAAGTTACATAATTTACTTTTTCCTGCTTTTCATCACTAATTTCTACTGTCCATTTGTGTTTTCGTTATAGGAAAATGTCTTTTGTAAAGAACGCTAGATTCTTGGCTACCCGTAGCTCCAAAATGCTCCAGTCCCGGGCTTATTCTGACGAAATGAAACTCACATTCGCCGCTGCCAACAAGACTTACTTCGATAACGCCGAAGTTCGTCAAATCGATGTTCCCTCGTTCTCGGGCAGCTTTGGTATTCTTGCTAAGCATGTACCCACTTTGGGTAAGTTCTGAAATACAAGTATATCTTGAGTGAGTGAGTGGGTTTTTCTAACAAATTCTCCCTTGTAGCTGTCTTGAAGCCAGGTGTTGTGCAAGTCATTGAAAAGGACGGCAAAACATCCAAGTATGTCGTTTCCAGCGGTTCCATCACTGTCAATGAGGATTCTTCAGTTCAAGTATTAGCTGAAGAAGCACATAAGGTCGAGGACTTGGACTTGAGCGAATGCCGAAGCATTTTGACCCAGTACCAACAACAGTTAAACTCTGCTACTTCTGATTTGGTATGTGAATACCACTCAGCTTGAGGAAGATATGTTTCTTAATAGATTTTGTCTGTTTTTTTTTTTTTTGTAGGCGAAAGCCGAAGCTGCTATTGCTGTAGAGTGCGCTGAAGCTCTTGTTAAAGCTGCCGAATCTTAAGTGACGAATCCTTTATTAGTTTCTAGTGGCGTTTTGTTGAAGAAGGGCTCCGATTGAGCATTGAACATTTTCAAATTGAGAAGAAATAAAATTTTGCCTCGAACGAGGTGGTAAATCGAAATGAATTTATTTTTACAACTGATTTGTGGAGTTGTGGTCGTTGGTGTTTTATCTGTGCAGCGGAGGAGTGGGCCGGATAGAACCCATTAATAGCAGCATTCTTGACGGTTTTTTGGGATCGGCGCAAGACACTTTGCTGTCATTAAAACCGTTCATCGTTAAATTTTGCAGTCTTTCTCTGTTGCTGTGATGTCTACGAATTGTAGAGCTTAGTTCACTGCAAGTGGGCAGTGGTGTGAGTTTATTTTTGGAGATTGGAGTATGTGGACATCTATAACACTGGAGGAGTGCTTTGCGTTGTTAGCGAAATCATTAATTTTGTTGATGGCTGTCTGATCAATTGGTCTTTGTGAACATTGAGTAGGAAAATCGGGTGCTACGCTGCTCCGCAGCAAAGTAAATAAGACAGGCTTGCAGTCGTAGAGGCACTTTATTTCGAACATCGTTAGTAAGTTTTGTTCAAGAGCTCACAGAAATGAAGGATTTCTATGATCGGACGTTAGCGTATTTCAAGCTTAGACTTAATCCTTCGCTTACAACAAATCCTCACTCAGCACAACAATAAGCAAGCACATGCCGTAAAACAACATGTGCACAACGTAAAAACGACAAAGGATGAGAGCGGCTCGTGAGCTCTACGAGCTAAAAACGAGGGAAGAGCATCGCCTTTACCGGAGAAAAAAGAAAGATCATGAGAAGTGCGTTATCGAGGAAATAGACAGGTGCTACTCCAGGAATAATGTTCGGAAGTTTTACCCAAAGGTAAAAAGAACGTGTCAGGGTAATAAGACCCGAACGGAAACCTGTAGAGATGAACAAGGATGAAGGATATGAAAAAACCATTTCTGCAGACTGCTAAACGGCGGAGACAATACAAATTCCACTTTCAGGCAGAGCAAACCATTCAATATTGGCGATGCAAGTTCAGAATTCGGTGCACCCGACCAAAATGAAGTGAGAATAGCAATACCAGTATCTAAACTGAAGTCGAACAAGGCTGCCGGATCGGACGGCCCACCCGCCGAACTGTTTAATGCAGTAGGAGATGACTTGGGAGAGAGCATACGCCAACTTATTTCCAAGATTCGGTCGGATGAATGTATGCCTGATGAATGGAACCTCAGCATCGTTTCCCTGGCTCACAAGAAAGCAGACCCTCTAAACAGCGTCAACTATACAGGTATCACTCTCCTAAACATCGCATATAAGATCTTGTCTGCCGTATTGTGTTAGTGCTTGAAACCATTTGTCAACGATCTAATTGGACCCTATCAGTGCGATTTTAGGTCCGGTAAGTCCACAATTGACCAAATATTCACACTACGGCAAATCCTGGAGAAAATCCTAGAAGTTCAGATCAATATTCACCACCTTTTTATCGATTTTAAAGCCGCATATTACAGCATTTACAGAGACGAGCTAGTTTTGACATCCCTGCCAAGCTCGCCCCCTTGTGTAAGATGACGATGGAGAAGCTCGCTGCTGTATTTTAGCCGTTAGTCTTATCGCGAATAAAACAAACACAATCCTTTAAAAAAAAAAAATAATTTACGCTCTTTATTTGGTTGCTTATAGGCGTCTGTATTCTACAGTGTTTGACTTACGACTACCTACCGGCAGACTCTTTTCCTAGTGTGGCCACTTTACAATCACTAGTTAGTGTTGCAACTTTATATTTCTTACATTCTTATCAGTTTCTCTCCTATGGCTTGCTACAGTATCAAGATAACGATCTAACCTATACCTTTGATGTCAGAAAAGGATTTAGGCAAAGCGACGCGCTGTCACGTAACTTCCTCAGCATCATACTTAAAAGAATTGTGCAAAACTCACAAGCGGTACGATCTTTCAAAAGTCTGGTAGAACACAGCGAGCTGTCACTGGTGCGTTTGCGAGTACAGGAACAGAAGCGGCAAAAATAGGTCTAGCGGTAAACGTGGGCAAAACTGTCAACAAGAAGGAACACCCAACATCGACGAATCATCCAGAAGTTGACAATCGACAGTTATAACTTTGAGGTAGTAAGTGACTTTGTCTTCCCTGGCTCTGCTATGACATGTGAAAACGACATCTCTTCAGAAATCCTTGTAATCCCAGCCCTGCTCTATGGTTCTGAATCATGGACGCTGTCTAAAGCGGATGAAGATATCTTTGGTTGTTTTAAGAGAAAAATCCTTCGTAAGATATTTGGTCCCGTATGCGTTGACGGGTTCAGCGACATCG
The DNA here is from genome assembly GCA_963966105.1 of Volucella zonaria. Lineage (NCBI taxonomy): Eukaryota > Metazoa > Arthropoda > Insecta > Diptera > Syrphidae > Volucella > Volucella zonaria. Next base: position 57,783,831 of record OZ014532.1, on the reverse strand, counting down.
ACCTGGTCAAAAAAATGCGCACTGGGCGTTTGAGATGGCTGGGACATATAAAGCGACCGAACACCAGGGCTCTAGCCCGCAGAATCTTCGACTCTAATCCGGAGGAACAACGACCTCAACCAACTTGGAGTGCGCAATTAGAGGCAGTTAGCGCTAATTCGAGAGGCTTATTGATTGAGGCCCAAGTCCACCCCGGACTGTAGCGCCGCTTAAATAAATAAGTGCAACCCATCGTACTGGCTGTGATGTCTGCTTTACAGCTGTCTATAGCCTCCTTCAGTGGTTTGTCTGTAGAAAGCCAAAACGTACAGAAGTAAGGCTTCAAAATACTGATTGAGATTATAGTAAAGCACTGGGTATCATCAGATTAATTCCTGGCCAAATTGTACAACACCTTACCACTGCGAGACATCTGGTTTGATGAAAAGTGTAGACAAGCGCCTATAATAAAATGAAGCCACTCTGCGTAGAAAGACGAGAGCATCTTAAGCGCTCCACGGGTAAAGGAGGAGTACAGAACATTGGTTTCTCCAGAACACACAGGCAAAACATAATCGAGAAAGTGAATAGGTGTTACTCGTACTCGAAAGGGTAAAAACAACGTTTACAGGCAAAAAGACTAGGGAACTTAAAAAGACGCTCTTTTGTCAGGGAAAACGAGCTTTCAACTTGGCGTTGAAGGCTTAGATTTCCGCCTATAGTACAAAAACGCAGTAAACACAACTTTCAGAAAAATTTTTTTTTACAGAATTTAAGCATAATAAGGCAACCGGATTAGAAATAATTTGGTAGAGCGAAAGCAATAACTTATTTGGATGGAACCTTAGCCCGATCTACACAATTATAGAGGCATCAGTCTCCTTAACATCGCATATGGTATATATGTTACATATAAAATGTATTCTGCAAACGGCAGATCCTATAAAAAGCACTCAAGTAGTCCAAATTTATACGCTCCACCTCGATTTTATGGCCACATATAACAGCATTTATATATTGTAGATAAGGTATAGAGGGCCATGTCTACCTCTGGTATACCTGACAATTTGCAGAATGACGATGGAAAACGCTTGCGTCTCCGTAAAGGTCGGAAAAAATTTCTCCAAAACCTTTGATGCGCTGTCATGTGACTTCTTTCCCAACATACTTACGGAACTACAGTACTAGTGTACGCCTATTATATTCCCACAATTGGTAGAACTCAGCGGCCTTCGCTGGTATTGGAACGGAGGCTATCAAAACGGGTTTAGAGGTAAATGCCAATTGGGGACAAAACTAAGTACATACATGAGTATACGCTGTCAAGAAGAAGGGATACACAACGTCAAAGCATTGGAAAAAAACGCCCAATCGGCAGCTATAAGTTTGATGTAGTTAAGGACTTCGTCCGCCTAGGCTCCGCTATCAATTCAGATGAGATCAAAAGAAGAATAACTCATGCCAATCGTTGCTTCTTTGGGCTAAGCAGGCAATTGAAGAGCAAGCCCTCTCTCGAAAAACAAAACTGATCCTACATAAGACTTTAGCAATCCCAGTCGTGCTCTATGGCGCAGAGGCATGGACTTTATTAAAAGTAGATGAGGTTGCTCTGGGCTGCTTTGAGAGGAAAGTTCTTCGGGTGATTTTCGGTCCCGTCTGCATAGACGCTGAGTGGACGAGGAGATGCAATGACGTCATTGTTCCAGCTTATGATATGCAGTAAATTTCCAGAAAGCATCATACCATATTGCTCTTCCCCGGAAACTATCAAGATCTCTGACGAACATTTTTGTTCAACGCACTCCAAAGTTCTGACGTCTTACGCATACGCAGATGATGTAGCTGTACTGTCTGCTGGATCGTGTCTAGCGACTGTATGCTCTAAAGCGCAGTCAGCCCTAGACTTGATCGACGATTGTGCACTAAAATGGGCCTTCAGCCAATCCTCTCAAAGCTGAGGTTGTTCTCCTTAGGACAAGGAGGAAGCTGTCTGGTCTGATTTATCACCATCCAATTCTCCAAAGAAGCTCAGTAATTGGGTTTCATCTTATGTAGATAGCAAAACTTTTATGGACTAAACATGTTACATCGAACGCCTAAAGTGCTTTCGGCAATATATGGGGCCTGTCACCGAGAAGGTTTCCCCAGATCTACAGGGCTATGATTGCTGCTATTGACACACTCCACACTCATCTCGACGCATTGATGAATTTTCCTACACTCAAATCACGGACTGCGCTCTGAAAGCCATTTTCCGTTTAAAAAGAATTGGTCTTTTGTACAACAGGCATTCGAGCTTTGATGATCCTGCACGCCGGCTATCTTTTGACTCTAGTCTTATGGATATGCCATCTGACGCAGTGACACCAGAACTCCTGCTGCAGAAAAAAATAAGAAATCGACTTTCTCTGTGCCCAAGACTGGTTTCGGCCAGAATCTGAGCCAGGAAAGGAATGCAATCGGGTCTTAACGGACGGCTCCAAAAACGAAATAAGATGCGGCGCTGGTGTCTTTGTGGAGGATGACAACTTCAGATTTCGTTCCTTGTTAGGAAAACTCGCATCTGTCTTCAAAGCGGAGATATACGCAATCTTAGTGGCAACGAATTACATGTGTTTTGAAGAACAGGTGGAGGAGCGAAGCATTTGCATCTGTAGCGACAGTCTAGCTGCCCTTAGAGCCTTGCTGAACTCCCTTGCGACTTCCAAGCTAGTTCGAGCATGAAAAACATCACTGAACGTAGGCGAAAGGCTGAATTTACTGAGTCTTGTCTGAGTGAGTCCCGGGTCACAATGGGATCACGGGAACTGAAATCGCGATGAACTTGCCAGGAAGAGGAGAATTTTCAGGATCTGAACCTACGTTAGGTAGAACCTACTTCCTCGGCTAAGGCTTCCATTGATAGTTGGGTTTCTTATGAGCACAACTGCAAATGGAATAACTCCCCGGTTGCAGGCAGACCAAACGGATGCTTCCCGACGTCTCTCAGAAGTCAGCGGCCAGCGGAAAGACTGCAGGTTAGTTACTGGCATCGTGACGGGACACTAAACTTTTATTTACCCAGCAGGCACTCGGCGTTGACGTGGTGGGTTCTAGTACTCTAGGAACTTTATCACTGAAGCGCTTACTCAACTTTCTTCGAAAGACTGAAAGATTTCATTAAGAGGAATTTACAAGGAATACAATGGATTAGTTCCTTGTCTGATTGCTCCGTTCCGACAGAAAAAAAGGGAATGAACTGCGAGAATATTCTATGTATTGCCGTTTAGAGTCGGACGGGTATTACGACCATTTGGTGTTACGAATCGAGTATTTGCGAGGGACCGTCCTCATGGGCTGTTGTTTTGTGGAGACTAACTAGTCTTCCAAAGCTGCCTTCTGTCTTCTCCTGATTGGATCATTAAAGAGACTCTAGTACGACGTATGTACGTGTGCAGCCTTTTCGTAAATGTCAAGCTTGATGGACTATACGGTAAACAGTAAACATATCCTCGTATATAACAATTGTCAATAGGCACTCGCCTTTTGCCCAATATTAGGCTTCTGATAGAGGTATGAGTTCTCACTATATTTAAAGAGGGTTAAACAACGCCCACAAGTTGGTATCAACTCGGCCAAAGTCTGAATAGGTCTTCATATGGTATAGGCGTCCTACGGCATTTGTTGAAGAACAGCATATACTCGAGTATATTGTTACGATATCAAGCTAGAAAGCAATCCAATCCCAGCTCACATCAATCGATACGTATCCAAAGACGAGAGTTACTCTCCTGCATTCCAAAGTTTTCACCTTCGCCGTTATCAGCAGCTCTCCAAGAGCAGTGAAAATAGTATTCAAGGTTACGCCCATCCATTGGAACTGCGATTGGAGCAGACAATTTTGAATATGCGAAACCAACACGAGAGGGCAGTCTAAAAATTGCATGCTGTTCCTGGTTATAGTTTAGATAAATGACGAATGTCCTGGAAATAAGAAATCGAGAAAGAAATTTAAAAAAAATGCTTCTCCGAAGGATATAATTCTATGATGAGCTCCAGCTTTCATCTTTCCAATTTTTATTTGGATAATCAAAGTTACAAAGTACAATTAAGCCACTGCCGTTTCGAATACTATTTTTCAAGCTTCAGCTTTATGCATGTTGCGCGAACTTACAGCCACGGTTGTGAGTAAAAGCAGGAACTGGAACAAAGCTTGGAAATAGTGGCATGACGCCAAACATGTTGTAAACAAACACGTTTTGAGTCATTAAAATTGGGAAAGGATATAGTCCCTGAGGTGCATTGAAATAGCCTTCGTTGCCATGTTGCAGTTTAAGAGGAGCTGCATGACTGCTATATGGTTGCACTTGTTTTTGGTGCATTAATTCACATTCACAAACGGAAGGATGATTATTACCAACGGTCTTCAAAAACGGCTTTGACGTTTGGTCTCCAGTATTTGCACTGACTTGATTATCTACTGAATGTCCGGCAGGATGGTCATCATCAGATTCCAAGGCTGGATCGGGCTCTGGGCCAACTTTCTCGCTTTTGTTGCAGTCTAGAGCATCTGCTGGATCTACGCAAAGAGGATCATCATTTACAAATAACGGGTCGGGATCTGGCGTTGAGATCACATTTTCGCTTTCGTTGTCGATTGGAGGATCTACTTGATCCTCCTGAGGATGACCATCGTTTTCAGATTCTGGGGCGGGATTAGGCTCTGGGCCAACATTCTCGGTTTCGTTGCTGTCTAGAGTATCTGCTGGATCTACGCGAAGAGGATCATCATTTACGAATAACGGGTCAGGATCTGGCGTTGAGGTCACATTTTCGCTTTCGTTGTCGACTGGAGGAGCTACTTGATCTTCCTGAGGATGACCATCGTTTCCAGATTCTGGGGCGGGATCAGGCTCTGGGCCAACATTCTCGGTTTCGTTGCTGTCTAGAGTATCTGCTGGATCTACGCGAAGAGGATCATCATTTACGAATAACGGGTCGGGATCTGGCGTTGAGGTCACATTTTCGATTTCGTTGTCGACTGGAGGAGCTACTTGATCTTCCTGAGGATGACCATCGTTTAAAGATTCTGGGGCGGGATCAGGCTCTGGGCCAACATTCTCGGTTTTGTTGCTGTTTAGAGTATCTGCTGGATCTACGCGAAGAGGATCATCATTTACAAATAACGGGTCGGGATCTGGCGTTGAGGTCACATTTTCGCTTTCGTTGTCGATTGGAGGAGCTACTTGATCTTCCTGAGGATGACCATCGTTTCCAGAGTCTGGGGCGGGATCAGGCTCTGGGCCAATATTCTCGGTTTTGTTGCTGTTTAGAGTATCTGCTGGATCTACGCGAAGAGGATCATCATTTACAAATAACGGGTCGGGATCTGGCGTTGAGGTCACATTTTCGCTTTCGTTGTCGATTGGAGGAGCTACTTGATCTTCCTGAGGATGACCATCGTTTCCAGATTCTGGGGCGGGATCAGGCTCTAGGCCAACATCTTCGGTTTTGTTGTTGTCTAGAGCATCTGCTGGATCTACGCGAAGAGGATCATCATTTACAAATAACGGGTCGGGATCTGGCGTTGAGGTCACATTTTCGCTTTCGTTGACGACTGGAGGATCTACTTGATCTTCCTTAGGATGACCATCGTTTCCAGATTCCGGAGCGGGATCGGGTTCTGGACCAACTTTATCGCTTTCGTTGTAGTCTGAGGCAGCTCTCCCGGTCTTGTTATTATTGTTGACAGGAGAAACTACTGGAGTATCGTGAAAACATTCCTGGGCAGATCCAGATGCTGAATCGACTTTTACATTTTCACTATTGCTCGATGCGTCTGGTGGATTTCCAACGGAGTGAATCTTGTCAATGGGTTTCGGGGTGGATTCAGAAGGTTCAGAAGGAGTTGCGTGGTAACCACGTCCGCAGTTAGAAGAATGATGATTAACATGATTCTTCAGGAAAGGATTTGACTCATAATGACTCCTACTGTTTCTATTGACTGGAGCGCCCATTGAATCTTCATCGAGATGAATGTTATTTGCCGATTCCGGAGCGGGCTCTGGTGCTACATCGTTTACCGGTTGATCACCGTTTTCAGCTTCAGTTGTAAGTTCTGCAACCTCGTTCTGAGAATCGATTGGGTCATCAACTATATTTTCGGCGGTTGTTGTACGATCAAGATCGTTTTCGGCTTCCGTAGCAGGACCTGTTTTAGATTGAAAATCTCCACTCTCAGTTGTAACCCAGGTATTTCCTGGCGTTTCATCTGAAACTATCGGATCATTATCATTAACTGTTTCTTGTATTCCTTTATCATTCACACTCTCTGAGTTGACTGAATTATCTGTAAGTTGTTGTGATGGTGGTAATTTAGTATTTGGATGAGTTTTAGTAGTGAGTAAGGCGAGAAGTTTTAGTGGAAGCGAGAAGAAGGAAGGACTATCTTTTATTATTTTGATTAGCTTTTCTTTTGGTTTTTCACTGACTGAGTGGGGCTCTTTTGATTGGGTTGCTTCAGGACGTTGTGTTGGAGTACCATAAACAATAAAAATGAGACCAAGGAAACAAATAAGTATCTGTAAAAAATAAGAATAAAATTCGAAACAATTAGAACACAAGAACCAAGACTTTGCCTTCATGCTGTGATTGGTTGAACTTGATCTTGATCGCTTTAAATATGATTTTTAAGTGAGGGTGCAGTCTCTAATGTTCGTTGTTATTATAGTGTCATGAATTAATAATTTCATGGTTTCCTAGACCGCACCGATACGCCTTTTAAGCTGATGTTCAAGTATATAATAGGAAATTATAAACGCAAGCTAATGGCTGTTATGATATTATCTGAATGTATTTTATTGTGTGGAGAAGTGCAGATGTCAACTGAAATAATTTTCATAAAGGAGGGCTAATATCCGGCAGAAATCGATAGCACAATACATGTGGTTCAATTCAATTCTGGTATTCCTCAAGGTTCGATGTAATTACCCGCACTTTTTACAACATAGTCTTTTGGTGGTTTTAAGTCTGTTTTCCAGTTTTATATGATGTTTTCTTAGTTAATAGCAATTTCTCAGAGCTCAGATGTATAGATATCATAGGGGTGGGACGTAAAGTTTCATTGTACCTACACACGCCTCCGCACAGATGAATGATATCAAGGAACAACTTTTGAGTTATGCTTAAAAACAACAGCAGATTTGGAGTGATAGCCCACGCAAACCTTTTCATCGTTTAAACAGCAGCAAACAGTGTTTAACAAGTGTACCGTGCCGACCACCGACGAGTGCACACGTCACCTTGCACTCGTATTTCTCCGTGCTGTGCAAAACCACCGCGAGCGCGTGAAAAAAAAAAAATAAAAAAAAAACTTAATAGTGCAGTGAAATAGAAAAAAAAAAAAAAAAAAAAAAAAAAAAACATTACCACACAGTGTGGGAATCCTACACCTCTCCCGCTCCTGGTCTTAGTACTGTTGCTTGCACTCGGTCACTGCCGTTACGGTATTTATCATACGGTACGGGCAGTGACTGAGTGTATGTAACAACTGATGGATAGCGGGTTGTGTGTGAAAATTTTGTTGGTGCATTGTTTCATATTGTTGTAAGGGCATAACACCTACAGCAATTTGATTCAGTAAACCATCGTCAGAATTTTCACTTCGCAGCCCTGCTTAGTATCGTCGGTGTTTGTGTTTACTGTGTTTGTTTGTGATTATGTCTAGGGAATTCAGGGTGGACGTAGCCAATATACGCGGGCTAAAAAGTAATCACTTTTCTGCGTACGTCCACGTCTGTAAGTACCGACCAGCTGTTTTGGCACTTAGCGAAACACAGGTAGATCCCCGCCCACACCTCTCAGACCACAATGATCTGAAGCTACCTGGCTACGAACTAGTGCCACTATTCTTTCAATATACACAATTCTGGTTGGCTTCGACATTCTGGACAGACAACACCCGAAGGACGGTGTGTTGAGATCTTCGCTGCGGAAAATAACTTAACCCAGCTTGTAAATGAGCCCACACGCATACCAGACGTTGATAGTCATACCGCCAACACCCTAGACTTGTTTTTAACCTCTCACCCTGACAAGTACTGCGTTGATGTACTCTCCCCTCTAGGCTCGTCGGACCATTGTGTCATATCAGCTAAATTCTCGTACACCCACCACACAGTTAGAGAAAAGATTCCTAAAAGAACCGTATGGCAATACGAGAAAGCCAATTGGAGCGGACTTAACAACTTCTTTAGGAATTTTAACTGGTCGTTATGTTTCGTCGATAACGACGTGGATGCCGCTGCTGACATGATCACAGAAACTATTCTCTTTGGAATGAGATGCTTTATCCCACATCGGATGAAGAGTATCAAACCAAAAGAAAAGGAATGGTATGATTCGAGCTGTAAAGAGGCTGTCAGGGTTAGAGAACTGTTTTTTCGGTCCTACAAGACCAACCCGACAGAGGAAAACCGAAAAAAGTTTAAACGAGCCAGAAATGACTGCAACGCCTTTCTTAAGCGTGTGAAATTCCAATATGACCAAAACCTGAGGCAAAAAATACTACAATGTCCCAAAGGCAGTAAACATTTTTGGTCATTCGTCAAAAACATTAGAAATTCTGCCTCATCCTCCATCCCAACGCTCATTTACAATGACATTCCAGCTGTCAGCTCTTTGGAAGAGGCCAATTTGCTTGCTGGCACACTTTGCGGCTAGCTCAACACTCCCAGACTGTGCTTTGTCCCCGCCTACACTCGAGTGCGTCGAATCTACAATGGGACGAATCCACTTTCGCACTCGTGTAGTAGCAAGAGTACTCAAAGATCTCAACATGCATAAATCCGCTGGTCCAGATGGTATATCTCCCCTTCTTCTGAAGAGGTGTTCTTCTACGCTGGCAAAACCACTGCGTAAGCTTTTTCATCAATCCTACTCTTTAGGACTCTTTCCGAGCAGATGGAAAACAGCATTTGTCCAGCCAGTCCCTAAAAAAGGCGAATCTTCTTCTCTATCCTCCTACAGACCCATTGCACTTACGTCCCTTCTTTCCAAGGTCATGGAAACGCTGATAAATCGTCAGCTCATGAAATATCTCGAAACACGAAAACTTCTCAATGACCGGCAATATGGTTTTCGTAGCAACAGGTCCACTGGTGATTTGATGGCATGTCTCACTGAAAAGTGGAACCAAAGCGTACATCAATCTGGCGAAAGCAAGTTAGTTGCACTTGATATTTCTAAGGCATTTGACAGAGTTTGGCATCAGGCTCTTTTGTCGAAAATGCGTGCTCTTGGGATCGATGACTCTCTTCTTCAATGGATTAGAAATTACCTTTCGGAACGTTCAATTCAAGTTGTCTTGGACGGTTTCAAGTCTGATATTCACAAAATAAATGCTGGTGTGCCCCAGGGCTCCGTTCTGTCTCCGACACTCTTTTTAATCTTCATTAACGATCTCTTGTCTGCTACTTCTAATCCAATTTATTCCTTTGCTGATGACAGCACTCTCTGCTTCTCATATTCGTTCCCGGACTCACGCCCCTGCTCTTCGGCTGTAGAACGGGAACGGCAGCGTATGCTAAGCTCATTAAATTCCGATATTAACAGCATAACCAACTGGGGAACTATCAACCGAGTAGAATTTAATGCTTCCAAAACTCAATGCTGTTTGCTGTCATTAAAGCGAAATTCAAATACCCAGCCATTATCCATGAATGGCACTTGCATCGTCGAAACCGATAAACTTTCCATTTTCGGTATGTCAACTTACGTCGGAATGACCACATATTCGATGTCGCCAAAAATGCTGCGAAATGTCTAGGTTTCCTCAAGCGATGTAAGAAATATTTTACCCCTCTGATCTGGCCACAATATACAATATAAGGCATTTATCCGCCCAAAACTGGAGTACAATGCCCACATCTGGTCAGGTGCTCCTAAAACATCTCTGCACCTGCTAGATAGGATTCAAAACCGTGCGATAAAACTAACTGGTGATACTAATATCAGTCAATCAATTGACACTCTCGAACACCGACGTAAAGTCTCCTGTCTCACTTTGTTTTATCGCTATTTCCACCACCAGTGCTCCATTGAAATTGCCAGTAGCATTCCGTCCATTCAAACTTTCAACCGTAACACCCGTCTCGCTATGAATGCTCATCAGTATACCCTCAAGCCCATTTTCGGACGTACTCTTAAATATCGTGATTCTTTCCTAAGCCGTACAACTCGCTTATGGAATGCCCTGCCGACCTCTGTGTTTCCTGGTCGTTATAACTTGCAAACATTTAAAAACAATGTACATCGGTACCTGTCTTTTCTTCCTCCCTAAATTTCCTTCGCCCGCGCTGTGTACGAACATTTTAAGGGTACAAAACCCCTTGAGCGCGCGCCAATTATAAAAAAAAAAAAAAAACATCCTCTAATATACACTAGGCATACTTTTGTTTTGGATCTGCAGCTGCGACGTTAATGTTAGTCCGTCTAAAACGGAACCAGAACTCTTTACAATAAAAATAAAGACATCATTCTATCCAAGATAAATGGTATCGCCCCGAGTTTCTCAAATAGCGCCAAGTGTCTCGTCCATTTATGACAACAAATTGCATTCGAAGCATTTGCTTACATTCAGTCACGAGGTGACTGGTGTTGTCGCAAGGGTTGGCCACAACTACAGAAAAAAACCGCGAGGTTGGCGGCTTGAGATAATTTGACAATACCACTAAATTTGGGTGAGAATTTCAAAATTCCTTTATTAAAACAAAGTTTACATTAGTCACAGGTTTTTTTTGTAATTATAACTATGTACTCACTATCTCGGATGTCTTTTAAATACTTCTTTAACTTTACAAGTCAAATACAAAAGTTTACCAAAGAAAAAAAAATATAGCGGGTTGTCTTGAAAAATTCCAAATAAAAAATAAATATGGCCGACCCAAATAAAGATGGTGGCTTCGATGGGATATTATTAATTTTTGTAGCGCTGGAATGCAGGAGGCGCATCTACGTTAAATAGCTAAAGGCGCTTTTGCATAACTACGCGCAACACTCCCCCTCCGTAGATCGAACCTTGCTGCTGGCGTCCATCTTGTCTAGGATGGCCAACTTGATTACAGACCTATGGTAGATCCCGGTTGGAGTCTGCAGCCAAGCACTTCGAACTTGCCCATCCTTAGATCTTCTCACTTCCGTTACTCGCCCTTTTGGCCAGCAATTTCTAGGGTTGTTCGGGTCGGACTATCAAGGCGATATCCCCTACGTCGATGGGTTTAGCGGGAATGACCCACTTTGCACGTCGGGTGAGAGTAGGTAGTTACTCCGTCACCCAGCGCTTCCAGATGAGGTCCGCAAATCGCTATGAAGCCAGCCAGTTTCGTTTCAGTGTTATAGCCCGGTCGTCGAGTACTGCCGCCGGTTTCAATCCGCTAGATTAGCCCAACAGAAAATGGTTTGGTGTAATTGCCTCTAAGTTAATGGTCTCGAGTTCACAATACCCTCTGCCTCAATCAACATGCTTCGTAGCAGCTCATCCGAAGGACTGCGAGTTGGTGTCATAGCGTACAGTATATAAACTTGAAGTTTGTAGTGGTGGTAACGAAGACTTCTTGCAGCCTTTTGCGCTCGATCGCTTGTAAAGCTTGTTTAAGCTCGGTTTCTGCTCCGTGGAAGCTCGTCCAATTGTCACTGTGGAATTCAATCGGCACTCCTCGCCTGGCTATGAAATTTCGGATACATAATATACAGGAATCGGTCGTTAAAGAGTGTGCAATTTCGATGTGGATTGCCCTTACGGTGAGGCAGGTAAACAGGACGCCCCATCTTTTTTTCGTTCTCCTACCGACGGTTACATTAATTGGACCGAAGTAGTCAATTCCAGTGAAGGAAAAGGGACGACAGAAAGATGCGAGTCTGGCAGCCGGTAGCTGTGCCATAATAGGTGGTTGTGGACAAACGCGGTTGTTCTTGCACAATTGGCAGAGCCGCCTGATAGAGTTCAGCTAGACTCTTAACCGGCTGATATGATATCTTTGTCGCAGTTCATTTATCACCGTTTCGTGATTCTGGTGTTTATATTTGCAGTAAAAGTCCATGATTATTAGTTGTGTGATGGAGTGGGATCTGGGGAGGATGATCGGTTGTTTGGCGTCTTCGTTTACTCCTATGGCGTAGCGAAGCCGAAGAATTCCCTTGTCGTCTAGAAATGGACATGCATTGAAAATGGGGCTGCTTTTCTACACTGGGCGATTAGCTGTTAAATCGGCGATTTCCTCCTTATATCCGCTACCCTGTGCTTCTCGGTACAGAGCATCTTCTGCCAGCTGGAGCTCCTTGTGAATCAGCGGACCTTTCTCCCTATGTGGTTTGTCACAGGCGTGAGCGTTGTGGATGAATCGAAGTGCGTACCCGGAGCTTCTGAGAAGCCTCTTCCAGCATGAAACAGCATCGGAGCGAAAAATACTTTCGTTGCATAGCGTGTGCACGTTTTGATACTGCATCTTCAGCTCTTCGCTGGTAGATTCTTCGGCTCCCGCTTCTTTAGGCCACTCATCTGGGGAAGTTTGGGGAAATTTTGGCCCAAGGAACCATCGGCCGTTGGTGTTGAACTCTGGCGTTCTCTGCCACTTTGTCGCTTCATCGGCCACATTGCCTTTAGTGGGTATCCATTGCCACTCCGATACCTCTGTAAGGTCGAGGATCTCGCTGATTCTGAACGCCACAAACTTGCGGTATCTCCAGTCAGAAGCCAGAACGAAGCCAACAAAGAACGGTTTTGGAGTCTGACCAGAAGAATCGCCTGGTGAACCGGATGGAGTGCGACTCGGTAATACATCTGGCGAATCTCGCACCTAGGACTGCCGCCTATAGCTCGAGGCGGGGAATTGATAACGGTTTTAGGTGTGCCACTCTTGTTTTCGTTCCGACCAAATTGGTCTCGATAATGCCATTGATAGGCGTTCGCACGTGGGCAACTGTTGCAAAGCCGTTTTCGCTGGCATCGACGAATGTGTGGAGTTGGACTTCATCTCCCCATGCTGTAGTGATGTAACATCTTGGTATCCTAACGTTCTCCACCTCCGGTAAATACTGAACCCACTTCTGCCATTTGGCGTATTCTGCATCCTTAAGCTCCGCGTCCCAGCCGATATCCGATCACCAAACTTCTTGCAATAGGATTTAGTGCGCTAATAGACCCAACGGATCGAATATGGTCATAAGGACTCTGAGGACCTCCCGTTTGGTCGGGCGACGATTGCCTGCGAGAATGTCCCTCTGCTCTGAGTTGGTTGTTATTTGGTAAGTAAAACAATCTGACGAAGTATACCACCACATTCCAAGAACTTTTGTGACCCGCAGCTCACTATCCATGTTTAGGCTGACTTTATCCGCTGGCTCCGCCTTTAGAGCTTTAAGGACCGATGAGGAGTTGGAAACCCAATTACGTATGTGAAATCCGCCGTGCTGATGTATGTGACGAATTTCTTGGGCTAAGCGGATAGCTTCACTCTCCGTGGGAACACTGTCCATTAGGTCGTCCACATAATGGTTTTCTTTTATTGAGCGCACCGCCCTTGGAAATTCCTCGCTAAACTGGTCAGCATTCTTGTTTTTAATATATTGAGCGATATACGGGGAACAAGTGGCACCAAAGGTCATGGCCATCATGACATAGGTACACGGCCGGTTCTCAGTGTCATAGCCCCATAAAAAACGTTGATAATCTTGGTCTGGTTCGCTTATACGGATCTGGTCTGGTTCCCGCCTCATCCGTTTTTGGAGACATTCTAACCGCTTTTTGGCCATCGGGTAACTGTCCGGGAGCGAAATCTCGTTGAATTTCCAAAGAAGCGTCGTTTCGAATCTGCCATCTTTCCGGATCGTATGGGAGTTCAAGAGACTTAAAGCTCGCTGGTCATCACTAGACAACAATTCTTTCCCATTATTTTGCGTGCCGAAGTTACCGCCGCATATACGAGTATATTCTTTAATAATACGCTGCAGTTCGAGGTAGTTGCACTCACAGATATGAAAGTTGTGCCCGTCTTTGATCCTTCTTCCTGAATCTCTCGAACTCAGCCCATGAATTACCCAACCAAGACGTGTCTTCGTAGCGACCGATTCCCTTGAATATCCTTCTCGATATTTTAATGGAAGTCCCAATTTGGCGTTGTTAAGCCCAATGAGCAGACGTGGAGCGACTTTGCTGTACGGTTCAATTTGGAGCTCTTTAAGGTGTTTGTGTTTCCTCTGCAATACGCCAGGATCCAAAGACTGAGACGGTAGGCACAATTTGTCAACCGTGTGGACATCGGTGAGGGCGTACTTCACGGCGTTGGGTCCAGTGCTTGCGATTTCTAGATGCACAACTTCGGAATGCTTCTCATATCGTGAGGTGTTCCCAGTCCATTTTAAACATAGCGGACGTGACGTACCCTTTACGTTCAATTGGTTTGCAAGACCCTGGTCTATCAGAGTTAATGAAGAACCATCGTCCAGCAAGGCATACGTGCGAATCCGAACGCCTCGGCCATACAGGAACACCGGCACTACTCGGAACAAAACGGAGTCAACTTCGCCCCGTGGAATGTCAACTTTCATCTGCGAGTGTACTGTAACAATTCCGGCTTTGGAAGGTATTCCACCGCTATCTCGTCGGAGGTTGTGTACAAGTCGGTGGTGGTCAAGGTTACAGCTGCTCACGCCGCAAACTTCCGTCGAAGTGCAAGGCTTACTTATATGTTGTCTCAAGCATCGCCGGCAAAGCTGGTGTCTCCTGACTTCCTTCCATCTATACGAACGACTCAACTCCAGAAACTTTTGGCATGCCGTTACAGAAACACAGTTGTTGGAACAGATGCAGCATTTGCGCTCCATTTGAGTGGTCTCCACGATTGATGCTTGGTGATGAGTATGAAGATAACCTTGACTCCTTACACCTTTGGACCGGTTTCGCCTCTCCTCGGATGATGTATTCGGCAAAACTCCGTTGGCGGAGTGCCCACCTACTAAATTGGGGAAGTGAACACGTTGGTAACGTCTGCTTATGAAATGCCCAGTTGAGACATAAGGCTGGGGGCAATCTGGCTACCAGCTCTTGTACAAGCATCGGATTGTTTAAGTGCTCCACCATTCCAGTGGCTTCGATGTGTCCGCATAGATTTTGCACGGCTATCACAAAGGCTACAATTGTACCCAACTTGTCCATTCTCGGAGGTGGAGTAGAGCGAATGACTTCAAAAAGGGAGTTGATGATGAGCTCCGGGTTCCCATACAGCATCCTGAGCGTTTCGATCACCTGATGAACACAACCTGGCTGGAAAAGGAGGTTTCTTACCGCGTTATGTGCTTCCCCTTTGAGGGCCCTCTGTAGACGAAAAAGGTTCTCCTCATCGGTAAAGCCGCACAGTTCGGTGCTTCGGGTAAAGCTGGAGAAGAAGAGGGGCCAATCCGCTGGCTTGCCATCGAAAATTTGTAGCTCTCGTGCAACTAATTGGCGCGCCGCTAATTGTTCGCTAGTTAGCCTGGATTGTCGACCGCCCTCGGTGTTTGTCTCCACTGTAGGCGGAGGGTGAGGGTCCATTCGAAAATAGCAGGGGTATTGCTTAGCTTGTGTTCGTTGCTCGGCACTGGGGTTGCCTGATGGTGACGCGTATTTGGGTGCGGATGGCATGAGAGGCTCCGTTGGCAGCACTTGCCGTCGAGGCTCACCGACATCCGGTTTACGAGTGGATTCCCAACAGTTCCATGTGGTTGTCTTCCCGGACCAGCCATCGACCCTTACTGTTGAGGCTGCGACTGCTTCGGCCATCTCTTCATCACTATCGGTTTCCGCAATCTGACCTAGGCGTTGATATTTCTTGTTTAAGTATTCTTTATCCCGTTTTTCTTGTAACGCCCTCTCTTCCTAAAGCCGTTGCAGCTCCAGGCGAGCCAAGCTTTTCGATGCCTTCGACGACTCGGAACTACCGATGCTTCCTGCTCCTTATTGCTGATAGTTTACTAAAGCAGGATCCAACGATTTGTCCGGCTTGTGAGCTGCGTTGGCAATCGGGTTACGTGTCTCTCTCGCTACGGTGTTCATGGGGCCTGCTATTGCTGAAGCACGAGCGGCGTACAGGTCAGCAAACATGTCGCCAGCTGGTTTGTTGGCTATATCGGGTTGTTTCACTGTGCTGAACCCAGGGGCACAAATGAAACCAGGAACCGAAGTTACGGTGTTTGTAGCAGCAACGGAGAGAGTGTTTACCGAAATGGCTACGCGGGCAGTACTCGATTCAATGGTTGATACCACGTTAAATTCCTGTTCGGCTTGGGTTGAATTGGCTAAATTGGCTACATTGGCTACTTCAACAACGTTTGCAAACCGCCCCACTGAAACACTAGCAATCTAACTACCATAACTCTTACCTGTGCACATGTCACACATGTATGTCGTTTCTCGAATACGGCTGTCTACACCGGCGCAGTTGTAGTGGTTCCAGGCGTCGCAGGTATCGCATTGCACCATGTCTCCAGCGGAGTCAGGTTCGTCACACAGACGGCAGTTGTATTCCTCGCTTGGTTGACTCAATGCTGTCGGCGCAAGAGATCGGCTCACTCTGAAAGATTTGGCACCAGTGTCACGAACGATGGTCTTCTTTGAAGGCATGGCCGGGATCCAAACTCTAATTTAAATCATCAAGAATTTTGAAAAATGTTGTCGCAAGGGTTGGCGACAACTACAGAAAAAAATCGCGAGGTTGGCGGCGTGAGATAGTTTGACAATGCCACCAAATTTGGGTGAGAATTTCAAAATTCCTTTATTAAAACAAAGTTTACATTATTTACAGGTTTTTTTTTGTAATTATAACTACGAGTATGTACTTACTATCTCGGATGTCTTTAAATACTTCTCAATTACTTATTTGACTCTACAAGTCAAATACAAAAGTTTACTAAAGAGAAAAAAAAAAAATATGGCGTGTTGTCTCGAAAAATCCAAATATAAAAAAATATGGCCTACCCAAATAAAGATGGTGGCTTCAAATTATATTATCAACCTTCGTAGTGCTGGAATGCAGGGGGCGCATCTACGTTAAATAGCTAAGGGCGCGTTTGCATAGCTACGCGTAACACATATACGAGTATATATATATTAATCTCTTACCACTGTTATAACATTTTAACATTGTATATTTTTAATTTCAACATAGCTTAAACTTCAATATTATTATTGTATTTTGTATTCAAATATTAATATTCCTATATTTAAAATTTTATTATTGTACATTAAGTTATTTATAGCCAAAATACGGTTTCACTTTGGCGACAACAACGAGCGAAAAGGGGGGCTCGGAGTCAATAAAACCTCCAACGTTCTTGGGAAGATTAAAACCTTTCTATGCACAAAATGAAACCGTTGAGAATTAAAGAATAAGTATAGTATGAACTTTATTCAAAAGAATTTTATCACCTTAAATGTTATCAACCACCTGCAGATAAGCATTTTGCTTTGCGGGTAAAAAACAAAAAACTGTATATAATTATAGATAGATGAAATAAATAAATAAATAATAATAATAATAATAAAATTCACGAATTTATCGAAATCGAATGTGGACTGTGAACGTGTTAATATCGATGTAAAAGACAGACTAATTGGAACTGTATTCTTCTTTGTATCTCATTAGTGTTCATTTCATTCACGGATTTCTTTAATAAATCTTAATTGTATAGCTATATATTATCTGTATCTCTATTTTCAATGCCACCCCACTCCAGAAATGTTAATTAATTCATAAAAAAATAATGAAGTGTCGTCTAACACTAATTTTTGAATTTGTTATCAAATTAAATGACGACTACTATTTTATTCATTCTATGAAATTTATATTATTATATTACTGCTTTGTATTTATCTATTATGAAATGAATAAAAATATATTTAAAAAAAAAAAAGTTAATTTTATCATCCACGTCTGAGAAATAATAACAACTGCGCCATGGGAGGAGGCTAGTATCTAGTTGCAGGGAATTATTGTCAATGGAAGCAAAGTCCATATACTGGAATGATGAGCAAATAGAAGAACCTGATAGGTCGATGTCATCTGTGGAGAAAATTAGGTCGTGGTCTGACACACCTTCCAGCGATATTTGATCCTGAAGTAAAACTTTAGTTCGATCAGATACCAGGTAGAGATCAAGGAGACTCGGAGGAGAGTTATGTGCAAAGCGGGTGGCGTACTTATATATTCGTAGCAACAAATCCAGATGTAGCAGTATTGTCTAAGAGCTGACATGCCTTGGAGTCAGATTTAAAAAAGATCAACGTTCACAGAGCGAACAACAGGGTTGAAATTCAGAAAATAAGGGAAGTTAGGATTATATGCAACTGCCAACAATGCATTTAGTGATATCGTCATAGATCTCTAGCAAAAGATACTCGATATCACTGCCGTTTGATTCAGCCACTTTCATGCATTTAAGGGTTTCGCTGTGATAAACTGCCACTCCACCACCAACTGTGCTGGTGACCCTATCGTGCTGCAAAATTTTATAAGCCGCGATGTTATACAAACTACTAAACTGTATTGGTTGTATTATTTTCTGGTTCTAGGTCCGACTTATCTGTCTAGAACCAAGTCTCAGCAACACGAATAACATCAACTCCCGAGTCAACGAAAATACCATATGTCGAAAGTAGTCCAATTTGGACAGGTTTAAACTACGAGCATTTAAGTAGCAAGACTGACTTCAGGTGTGGTAGAGTGGACAAAGTTTTAAGAGAGTCTTCTTTGCGGACTAATATATTGGGTCTCGGAAAAAGTTCGTAGCATTTTTGGCGATAGATGGTGTTAGGTCCAAAGAACTCAAGAACAACTGATTGTATTGCAACTGTGGATGCTCGTTTGAAAGATAACAATTTTCGATTGAATTTCTGTGTATACGAGGGTTGTCTGAAAAGTTTCCGAACAGTGATACAAGACATTTTTTCTCAAATTTTTTTTTTATTTTTCTACATAGTCTCCTTGTAGAGACAATGCTCCCAGCGATGCTCCCATCTCTCTAACTAAATAGTACTTGGCATTTTTCTCTGCAAAATAATTGTTCACGAAGGTGATTGCCTCCTCATTTGACGAAAATCTCTGTCCTCCGAGCGCAGTTTTTAGATGAGGGAACAAAAAGTAGATCTGGTGAATAAGGTGGATGGTCAACCAGTTCAAACCGTAATTCATGGATTTTCGCCATGGCAACCGCTGAGGTGTGAGACGGCGCGTTGTCTTGATGAAACAGGATTTTCTTTTTCTGCAGATATGGCCGTTTTTCCGCAATTTCTGCCTTCAGCTTGGCAAGTAATGATGCGTAGTATGTTCCTGTAATGGTGTTTCCTTAAGATAACTCCTTTACTATCCCAAAAAACAGTCGCCATCACTTTCCCAGCCGGAAAAACAGTTTTTGCTTTTTTTGGAGCCGGCTCGCCCTTTGCAGTCCACTGTTTTGACTGAATTTTTGATTCGGGCGTATAATGGTGTATCCAAGTTTCATCTACAGTAATTAATCGGCGCCAAAACTCAGATTTATTGCGCCTAAACTGCGCCAACAGAGTATTGGAAATGTTCATTCGAACACGTTTTTGGTCTAACGTAAGCAAACGCGGCACCCAACACGCGGACAGCGTGTTGATTTAATATGTAACAAATACGTTCTTTGGACATTTTCCCAATCTCTACTACTCGTATCTCTCTCACTTTAATTCGGCGGTCGCCTAACACCATTTGGTGAACTTTAGAAATGTTATCGTCAATGGTTGCAGTTTTTGGACGTCCCGAACGTTCATCATCTCCCAAGTTCTTAGGCTCACGTTTAAATTCAGCTGCCCAAAATTTCACTGTGGTAAATGATGGTGCAGAGTCCCCACACACAGATTGCAACTCATTTTTGATTCACGTAGGCGTATTGCCTTACAAAAACAAGAATTTAATAACAGCTCGATTCTCAATTTTTTCCATTTTCACAAGAAACACTCACATCGACCCACTCCAACGACTGTCAACTAAAAACTGCGCATCCAAAATGACTGAAACTTCGGTAAGTAACTGTCAAAAGATGCACAACTAGCATTCACTAGCTATTATTGACGAGTGTCGCTATCTTTACGTTAAAGTTTCCGACAACCCTCGTACATGCTTATCGCAATAGAAAATTCAGAAAAATAATTCGCTACATCGTCTACCATTAGGTGCTTCTGACTGATCAAACGATTAATTTCCAACGCGGAAGACAACGCCAGAAAGTGGAAAAAAACGGCCCGAATTGTGCAATTGGAAGGGTGTTGTTTTCTATCACGAAAACGCCCGATCATACACTTCTTTATTGCCCGTCAGAAATCACTAGAGCTTGGTTGAGAAGTTTTGTTTCATCCACCGTATGGTCTAGACAGAATACCCCCTGACGATCACTTGAATCGGTCTCTGCAGAATGCTCTCAATACAATTAACCTGGCTTCCAGATCAGTCTGTGAAAACCACTTGATTCAATTTTTCAACCAAAAACCACAATAGTTCTTCACCAATGCCATCTGGACTTTGACCGAAAAATGGTGAAACATTTCAGTTCCAGATATGTTAAGTGAACAAGTGCTGCATGATGCTCTGCATTAGGTATCTGATTTTTTTTTTATGCAAATGAATCTTGTATCTGTTAACAAAGCAATCACCTCGTTATATGATTAACAATTAAATCAGCTCCTTTATTCACCATTATACGTTCGAATTTCGTATTACGTCTTTAGTATTGGAGTCAAACTTTGACTATTGGCAAAATTTTGCGAGCAATTTTGAATTGTAAATTGCTGGCCGAGGTGATATAAAAAGAGGTAACGGGGCTGACAATCCAATCATTTTATATAAAAGTTTACCATTTTCACTTTCATTTGAAGTGATTTGAATTTATATTTATAAGACCGTAACAGACACAACATGAAGGTAAGTCCTTTAACGAAACGCTCACTCTCTAAATGAGCACTTCTTTTGTATTTATCTTTGCAGGCTACCATTTGCCTTCTAGTGATTATTGTCACAGCTAACGCTGGTCTACAGCCACACCTGAAGTCACCAGTTTCACCGCAAATTCCACAAGCCAAGTTCATCAAAATCGTTCAGGAATCTCCTCAGCGTGTGCATGCTACAATTCCGACACGTTCTTTTAATGTTCACAAAGTTATCCACGGTTCAGCTGGGAATTCTGTGCGGCTTCCAGCACAACATGCAGTACCGTCTAGGATCATTAGAACCAACAGCCAACCAGCTCCTGTACCTGTACCACCACCGACATCAAGATTAGTACGAGTCATACATCAAACTGCTCCAGCTCCAATAGTTACTTCAGCCAATGCTAAACAATTTAAAGTTGTTCAAGAATATGCTCCTAAACGCTATGCACCAACTCAAGAACAAGGCAGCCAGATAATAAAGATAGTCAAGCAGCAACCGATCGATCCTGGACCTGCTCCGCCTGTTTCCAATGGCAAAACTTTCCAAATCATGGGTCAAATTGGCGGACTTACCGCGAGTTTACAGATAGCTGGACATAGTTATGCTAGTAGCTTTGGTCATGGAAATCCAGCGGTGCATCCAGTAGCAAAAATTGTCAACGTAATTCGTTGCCATTTCCATAGTGATAGTTGTGGAGACGATAGTCTGTTGTAAGTCTGACTGACATTAATAAATTTTAAATTCAAAACTCCTGTCTGAACTTACGTATTTACCGAACCTACGAGTAATTCGGATTTCGAAGTGTGCCTCTTATAAAGACTTGTGCGAATGGTTCGAAACACTTGGTAAAACCAATAAATTAGTCAAAATATTAAAAAGGGGAACGTCAACTAGATCACTCAGAAAATCTGATGGCACCTAGACTGAGTCGAAAGTTTGCTGATAACCTAATCAGAGCTAGCTCCTATCACCGAAACTGCAAGTGAGCTGAGTAACATAACACACAGTTGCTGGTATCACCATATCGGTTGTGGTGACGAACAGCCATCGAATACGTTGTTTCTTCGTTTGAATTTGAACTAAATTGCCTGGCATCGATGGCATATATTCATTTGTGCAACAAACAGACATAGACCAGATGCTGTCAACTCTAACGAGCATTAGCTGCTAGCCTTGCACTGGCGTGCATACAGTAAGAGTAGCCTTAACACTAAACACTATACGGTTGCTAAAACCTTCAGACCTCTCAGTCTGACTTGCTTCATTCTAAAGAGCATGGGGAAAATAATCGAGCTTAATGTCGCGAAACTATGCGAAAAAATATGCCAACCAACGCCCTAAGTGGCTGCACTTCAAAATCCGATTGACAGAACTGAAGACGCAATCGAAAATAAGGGGACAACGCGACTTTTGACGGCCTATAGGACTTGCCCCAAGTTAGCGTCCTGTATCCACTGCTATGGTATATACTGGTCCACTCACTGATTAACACTCTCAATAGTTCCATCGTCTACGCTCAGGTATATGCAGGTACCGTTTGTTCTAAACGCGACGTGATCGACGGCTGCACTGGACATATGCACGAAAAGGAAGAAACCAGTTAGCGGTTTGAATCAACATTTTTTTTTTTAAGTAATGCGCGTTCAAGGGGTTAAGGTACCCTTAAAATTTTTGTACACTGCGCGTGCGAAGAAGAATTAGGGAGGGAAGAAACATAGGTACCGATGTGCGTTGGTTTTAATTGTCTGAATGTTATAATGAATAGGAAATAGAGAGCTCGGTAGCGCATTCCACAAGCGAGTTATTCATTTTAGGAACAAATCAGGTTATTTCTGAGTACGTACGAAAGTGGGCTTGAGGGTATACTGATGAGCATTCACAGCGGACGGGTGTGAAGGTTGAATGTTTGAACGGGCGAAATGATACTGGCGATTTCTGTGCAGCACTGATGGTGAAAATAGCGATAAAACAAAGTGAGACATGAGACATTTCGTCGGTGTTCGAGGATGTCCATTGACTGGGTGATATTAACATCACGATTTTGAATCCTATCTATCAGATGCAGAGACGTTTTAGACGCACTTGACCAGATGTGTGCATTGTACTCCAATTTTGGGCGGATGAATGCCTTATATGTACGAGTATATTGCGGCCAGATCAGAAGGGGAATAGTATTTCTTACATCGTTTGAGGATACCTAGACATTTCGTAGCATTTTTGCCGACATTGAATATGTGGTCATTCCAACGTAAGTTGTCATTGACACACATACCGAGAATGGAAAGTTTATCGGTTTCGACGATGCAAGTGCCATTCATGGGGCACACAGCACTGTGTTTTGGAAGCATTAAATTTTATTCTGTTTGCGGTTCACCAATTAGTTATGCTGTTAATATCAGAATATAATGAGCTTAACATACGCTGCCGTTCCCGTTCTACAGCCGAAGAGCAGAGACGTGAGTCCGGGAACGAATATGAAAATCAGAGAGTATTATTGCCAGCAAAGGAATATATTGGATAGAAATAGAAGACAAGGGATCATTGATAAAAAAAAAAGAGTGTCGGAGACAGAACGGAGCCCTGGGGTACACCAGCATTACTTTTGTAAATATTAAACTTGAAACCATCCAAGACAACTTGAATTGAACGTTCCGAAAGGTAGTTTCTAATCCATTGACGAAGAGAGTCGTCGATCCCAAATGCATGCATTTTCGACAAAGGAGCCTGATGCCAAACTCTGTCAAATGCTTTAGAAATATCAAGTGCAACCATCTTGTTTTCGCCAGATTGATGTACGCTTTGGTTCCACTTTTCGATGAGACATGCCACTAAATCACCAGTAGACCTGTAGGAAAATCGTACTGAAGGTTATTGAGAAGTTTTTGTGTTTCGAGATATTTCATGAAATGAAAGAAGGGACGTAAGTGCAATGGGCCTGTAGGAGGAGAAAGAGGAAGAAGACTAGCCTTTTTTAGGGACGGGCTGGATAAATGCTGTTTTCCATCTTCTCGGAAAGAGTCCTAAAGAGTAGGATTGATGAAAAACTTACACAGTGGTTTTGCCAGCGTGTATGAACACCTCCTCAGAAGAAAGGGAGATATACTCGTACCATCTGGACCAGCGGATTTATGTATGTTGAGATCATTAAGTACTGTTGCTACTACAGGAGTGCGAAAGTGGATTCATCCCATTGCGGATTCGATGCACTCAAGGGTAGGTGGTTACAAAGCACAATCTGGGAGTGTTGAGCCGTCTGCAAAGTATGCAGCAGGCAGATTGGCCTTGTCCAAAGAGCTGACAGCTGGAATGTCATTGCAAATCAGCGTTGGGATGGAGGATGTAGCAAAATTTCTAATATTTTTGTCGAACGACCAACAATTTTTACTACCTTGGGACATTGTAGTGTTTTTTGCCTCAATTTTTGGTTGCAGACGTTGCAGTCATTCCTGGCTCGTTTAAACTTTTTTCGGTTTTCCTCTGTCGGGTTGGTCTTATAATACAGCTCGAGTAGTACCATGCCTTTTCTTTTGGTTTGCAACTCTTCATTTGATAAGCGATAATATTCCAAAGAGAATAGTGTCTGTGATCATATCAGCAGCGGCCTCCACGTCGTTATTGAGGAAATATAATGACCAGTTAAAATTCCTAAAGAAACTGTTAAGCCCGCTCCAGTTGGCTTTCTCGTATTGCCACACGGTTCTTTTGGTATTTTTTTTTGTTTTAAAGTGTAGTCGATGTAAAAAAGTGTAGGTGATGTGACACAGTAGTCCGACGAGCCTAGAGAGGATAGCATAACGAGCTTGTAATTATCAGGGTGAGAAGTTAAAAACAAGTCCAAGGTGTTGAAGGTATGACCATTAACGTCTAGTATTCGCGTGGGCTCATTTATAAGCTGAATCAAGTTATTTTCCGCAGTGAAATTCTGAACACATACTCCTTCGGGTGTTGTCTTTCCAGAATGTCAAAGCCACCCAGAATTGTGTATATTGAAATCGCCCATAATAACGATTTCAGTATGAGGTTACTGGAGTACAATTCTTTGAATCAAGCTCATTAAAGGTCGAATTATTGCTGTCCAGATTAGTGCTTCTGTAAATAAAGCAGTAGTGAATAATTTGATACGGAGATGGAACTTTAACCACATGAAGTTGAATTGCGGATTGGAACAGGGGCTGAATTGCGGATTGGTGGAGTTTGGTAAGTTACATCACTAGAAGAGAAGAATAATGCCACTAGTTCGTAGCCAGGTAGCTTCAGATCAGAGTGATCTGAGAGGTGTGGGCGGGAATGTACCTATGTTTCATTAAGTGCCAAAACAGCTGGTCTGTATTTCCAGACGTGGACGTACGCAGAAAAGTGGTGCCTCTATATTTGATACAGTGTAGAGAAACTTCTCGGACAAACGATGCTAAGGTTCCATTCGTCTGGAATAATATCCTCTTACCAAATCATGCAAATGAGCTCTCTACCAAGTCATCTCTCACTGTCCTAAATAGCTTGGTAGGTAGTCCGTTTGGTCCGTCATCCTTGTTATGCTTAGTTTTGAATGCCTTAACTTCATTTTGATCGGCTAAGGCCTTCATCGACTAATTTCAATGGTTTGCTGCAATTGACTGCGGAAAGAGGGTCCGCAGAAATGATTTCTCACATCCTCACCACCGACTGTGACTGTGCTACTAAATTTTGCTGGCTCATCTCTGCAGGTTTTCATTCGGGTGTCGTCGGATTCGACTTACGAACGTCGTTCCTGGAGCACCATCTCTTAATTTCCTCGATATCTCTACAATATTCACATGCTTTTCCTTTTTTCGATGCGGAAGACCAACTTCATAGGCGAGTTGTTTACCTACATGTACGAGTACTTATCGCATTATTTACTTAGCCAGGGATTTCGTGCGAGTGGTAGGGTGGAATCCAATATTCGTCCATCAGTTGCTAATGGTTTAGTGTGATTGCAGATTGGTGATCGGAGTGACCGGAGTCTATTAACAAAACATCACTTTGGTTTACTACCTACCTACTGACGGTCTAAAAAAAGGGTTAGGCCGGTACTGCAGCGTATCAAGTTGGCGTCAATTGATTGTTTTACCTTATTCGACGGATCAACTCCCGAAAATTTGAAAATAAAAAATATATACGGGTTACGGAATAATCGAAAGTGTGGGATACGAATGATACCACGATTTTCGACAAATTTCACTTGAAAAAGGCAAACGATTTCCAGTATTGCACTTTGAATGTTGGCTCCCTTAATAGAATACTTCCAGCCGGAGGAATCGCAGATACCCTAGACTGCTATAAAGCAGATCTTCCTGCCACTCAAGAAGTGCAATGAAATGGATCAGGTGTAAGAAGGATGAAATATAATATACTACGATAATTGTTGCCGATAAAACAAGCAGCGTCAATTTGATGGTTTTTTACTGAAACTTAAAAGTGACGATCCGTATCAAGGCTAAATTCGCTAATATATATTCGGCGAGTTTACGAGTATATGAAGTGCACAACCGCACATCCGACAATGGATTCAGATTTATCGACTTCTCTCCGGGCGAAATGCCATTGTAGTAGCCACGCAGTTCCCACATCTCGACATTCATAAGGGGACCTCGCGGTCGCCTGGACAATGTATCACCAACCGGATTGATTATACTCAATCGAAATTATCCGTCTCTCCACTATTGAATGACAATATTCCGACGCCGCTAAGGAAAGGAAATACTGCGAGGAAGTTTGACGCCAAAAGGCTGAAAACGCAAGAAACCGGAAAGGCCTTCGCAGAGGGAGTGTTCAATGATCTCGCTCGAAGTCCTGAAACTCATTTAAAAACGGCTAACAATCCATCAGTGATGAGAGATGCCGTCACTGATTTGCTAGGTTTCGCTGGACCACTACTGCGAAACCCGTAATTTGAAACAGAGGGCATGTACATAGAGCGGCTGTAGGTGACTTTAGTGAATATAGACGTGAGGAGCAAAATAAATTAGACTAAGTACATTTCCAGGTGTAGTGTCGTGGAGATAAATTCATTAAAAAGGATTATAATGTAACACAATAATTAAGGCATTCCTGGAAGGTTTTAGCGAGGTACTCGGAGAAATATTCTATCCTAGGATCGTCTACTTCTTCTGTAGAAACGCATATCCCGCACATGTTGACGGTTTTATCTTTGCTATGGATTGTGACAATGCATTCGTTAATATGCCCAAAGCTAAAGACTCAGGACGCTGCTTCTGTACTCTGTAGCGTTCAATGCATCGGGTTTTCCATTAAGGACAATACATTTTTATTTTGGTAATAAGTTTTAATAATTTGTAAACGTTGCTCGTTTGACTACTGAACCATGACAAGCAAAATAGCATGTTAATAAGAGTTTACAAAAAAAAAATTCAGAGTCCGTTCACATTCAAAAAAAATGTGTAGTTCTTAATAGAAAACCCGATACAATGGTATATGTCCGGGGTGAACCTCTACCTTAACCAACAATCCCCTCCAGCTAGCGCAATCTCTCTCCAGTAGCTTTCAGTGGCGCACTCGAAGTTGGTTGAACTTTCCTTCCATTTGTGTGTCACCTTAAAAACAGTAGTCCTCTGCTACGCAGTGCCTCGGGGTACAATCAACGGCTCTTTAGGTCAGAGCTGTGGCCTTCAATTGCTCAACATTGGCTAGCCATCTCAGGCGTTTGAATCACAGATGCGTGGCTACACTGCTACTGAAGAGCCCATACAGTTCAATTTCTTTTCCTCTATTCCCCGTCTACACAAATGGGATTGAAATCACAAGCAGTATCGGCCCAAGCGTCCTTCATCCGCTTTCGACAAGGTTTAAACCTCTGTCCCATAGAGCAGGACCGGGATGATGATGATAAAGTCAGAGAGAGAGAGCCCATTTACTTAGCTGCCCTCTGAACATAAAGAGCGATTGGATTAGCAATTATGTATTTGATTTCTATTATGTTATGGCCAAGCCGTCTGTGGAATGCATGGGCATGTACTTTGTTTTGCCCTTGTTTACTTACGTTAGCTTCATAGATGGCTCACTGTGTTTATTCAATCACATCAATGTCATCCGCGTCTGGAATTAACATAATTGTGCGAACTTAAAATAGATCGTGAGTCAATGAGTTTTGTACCATTCCTTGTAAAGCGATGATAAAAAAGTCACATAACAGCGGGACTCCATGGTTTACACCTTTTTTGATGTAGAACGTCTCGGTATGCGGCTTTGAAGTAAATAAAGAGATGCCAGGCTTTGATCTGAAATTCCTGGGTCTTCCCCAAGATCTGTCATAGTGAGAGTATTTGATCGATGGTGGACTTTCCTGGCCTAGTACGGATCAAGCCGATTGTTCATAAATGGTTTTAGACGCTCACATAATACGAAAGAAAAAGATCTAAACTAGTCATCTCCAGCTGGTTTAAATCCCATCTTCCATCTGAATTCACTGCCGTCTTCGTCCAAGATGAATGATTCATTCTGCCTGACAGCCGATATGCAGACTGCAGAAGTATTGTTTGTCAAGAAAGATTATGAGTTTGTCGATGCGTCGGAGCTAGATTTTCTGAGTGCAGATGTTTTAAACGTTTCTTTCAAAATCAAAGGTGAGGTCTATGTCATATTATGTGTCTATAAGCTTCATAAGTTCAATATTTCGATATTCTTGGAAGAATTTTCAGCCTTTATGGAAAGTGAAAAAAATCAAAAAATTTGATAATCCTAGGCGATTTCAATATCATATCTCAGAAAATAGTGATTTTGTTTCGGATTATTTGGACCTACTAGCTAGTCATGGGTTGTCTATGGACGTTTCGCGTCCTCATCTATCAGTTCTTCTGAAAAGTGTGTCTTCGATCTGGAGATTACTGACTATGCCATGATAGGTTTGCTAATTGACGTTAGGAAAAATAATGAAACTTCAGATTCAGGTTCTTCTAACTTAGTAAAGAAAATTGATTTTGATATGCTTAAAAATCATTTGTCTTTTGAGTTGTGGGAAGAAGTATTTGCGGAAGGCGAAGCCTCGAAATCGTATGACATATTTATGTACATCCTCAATATACATACAATAATACCTACCCACCGTCGAGTTCGGACGTGTTTTAATTTCGCTCCGCGATAATTTGTGAATATTTGTTTTTCTGTTTGACCTTTTTCCTTTTTTTTTTGGTTTTTTTCGTGTGTGACCCCATTCTTCCCAATCGCTTACACCATAAATTCCCAGTGTCATCAAAATACAGTGAATTTGTATTTCCTCAGTGTTATCAAAACACAGTGACTTTGTGCCTTAAAAAAAAAATACATATATATAAAAATATAAAAATAATTAATACTCTGATCTAACTTAACCATGTCTTCCTGTGGATTTGCTGACTGCGCTGTACCTACTAACACCGTGGAAATGATTATGCATTGGTTTAAGCAGAAACGCTAAAACTCATCTGGAAGAGTATAAGCGCATATTCTGCTTCTTCTGTGTAGAGTGACGGACCATCTCCCTGGCACATATAATGCTGGCTATAAAATGTAATAACCAGCAACTAATTGGGCTTGCAGACTCGATTGCAGAGTTGAAATGCGAAGTTCAATTCAATAGTAAAAATGTAACCAAACTAATTTCCGAGAGCCATGATAACCTACACTGTTCGATCGATAACAGCATAACCACCACAAAATCAGCTGTTCAATCCCTGCAGTCTAAAATAAGTAAATTAGCAGATTCTGATAAGTCTCACTGCTCAAACGCGTTACCAGCGATTCAGTCAACTTCAGTTCAGTTGGGAAAAATTATGTCAACGTTGACTGACCAATCCACTCTTCTACATATCAAGCATGCTGAACAAGCCGAAAACATCGGATCCATCCAACATGACCTCAATTTTCTAAGTGAGGAAGCTGCATCCACTAGATCAACAACAATGCAGATATTGGAGGAATTAAAGCACATCTCTAGTAAGCCGGATGCACCTCCATCTGCAGTAAGCCCGTGTAACAAATCCTTACACGACGAGCTATATACATCACCCTCAACCACTTCAGCCCCAACTCATTCAATAACCATTGCCACCGAAGCCCCCGTTCAATCCACTTCGATAAATGCAACTTCGATCACCAATCCCGTTCCAAGACCATTGCCAATAATTAGGGCTTTTGGGACATCCTGGACTCTCCCTGAATGGACCAACAGAATTCAAAAATTAAATAAAATGAATCTTGAAGCCACCAAAAAACCGGACCTGTCTACTTTCTTTCTTCAAGGTGCCCCACGTCACGTAAGCCCGTCCTGCATCAAAGACCTTTTTAGGAAGAAATTTGGTATACAAGACATCAAGTGTAAACAAGTTGGCAAAGTGAAGAGCAAAAACGGCATGTGTTTTGAAATACGTATACCCACTAAATACGATTGGATGTTCAAATCTTCGGACGGCATACCAATCTCGAAAGAGATGGTCATCACCCAACGGAAGGATATGATATATAATAAGTTTGCTAATAAAAGAAAAGATAGCACCCACAATTCTGCCCTATCCCATCAACATCCCAACTCAAACTGGTCATTTAAGACCCAAATCTTTCCAAGATTCACCTCGCTCCTACCCCCCTTTGCTACATCCAAAAAGAACACCAGAGTCGCTACATCAAATCCTCTCGCTCCCCTCACCAAATCTTTAAAGCCGCCTCAAAACAGAGTTTCAGACAAACACAACTCCGTTTGCATTGATGGCATAACCAAAACCAACATTATGGTTTCGATTCAACGAGAAGGTCTTCCTATTAAGCCAGGTGAATTGATGCAAATTTTCGTTCGCTACCATGAGAGTTTCGACATCTCTTCCGATGAAGTTCATAATGATCTTTCCACGCTATCTTTGCATGTCAGCTCTAAACGTCTCTCCCACTTGCAAAGAACTCGTTCAAATTTTAAAAACTATTACAGTTCCTAACAAACTAAATCCTGTATCCTCCAGTCCACAATGCCTGTCCATTTACTACCAAAATGTAAGAGGTTTGCGCTCTAAAATCTCCGTCGTCTCAATTCTCAAAAGTTACCCTATGACCTAATTGCTCTTACTGAAACAAATCTAATTCCGGACATTAATAACCTTGAGCTGTTTCCTCCAAATTTCAACGTTTTTCGAAAAGATGGACTCGAAAGAGTTGATAATCCCTATGGCCGAGGTGTTTTACTAGCAATCCGGAACTTTTTCCACGCAACTCCTGTTGATACGAGTATTCCCCATACTGACAACTTTGAGTTAGTATGTGTCAACATTACGCTCCCCAAACGCTGTCTTTACGTACTTTGTTGTTACATTCACCCATCCCAACCAATTGAGTCTTATCGACCTGTAGTTCACGCAGTGGATTTTCTGACTGATAATGCACAACCTGAAGACTGTATTATTCTAGTAGGGGATTTCAACCTCCCTCAACTTAAATGGGGGTCTTCCGACGATTCGTCTCATTTCGTCTCTCTTAATTCGTCCTCAGAAATAGAAATTTTGATGGTGGACTGCCTAACCAACTCAAGTTTATATCAGATTAGTGGAATACCTAACACAATGAACAGACAACTCGACCTTGTCTTCACATCCGATTCAGATAACTGTGTCGTTTATAGGAGTGATCATCTTCTTTCTACCCTAGACCGCCTTCATCCCCCCTTGTCAATTATATACTCATATGAAAATGGCAACGCAAGTGTCGATGCGGAAAATGCATTTTCATTTAACTTCCGTAGAACCGACTTTAACAAACTTAAAAACCTCATCAGCAACATTAACTTTGACCTTATTGCTGAGACGACTAATATTGATCTTGCCTTATCAACGTTCTATTCGTTAATTTTCTCCTGCTTTGCCCAATCGGTTCCATATACCTTCCGAAAGGACTGCATGTCAGCTCCTCCCTGGTACAACAAGGAGTTGCGCTCTCTCCGTAATTACAGAAACAAGTTGTGGCATAAATTCTTGAGGACTCGATCTGATTCCGACTACAGTAATTATCGATTGGTATGTAATCGTTTTTCTGAACTTTGTGAGTCTCTTTACCTTGAGTACCTCTACCGCATGCAATTTAACTTAGTCTCAGACCCTAAACGCTTCTACCAGTTTGTTAATACCAAAAGAAAGTCAGACGGCTACCCATCTACTCTCAAATTTCTCAGTGAATCTTCTGCCGACCCGAAAACCATTGCAAATTTCTTTGCCTGTCATTTTAATAAATCCTTTTCTAAGAAAACAGCTGAACCCGATCCTAGTTACTTTAGCTATATGAGAAACTATCCTGAGACATCATCCGTTTCGCTAAATATAACAACATCTTTGGTGTCTGATAACATTACCAAACTTAAAGATGATTTTTCGTCCGGCCCTGATAGCCTTCCGGCTGTTGTAATAAAAGAGTGTATTAACCATCTCGGTCCTCCCCTTGCTGCCTTATTTAACTTGTCTGTCTCAACAGGTACTTTCCCTTTCCTATGGAAGGAATCTTACATCATCCCTATTCATAAAAAAGGAAGTAAGGCCGAAGTCGATAATTATAGGCCCATAGCAAAACTCTCTTGCATACCCAAACTTTTTGAAAGCATAGTCTATCAACAACTGCTTCCGTACTGTAGGCCAGCTATCTGTACAAATCAGCACGGTTTCATGAAAGGTAAATCAACGACCACTAACCTAACAGAGTTCGTCTCTAGGACGCTTCATGCTTTAGAAGGCATTCGATAAAATTTCTCACCAACTTATCATTTTTAAACTAAAAAAACTTGGCTTTTCCCCTCATTTTGTGGCATGGACCAAATCCTATTTAGAAGACCGAGAATACAGGGTCATCTTCAGATCTTCAATATCCGACCCAATTAAAGCAACATCTGGTGTCCCTCAGGGTAGTCACCTTGGGCCAATCATCTTTATCCTGACGATTAACGACATAAATCTCATTTTAAAGAATTGTAATCTTTCTATTTTCGCTGATGACATGAGAATTTCCAAAGTCATTTCATTGCCTTCTGACTCCCATTGCCTGCAAGATGACTTAAATAAGTTTTCGGTATGGTGCAAGCAAAACTTTTTGGAGCTTAATATCAGCAAATGCCAAGCGATAACCTATTCCCGCAAACGTTTACCTCCCCCTCCAAGAAACTACTTCATTTGCGATGAGCCTATTCCTTCCACTACCCAAGTACGGGATCTAGGAATAATTTGTGACAGAGAATTGAATTTCGACTCACATATTGACAGCATTATAAATAAAGCTAACTCTGCACTTGGTTTTATCAAACGCTGGTCGAAAGAATTTTCCAACCCTTACGTTACAAAGTCCCTGTACATTACTTTTGTAAGGCCTCTTCTCGAATATTGCAGCCAAGTTTGGTCACCCTATAAACTAACCCACATTCAAAGAATAGAAGCAGTCCAACGTAGGTTTATCCGTTTCGCACTTCGTGGTCTACCCTGGGCCGACCCATACGGATTACCCCCCTATGAAAATAGGCTGGAACTAATTAGCATGCATACCCTAAAAAAACGTCGTGAAGTCGCTGATGTACTTTTTATCCACCAGTTACTGACTGGAAACATCGAGTGCTCGAGAATAACGCAAAATATTGCATTCACTTCCAATCCCCGTAATCTAAGATCTGTCCCACTCTTCCTGATCCGAACTCACCGCACCAACTACGGTCACTTTGAACCCATATCTAGAATGTTGCGTATAACGAACAACTACGCCGAAGTCTTCGACCTAAATAGCAGCAAACACGAAATGAAAAAAGCACTGCTCAATATGCCACTCCCTTAACATCTACCTCGTCCACCATTTCTCCTCGCCCCATATTAGGTTAAGAATATCTTTGTTAGTTTTAAGTCTAGGTTTAAGTTTATGCTTGTTAATAAGCTTAATAAAGTTATCCGGGGTAGACCCGGGCTAATAATAATAGGCATATAAGCAGTTTTACTTTCTCAGTTAGTCCAAAAAAAATCTGAAAAACGCCTTAAACTTTGGATTACGCTGAGTTTATTAAAAAAAGTTAAGTTTAAAAACAAGTTAAGAATAAAATGTTCAAAGCACCCCAACAACCACTATCTAAAAACAAAATACAAAAAAAATATGCTCCGAATTGAAAAGAGAAATCCCAATTTGTCGAGACACTTATTATAGTAACAAATTCAATCTAGCTAGAGGCAGTCTAAGATATGAATGGCAGTTAGTTAATAGCGTCCTCAATAAAAAAACAGCCAGTAGACATCAAAGTGCGGTACGTGTTAATGATATTGTGGTTACGGACAAGCTTGGCATTGCTAACTCCTTTTGCAACCATATCTGATAATATGCAAGTTAATTCTACCTACTATAGTTGCGCGCTTTGTAGTCCTGTTTGCAAACCTGTTGAATCCTCTCAGCGACTGAGTTTTTTTTATTTGAGCCGATAACTGGCCTTGAACTCCTAAAAACAATTGGTGAGATAAAAAATTCAAATTCTTCTTGATGTGCTGGCGCATATTTTCAATAAATGCATTTTTTCTGGGATATTTCCGGATGCACTTAAATGTGCGGATGTTCTACCTCTCTTCAAAAATGGATCGACTATTGAAATGTATAATTATAGGCCGATCTCACTCCTACCCTCAGTCAGCAAAATTTTCGAAAAAGTTATGAAAAGTAGAATGGTGAGTTTTTTAAATAAAACAACTTTTTTCAGTGATGTTCAATTTGGTTTTCAGAAAAACAAATCTACAGAAGATGCCCTCTTACACATTTGTTCTCAAGTATTTGCCAATCTTGATAAAAAAAGTGTGCCGCTGGGTTGTTTTTTGATATATCAAAAGCCTTTGATATGGTGAAAAATGATATACTGCTATGTAAGATTGAAAATTCTGGTTTTTGGGGCTTTGTATGTGATCTTACTTGAAAAATAGAAAACAAAGAGTGAAAATTGGTGATACCAGGAGTGAATTAAAAAATCTGCACCTAGGAGTTCCCCAAGGATCTGTTTTGGGACCGATGCTCTTTTTAATTTATATCAATTCCTTGTTTAAATTGAATTTTAAGGGCTTACTGACAGCTTTTGCGGA
The DNA here is from genome assembly GCA_963966105.1 of Volucella zonaria. Lineage (NCBI taxonomy): Eukaryota > Metazoa > Arthropoda > Insecta > Diptera > Syrphidae > Volucella > Volucella zonaria. The sequence continues at coordinate 57,748,823 of OZ014532.1, read as the reverse complement.
TGATGTGGGTTTCGCCTATGGTTCAGATTGTGTTTTGAATCTTACCGCAGACATAAATTGGGATCTGTGTTTATTAAGAATCTGGTTTGCAGAGCATAAGTTGGTTATAAGCTCTAAAACTAAAATTATGTTTTTTAATTTGTCAGCGTATAACAATTTTGGTGCTGAGGTTTACTTTCATGCAACCGACTATCGGAGGTTTAAACGCTCTTATTGCTCTTGCAAGTCCAGTTCCTCCTCTCAGACTTTTAATAATTGTTTCGGTTGCAGCGATAAATGTTTTCAAGTTGAAATTGTTAATAATTTTAAATACTTGGGACTTACCATTAATTCTAGGATGAGTTTCTTTAACCACACAGAGTATTTGAGACATTATTTTAGTGGCATACTAAGGAATTTTTATTTTCTGGGCAATGTTTGCTCTTTTAAACTGTTGAAAAAGATATATTACGGTATATTTCATTCGAGACTACAATACTGGATAGCCTGCTGGGGAGGTATAAACTTCAGCAAAATTAAACCTCTTTTGATACTCCAAAAACACATCTTGAAGAAACTTAGCTATAAGCCCCGCTTTTATCCCAGTTTTCCACCCTTCAGAGATTTGAGGGTTCTTCCAGTCCGTCACTTGTACTGCTATAAAGATATTTTATTTAAGATCAGGAAATCTAAACTTCAGACAAATCGCCAATTACAGTTTACGTGGCAATTTATTAAATCAAGCCACTGTACCCGTATTTCGTACAACCGCGTTTCGAAACTTTTATAGTGTTTCATCGTGTCGGTTATTTAGCAAACTTCCACTTTTTATCCGAGAGTTTAATTCTCATTTTGTCTTTGTAAATCTTGCAAAAAATTGGCTCTTTTCCCTTGATGTTGAGAGTGTTGAATCTTTGTTTAATATTCTTCTCTGATATTTTGGTGTAATATTTAGTTTTCGATTTGGTTTTCATAGAAAAATTGTATAAACTAATTGTTAATTTTTGTTGTCATAATATGTATGATTTAATTTATGGGACCACCCCACCCATTCTTTTTTTTTTATTAAAGCTTTAACTACATAGCCTCGAAATGACATTATCTCTATTTTCCTTTCAAAAATACTTATGTCATTATTATTTCTTTTAATGTTAATCTAACTGGTAAATTGTAACTGGATTTTAAGAAGTAAGTAAAAAATAATAAAAAAATAAATAATAAAAATATTCTCCGCACCGACTGCGACTCTACTTCTAGTTGTCCATTCTAGCTTTGTTGCTTTGTCTTGTTTGTTTCATTCTCTGATAAACCTTTCGAACGCCAGTAACATCTCACCATTTCTTCCATCAAGCGCTTCTCCTTTCTGAGAAGTCAGTGATATTCCCTTCTATTCTATTCTACATGCCCTGCTAACATTCGTCGTCGGTCAAACTAGAGATTTCTTTGTGGCTGCGCGGCCCTCTACGTATAGCTTCCCTAATGGTTCGTTGACAACATTCCCATTTTTGACAGAAATGCGATCGGCAGAGTTTCTAGCGGTCTTTTGTGATTGCAGTTTTTTGGCATCACATTTCGGTTGTCCTTTCTGACTTGTTATATCACAATTCTTACCCTGGCTATAACAAAGTACTTATCCGAGTCGATGTTGGTTCTACGGAAAGTTTAGACATCTAAAGGGTCTTTTATTAAGCGCTTCCTATCTTTAAATTTAAGTAACACAAAGTATGTATGAAATACCATTGAAACTTTTATTCGTTTGAAAGGCCTATCAATGTCATTATGTATGGAATATAACATCGTTCAAATGTACTTCGGCTTCTCTGGGTGGCGCGCATCCGGAATAACTCTGGCGCATAATTCAGGCTGAATTTGACCGATGGCATGGATTATGTTGGCTTTGAGGGACGCTGTCGTTTGTGGCTTAAGTATTCGCATAGACTTGCGACTTCAAAAAACCCCACAATAAAAAGTCTAACATGGTCAAATCGCACGATCTCCGTGGCCAGTTGAAATCACCTCCAATCGAGATGATCATGTCCTCCAATCGCTCGTGCAGAATTTGCAATCTGACGTGAGCTGTGTGGCACGTAGCGCCGTCCTGTTGAAACCACATGTCGTTGATGTCCATATCATCAAATTCAGGCCAAAAGAAGTTGATAATCATCGACCTATAGCGCTCGCCGTTGACGGTTCTCAAAGAAATATGGACAGATAACACTGTCCAAAATCCACACCAAATAGTGCCTTTTTCGGTATGCATTGGACGCTCTTGGATCTCATGTGGATTGGTATTATCCCAAATTTGATAATGTTGTTTGTTGACATACTCATTCATCCAGAAATGGGCTTCATCGCTGAAGATGATTTTTCGAAGAAAATTAGGGTCAGCTTGTAGCTGCTCCAGAGTCAATTCAGCGAATACACCTCCTTGTCTATGGTCGTTTACCTTCAGCTCTTGGGTCAGTTGAATTTTGTACGGGTGCAGGCCCAAGTCACAGCGCAAAATTCGCCAAGTTGTGGTCTATAAACGGCCGAGTTCTTATGAGCGATGTGAAACCGACTGCCTCGGATTCTCCTGCTCATTCTCTCAAGGACAGCGGTGTTGTTTTCGGCACTTCTTGTGTTTCTTCGATGTACTTTGGTTTATCGTTTACTGAACCAGTGGACTCAAATTAATTCACCACACTGCGAATAGTCCTCTCGGTAGGATGATTATGACGACCGTAAAATGGGCGAAGCATGCGGAACGTTGCCCGAACAGAGCACCCATTTTGATAAAACAAATTTATCATTTGCACATGTTGGTGATTGTTACGAGTACTACGAGTATATGTCTGTCCATGGTGATTTGGCAAAACAGACTGAATAAATGACAGCCAATTCGACTGATGCAGCTTCAACAATATTTGCTTCATTTGGCAAAATCATTGTACTAACTACTAAAAGGTTAGGCTAGATTAGGCTAGGTTAGGCTAGGTTAGGCTAACGATAGCTGTTGGAGAAAAACCAATCCACTTAGGTCAATTGGCCCACTTGGATCTATGATTTTCCTACTCTTGGAACCAATTTGAGCTTCCGACGGAGCGAAGGGGACTGTTAGTGTCTGTATTGCTTGAATCTCCTAAGTCATTGTAGAAGAGGGCTCCAAAGTGGAGTTTTCTTCTTCGGGAGGGAGCTGGACATGTACAAAGTAGGTGGAGGATTGTCTCCTCCTCCTTATCCATGCAGCTTCTGCAGAAGTCGTTTGTAAAAACACCAAGTCTTATAGGCTTGTGTGTGTCTAGTGATGCCACCTATAATAGCTCTGAGATGCTTTCTGTTTTGGGAAGATCAAACTTTTAAAGCAATTCAGATCCAGCTTTGGGCAGAGTTATTTGGTCGCTAGACATGTTGATCCAACAGTCCACCTAAGGTCTGTTCTTTTGCTAGCATCCAGTTTTAGTAACGGGTGACAGATAGCAATGACAGTTTTTCTAATTGTTATGTTGCAGCAGCTGCCAAAGCTAGCAAGGGCATCCAGTTGTCAAAATATTCAGTAAGGTTTGCCATTTCATCTGGAATCTTGCCGAACGTACGGAAATTATTAAAAAAATATCGAAATTCCGGCTCAGTTGAAAATACGCAAAGTGAATTTGGTCATGAGGCCCGTCGTCATCATGGCTTTAGTGTGCAGACGATTCGTAATACCGTGGAAAAGTTTGGGCGTGAGTACACTGTTTTTGATTTTAAGCCACCAACCAGACAGAGATTGGTGGGAATTGAAGAAAACATAGCCGCCGTAGCGGCCAGTATTAAATAAGACCCAGAAGGGTCGATTCGGCGTCGATCAGCTGATTTGGGCATCGCCAGCGGGTCAACCCAGCTTATTTTCTGATTGGATTTGGGCCCGTATAAGTTTGTGCTGACACAGGAATTGAAGCCAGATGACAATAGACAGCGCCATGAGTTCGCTAATTCGCTTATTCGGCCAAGCATCAGTGCATACACAAAGATTGACTGTTTGGTGCGGATTATGGCATGGCGTCAACCTTATTTCTTTCGAAATGAGGAAGAAGGTACCGTTACCGTCAATGGTCTCAGGTGTAGAGCGATGTTAACCGAGTTTCTGTGGTCAGAGCTCGACTCCGAGCTGTGGTTCCAACAAGATTGCGCGACGTTACATGCCAAACAAGCGACGCAAAGCTCGAAGTTGTAAAGGAGAAATTTGACGACTGGGTCATCTCATTTCGAGCATCCATCAATTGGCCGCCATGATCATGCGATTAGACACTACTCGGTTATTTTTTCTAGGGCTATGTCAAGTCCTTAGCCTACGCTAATAAGCCAACCACATGCGACGAGCTCGAGGGCAACATTCGACACGTTATTGCCGGAATAACGCCGCACATATTGGACTGAGCTATCATAAATTGGACCGACCGCTTGAAGCAGTGTCAGAGAAGCTGAGACGGCCATTTGAATGATGTGCTATTCCACACTAATGGCATGAACGTAGCTTCAAAATAAAGCCAGAATGAATTTTATATCTCATACCGTTGTTATTTTATTTAAACTTTTTTTTCTATGGTTCTTACCTGGTCACCCTTTATTAGTTTGCATGTAGTGATTGGTATACCGATGGTAAGTTTTTCAGATAGGATACGAATAGGTATATTGGTTCCAATTTTGGAATGTCCCTGGAATGTCTTTGTGCCCCGGCATCCAACTTTGGTGAATTTTGAACTGCTCTGCTATATCCATGAGAGATAATCGGCAGTCTAGGACGGTTTTAGAACTTAGGAAGAATAAGTTCCTAAGTTGTAAGTAAGCGGCCTGACTATCCGAAAAAATGCGGATATCCCATGTGTTTTATTTGTAGGTTTTGTATCTGTCAACAACTTTGCAGCGTTATATTTGAGCAGTTCTATCGGTGTCGTACATTTTATCGAGCAACATCATGGCAAGTTTCCAGCCAAATAAACTTCATTTGCGGGAAGCGCTGCTTTTATTCTTTAATATGAAGAAAAGTGCGGCTGAGGCCTATCGTTTGCTTTCGGAAACTTATGGGGCGGAATGTATTGATGAATCGACGTGCCGCGAGTGGTTCAAACGGTTCAAAAGTGGTGATTTTGGAGTTGAAGACAAAGATCGCCCCGGAAAGCCGAAAAGTTTTGAAGACGAGGAATTGGACGCTTTACTGGATGAGGATCCGTGACAGATTCAAGAAGAACTTGCTGCGTCATTGGGCGTCACGCAACAAGCCGTTTCCCTGCGCCTAAAAGCACTGGGATTCATTCAAAAGGTTGGAAACTGGGTGTCGTACGAATTGAAGCCAAGAGACGTCGAACGGCGATTTTGCATGTCCGAAATTTTACTGCAGCGGTATAAAAATAAATCATTTTTGCATCGTATTGTCACTGGTAAAGAGAAATGGATTTATTATGATAATCCTAAACGCAGAAAATCGTATACAAAGCCCGGCGAGCCCGCCCAATCGACGCCGAAACGAAATATTCACGTGAATAAGGTCATGCTCTGCATATGGTGGGATCAAAAGGGTGTCGTATACTACGACCTGCTTCCGAGTGGTGAAACCATCAAAGGACCATTATATTGAACCCAACTAATTCGTTTGAAGCGGGCATTAAAAGAAAAACGGCCAGAATATGAGACCAGGCATGAGTCCGTCATTTTTCATCACGACAACGCTCGGCCACATGTTGCGGTTTCGGTGAAAAACTATTTGGAAAATAGTGGATGAGAAATTCTGCCTCACCCGCCTTACAGTCCAGACTTGGCACCATCTGGCTACCACTTGTTTCGTTCGATGCAGAACGCTCTTACGGGAATACGCTTCAGCTCAATAGAGGAAATCAAAAATTGGCTGGATACGTTCTTGGGCTCGAAAGACGAGAAATTTTTTTGGTCCGGAATTCATAAATTGCCAGAAAGATGGGGGAAAATTGTACCTTCCGATGGATGATACTTTGAATAAAGCATTGTAACTATGTTTTCATAATAAAACTTCAAATTTTGGAAAAAAAAACGCTGGAAACTTACTTGTAGACTCAATATATTTCCGAATTTGACCTTGTTGGGAACTGTTATGGGGCCAACACCTGTCGAAAGCTCAAACCTTTTTGAATAAGTCTCCCTCGAATAGCAAGCCCATATTCAAATAAGCATAGTCTTCCTTCTTTGTAGCAGCCGCCGTGGTAGATGTCATAGTTCTTTATTCGCGTTTTGCTCAGCCCTCCCCATTGAACTTTCTGGGTGGCGGTGATACTTGCAGTAGATGGCTTCCGCTGGTTGTTTGACAGAACTTGGCATCTTCTAGATCCATACATTCTGTGTGGATTGAGATTGATTCTTGAATTCTCTGATCCCGAACTTAGTAGAGAAAAGAGTCATATTGGAAAGATTTCGTATGACCTGCAACAAAGATAAAGAACAATTTTTTACTTAGAACATTTCTAACAAGAGACTAGAAACAGTTGAAATTATGGCACAATGCCCTTTAAAGAAATTCAAAGTCAATTTAAGTAGGCATCTGTGGCGAAAGATGATACCCTTTTCACCATCACGAAGAATCGTAGTCTGATTCATAAATCTTTCGTGAATGATTGTTCCAAGTAACCTGCAAGCTATCGACTACCTATAATATTATGTCATTAATAGAGACGCGTGTCGTCATTCACGAAAGGCATAGATGAATAGATAAAAAAAAAATACAGCCAATGAAAGTATCATCTGCATATGTTACCAAATTCTTAGCTTCGACTACGACATCGAGTCTACCGAAATCTACGCCCCTCTACCATCCGGAACACCTGGAGTGGTTTTGTCTCTCGTTTCTGGGTTGCAAGCTGTATGCTATTAGCATAGATTTTCATAAATTCTCATCCGAAAGTGAACCGAAAGTGAAATGAACCAAGCCTCAGTTAATGAGTTTTTCGAATATTTTTCTTTTTTTTATTTGAACACATAAGATACGAGTATTTGGTAGAATGGCACATGAGTCACATGCTACCAAGAAAGGGAGAACACTGACTAGTTAAACGTAAGACAGCTTACCACCAACCAACTGGAGCATGATGAAGTACAGGCTGGTGATGGTGGAGAATCTTAAGAATGCTGATTTGTGGTGGCGCATGATGGATGATAGGAGCATGATGGATAAGTGGTGCTTGTTTAATAACTCGAATCACTTTTGTATGCACTGGAGCTGTTAATATAGGGGCTTGTGCCTGGTGGATCAATCGAATTACGTGATGTCCTCCTCCTCCAAAATGACCAGCATGTCCGCCCCCGAAGACTAGTGCTCCTCCAAGACCTCCACCATATCCAAGTCCTCCACCAGGGATAAGTCCAGCGTTAGCAACGGACGCCAAAGCAAGCAAACAGATGGAAACCTTGACAAAGAAAAAATCAATGAAAATCAACGTAATCCAGCTACTGAGATGTCCTCGTCGTATTTACCTTCATTTCAGAATGTCCGTACTCAGATTGATTGAACTAATTCGAACGAATGCAGAAATGATCACCGTGTAGGCTTTTATATTGTTAAAAATTTTCTTGAAAAGATTTTCAATTTTCCCGCCAACTGCTAAGGTCAACTTGTACTGCATCGACAGAGCAACTTTTTTTCCGGTTTGTCATTGTTGCAAGTCGATTTGGTGTTGTAAACACCTTCTCGTCACCACTGTGGCTGCTGAATAATTTTAAAATATTTGGATTGAACATATTAAAATGAGGACCGCCAACTAATCCAATTCCAGTGATAGGTATCCGTATTACTACATTGGCATGATGATGGACCCATTAATGTCAAACTAGTCAAGTCGTAAAGTGAGATAGTTTGGAGCAACAAAACACCTCTACAGATGCATGAGGTTGGAAAATCAAAAGCACGACTTTCTTTAGGTGCTGATAAGGGTGATGAAGGTCGAATCTTTTCATAGGTTGATTAGGGAACGCTATATTGTACAATATATCCCATGTGGTATGATAGAGGTATTCATGCTGAAGTGACGCCATTACTTGATGAGGGGCAAACCCTTATAAAGACGTTAATTGGTGTCAAACGAGATTCACTTATGACATGACCAATGCGTAAATTCTTCACGATAATCTCCTAAACTCTGCTAAATCCGCTGCCCAGCACGATCTGTTTCTTCGGTAGTTTTGGCGATACTGACCCACGTCATGTTATTACTTGCAGTGCTTCTGATCCATTAAGGGTCCTTGACTTGAATACCATTGCCTTTCACTTCCTCTAATTCCGGGAACGTACTCGTACCTTACAGTCTGGTGATCCGCGATAGCTTGATTTACATAATACGAGGGCGGGTCAATAAGTCAATAAGTTTTTGAATTTCTGACCTCTTTACTGAAACAGCAACACTGCTCCTGTCAACAGGCATCTGTCAGTTGACTCCTGTCAAAATTTAAGCTTGCTGCGTCAGTTAGTTTGTGTTTGACAGCTATTTTTATCAGACTACTCACTAATTTGAGGAGAAAATGGAAAAAAGTGAATTTCGTGTGCTTATTAAGCATTATTTCTTGCGAAAAAAAACCATTACCGAGACCAAGGCTAAGCTTGATAAATACTATGGGGACTCTGCACCATCGATTTCAATGGTAAAAAAGTGGTTTACTGAATTTCGTTGTGGCCGTACAAGCACTGAAGATGCCGAACGTCCTGGACGCCCAGTTGAGGTCTCTACACCCGAAACAATCGAAAAAATTCACGATATGGTGTTGGCCGACCGAAGATTGAAAGTGCGAGAGATTGTGGAAGCCGTAGGGATCTCGCATGGCTCAGTGGTTTCAATTTTGAATGATCACTTGGGCATGAGAAAGCTTTCCGCAAGATGGGTGCCGCGTTTGCTCACAGTCGACCACAAACGCAATCGTGTAACAACTTCACAGGAAGGTTTGGCGTTGTTTAATCGCAATATGGAGGAGTTTTTGCGCCGTTTTGTAACCGTGGACGAAACATGGATCCATCACAACACACCAGAGAACAAACAACAGTCAAAACAGTGGGTTTCTAAGGGTGAATCGGCGCCAAAGAAGGCCAAGGTGGGTTTGTCAGCCAATAAAGTTATGGCGACTGTTTTTTGGGATGCACGCGGGATAATCCACATTGACTACCTTCAAAAGGGAAGAACAATCAATGGGGAATATTATGCCAACTTATTGGACCGATTCAATGACGATTTGAAAAAAAAACGACCTCATTTGGCCAAGAAAAAAGTTCTTTTCCACCAAGACAATGCAAGGGTGCACACATGTGCAGTTGCCATGGCAAAAATCCATGAATTGGGCTATGAATTGCTCCCTCATCCACCCTATTCTCCAGATTTGGCTCCGAGCGACTACTTCTTGTTCCCAAACCTGAAGAAATGGCTTGGTGGAAAAAGATTTGACTCCAATGATGCAGTCATCTCGTCATTTTGAGGACCTCGACAAATCATTTTTTTTGGAAGGGAAAAAAAAATTGGAGAAGCGTTGGACAAAGTGTATAGAGCTCAAGGAAGACTACGTTGAAAAATAAAATTATTTTTTTATCAAAAAATCTGTTTTAATCCAAAAGTCACGGACTTATTGACCCGCCCTCGTATGTAAATCGTTGATTCGGTCTTCCTTAGCATTTCCAACTATGAATCACAAATGATTCGCGTCATTTAAACTACCACGCGGTAGTTCTCTATGCGATATCGTTATATCAATTTCCTTGGTGGTTAATGAGTGATCCTAGGTATTCATTTTTTGAACTTTGGAACGATGACTCATGTCAGAAGGTGGGCTTGCGAGTTCGAAGGATGACAATTCGGCAATTTTTTTTCCGCTTTTTTCTTTTCTGTCGAAACAGGTCTAGAACCAGTTCGTTGTACTGCTTGTATGTTCCTTTTACTGAAATTTCTCAGTCTTTGGTAAAAAGATGCGTAAGTGCTTCCATGATAAAGTGCCTCCTGTATCAGAACCCACCACATCGGCGGTGCCTACAGCCTGAGCCTAGCATCGGCAGGACACTCACAGAGCTAGTGCTTTGAAAGATTTTATGTCGCTTATGTCCAGCATACTAAGGTGCTTACAAAAACCGTAGTGCCCCGTCACGGCGGCAGCAAACAGTTTGTAAACTTTCCTACTGAGGGACTAGAGAAAAGTCGTTGATTTCTTAAAGATATCAGGAAGCATTTGTTTGGTTCACTGGCAACCTAAAGAGTCATGCCGTCTGCAGTTATTCTCACATGAAACAAACCTACAATGGTAACCGACTTGGCACCCAACTAAGACTCTGTGAATTGAGGCTTCCGACTTGCTAAAGCATTGCATTTTTGAACACGTTTTAAAGTCATGAGGTGGTTCCATAAGGTCTTAAGCACAACTGGGCTGTCGTTACATATACAGGTGCTTCGCCGCGTCCACCGATTTTTCCCAACATAATTTATAGCATATAAAGGGTGCTCTTTTTAGAGCTATACAAATTCAATATAAAATGAAACACTTGAAGCTAATGTTAATGTCCATGATATCAGCCTCATTTAATAGATAATTTTATGCCATCAGTGATTGAATATGACATCGGGCATATGCGCATCACGACTAGCTCCAATGAAGCGAAGCCCAATTTTCGACAAATTTATGGAGCAACTGGGTCATATATCAGCAATAACACGGCGAATGTTGACTTCCAAATCGTCCAACGTCTCTGGCTTATCGGCACAAACTAGTGGCTTCACATACCCCCAAAGAAAGTAGTCTAAAGTTGTGAGATAACAGGAACGTGGAGGCCAGTTCGCAGGTCCATTACACCAGATTATGCGCTCAGCAAATGCCTCCCGCAATAAATTGATGGTGTCGATGGCGCCGAGTGAAATGTTGCACCATCTTGTTGAAGCCAAAGCTCTATCACGTCAATACCATTCAACTGAGATGTCTCTTGTGTTTTACGTAGGTACCTGCCGTGAAGGATTAAGCCTACTGTGCGTCTTCGCACAAGATATCAAAACAATGCGTTGATAAGCGCCCTTCGGGTAGTACAAGTACTACCACCAGTACGAGATTCAAAGTCGTGTTTAAGGCACGATTTCCCCTTTGGTGAAATACCTCCGCCATTCTGTGGGTCATGGCATCCAGTTGCAATGCAACTCCAAATCGAGCAAACCAGATGGTTCCATAGCAATCCCATGGTTGAGCACAGGTCGTAGCACTACAACATATGCTAAGCCATGCGATGTCCAAGCTCCATTCGGTCTACTCTCCCCGAGATTTTGGGTACAAACCTATAGCCATCACGATACTCCTACAAGGGGGCCAACTAGGTCAGGCCGGAACCATAGTTCCGGGGGCTCCTGACCTCCCGTGGTACCAGGATAAAGCTTCCGGTCGAGCTTCGCAACACTGTGGTCACTCCCAGCAAAGCATCTCACTGCCCAGGACTGGCGGCCTTTCAACAAATTTAAAAATTTCTATGTTCCACCCGCTAGCTGTCTACTGCGTTTTCTATTAAATACCTCTTTTGCAAAACTACGGGTTCTTTCGAACCGTATGGCATCAGTGATAATTCCACTGACATCGTAAGCCTCACCATTAAAGATGATGCCCATAGCCTGCAAGTCCCTAATGTCAGAGTAATTGGGACACTCAGATAGGACATGAAGCCAGTCCTCTTAGGTGGCTCCACATGAGCAGCTCGCAACCCCGCTAAGCCCTCTCTTATGCAAGAATGCATTTAGAGAGCCATGCCCGGTCAACAAGAAGCCCAGGCTGAGGGTAAAGTTGAATTCCGGAAATACTCTTATGGTCAGCATGATCGAACACATGCGAGTAGCAAGGTTTTACGCTGCCTCAGGAATAGGCCATCCACTTCTGTCGAAGAAACAAAATCTCGCTCATTTAGAGGGAGACCTTTTCTGATCTTGAAAGCAATAGCACGACGTATCGCTCGAGGTGGCACTCCCAACAACACCTGCATTGCCTCTATGGCACACAGGTTAACACCCAAGGAAGGCGACGCTTTGGCAAGACAAGATCTGCTTACAACCATCCAGAGTCATAACCCTGTCGTACCATACCGATGTTCCATATGTTGCACAAGCAACAAAAAGGCCATCATATATGATACGGACAGAACACCTGTTGAGTCACCAGTCAAATCGCAAAATGCGCCTTACCTGGGCTACAGCACTCAGCATAAGTTGTCTGATTCGAACCAGGTGAGGCATTAAGTTCATACGCTCACCCAACGTTATGCCCAGATATGTGACCTCAGTCACACATCTAATGCTAACGTCGTTCAAATGTATCGCAGGACCATTCGACTGAGGAACGAAAAAGTCAGAAATCATCTTTCTATAGCGCTCTCCATAGACGGTAACATTCTGGCCGGCATTGTCCTTAAAGAAATATGGGCCGATGATTCCACCAGCCCATAAAGCACACTATACAGTCAGTTTTAATGGTTGTAAAGGAGTCTCGACGAAGGCACTATAAATTCGGAGAACAAAATTTTGCGTTGAAAATGAGGATCAAGCTGAATCATGTTTTACGCCCATTCACTGAACCTACGAAACATATATAAGCTTTTAAGCTTTTAAGCCGAGATCTCTTCGTGAAATCTTCCACAAAGTGGATGGCCATAGCTCCAATTGCTGTGCACAATGGCGAATCGATTCATTCTCCTCTACACTGCGCTCCACAACGGCAATAACATTTGCTGTTCGCACTGTTTGTCGTATTATCCACTAGAGTGTATGTGGTGCGAAAACGACTCATCGTGTTCCGAATAACTTGCTCAGATGGACGATTATGTCGATCGTAAAATGGACGTAACGCACGATAATTTTGGCGAACCGAACCATGGTTTTCAAAATAAGTTTGAACAATTTGCACACGTTCTTTTACTCGCCGTACAATGGCAAAGCATACTAACTGCGAGTACAAATCAACTTTCAGCAGTCAAATTGACAGTCTGTAGAAACAGTGTTGCCAGTTTAAAAACCAAACCTCTAAAAAGAACAGCCTCTACGTATCTCGATTTGAAAGACAGACAGACGACAGTGTTCCAAACATTTGGTGCAACCTGACGTTGTCGTCCTCAAAAAAGGACATTATCCTTGATCTGTTTTTGGAGCCATCCATGAAGACCGGACTACATTTCTCTCCTGGCTCAGATTCTGATCCAAAACATTCCACTTAAGGTAGATTTAGTATTTTCGAAGGAAGAGCAATTCTGATGTCATTGCACTAGTCGGCATAAGACCGGGATCAAAAGGTAGTCGGCGCGTTAGGTCATCAAAATTCCAGTGCATGTTGTACCAAATGACATTCCTTCACAATCAGTGGGTGGCTATGAGAGTGGAGCTATGATATAAATACCAAAGCGATCCATCAGACAACCGGCGCACAGGGTATAATTTATCTTATTATAGCCGTGTAGATCTAGAAGACCTTCTCGGTGGCGTCGGTCACATCTAGGGATGGTTCCACTTTAGAGCAGATAGTCACTAGGCATAGGTACGTAGGTAGGTTAAAGTAGCTGTTGGAGAGACAAACCCACTTAGGCCTATTGGCCTGTGGATCTGTGATCCTCTTACTCATGGAACTAATGTGAACGTGTGATGAAGCGTGGGAGACCGTTTACGTCTATATTCTTTAGATCGCTTAGGTCATCGTAGAAGAAAGCTCAAAAGTGAGGTTTTCTTCTCTGCCAGAGAGCTGGACATGTACAGAGTAGGTGGAGGATTGTTTCCTCTTCCTTCCCGTCCATGCAGCCTCTACAGAAATCGTCTGTAAAAGCGCCAAGGCTTCTTGTATACTTGCCTATAAGGCAGTGTCCAGTGAAGACACCTATGATGGCGCTGAGATGTTTCCTATTTAGAAGGACCAGACTCTTAGAGCTATTCAGATCCAGTTTTGGCCAGATCTGTTTGGTCGCTAGACATGTTGGTCCAACAGTCCATCCAAGGTACGTTCTTTTATTTAATACTGATTTGCGCGTAGCCCTTTTCCGGTAGAGTGGTTTTAATTTTGGAGAGTTCATCGGCTCTACTTACAGTTCTCTGGAATATCTCTGTGGCCCGGCAACCAACAAAGGTGAAGGTTGAACTGCTCTGCCGTCTCCATAAGAGATGATCGTCATTCAAGGGCGGTTTTAGAATTTAATGAGACCGAGTCCAGGGACCTGAGAGCGGCCTGACTATCCGAAAAGATGCGGATATCCTCTGTAGATATCACGGTTTTCTTCAGCCAGGGCAGAGCTTCTTGGAAGATAGACAGAGAGGCTTGGACTTAGCTTATCTGAGAAAACACTGCCACCAAGCCCGCTATCGGTTTTAGATCCATCTGTGTAAAATTGTTTGACTTGTCCATCCTAAAAGCTAGATCCAGAAGGATATAGAGGGGAAGCTTACATGGAAGTCATTGTCAAACCAAAGGTATGGTGTAATCGTTGTTCTCTGTGAGGATTCCTAGTATATTTGGAATATTATCGCGGCCAAATAACTTATTTGTCCATTTGCTTTAAGGCTGCAGTCGTACCTACTTGCCTGCTGAAGATAAGCATAGACATGCTGTTCTTTGGACTCAGTTTGCTGGAGTTGACTGCATTCTCTAAGACCGTCCACCAGACAAGAACCTCGTATGTGAGCAGTGGTCTTATTAACGGGATGTATAGCTAGTGGGTTATGCGAGGTTGAAGGCCCCATTTGTTCCCAACAGCTTTTTTGCAAGAGAATAAAGCTATTGTAGCTTTCTTGACTCATTGTTGAATGTTAGGTTTCCGGTTTAGTTTCCTATCAAAAATGAGACCCAGATATTTTGATGTATCGGAAAACGCTAAACTGGTACCGTTTATGGAGGGGGGTCTATAATTGGAATTTTATATTTCCTGGAAAAGAGGACAAAATCAGTTTTATGGGGGCTTACTCCCAATCCACATTGATCTGCCAACGGGTTAATCTATTAAGATTTAGCTGAAGGAGTTCTTTAATGGTATTAAGATGCTTATTTGAGACGGCTATAGTAACGTCATCCGCATAGTCAATCACCAAGCTACCACCCATTTCCAGGTATATCATCAGTTCATTAACCACAAGTTCCAGAGAAGGGAAGAAAGGACACCGCCTTGCGGCGTACCTCTGCTAACACATCTTCTAGCATAAACCCCACCCAGTTTGGAGTTGATTATCCTGCTATTTAGTATAAGACTGATCAACTCCCCAAGTGAGTCATCTACCTGTAGAGTTGACAGCGCAGTCGTGATTGCGGATGTGTTGACGTTGTTAAAGGCGACCATTGTATAATCTTTATATTGTACGGATCGCTCAATGTGGCTAGTCAGTGATAGCAGAGCCGTTTCCATCGACTTTCCTTTACAGTAGGCATGTTGAGCTATTGACAAATGTCGTGGATCAATTTTAGCTCGTCTGTGAATAGCAGTAAGTCGTTCTAGAGTTTTCAGAAGGGAAGGTGACAGACTTATAGGTCTTGGGATTGAAAACTACATTGACTTCTCTCATTGACAGTGGAATGTATACTCGTATCAGTTCTACACAGCTCCAGCGTAGGCAGGATAACATCTGAGGACCTTTGAAGCTCGGTAGGTATTATACCGTCCGGACCAGCAGACTTGTATGGGTTGAAGCTATGCAGCGCCCAAAGCAGTTTGTCTCTTGTAATCATATCATGAATTTTTGGTCACGGTTGCTGTAGTCCTGTTGGAGTTGCTACTGGCCGCGAATTGAGAGCTACCTGGAAAGTGAGTGTCCAGTAGCAGGTTGAGTGATTCATCACTTGAGGTTGCCTAAGAGCCATCGGTTTTCATCAAACAGCTCGGGGTCATGGAGGAGGATTTTTCTTAGTCGGGATGCCTCACAGGTTTCTGTAACTTTGTCACAGAATGATCTCCAGGATTGTCGCTTTGCCTTGCTCATTTCTTTTTCATATATTTTGGGGGATTCTTTGTATGAGTCCCAGTTAGTCACTTTTCTTGTGCCTTTTGCTAGGTTGACAAGTTTTGTGCAAACGTTTCTAAGCGGTCCGAGTGCTGATGTCCAGCAATGCGACTCTCTCTTGCCTCTAGGTTGAATAAAAGGGCAGGAAGCGGCCATAGCTTGATTGTGAGCCCGAGTGACTAGGCATAATTCAACAGATAATTTAGCTACATCATCGGCTTATATCTGCTGTTACCGAAAGATAGTTGGCCTGTGTCACCAGGTGGAAACTCAGTTGATCTGATTAGTATCGAGTGTTTAGATCTGAAGACAGCTTTATTTTACACCAAAGCTATCTCTCCTTCGTACCCCATTTTTGATGAGCTCAAAGCTAGTTTTCGCGCAAGATGGTCTTCTTCAAGGAGATTTTATACATATAAGAGGCTTGTGATCAAGAAACTTTTCATCACTCCGGACAAAAACCTACACGCGCTAAGAACTAGAAAAACTTAGAAAAATTTAAATGGATTGGTTTCTTGAAGAGATAGCGGCTCTAAAATCGAATCAAGGGTTCTCAGCTTCAAGAAAAATTGCGAACTTTTCACCATTCTTAGACGATGAGGGCACAATTCGAAGAGTTCAAAAGGACTAAAGACAGTGATGTTACACAGCACGCAATGCGGCGATCATGCCTAAAAATGATCTCCTAGTCGATTTGCTCATCATGCATCATCACAAGAAGAACCTACATATGGGAGCGGCTACCTACATTTCAGATATTCGAGAGCGGGGTTGGATCATACGCATACGAGTAGCTTTGGAAACAGTAAGATCAAGATGTAACATGTGTAAGCTGCTTTAGGGGAAGGGAAGCCAGTGATGCTGATAATAGGACACCTTTCTGAAGGACGTATAAGACATTTCACTCATGTAGGTGTAGCCTGTTTTGGACCTTTGCTTGTGAAATTTGGTTGAAGTACAGTTAAGCGGTATGGAATGATATTCACCTGCCTTAACGTTCGCGTAGTATATATTGAGCTTCTCAATGACCTAAGATTAGATCAATGGTCTTGCACCATTTCATCATCGTTAGAGTAGTTACTCGTTATGTTTAAAGTGATAATGGACTGATTGTCATCGGAGCCAAAAATCAGTTGGATAAAAATATTAAAGAGAGGGACAACGCGCTAAGTGTGTATGGAGCTAGGTAGGAAGGCATCCAAGGAGGATTTATCCCAGCCTATTCGTCGTGTATGGAAGGTGCTTAGAAAAGCCTTATCCAGTCCGTAAAAAATAGTGTTTTGTGCTGAAAGATATGATACCTCGTGAATATGTTCTTCGGCTCAGTATCACATCAATCGTCGACCACTTACTCATGTTCCAGCCAACTTAGAAGATCCTAACACGCTTACGCCTAAATTGGAAACTGGGGCGAGTTGTAAAGTTGTTCGGTCTGCAGATGTTTAAGGATCTAACGGTTCGATGTTTCTTCTTTCTCTTCCATTCGCTCATCAATTATTCCCACCATTTTGTACGTGCTACTGGATGAAGAAATCGTTGGTTTATTTACACGATTTCTCATTTTTCGCAGGCTTCCGAACTTGCTAACGGAGATTCGCGATGGACTTAGTGCTGGAAAGCAGGAGTTGCTGGGATTGTAAACAATAATTAATAAGCACATATGGTAAAATGTTTGTGTGGGCCCAAATGATAGAGCTTATTTCTTTCAACACAATCGCTTTATTCAATACAACTGCAATTTATAATTCAATCGCTTTTCTCAACCACTTTTACTATATATTTTATTTAAGCCACTTAATCACTTTCCTTAATTCTGAATTCATCTTTGTTTGACGCTGGCATTTATACTCACTGCCATTTATCGAGGACTTTCTGTACTAGACAACTGTCCTTTCCATTTTGACAGAATATTCGCTACTAGTTGTCAAAGCAAAGCCCAGGTCCACCCCGGATTGTAGCGCCACCTTAAGTAAGTTGTTAAAGCGATTTCATTATTTACCCATTGAATGGGTGCCCTGCTCTTCAAATATAGATGGCGCTGTGGCATATTTAAGAGGTTATCACAATATTTTAAACGATTGTTGGGTGCTGTAGAAATATGACAGGCACTGAGAGATGTCGGGTTTATTTTACCTCTAAATGGTAAACATCGGGTACTTGTCGATGTCCATCCGAATTCGACTTGTCAAACTTATAAGCGCGAGTGCTGACCAGCAGACAAAAATAGCAGCACTATAACCATGATAGTGAATATGTTCCCCAGATGGAATCAACGGTGAAATAAAGTCTGTGCGAGGAAAGTTAGGTCCCTTAGCTGGGGCCCTGGACTACTACAAAGTAGATGTTAATGTCATCCAAGAAATGCAATGGGATGGACAGGACAAAAAGAGGATTAAAAGCTGTGACATCTGTTACCGCGATTGTTATCGATGGCAAAAGTATTAGGTCTAAATTTACCTCCACAGAGTAGAAAGATGATGACACAAAAGATGGCTTCTATGAGTTCTTGGGGAAGACCTATGAGCAATGCCATAGCTATGACATTAAAATTGTTCTCGGGGATTTGAATGCAAAG
Organism: Volucella zonaria; assembly: GCA_963966105.1. Lineage (NCBI taxonomy): Eukaryota > Metazoa > Arthropoda > Insecta > Diptera > Syrphidae > Volucella > Volucella zonaria. Next base: position 57,730,328 of record OZ014532.1, on the reverse strand, counting down.
TTAGGAAGAGAGGGCATCTTTGGTAGTATTGTCGAAAGGTATGGCCTGCTCGACACTACCTCCGATAACGGACTCAGGCTAATCAACATTGAGGCGGGGCGAAGCAATGTTGTAGCTAGCATGCAGTTCCCGGTTCTCAATATTAATAAGGAGACTTGGAGAACTCCTGATCAATCAACCGTCAATCAGATTGACCACATTGCAGTCGACGCAAGGCACTCTTCCAGTATTACGGATGTCCAAACATTCCGAGGGGCCAACATTGATTCGGACCATTACCTTGTTGTAGCCAAGGAATGGTTGCGGGTAACCCGAAAATCGCAAGGCAAGCTAATAAGAGATCGCCAAATCCTTTTCCGATCGAGTCCCTCTTAGTCTCTAAAGAGGTCCTATGCCGCAGCATCAAGTATCGAAGACCAGTGGAAACATTATCGAAAAGTCTGGATTTAACTCGGTCACCACACCGAAACCCCTGGTTAGACGAAAAGTGCCGGCAAGCACAAGATGCATACAAAGCGGGGGTGAATAGAAGGACGAGAGCTGCTCACGAGCTCTACGAGTAGAAGAAGAGAGACGAACACCGGTTTCACAGGAGGGAAAAGAAGGAGCAGGAGAAGCGCGCTGTCGAGGAAATTGAGAGATGAAACCACACGAATGAGATTTAGAAGTTTTACTATGGTCGGACGATAGTATGTCCAATGAATGGAACCGCAGAAATGTTTTACCGATCCATAGGAAAGTTGACCCTCTGAACTGCGCCAACTACAGAGGCATCAGTCTTTTTAACATCGCCTACAAGATTCTACAATATCTGCCGTATTGTGCGAACGCCGTTCATCAACAGCTTGATTGGTTCATATCAGTGTGGCTTTAGGCCACGAAAGTCCACCATATTCACACTAGGGTAGATCTTGGAAAAGACCAATGAGTTCCGAATCGATATCGATACACACCAATATTATTCATCGATTTTAAGGCCGCGTATGATAGCATTTATAAAGATGAGCCATACAGAGCAATGCCTTGTTTTAGCATCCCTGCCAAACTCGTCCACTTGTACATGATGACGATGGAGAATACAAGAGAATGCGATGTCAAAAAAGAATTTATACAAGACGATGTGCAGTCATGCGATTTCTTTAACATCATTCTTGAAAGAATACAGCAAAGCTCACGCGCCAACACAAGAGGTACAATCTTTCAAAAGTCCGTCCAATTACTCGCATACGCCGATGATATTGACATAATCGGAAGTAAGCAGCGTGATGTCAGTGGCACTTTCGCGAGTATTGAAGCGGAAGCGGTGCTGACAATAAGAAAGGACACCCAACACCGACGTCTCGAACAGAATGTCACCCGCCACAGATATAACTTTGAGGTAGTTAAGGACTTTGTCTACCTAGGCTCCGCAATCAATTCAGACAACGACACCAGTGCTGAGGTGAAACGAAGAATAGCTCTTGCCAATCAGCAAGTCCTCTCTCAAACAACAAAAGTGACCCTACATAAGACGTTAATAATTCCAGTGCTCTTGGCTGGTTTGAGAGGTCCCGTTTGCATAGACGGTGAAGCAGGAGGAGATGCAGCGACCCAATATACGGGCTGTACAGCGACATCGAATTACCCAGAAAAGTGAGGGTCCAACGACCCAGGTGAATGGGTCACGTAGAGCGGATGGACATCCGAAGTGTTTGAATTAGCTCCCGAGGGAGAGCGCAGTAGAGGAAGATCGTGACACAGGTGGCGCACACAAGTGGAAGGGACCTTAATCAACCCCATGTGCGAAACTGAAAACGCTTGTTAGTTGAGACTCATGTCCACCCTGCACTTAAGTAAGCCTTAATAGCCTCTTTACAGCTCAAGCCGTACCTTTAAACTGGTACCTTTTGTTTGGTAAGTAATCAGATATATTTCAAGAGTGTGGAAACTACACAGAATTGCGCAAAATTGAAATCGTCTCCAATAACGAGTTCAGGATGAAAATGTAAAGATACGATCCATTGCATAGTATCAGAGACAGCTCAATAAACTCGTTGACAGTTGAACTATCGAACGAAATAAAGCAATAGTGATAAGCACTAAGCAGCACATCAATTGAGTTAATTTTATCACTTGTGGTAGCCCCCGAATCCCAGTGCCAAACTTACAGGCAAAGGGGTCTGAAAAAGGTCTGATGTCGTAGTACTCGTCTATAGTCCACGTGAAGCCGAACAACCATCGGAGTCCCTAGACTGATATAAAGGAGATGTTAACTTGAGAGGATAGAAAACTGTAACATATCTACGATGACTACTATGCCTTGTACCGATCCACCTCTACACCCCTACAGAAGAAATATACGAAGGATTCTCCTCGACAAAAACTCTGAGCACCGTCATATGTATACGTTAATTATGACGTTAATGTCGTTTTCGATGACTTTTACTCTAGGAAATTAGGAAAAGTGCGCGTGTTTGGTAACACGAGCAGAAACAAAGCCCACACGAGAATATATCTTCAAATGGACTTAGGTTAGATGGCTCTGCAGCTGTACAAATTCTTTAATATAAATGTCCAATCATTCTCAGCGGCCAATATAAACTCGGCTTCTTTGGCTTATTAAGGAAATTGAGCCACAAGCCTTTGTCAAAAAATACTAATGAGACTGCTCTATGGCGCAAAATCCCCAATGTTATCGGAGCCTGTAACGGTAGGGTAAAACGCATTATTCTTCGAACAATTTTTGGTCCTACTTTGAGTTGTTTACCGCCATCGACCTGGCCAGCAAAGTGCGCTTCAGTCGCCTAACATCGCTAGGATACGCAGTGCTAAAGATGTTAATTTTCCAACCCGAAGAGTCTTAGATTCCTACATGAAGGGACGACAAAGTAGAACCATCTTGAAGAGTCTTACTGGAGGCAATCTCTCCTCTCTCCTCCTGAAGACACACTGCTCTTATGTCCCTTCTTTCCAAGGTCATGGAAGGAAACGCTGATAAATCGACAGCTAATGATATTTCATTTTCGAAACGCGAAAACTTCTTAATGACCAGCAGTATGATTTTCCTAGCAACAGGTCCACTGGTGATCTGATGGCATGTCTCACCGAAAAGTAGAACCAAAGCGTACATCAATCTCGCGAAAGCAAGATAGTTGCACTTGATATTTCTAAGGCATTTGACAGAGTTTGGCATCAGGCTCTTTTGCCGAAAATGGGTGTATTTGGGATCAAAGACTCTCTTCTTCAATGGATTCGATATTACCTTTTGGAACGTTCAACGCAAGTTGTCTTGGATAGTTTCAAGTCTGATATCCACAAAATAAATGCTGGTGTGCCCCAGGGCTCCGTTCTGTCCCAGACACTCTTTTTAATTCTCATCAACGATCTCTTGTCTGCCACTATCTAATCCAATTTATTCCTGTGCTGACGACAGTACTCTCTGCTTTTCATATTCGTTCCCGGGCTCGCGTCCCTGCTCTTCGGCTGTTGAACGGGAACACCAGCGTATGTTAAGCTCATTAAATTCCGATATTAATAGCATAACCAATTGGGGAACTATCCAAAACACAATGCTATCTGCTGTCGTTAAAGTGAAATTTAAACAGCCAGCCTTTATCCATGACTGGCACTTGTATCGTCGAAAATTTCCGTTCCCGGTATGTGTGTCAATGACAACTTACGTTAGAATGACCACATATTCGGTGTCGTCAAAAATGCCGCGGAATGTCTAGGTTTCCTCAAGCTATCTATTTCCTCACCCCCTCTGATCAGGCCTCAATATACGAGTATGTATAAGACGTTTATCCGCCCGACATTGGAGTACAATTCCCACATTTGGTAGAGTGCGCCCAAAAAATTTCTCTGCACCTGCTAGATAGGATTCAAAACCGTGCGGTAAAACTGATAGGTGATACTAACATCACTCAAACATCGACGTAATGTCTCGTGCCTCACTCTGTTTTATCGCTATTTCCACCAACAGTGCTCCAAAGAAATCCCTAGTAGCATTTCGCTCTTTCAAAGCTTCAATCGTAACACCCGTCTCGCTATGAATGCTCATCAGTATACCCTCAAGCCCACTTTCGGACGTACTCTAAATTATCGTGATTCGTTCCTAAGCCGTATAACTCGCTTATCCCCTGCCTAGCGCCTTATTTCCTAGCCATTATAACCTTCAAACATTCAAAACCAACGTTCACCGGTACCTCTCTTTCTTTCCTCCCTGATTTTCCTTCGCCCGCACTGTGTGCAAACATTTTAAGGATATTTAAATCCCTTGGGAGCGCGCAAATTATAAAAAAAAGACCGCTCTTATCAGAGAGATTTATTGGTCCACCAGGTGACCAGATAGCAATGATAGTTTTTCTAATTGTTATGTTTCAGCAGCTGTCAAGGTTACTACTGACATCCAGCTGTCAAAATATTCCTTAAGGTTTGTTTCATCGTGCATCGTTTTACGGTTGCCGAAATTCCGGATCAGTTGTAACTACACAACGTGAATTTTGTCATGAGGTGGGTCGTCATCATGGCTACAGTGTGCATGCAATTCGCCGCACCGTGGAAAAGTTTGAGTGTTAGTACATTCTCTTGAATCTTAAGCCACCAACCAGATAGAGATTGGTGCGAAATGAAGGAAGCAAAGCCGCGGTATCGGTCAATATCGAAGGGGACCCAGAAATGTCAATTCGGCATCGTGCAGCTGACTTAGGCATTGCCAGAGAGTCAACCCGGCTTATTTTGCAGTTGGATTTGGGCCTATATCCGTATAAGATTGTGCTGATGCAAGAATTGAGGCAGGACGACCATAGATAATGCAGTGAGTTCGCTAATTGGGCCCTGGAAATGTTGGCCGGGAATCCGGATTTTGGCCAAAAAATCATCTTCTCGGACGAGGCCCATCTTTGGCTCAGCGGTATTGGAGAGAATACAATCTAGAAGTATTCGGCGAAGCATCAATGCATATACAACGCCTGACTGTTTGGGGCGATTTATACCATGGCGTTATCGGACTTTATTTCTTTCGAAATGAGGAAGAAGACACCGTTACAGTCAATGGTATCAGGTATAGAGCGATATTAACCGACTTTCTGTGGACAGAGCTCGATAAGATCGATATATCCGAGGTGTGGTTCCAACAAGATGCGGCTACATGTTATACAGGCGACGCAACGCTCGAAGATGTGAAGGACAAATTTGACGATTGGGTCATCTCATGGCGAGTGTTCTTCAATTAGCCACCGCGCTCATCCGATTTGACACCATTCGACTATTTACTCTGGGGCTTCGTCAAGTCCTTAACCTACAATAACAAACCAACTACTTTCGACGAGCTTGAGGCCAACGTTTCTATTCCACAGGTAATGGCATGAAAGTAGCTTCAAAATAAAGCCAAAATCAATTTTATATCTCACCTGCTTTTTTTTATTTATGTAAGTTTTTTTTCTTTCGTTTTTAACTGGTCACCCTTTACATAAGTAAATAGATACGTTGTTGTTTATATTGAATAAACATAATTATTTCCTTAGTTCGCTTCAAAATATTTTATTTTTTTAAATCACTAGAACTTTTGCCTGTCTCACAAGACTTTGCTTCAACTTCCCAAATTGTTTAAAGCCTCTACCAGTCAATTTAGGAAACAACTTTAGTCTAACTGTAATGTATTAACATAATAAATTCTTGATGAAATTTGGACGGAAACTGTCAAATTTACGTCAAGATACATAAATCGAAAAAAAATGAAACCATCGATAGTATCTGCTGCCATTTATGCAAGGTGAAATGTGGGAAAAACTTTTCCCAAATCCATTCACATCGCATACCATCATCTTTTAGATTGTAAAAGAAAAAAAAAAAAACAATTTCAAAAGAAACTAGTCTTGCGTCATAATATTTACTGTTACAACGGATGCCCTTTTTTCCAACTTCCAATAGAAAATCTTCTTATTGTGAGTGATTTGCATTTGGATTTGAATTTTTGTACCAACCAAAGAAAACCTATACGTAACGACTAAATTAAGTATGCCCAATGTATCTGCATGTAGAAAAGTTGTATCTTTTGGAAGAGAAGTTGCATAGGCTCATCACCCAAAATAATGTGTATAAATATCAATGCACGAGGTCAGTTGGATATCATTTCGGTTTGGTTTTGTTAGACAATCATAAGTGGAATACCAAAAACCATGAAGGTAATTACTAAATACAAAGGATATACTCGTAGACCAGCAGATTTTGTCAACATTATTTTCTTTTTGTAGACCTTCATCTGTGTCCTTGCCTTGGCGACGGTTGCGAATGCTCTATTCTTAGGCGGTGGTTCTAGCGGTGGCGGTGGCGGTGGTGGTGGTGGTGGCCTTGGTAAAGGAAATTTCCTAGGCCCACCACCAGTATATCATCGTCCTCCTACTAAGCACATCGTTGATATCTTTCATCATTCAGATCCAGCTCCGATTGCTCATGGCGGCGATATTTCAACTCACCATACACATCTGGTTAAGGTAATCCACGAATCTGGTGGTGGATTCGGGCACGGGGGTGGATTTGGACACGGTGGTGGCCATGAAGTTCATCATGAAGAGCCCCTGAATGTGATCAAAATCATAAAAGAAGTTCATGCCCCATTGGAGCATCATGCTCCAGCCCCTCATCTTCAATTAGTGAAGGTTCTACATGAACATGCTCCAATCGAGGAGCCCATCGGCTGGTAACATGAAGAGAGAGTCAACAATTCGATAGGAAATTTAAGGAATATGTGAAGATTTCTCATATGTTATGGGGAAGAATTTAACACACGTATAATAGATAAGCCAAAGTATAATAGAAACTAATATTTTTGTAAAGAAAAACAATTCGTTTTATTTTTTTCTATTTTATCATGGATCGCACTTTCGTTTATGAGTTGGTGTTCCAAGTAAGTATTGATCGCTCGAAAGTTTCCAATATTCAGAATATTTTTTGGCACGCCTGATGTTCGAAATGGAAGCTAGCCACAATAATAAAGACCTATTGCATCGTCCTAGATGTGTTGTAAACCAAATCGACCCAAATTGGCTACCAAGAAGTTTTACTATACTCGTATATCACGAATTAGTGCTATAGAATTAGCTCAAAATTCTCCTGCAAGCCGGTTCGAGAGGCTTGGAAGTTGTAAAAGGCTTCAGTAAGGATTTAAGCTCAGCTTAGGTTTTGCTGCAGTTGCAAATGCGTTGACCCCTACCATTTCTTCGTAATAAAGTTCATTGCAATCAGGATTGGAAAAATCTCTCCATAAGACCAGAGTCAATGAGGTAATCAAAACTTCAGTGCATGTTGTATCAAGTATCAGCTTTACTTAAATGGAAAATGGCTTCGAGAATGCGGCCCAAGATATAAATATGAGTATCAAGGGGATGAAGATTCATCAGTGCGTCTGCAATAGACCCAGGACAGATGGTTGCTTGGAGTCTTATTAAAGCAGGTCAAAAACCGATGCAAACCTTAAAATTGGCCTCATCATAGCAGTGTAGGTTCAAACACTGCTGACAGTTCCTTCATACTGCCAGAAGGCCGATAGCACCTTTAAGGTTGTAACGTGCTTAGTCCAAAGAAGCTTGTTACTTTGGATGACACCCGAGTTCTTAGCTTCGTTGGAAAATTTGATTCTAATACCTTTAAGCATTAAATGAGGTAAAATACTAGTGCACCAATCGTCGATTTCGTTTAGAGCTGCCTGCACTTTAGACGAGACAGTCGTTAGACGTGATCCAACAGACAACAAAGCTATATCATCTTCACATGCTTGAGCATAGACGTCAGAACTATTGAGCACGTTAAGCAGTGAGTCGATAAAACATGTTTATTAATCAGCATTGCTTTCATCCACAATACAAAAGATTCTGCGCCTTGGTGTCTGGTCGAGTTATACAAGCACCCTCAATGTCTATGAAATTGCTCAGCGCGTTTTCTTTCTTGCCGAATGGAGGTTCAATTCTGCTTATCATATTTGGAGGTGTACTCTCGCAGAATCTCACATGTTGGTACGCATGTTACATCGTAGACAGAGGATGCACTGCGCACTTGGAGCTCGATCATTCTATCCATGCTCTTCAACATGAAGGAAGTCAGACTATCAGGTCTGAAGCTCTTGGCGAGCTCGTAGCCATTTTCGATATCAAGGCTCCTACAGTGCCATGTTAGTGGTGAATATTCTCTTCAGAGTTACCAGCAGCTAGTCCATACCTTTTCGTAGCATATATCATCAGTACCAGGCGACTTTAAGCCATTAAAGGAAACAACAGCAAGTTTGATGGACCCTTCCGTCACTACAATGGATGAGAGATACAAGTTACAGTGTGTTGTATTATTCAGCTCAGTAACAGCTTCGTTAATAGCAGCTGATTGTGAGCTGGTTCTGATTAGGTTACCTAGGACGTGAGTCTCAAGCATGAGCCGAAGAGTTTCTGCTCTCGACTCAGTGTAGGTGCCATCAGATTTTCTGGGCTTTGACCAGTTTGCTTGTTTCACCGACTGTTTATATAAGAGACGCTCTTCAACATCTGGCATAGCTCCTTATATGCTTTTTGGTTTGCTCTGTAAAGATTCCGGTCTTCCTCCAAATTTGCTTTGAGGGTCTGACTCCACTATTCGACGATCGGAAAGGCCTTGTGTTTTTGTCCAGAATGATATAAGTTGCGAAGCGAACGGCGAATGGCACTGATTTTTCGTAGCGTCTGCATATTTTTGCCTATGGTTTCGTATTGCAGCTGCCATCGATGGCAGTAGCTGATCTCATTCAATGCTTTGATTCCAGGACTTATTAGATTCCGCGATGCTAATAAGAATAAAAACTATCATCTGCCTTGATTCACAATAATATTGGCTCCCAGGTAACATTTGTTTGATGCCAACTGCTGTCTGCATAAACAAGTTCTATTCTTCCCCATACAAAAACAAAATCCAATACTGTAAGGTCAGAAGATCTTGCAGGCCAGTGAACTGGTTCATTTCTTCCTAACCAACGATTACCGTACTCTTCATCTAGCCAATTCTTAACTTCATGAGCATAGTGGGCTGGAGCACCGTCCCGTTGTAAATATGAAGAAGCTAGTTGAATCAGTGGAGTGTCCGCCAATAGTTTTGGTAAATCATTTCGCAAAAACTCCAGATAGTTTGTAGAATTCAGCCTAGGTAGTGGTTTGAAGGGACCGATTGACTTACTACCAATTAGGTGTAGGTACTTCTGCCCACATATTGACGCTGAATTATTGTTGAAATGGTCATTGTCCGCAGTCCATGCATGAAGATTATGATAATTTGTGATCCCATCTCTTGTAAATTGAGAATCGTCCGTCCAAAGAATTCTGCTAATAAACTCGTTATCATCCAAGCTCTGCTCCAGTAATCAGTTAGAAAACTCAAGTCACTTTGGTATGGTATGGATAAGAATTTTCTACATGCAGTACGTTAGAAATTTTATGTCTGGTAGCATTGAATTGCAAAGCTAAGCATCTGATGCTGATTGACGGGTCAGTTGTAACAGCTTCCACTATTTTTTCATCAGCAGAAATTCTTCTTACTTGTTCGCGTTCGGTCGTGTGTTTGAAACTGATCCCTGATTCCACAGCCCATAAACGTAAATAATGCCTGCGTATTCTTAGCTTGTAAATGCAGACATTTCAAATAGCGTTTCTAAGTAACTGTAATCTTGGCGTAAAAAAATAATTTTTTTTTCTAATCTTTTATACCATTTTTGTTTGGTGAATTTTCCAAATAGGCCCTCATAACCCAAACCTAATTTTTCCTGAGAACTTTTAAGGAACAGGGTAAGGAAATGAGAGTTTGGACAGGTAGTCAAATAAAACTCTTTAATAGCAATGCAATTTTAAAAAAAATATTGGAAGATTAGTAATTCTTGGACAACCAGTCTTACGAATATTGTCAACTATTGTTGAAAACGTTGGTAAAAAATCATAAATTGCTTTTTTTCACCTGCTGCAGATTTTCCCAAGTGTACTGTGCAACGGAAACACCAAACGCGAATCTCGCAATCTCACCCCTCATTCACCAGAAGTTTGCACTCGCATAATTTGCGCAAACTGCTACCTCCCACACCAATCATCATCAAAAACATGTCCAAGCTACGAACGAGCTAAAGATATCATTGCTATTGAAACTACAAACAAATGTTCCATGGCAGAAGCAAAACGCATTTACAGGCAGCAAAACCTCTCCATACCTCTCAGATCACTCTGATCTGAAGCTACCTGGCTACGAACTAGTGTCACTATTCTTTTCTCAACGTGCGTTGGCTTTTTCACCAATCTTCCTCTTTATGACTCTTTCCGAGCAGATGGAAAACAACAGTGCGTCCCTAAAAAAGGCGAATCTTCATCTCTATCCTCCGACAGATCCATTGCACTTACGTCCCTTCTCACCAAGGCCATGGAAACGCTGATAAATCGTCAGCTAATGAAATATCTCGAAACATGAATACATCTTACAAATACATCTTAATGGCAGTATGGTTTTCGTAGCAACAGGTTCACTGGTGATTTGATGGCATGTCTCACCGAAAAGTGGAACCAAAGCGTACACCAATCTGGCGAAAGCAAGATAGTTGCACTTGATATTTCTAAGACATTTGAAAGAGCTTGGCATCAGGCTCTTTTGTCGAAAACGCGTGCTTTTCGGATCGACGACTCTCTTCTTCAATGGATTAGAAATTTCCTTTCGGAACGTTCAATTCCAGTTGTTATGGATGGTTTCAAGTCTGATATTCACAAAATAAATACCGGTGTGCCGCAGGGCTACGTTTTGTCTCCGACACTCTTTTTAATTTTTATCATTGATCTCTTGTCTGCCACTTCTAATCCAATATATTCCTTTGCTGACGACAGTACTCTCTGCTTTTCATATTCGTTTCCGGGCTCACGCCCCTGCTCTTCGGCTGTAGAACGGGAACGGCAGCGTATGTTAAGCTCATTAAATTTCGATATCAACAGCATAACCAATTGGGGAACTATCAACAGAGTGGAATTTAATGCTTCCAAAACACAATGCTGTCTGCTGTTGTTAAGGCGAAATTTAAATACCCCGACATTATCCATGGATATGACTTGCATCGTAGAAACCAAAAAATTTTCCATTCTCGGTATGTGTGTCAATGACAACTTAGGTTGGAATGACCACATTTTCGATGTCGCCAAAAATGCTGCGAAATGTCTAGGCTTTCTCAAACGATGTAAGAAATACTTTTCCCCTTCTGATCTGGCCTCAATATATAAGGCATTTATCCGGATTCAAAACCGTGCAATAAAACTCATAGTTGATACCAATATCACTCAGGCAATGGACACCCTCGAACACCGACGAAATGTGTCGTGTCTCACTTTGTTTTATCGCTATTTCCACCACCAGTGCTCCATGGAAATCGCCAGTAGCATTCCGCTCTTTCAACCTTTAAGCGTAACACACGTCTCGCTATGAATTGTTAAGAACCAAGGCGATCCAAACATATCCCAGATAAACACACAACTCAAATCCGCTCTGACTCCAGATTGTAGCTCAGCTCTCACCCAAACTCCACTAGCAACAACAACTTAAACAGCCTCTCCAAATAAGATTGTTTCCAATTTAGGACTCTGTGATTGTGATCTCAGGTCAAAAGAGCATCCGTACCCAAAATTTTGATTCAGTTTCAACAGTTGCGGCGCATAAGCAACACCCGAATAACCCATTACAACAGCGCACATCCGATCACACTTTCATTGCATCACGCAATAAAAGTTTGTGCGTTCAGCATAACCAAAATACTAAATGGAGTGAAAAGTGACCTCCTTGGGAATTAGAAAAAAATACACTTATTCCAGCGATTTTCCAACTTCTTGATCCCGTCCGAAAAGTAATTTTTCGGAAGGTCTGCAAAATACTCCTCCGTGGCGTTGATGATTTCCTCACGTGAGCTGAATTTTTTATTGATGAGCCATCTTTTTAGGTTTGGGAAGAGATAATAGTCCGAGGGATCCAAATCCAGTTACCAATTGACGCCAAAAATTCGCCCGATTCCGCATCAGCAGGTCCAAACACTCTTTCGAAGTGCTCTCGCGTTCGTGTTTTTGGTCAGGAGTGAGCATGCGCGGCACCCAGCGGCAGGATAACTTTATCATATGCAGAATATTGCCCAAAATATAGCGTGTGCGCTCAGTACTAATCTTTTTGGTATCTGCTAGCTCGCTCACCTTCACTTTCCGGTCAGCCAACACCATTTCATGTACTTTTTTGACATTGTCCTCTGTAACCGCATCGGAGGGCTTGCCGCTGAGGACTTGATTGGTAGTGGAGTTGCGGCCAGCATGAAACTCTCGAAAGCAATATTTGACTGTTTAATCTGACAGAGCATTAGCCCCATAATATTTATCCAACTTTTCTTTTGTTTCCTTCGCCGTTTTGCCTCTCAAAAAATAATGTTTTATGAGAGAACAAAAATCGCTTTGTCCATACTCAACATGATGCCAAACACGTCAACAACAATCAGCACTGATATTTTTGCCTTATTTGCAGTAGCAGTACATTCTGGCGGTCAAGGAGGTTACCCCACCTAGAATAAAAAGTAGAGTATTACATCTCAGGTGTGCGGTATACACGAACATTTAAACAAACTGTGAAACATTCAAAATGTCAAAACGTGTAACCCGTCAAGTTATCATAGAAGCACTCACAGAAGCCGGAATTACATTTCCTGTTAATGCTTATGTAATGCAACTTCGGCCACTTTATAACGAGCTGCTCACATTAAACGAAGTTGATGATTCAATCGTGTCTGAGGAAGAGGAGTCGCCTGCTGCCAAGGAAGCCCCGATTTGTTTACCCGCTGTCACTGTTGCCTCCGATGAAATCGCTGTAACCGCTGTAACCGCTGTTGATGGAGATTTTACCTATGCTGCTGTTGATGTAAACGTTGCCGGAGGTTCTGCCATGAATTTAATTACCACCAATCATAATTCCGCTGCCCACACTCATCCTACAGTTGTTACTCCCCAAGGGCAAAATGACGTTCAACAATTGGAGGAGCAACTAAGATTATTGCGAATGCGCAGTTAGATACTCGAATTGCAACAGCAAATTCGGACAACGGAATGACACAATCGCCAGGTACGTGTAAATTTCGAGGAACTTGATGCCGCTGTGCCAAAATTTACTGGTGACGATCACTATGATGTTCAAAAGTGGTTCGCGCAGTTTGAAGACTGTACCAACAAGTGCTCCTACTCGAATAAAGACAAGTGGCTGGGTGTTCGGCGTTGTATCGAAGGAACAGCAAAGAAGTTCGTTTTTAATTTAGGCTTAGTCGAATACAATGAACTGAAAGCTGGCACCACAAATATGTTTAAGTGTATGGTGGCACGGCAAGAGGTTTATCGTTAACTCCGTGCCCGCATACTGAGTCCAAATGAATCGTGCTCAGTTACGTGGTGTCTATGCAGTCCATAGCAGCAAAAGCCGATATTGAGGAAACAGAATTGGTTGACATCATCATTGACGGAATCCCTGAAGCCAGTAACGCCATTACATTCCTGTATGGCGTCAACTCCATAGATGAACTTGTTCGACGTATGGACCGATATGAACAACGTCGGTTCAAAGCCACCACAGCTAAACCGATTGCCGCTATGATCAAGCAAAAAATTGCCGCTGACGCTAAAGGAGAAATTTATTGTTTCAACTGCTCGCAATTCGGATACTATTAAAGTGCTTGTCCGAAACCATTACGACCACCGGGTTCCTGTTTTACCTGCCACCAAATGGGACACTTTCACAAGGATTATCCAATACTGAAGATGAGGAGATCACAGGTTCATTCCACTGTCGAGAACAATGAGGATATGGCTGGAGCTGTTCGGGTTATGCAAGAGGTAAGGGTGGCATTTTTTATTTTTGTTTGTAATCAAAGCAGATGCACGGAATTCATAAATGTTTTATCCTTAATTGATTCCGGTTGTCTGATCGGCATAGTTCAGCGTTCCAGAATCCCCGCGAATATTAAATTATCAGATGTTTCAGTGCCAACCAGATTCAGCGGCCTGGGTAAACACAAAATTCACACGTATGGTAGGATTTCATGCCTAATAAAATTTCGTAAACAAATTAAAACATTGCCGACCGATTGTGTTGATGTTTTTTTTTAGATAGGTCGCGGTATGGGATTGACATATGTCCCCGGTTAAGCAGATGTCAAGTTAGAACTCTTGAAGCAGTTGTGACTGCAACCTGCTGTGAGCGTTATGCAAAGTCCATTACGTTACGAAATGAATGTCCGTTTAACGGATGACTCCCCGTTTCATCACATAGCACGTCCTCTATCTTTCCATAATCGAGCTGAGGTCAAGAAAATCACTAATGATTTAATGGCCCGGAGAATAAATCCGCCCTAGTCAATCACCTTATGCTTCATCCATTGTATTAGTGAAAAAGAAAAATGGCGAAACGCACCGATTATCGAGCATTAACCAAAAAAGCTATTCGTGACAGCTTCTCGTTACCCTTAATTGAGGACTGCATAGAGTATACCTCAGGTAAACGTTGATTTACTCTTCTCGATCTAAAAGACGGATTTCATCAGTGCAGAACAGAAGCCAACTCAATAGCCTTGACGTCTTTTGTTACTCCTCATGGCCAGTTTGAGTTTTTGAGGATGCCATTCGGGTTAAAGAATGCCCCCGCTAACTTTCAGCGATTTCTTTACAACATCTTTCGTGATTTGATCAATGCGAATAAGATCATAATTTACATAGATAATATTTTAATTGCATCAGTTGATTTTGAATCATGTAGAGGTAGTCAAGAAAGTTTTAGGTAGGAAATATGAGAAAGGGCTTGAAATAAAAGTTTGTACCAACGCATTTCTTGAAATGCGAGAGCGACTAGTAGCGGCACCGGTGCTGGCAGTTTATAGCCCAAATCATGAAACGGAACTGCACTGCGATGCTAATAGTCTTGGCTTCGGCTCAGTGTTGCTGCAGCGTCAGGATGATGGGAAATTTCATTCAGTTTCATATTTTTAAAAATCCACAACCGCTGCTGAGACGAGGTATCACAGCTTTGAGCTGGAAACGCTTGCTATTATTTATTCACTTCGGCGATTTCGACTGTACTTGGAGGGGATTTGATTTAAAATTATAACTGACTGCAGTTCACTCAAACAAGTCAACCCGCGAATAGCTCGCTGGGCTTTAGAGTTGGAAAATTATAACTATTCAATCCAGCATCGGTGTGGTACTTCTTTGGGTCATGCTTTTGTTTTTTTTTTTTTTTGTTGGGTAGGTGTGAAAATCTTCATAGACACTATGAACCCGCTGCTCATAGTAGTGTGAGATTCTTGCTCACTAAAAACACGCCTACCTTCTTATCGACTACAACTAAGTTACCTTATCAAGTAGTTTCCATTTCAAATAACGTTCGCGTGAGGCAGGTAGCTTTCCAGCAAAAACACCTGCTAGTACCGCTATTATATGCGGATAGTCCTTATCGCGCCAGATCGAATGGTCTCATTCTTTGTAATCGACGCACTAAGTTTATCTCGTCCAGAATTTGGAGTATTTTATTATTACAATGACCAATGAAGACGAATTCGGAGTTTGCGAGTAAAGTTCATTATTTCGTCCTCGACGGTAACTATTCCTAAGTCTCTGTGGATATCACTGTTTCTGATATACCATGGGGCGTTCACGATTTGTCTTAGAGCTTTGCTTTGATGGCTTTGGAGAATATTTCGGTTGCTTGGTTTAGTACAGCCCTAAAGTTGTATACCGTACGTTCAAACAGGTTTAAGCACTTGCTTATAGATGAGCAGTTTGTCATGTATGCTTAACTTGGAATGTTTTCCTAGTAGCCAGTACATTTGTCTGAATTTATTTTCAAGTTCATCACGTTTCTTCTTAACATGCGGCTTCCATTTCAGTTTTACATCTAGTGTCATTCCTAGATACTTTGCTTCATTTGTTTATTTTCGGGTAAGTAAAATTAACATGAGTAGATTTGGTCTCATTGAGAACAATTCGCCATACCTTTGTCCGTTCGTAGATTTTATCCAAAGCCGTTTGTAGCTTTCCAGTAGCTAACTCCACTGAAGTATCTGTAGCTAGTATGGTACCTGATTCTTCCGGTACGTCTCGAGTATAGAGTAAAAACAATACCGGTTCAAGTACACTTCCTTGCGGAGCTCCAACAGCTATTTCTTTAAATTCCGAGTATTCAGTGCCATGTTTAACACGAAAAATTCTGTTTTCCAGGTACGATTTCAGAATCGTATGCAGCTCTGTCGGAAGAACCTGGCTTAGCTTAAAATTTAAGCCTTCGTGCCATACCTTATCGAAGGTTTGAGACACGTCAAGAAACACGCTAGAACATATCTTTTTCCCCTCTAAGGCTTTCTCAATTTCATTCGTAATTCTAAAAATCTGGTCAATTGTGGAGTGCTTAGTTCTAAAACCGAATTGATGTTCAGGAATTAGACGTCTCTCTTCAATGATCGGTTGCAAGCGCTTCAATAGGAGTTTTTCAAATATTTTAGATATTATCGGCAGAAGCGATATGGGGCTGTAGGACTTTTTTTCATTTAGAGATTTGCCTGGTTTCGGGACCATTATAACTTCGGCAACTTTCCATTGGCTTACAACGTTTAATAGTCTTAGCGCGGCATTTATAAGTTGGAGCAGTTTGATCAGGGCTTTCTTTGGCAGCTCTTTGAGAATTTGAGCAGTTATTAAATCATAACCAGGGGCTTTGTTATTTTTCAATTATTTAATTGCTTGGTTAAGTTCTCGTAGCGACACTGTTTTTATTCTAAAATTGTCCGGTGCCGTAATTATATAATTAGAACCTCCTGTTAACGCCTGTCCATCAAATGGCTTAAACGTTTCTTCTAGGTGCTCGGGAAATAGATCCGCCTTCTCTTTATCTCCTTTTGCCCATTTTCTTATGGGACTAAATTGCATTTGAGGCTTTTTGCTTCCCTTCATGGCTTTCCAGAGGGAGTAATTTGAACTTTTTTCGGCAGTCAGACCTTCGAGATATGTAGAGATATTCCGATTTTTGTAATCTCGTATTGCTTCTTTCAATTTGTTGCATAAGTGGTTTAAGTATGTTTTATGCTGGGGAGCACGGGATTGTTGCCATCTTTTTCGCGCTCTCCTCTTTTCTCTTACCAGTTCTATTATTTCCGGCGGATATTTTATTTCACTACTTGCTTTCTCTTTTCTTGTTGGAGTTGGAGTGTTGTTCCATGCAGCGATCTGCAGGACTTTGATGAATCTGTCGACTTCGACTTCGTCTTCTATTTCGTTTTGTGTTTTTAGCGACACGTTTAGAACAATATGTTCATTGCAGTAGTTTCTAAAACCGTTCCAGTTAATCTTGTTATTAGTTAATCTAGGCGCCACTGCTTTCTTAATTAAGATCTGAGGAGAGATCATACGAGGGCGGATCAATAAGTCCGTGAATTTCTGACCTCTTTACTGAAACAGCAACACTGCTCCTGTCAACAGGCATCTGTCAGTTGACTCCTGTCAAAATTTAAACTTGCTGCGTCAGTTAGTTTGTGTTTGACAGCTATTTTTATCAGACTACTCACTAATTTGAGGAGAAAATGGAAAAAAGTGAATTTCGTGTGCTTATTAAGCATTATTTCTTGCGAAAAAAAACCATTACCGAGACCAAGGCTAAGCTTGATAAATACTATGGGGACTCTGCACCATCGATTTCAATGGTAAAAAAGTGGTTTACTGAATTTCGTTGTGGCCGTACAAGCACTGAAGATGCCGAACCTCCTGGACGCCCAGTTGAGGTCTCTACACCCGAAACAATCGAAAAAATTCACGATATGGTGTTGGCCGACCGAAGATTGAAAGTGCGAGAGATTGTGGAAGCCGTGGGGATCTCGCATGGCTCAGTGGTTTCAATTTTGAATGATCACTTGGGCATGAGAAAGCTTTCCGCAAGATGGGTGCCGCGTTTGCTCACAGTCGACCACAAACGCAATCGTGTAACAACTTCACAGGAAGGTTTGGCGTTGTTTAATCGCAATATGGAGGAGTTTTTGCGCCGTTTTGTAACCGTGGACGAAATATGGATCCATCACAACAAACAACAGTCAAAACAGTGGGTTTCTAAGGGTGAATCGGCGCCAAAGAAGGCCAAGGTGGGTTTGTCAGCCAATAAAGTTATGGCGACTGTTTTTTGGGATGCACGCGGGATAATCCACATTGACTACCTTCAAAAGGGAAGAACAATCAATGGGGAATATTATGCCAACTTATTGGACCGATTCAATGACGATTTGAAAAAAAACGACCTCATTTGGCCAAGAAAAAAGTTCTTTTCCACCAAGACAATGCAAGGGTGCACACATGTGCAGTTGCCATGGCAAAAATCCATGAATTGGGCTATGAATTGCTCCCTTATCCACCCTATTCTCCAGATTTGGCTCCGAGCGACTACTTCTTGTTCCCAAACCTGAAGAAATGGCTTGGTGGAAAAAGATTTGACTCCAATGATGAAGTCATCTCGCAAACAAAGGCCTATTTTGAGGACCTCGACAAATCATTTTTTTTGGAAGGGATAAAAAAATTGGAGAAGCGTTGGACAAAGTGTATAGAGCTCAAGGGAGACTACGTTCAAAAATAAAATAATTTTTTTATCAAAAAATCTGTGTTTTAATGCAAAAGTCACGCCCTCGTAACTTTCCTCGATTTTTGTAGAAATTTTGGCTGCTCCCTTTGTGATAAAGAAGTCTACTAGATCGGGGGTCTTTTTTATATCCGAAGGCCAATATGTTGGTTTTCCTATCGAGAAAAAGTCAACTTTACATTGCATACCGGCTTCATAGAATTGTCTGCCTTTCGTTGTATTACATCTTGAGCCCCAGAAGGTATGTTTCGAATTAAAGTCACCACCAATTATAAAATTCGGTCCGAGTGAATCAAAGATACCTTTAAGGTCATTCTTTTCTAGCTTGCATTGCGGAGGACAATAAATGGATGCAGTGTTGTAGTGCAGGTGGTTATATTTTACGCGAACCCAACTTAACTGCATTGCATCGCATTCAATCTTTATATTTATAGAGTGCTCAATACAATCTTTAATGAACAATGAGGATCCGCCTCTGGCATTGCTTGATGGGTGGTATGCATGATAAGCAGAGTATCCCTTTAGTTCCACACGAGGTCCTTTCCTCAAGTGAGTTTCAGAAATCAAACAAATGTCAATATTGGCTTTTTGTAAGAACACTTCCAGTTCGTCGAGTTTTTTAATAAGGCCGTTTGCGTTTCACGTCAATATTTTAAGCACTTGTTTCACATTCATGCTTGAAATCGAGTTTTGCGTATTTCGTTCTCGAGATTACTCAGTTTTTCACCTAAAAGTTTATTTGTTCTGCTTTGCTCCTCAAGAGTCATGAGAATTAGGGGGAAAACGTATGCCACTGGATCTGGCGTAACACCGCTTTTTTTATTTCCTTGCGACGCAGCTTGTGCATACGTTAGCGCGTCAATCGGTGGCGGCTTTTCCTTTGCGTTCTTTTTTTTTATATCCTTCGACTTTACCACGACGGATTTTCTTTCTTTCACTGCCTGTTCTTTAGCAATATTAGGTTTATTTGTAGTTGCATTTGGGCTTGGACGTAAGGTGTTTTTAAGCGTATCGCGCCATTTTTGGTGTTCTTTTGCCACTTCACATCCGCGATAGTTTGCTGGGTGCTTTCCTTGGCAATTTATGCAAGACGGTGGAAGTTCTTTATTTAAGTTGTAAGTGGGTCATGTTGATGCCTTGTTTTCCAAAATCACGTTGTAACAATAATGCTGTTGGCCAGGCCGATATAACAGACAAATGTCAGCTACTTGCTGCCGTCGATGACGCTGATTTAGAATTCCAAATTCAGGTAACACTGAGTCGTGACAAAAGAATAAGGGAGATGCGAAGTAAACTGGAAACAGAAGTTGTGAATGGGTTCGAATAACATGGTGGGTTGGTTTTCAAATATGATTCGGGTCATTTACTTCTATGCGTTCCGAGTGAAATGGAAGAAAACGTGATCCGTATGGTTCACAAGAAAATTGGTCACTTGGGCATCGACAAGAGCTGTCGGAAAATTCGGAGAAATTACTGTGGTTTGCAAATATGAGGCTTAAAATTAGTCATTTCATACAGAACTGCATTAAATGCATAATGTATTCAGCTTCAATTGATTCGAATGAGCATTACATTCATAATATACCAAAAAAACCTATCCCTTTCGATCCAGTTCATATTGACCATTATAGAAGTCCGCCGTCTAGTGCTTCTAAGCGCAAACACATATTAGTGGTTATTGACGTATTTACAAAATTTGTAAAGGTCTATCCAGTCAATTCGACCAGTACGAAGGAGGTGTGCTGTGCATTGGAAAAATATTTTTATTACTATAGCCGTCCGAGGCGTGTAATATCTGACCGAGGTACTTGTTTCACATCACGCGAATTCAGCAATTTTTCTCGAGTAAGTAGAACACGTTAAAGTCGGGGTAGCCTCACCGCAAGCGAATGGACAGGCGGAGCGGATAAATCGTATATTAAAAGCAATATTAAGCAAGTTATCTGAGCCCGTACGGCGTGGTCTTCAAAGTTGTCTCAAGTAGAATACGCTATTAAAATACTATCCCTAGTACTACTAAGCAAACACCTAGTCAACTCTTAGTTCGGTGTTGATCAATGAGGTGTTGTCGTTGATGAAATGACAGAGTATTTGGAGCAACGATTTAGTAAGAATATGGATAGCGATTTGGGTAGTCTCAGAGTTAAAGCTTCAACTGCTATTGAGAAGGCACAAGAGTATAGTTCGCAATATTTACTAAAGCATTCCGTTGGGGATTTTGCTGTTATAAGACACGTTGATACGGCGGCCGGGACGAATAAAAAGTTTTTGCAGAAATATCGGGGACTTTATGTCATCCATAAGGTATTGCCAAATGATCGTTACGTTGTAAGGGACGTCGATAATTGTCAGTTGGGTCAGCTACCGTATGACAGAACCGTTGAAGCGATCAAAATCCGAAAGTGGGTAACACCAAGGGAATCGTTGGGTACTGAGGAAATGTC
Organism: Volucella zonaria; assembly: GCA_963966105.1. NCBI lineage: Eukaryota > Metazoa > Arthropoda > Insecta > Diptera > Syrphidae > Volucella > Volucella zonaria. The sequence continues at coordinate 57,709,248 of OZ014532.1, read as the reverse complement.
AGGATTGTGATTTATTTGCCTATTATTTAAGTCCCTTAAGTGTCAGATTGGCCGAGTTGTAATACAAACTCCTTGTAATTCCCCGAAAGCCATCTAGAGTTTCCTCATAATAACTTTATATAATAGTAGTTTGGCATAACAGCCATATCGAAAGAAAACAATGGAAAAAAATCAGATCCGCAAAGGATCGACCATCTTTCTTTACGATTCTGGCGACAGAGGAGACCACACGTCCCAATAAGAACAAAGGAAAAGAATATAAAAGTAAATCTAAATTTTGAAAAGTAATCTTTGTTTTTTTGAACGCTAAATATATAAAAAAGTAGAGTATTACAGTTGTGAATTTCAAAATATACTCTTAAATACATCATTCGATATTCATTTGTTTTTATTTGGGGTGGTAGAATGTTTAAAAAATTTACTGTGAAATGTCGGTTCCAGATGGTTGCCTAGGTTTTCCACAACACTGTATGAGTATGAGTGCATAGTCGTATTTTCTAGGTTTGAAATCGTGATAACTCGTGAACGGTGGCTCCTTGTTGTTTTGTAGAGAATTTGACGATCTATTAACTTTCTCTCACCTATTTTTCCGGTGGCTCTTACCAGAGACATATGGTACTCGTACGAAAAAAAAAATTGTGACCTTCGACCCGGATAAGGAAAAAAAAAGGCACAAACGGAATAGATGCACAATTTTCACATAGTATTTGTAATGATGTATTTAAGGCCAGTACAAAAATCCAGCTTGTTGGGAATTAATTCAAACTGAAATGTCCATTTTGTCTGGACTATAAACTCAATTGTCATACAACTATCGGCCCAAAACCATTTAGCAGATCTTTGAAAAGTTCCCTCCGAACAAAATATAAAAAAATTTATTTAAAATTATAACTACTCTTTAAATTGAAAAAGCTTATAGTGATACGAGTATATTCATTTCATACTTATTTTTATATATAGAGTGCGACAGAAGCAGTTTTGAAGAGTTTAAAAAAAAAAACCAAAAAACCAATGAAACAAATGTTTTTATTTTTGAAATTCGTAGAACTTACTATTTTACACGCATTAATTTTTAAAAATAATGTCTTTAAGATGGCTGCAATGCATTGCTGGAGTCGATTTCTAAAGTTTTGAGCAGCCTGCTGACACATTTCGAGGGGTATCGCGTTCACTTCTTCAACAATTCGCTCCCTTAGCCCCAGCAGGTTTTGGGGGCGACGTTTAAACACTTTTTCCTTAAGATATCCCCAAAGATAGAAGTCGCAGATGCTTAAATCCCCACGTTTGCTCTCAAAGGCACTAGACGTCCGGGAAACATTTTTATTTAGAGAATTACGGGCTGTAAGGGCTGTAGCCCCATTCTGTTGGAACCAAACATCTCCTAATCACTCTTCTTCAACAACCACTTCCAGTCGAGGCTGCAGAAAATTTTGTAACATTGAAGCATAACGCCCGGAATTGATGGTAACGATCACGCCTCCCTCTTCAAAGAAATACGGGCCAATAACGCCAAATTGTGATACTGCACACCACGCGGTTAGTTTAGAAGAATGTAGCGGTCTTTCGTGAACAGTTTAGGGCTTGTTTTCAGCCCAGTAGCGAACATTTTGTTTATTCACAATCCCGCTTACGTGAAAATGTGCCTCGTTGCTGCTGAAGAATGCTGCCTCAGGAGGAATCGCTGCAAGCACTTCCTCCCATAGATTTTGGCGGTTGGCGTAATCTGCTGGGTTCAATTCTTAAGCCATTATTATTTTGAAGGGATGGAAATTCAAATTTAAATGCAGAATCCTCCTCAAACTGCGGTCTGAAACACCCAATGCAATAGCGTGCCTTCGAGCAGAACGTCTTGGCGATTGCTCGACTGCTGCTATCACTATCTCCACATTTTCTGGTGTTCTGATGGATCTTCGTCGGTAATGTGTATCTATTCTTAGTGTGCTACCAGTTTCCTCCAACTGCCGAATCCAGGACCGAATTTTGTTTGTAGTAGGAACAGCATTATTGCGCAGAATGTTAAAGCGTCGCGGAAAACCGATCACAGATCGGTTGTTTTCATAAAAGACACGCACGGCAAAGCCACGATGTACTCCGGTCCAAACCATGTTTGCTACAAAATGCGGATGCCGACAGAACAAAACGAGACCTAGTGCAGGTGCCTACACCTTCCCCCCCAAAACTGCTCAATTGGTTCTACCGCACCCTGTGTAACTAGCCGAAAACCATTCAACCATACATTCAAAGAAAAAATCGTTCTACAGTAAGGGTCTATACCCAATGTTGGCATCATTTATCGAGGATTTAAGAAAAAGGTAAATTTGGTTCTTTTATTCATTTAATGTTAGTAGTATTCTACAGGCCGTTGCTGCACAGTCACTGTACAAGTGGCTTAATAGCAACACAGATACATGGAAGAAATACGGAGCATTTGATGTCTTGTAGATATATGTGTTACGATTGATGCAGAACAAGAAATCAAAAACCACCAGCAGCCAGCTACTAGTAGTATGTCATTCGCATTCGCACCAGCTATCACACCCACTCGCACCATTTTGATAAATTATGATACATTTTGCGACGTCATCAGACTGCTGCCCCTTAATCTTTGAATTTGAAATTTAACTCATTATCAAGAGTGACTAATGAATAAAACAATGCGTCTGTATCGGCCTCATTTGCATTTTTCTTTAATTAAATTTGGCTAAGTAGCAGTGAATTTGCACAAAATTATCAATTTAAAATTTGACTTTCACTTGAAGCATGCTCAAGCTTTCATATAAAAAGCAAAACTCATCCTCATTAGGCATCACTAGTCAGACGACTATCTTAGCCTTAGCAAACATACCAAACCCCCAAATCAAAGACATGAATGTAAGTATTATTAGCAGTACCGTAGTTCTGACAACATTATTTGTTTTCATTTCATTTTAGACTATAACAATTTGCATTCTGGCAACCGTCATTGCCTCGTCTAATGCTCTATTTGATTGGTTTAACCAAAGTCCTCCACCACAGGAACATCTACATCATCATCATCATCATCACGAGGTGGTGCATAAGTCGGCACCGTCATACCATTCGCAAGAACATGTAAACGTTGTCCATAGACCAGTGGAAGTTCATCCCCAACATGTAGAGGTCTATAAGGTCATTCATGATGGTTCATTGGGATATGGCATTGAGCACGGACATGGTTTAGCCGTCCAACCAATTGTGAATAAGAACTTCATTCATAGCCAGCATCAGCATCATTACCATCAAATAGCTCCAGCTTCAGCTCATGGATGGCATGGATGGGATTAAGACTGTTTGCTGGGTAAAGATGCTATTGAAGGTGGTTCCACTGGATTCCTGTTTCAGTTGATCCACTTTTTTTGAGTTTGTTCAGTTTTATGAATTGCTTTTGAGATAATAAAATGTTTGTGTTACTTAATTCTTAAAGAATCTATTATCTTCTGTGGATTTGGTGAAATGAGGAGTTTGAAAGCCGACGAATTTGTCCAGCCAACAAAGAAAACGTCAGAAGCGATATCCTTGCGCAGGAAAGGAAACCAGCTAACAAAACATACTGTTGTTGTTGAAATGTTCAAAGACACTATTCGATCAAATGTTGTAAAGGAGGATGAAATCTGTTCGGAAATACTCGAGAAACGATGCGAAAGAGTTTCGTTAGATGTTTAGAAGAATATCGGAGGAGCTTAAAGCCGGAGCAGAGAGTTGCTAGTCGGACCTATCAACATGCTTTTGAGAAGGATTGAGGTAAAAAACTATCGGTAGAATCAACTCATCTGCAAGTTCAGTTCAAACCGCCACAGTGTTCAGTCGCCCTCTTTCTTTACTTCATAATTGTGAATTTCCTATTTCGCTTATTCCAGTTTCTAGTTTCTCTCGCAAAATTTTTTATCGCTGACGCGCCTTCTTTATTATTGACCTACTAATCCGTTCCTTTCGCGAAAGTGCGTTTAGTGAATTTTTTTTTTATTTATTTTCGCCGGAATTTGCTTTTTGTTTTCCTGCTCTTCTTCATGTCTTCTTGTGGATTATCCAACTGCTCCATCACCGACAATAATGCTGAGTTTGTGCCTGTAAGGGGATCTGCGTTAAGATATTTCATGCTATTTGAGTCGGCTTAAATAAAAGAAACACGGTTTTGGTTAAAGAGTTTTCGGAAAATCTCTTGTTCTTCTGTGATAAGTGTATCAGTATCAGTCTCTGCCATGTGGTCCTTGCAATCAAGTGTCTTAGTGACTCCAACGAATCTAATAATAACTCACTCGCCAGACTGATAACAAACAAACTATCAATCTTTGAACAAAGTGTAAGATGTGCGAAAGACTTTGGTCATACCATTGAAAAACAAATTGCGCGTTTAAGTGAGTTAGAAAGTGCAGGATCCAGAAGCGAAGAAAACTCCAAGCGCCACCTTGATGCAGTGTTAAGTGAATTTATAAAAATACGTTCCGCAATGATGGATTCCAACAAGAAAACATGTGATTCTGTCAACTCTCTCCGGGAAGACATAGATATTCATCTCCAATCATTCACATCCAATCTCCATCTCGAACCTGCAACAAACAATCATCAACTTTCAAAGCATTACGAGTCCATGCTCGACGTTATATTCGATAAAATCAATTAGCTTAATGATGAACTCACTCCGAATAGAACAGTGCTGAATGATTTGGAAAACCTCATTGAAACAGTACGTCACAAAATCGGCGGTTTTCCAATCCAACCCCCGCCATACAACAGTTACAATACTTCAATTCTGGTTGAATTGTTACAAACTGAAGCCGAAACATTGCCACATCCAGTGTCGACAACCCAACCTCCAAATCCTCGCACCAGCCCATCGATCCAAAAATCGTAAGATGATATAACTGCTTCAGCGGCAACTTCTGCTGTCGCCGCCCCATGGAAACTTGTTACACAATTTAACAAAACGTGGACACCTTCAGAGTGGCAAAGTAGGCTTGACCGACTCCGCACAACGAATCATATGTTCACCACCCTGCTCGTCAAAGGTGCCTCCAATTACGCAGATCTTTCTTGGATTTCTGAATTTTTTAAAAAGAGATATGGCATCACCATCAGCTAATGCACAATATTGCCAACATCGCACCACAAAAACAAACGGAATTTCAAGATCGACCGGCTAGATATGAATAACCATTCAGTTAACCCATCCAAAACCAACCTCAACCTCGGAAAGCCGTGTGTCTCAAAATGGACGGATCAACCACCCAATAAAAACATTGAAACAAAGCGAAGCGCCGTCTCATCTCCATTCCCCATTCACCATCCACATCCTAAACCTGACCCCAACTGGAGTCTTAAAATCAAAATATTTCCCAACTATTGTCCTCGTGTCTACATATATCTCTAAGCAACCCCCTTCACTTTTCCCCACAAAAGCACCAACTGAAACTCTTCCATCCAAGCCCCAACGCGTTTCTTTTAATTTAACCCCTGCCCCATACGACGACATCGTTACGAAAAATGGGGCAACAAAGGTGAAATAAACCGCCCATAAGGGTCAAAGGCAGGAAAAGCAAACGTAGAAGACCATGAATTTGAAGGCAAAACCTCTAGACATTGAGCCAGGCGTAGAAACTACAAGACGTAAGGATAAGAAAGCGGAGTGGACAAAAGTGGCGGAAATAAGACGATAAGACGGAAGATACGCGTCAGGCCGGATGCATTGGTAATTAAGAAGATTGGCGAAGTATTCTATTGTGATATACTCAGAAAGGTGAAGACCAACCCGGAGTTAAATGGACTAGGCTCTGATGTAACTCACATAAGGAAGACGGCTAATGGAGAATTATTGCTTGAGCTCAAGAAAGCATCGAATGAGAGCACCTCAAAGCACCGAATAAAAATTGGACAAGTTCTCGGGAAAATTGCGGAAGTGAGGTGCCTAACCCACGAGGTGCTTATTGAATGCAAAGATCACTACTAAGGAAGAGATCTGCCAAGCCCTGTCCGAGCAGTGTGAGGAAGTGTGAGGTGCTCAGGCCTTAGCCATTAAATTCCTAAGGATAGCCTTCATCAGCCTCCCGATTAATTCTGCCAAAAATATTCTGTAGGTAGGAAGAATAAAAATCGGATGGACGGTATGTCGAATACGGGAAAAAGTAGTACCACTACGATGCTTCAGATGCCTTAACTTTGGACATCTTGCAAAGGCGTGTAAAAGTACTGTGGACAGAAGAGAAAATTGCGTCAATTGCGGGCAGAAAGGTCATGTGTCCAAGAACTGCAACAATGGCCCAAGATCCGTCCTTTGTAAAGAAAGAAGAAGTAGCAATACCAAACACGCGACAGGAAGTTCAGTATGTCCTGCATACCAAGCAGCTGCAAAAGCCAGAAGAATATGAAAGTGCTGCAACTTAACAAAATCACTGCGCAGCGGCACATGACTTTATGACATAACATAAGCTGTTCGGGAGTTGAAGATTAATGTGGCCGTAGTAACCGAGCAGTATAAGAACCTCGATGATAAAGTTTGGGCAGCGGACGCCTCAAAGAGAGCTGATATTTGGACCTGCGGAGACTCCGCATTTGAAGAATGAATGATGACACCTGGAATAGGGTTCGAGAGCGAAGGTCAATGGGGTATATATGTATATACAGTTGTTACTCATCTCCAAATGCAACGGTGGAAGAATTCCAGAGAATGCTAGATAGGCTCGTGGATGATGCTAAAGGTCGTACTCCATCCATCATAGCTGGCGACTTCAACGCATGCGCCATTGATTGGGGCAGCATATGGGCCAGTATTGCTTAATACTGGCAACGAGCACACATTCACCAGAAACGGCGTAAGCTCCAGAGTTGATGTAACTTTTGTAACAAGTTCCCTACTGAGAGGACCAAGAAGGTCATTTTGAAGTGCAAGGAAGGAAAGCAACCCAGAAGCGCCTTCTAAAGAAGGCGCAACGAATGGGGTGGAAAGCAAGCACACTGAACGAAAAAACCTTTTTACCGATTTTTTGAGAATCCACAATATACCCATGAGCAGCAAACACGATTGCTGCGGAGGTTACTAAAACAGTATCTAGGGCTTGCGACGTATCTATGGTACGGAAAACTTCAACATACCGCCGGCCACCAGTATACTGGTGGAGCTAGAAGACCATGCTCGCGATCCAGAGGTCAGCCCTCCCACCAGGATCAACAGGTGCAATACAAAGATAGGCGCAGGGACCTTAAATTAGCCATTCGAAGAAGCAAAAACAACAGCTTTAAAGATATGAATCCCTGGGGTACCGTCTACAGGACGTCATGGCAAAACTGAAGGACTCTAGAGCACCCCCACCTTCATGCCCTTCGCTGTTGCAAAAAATAGTGTCGGGATTATTTCCAAAGCAAGCGCCAACAGAGTATATAACTAGAACCACCGCAGGAAGTAGGTGAGATCCCTCCAATTACGCAAGCGGAACTTCTGCATATATGCAAATGATTTAGCAATAATAATTCCTTAAGCTAGTCGTCAAAATAAACACAGAAGCATTCGTGGAAATGTATAACAAGTGTTTAACAGAAGGGCTTTTTCCAGACCAATGGAAAAAGCAACGTCTTGTGCTGCTGCCGAAAGGGAATAAACCACCAGATGAGCCCTCGTCATACCGTCCCATATGCTTATTAGACACGATGGGTAAAATACTGGAGCGAATAATATGCAACCGACTGGAGGTGTCAATTGATGAAGCCGGAGGACTCTTGAACCAGCAGTATGGATTTAGAAAGGCTCGCTCTACAGTAGATGCTATACGGAAGGTAATGACGACACTAGAAGAAGCAATTCGGGGAAGAAGATGGAGAGGAGGTACCAAAAAATACGGCGCCGTATTAACGTTGGACGTCAAAAATGCGTTCAACTGTGCAAACTGGGGGCTTATAGTACACTTTCTTAGGTCAATGATGGTGCCATGGTTTTAAATAAAAATTATGCTAAGTTACTTCGACAATCGGTTTCTACTCTACTCGGAGTCCCGATTGAGACTAAAATCATAGACATCATAGAAATAGAAGATATTGGCAATGAATGTATTCGAAAAGTTAGACGGTGGATGGCAACAGTTAGGTTAGAGCTGGTAGAACATAAAACGGAAGCAGCTATGGTAACTACTCGCAAGGAAAGAGAAACAATCACCATCAGGGTGGGTGATCACAATATAACATCAAACCGGCTATCAGATACCTATCTATGATGATCGATTCTAGGCTCACTTACAAGGAACAACTTGAAAGAACGTGCGACAAAGCCGCAAAGGTGAGCGCTGCCTTATCCAGAATAATGACAAACAAAGGAGGACCCAGATAACAAATGAGGTAAATTCTGTCAAGGGTGGTGCAGTCAATCACAACGTACGTGGCACCAGCATGGGCGAAAGCATTGAAAATTAAGTCATACGTAAGAAAGACTAACTCTGTCAAAAGATTATGTGCATTGAGAGTTTGCCGTGCATATCGGACAGTGTCAGATGATGCTATATATGTCATTGCGGGGGATGCTACCAGCAGATATACTGGCTACTGAGCTACAAAGGACCTACGATGCCAAAGTTCGGGAACCCGGAGTTTCAGTCAAAGACATCAAGCTGGGAGAACAGCAGCGCAGCAAAAATGCGTAGCAAGAGAGATGGAACCAGTCTACAAAGGGGAGGTGGACCTACCGACTTATGTATACGCGATATTCGTAAATGGGTAGAACGTACGAGTAATTACGGGGTAGTCGATTTTTACTTACGTCAGCTCCTAACTGGACGTGGCTGCTTTCAATCATATCTATATAGGTTTTGTCTGAAGGAATCTCCCTACTGCTGAAACTGCGGAGCGGCCAGAGAAGATGCACAGCAAGTATTTTTCCAGTGCCCACACTTCAGAACAGAGCGCAGAGAACTTGAGGTGAAAATTGGAGAGATACCAACTACTGAAAACATCGTAAACCATATGCTAGCATCAAGTATAATATGGGATCTGGTGAAAGAGCCTGCGGCAAAAATAATGAAGGAACTTCGGCGGTTGGAAAGAGTCAGAGAGAGCGCTAATGAAAATCAAACCCAGACCGCATCTCTAATACAACAAAGAACAGTAAATACTGTACACAATGTCGAACCAGCAAACGGAGAAAGGAGGGCATAAAATGCTTACCAGCCTCGCGAAGTAGTACTTAATGGCAGTTCCGCGGGGAGAGTGGTATTAGAGTGCAGGATGTGGGTTAGTACGTAGGCTTATCTCCGAAATCGAGTGCTTCTTAGGGTTTGCAAATCGTGCATGGTGATAGCCCGGGCTATTAGTATCTTTCGAAGATTCCCCCATCCTTGGACGCAATCAAAAAAAAAAAAAAGCCCTGCCCCTGATCAATACTCAATCGCCTACACTCCCTCCCACGAATACTAACATCTGCTTTCCCAATTTCGATCTTACAACAGAAGCCAAATGCCCAATATTTATCAGTTCGTATATCTTACATCCCGGCTCTACCTCGCCTTCCCCCTCGGTTTCTCGGGCCCATGCCCCTATTTTTGATTCCCTTTCACCACCTAACGTGGTGACCCAAAAGAATATAGACACCACGGAATGCCCTTATGCGCTCTCAAGGCTAAGGCATAAAAAGATATACCTAAGTATACGTCTCTTTCTCGCATATCTTTACGATAAATCCGACTCTGTTTGCTTTGAGGGAAAAACGAAAACAAGTGTCATGGTCTCCATCCAACAGGAAGGCCTTCCTACTGATATAACCAGTCTCAGGAAACTTTACAACAGGAACCACGAAATCTTCAACACACCTCCCCAAAAGGTTGCGGATGACCTCGCTGCTTTGCCCAGCTATGTACACTCTAAAAGAATTTCTCACCTTCAGCGTAGCCGAGCTGACCATGATAAATTTTTTCGTTCCCAACGTGTCTTCTTCGCCTGTATCTCATCTACACTCCCTTCCCCTCCACGTAACAAACTACCTCTTACATTTTACTATCAAAACGTAAGAGACTTGCGTTCTAAAACTCGTGCTGTTTTGTCTAAATCTCATGGCCTCTCTTTCGACGTCTATGCTCTTACAGAAACCAATCTGATCCCCGACATAAAGAGCCAGGAGCTATTTCATTCCTTTTATAATGTTTTCCGAGATGACGATAACTCTCTCCCTATGGTTAATGATCCTGCCCTCCCTAAAGTTGATTCTCCATGCAGAGGTGTCCAACTTACTATTCACAATAACTTCAATGCTTCTCTCATAGCTATCTCTTCTTCTGTTAAACTTGATTTTGTTTCAATTAAAATGACACTTCCAAATAGGTCCCTGTACGTTATGTGTTGCTACACTCTCCCAGCTCAACCTGTCGAATCCTATATTCTTGCTATTAAATCAATTGACCAACTAATTGATCCAAGTGATTCCATCGACGATATCCTTATCTTTGGTGACTTTCTGCCCCATCTTATTTTTTACCGCGTCAAACGGTAGTTCATTCAAGCAATGTCTATTCATTGATAGTAAAATCGACTCGAGCCTATGCCAAGTAAATGGCGTTCCTAACTCTACCGGTAGGCAACTACACCTTATTTTCACTACCGATCCCATTAACTAAACAGTAACGTTTTATCCCTTTACCCTATCAACTGTCGACAACTAACTCTCCACCCCAGCCCACTCCTTCCCCTACTATCTCTTCTTACAACTTCCATAAAGCTAATATTCGCAAAATCAATATCTATCTTAGCAAATCTTCTTTTGATTTTACCAACCTACCCTTATCTAATGCTCTCTCCATCCTTTATTTAATTCCATTTCTCTTTACGTCCCCTTTTCACGACATAAAACATAATCTACTTCCCCTCCCCGGTATAACAGAAGACTTCGCTCTTTGCGAAACATGAGAAATAAATTATGGGTAGGTTTTCTTGGCAGCAATTCTTATTAGGACTACTATAACTATCTTAGAACCTACCTCTAATTCACCCAGCTCTACAGACTATAACTGCCTCTATCAGCGCTTTCTCGAAACAGCGCAGACCAACATTATCAACGTTCCTAAGACATTTTATCAATCCGTCAACTACAAAAGAAAATCAGACGGTTATTCCTCCGCTTCCTCGCTTGATAATACATATATCGTCGACCGACGCACATACTATTGCCAATTATTTTGCAAACTTTTTCAAACTGTCATTTGCTGACAACTTCTTTGTACCCGACCCCATATGTTTCAAGTACCTTATCAATTTCTCCATTGACCCCTCTCTCTCTCAATATTTTGATCCCACCCTTATTGAAGAAAAGTAACAAAATCTCAATGGTGAAGTTTTACCCGGGCCAGACGGGCTCCCAGCGATATTCCTCAAAAAGTGTGCCTCCAATCTTTCGTATCCACTTTCCTCCCTATTTCATCTGTCCATCACACAAGGGGAATTCCCCCAAATTTGGAAGACCTTTTTCATAACCCCGGTACACAAAAAGGAATCAAAGAATGAAGTAACCAGCTTTCTCACATACCTAAAAGCCACTTGTATCACCCAGTCAGCATGGATTCTGAAACTACTACAAATTTAGTTGAATTCGTATCCTTTGCGCTTTCAGTCCTAGAAAATGGCAACGAAATGGATGTTATTGCTCCAGATTTCGCTAAGGCCTTCGATAAAATATCACATCAATTGATCCTTTTCAAATTGCCTTCCTTCGGTGTTGACCCCATATCGTTAAAATGGATATCTTCTTATCTGGAGAACCATTATTATAGCGTTCGGTTTAGATCAGTCTTCTCAGCCCCGTTTTTAGCCACTTCTAGTGTCCCACAAGACAGCCATCTAGGTCCCCTCTTTTCCATTTTAACTATAAACGATCTTAACAGGATTATTAAACACTGCTATCCATTTACGCCGACGACACTAAGTTCTGCAAGACTATTTCTTCAGCCCTAGACTCTATTCTCCTTCAAGAAGACCTCGATAGGTTTTCCACTTGGTGTATAAAAAATTGCTTAGAGCTTAATGTCTCCAAATGTTAATCTATGGCTTTAACTTGTAAGTCCAATCAATCTTCCCCTCGACTTTATTTTCTGAATGACCAACCTATACCCCAGGTTCCGTCCCTTCGTGACCTTGGAATATTATACGATAGAGAGTTAAACTTCCTTTCGCATACAGACGAGTTAAAGTTAAAGCCAACTCATCAAGGAATTTTGCAACCCTTATGTGACAAGATCACTTTACATTACCCTTGTACGGCCCCTTCCCGAATATGCCAGCCAAGTTTGGTCCCCCTTTCAGCGAGTTAATATATCCCGAATCGAGAACATTGAGCGTCGTTTTTTTTCGATTTACCCTTCGTGGACTACCCTGGGATGATCCTTTTATCTTACCTCCCTGTCGTGACCGCCTCAAGCTCCTTACCCTGAATTCCTTCGAAAAACGCAGAGACGTAGCTGAGATTCTCTTCATTCATCGACTGCTCTCTGGTTCTGTGGATGGTGCTGCCCTTTACAATTCCATGTCCTTCCAGCCCCCAACAAATTAAATTTAGATTCTACGAGTATCTGATATTAAATGAAACGAAATATTGTACATAAAAATCGTAATTTTTTTCACGAGCACACTCAACGGATTTTGTGTACCATTAAAATGTAAATACAGTGCAGGTTGCATTAACTAGGATTTAAAGAGCTCCACAGGGCATTCCATAATCGAATTGTACGGCTTGGGAAATAATCACGATATTTCAGCGTACGTTCGAAAGTGGGCTTGAGAGTAAATTAATTAGCATTCACTGTCAGATAGTTGCTACAGTTGAAGGTTTGAAGAATGCTACTGGCAATTTTTATGGAGCACTGATGGTGGAAAAATCGATAGAACCAGGTGAGGTAAGCGATACTATGTCGGTGTTTGAACGTGTCGATTGAGTGGAAATATAAAAGTGAATACAGTCGTGTAGTACGTAGGTTCCAGGTGCTGGAAGCATGCATCGTGTATATCCCTCTCCGTAGTGGAATGCGGCTGTACATGGTGTCTGTCTATGCACCTAAGGCTGCTCAACCCACCTCATTCATCTTAGAGCTCGAGACACTTTTTCGATTCCTGAGGCTGGAATTGGAAGACAACTATTTTATTATCGGCGTAGGTTTCAACGCCAAACATAGTGATTGGGGAAATAATACACCAAATACTAGAGGGAACCTACTATTCAATTGGTGAGCAATTGGTTGGGTCAGCACAGTGTGATGTATCGACTGTTCGACTCACGAATACAACTGACGTCCACTAACCAATAAACTACAAACTCTCTACGCACTTTCGTGTATTACAGTGACTGTTGCGGTCTCAGCACCGAAATAACTATTCCCAAAGAAACTGCGGAATTGGAAGAGTTTGTTCAGAGGCATTTCTACAACTATAGTAGGGTGCGTTGGACACACTTCTCCAGAACACTGACGAGAGCACTCTCCTCGAATTCGCTCTACCCACCGTACAATAGAAATCTGTCAAACAAGGAGATTGACAGGTATCTAAAACTAATGGACGAGACCATCGAACGTGTTATACCATATATATTTAAAGTAATTTATACATCTGGTAACACTCTCGTTAAATGTCAAACTGTCATCATATATCTATATTCTCATATCGATAAAATAAATCATTCTGCATTCAACCTTCAACCAGCGTGTTTTCTTTGGCCGGTCCAATATATTACAGAACGAACGATGGACAAAACGATACGTCGGTATCAACACACTGACGACGAAGATTTATTCCGCAATCAACCGATATAAAAGTAGGCTGCTATCAAGGCTAAAAACCTTGTACAGACAGTTCACTGACAGACATAACCCGGAGATCATGACATTGAAGTCGTCGATCAAAAACCTCCAAACATTACTCGTAATAAAGGAAAATTGAAGAAATTCTATAAGTTTGTACAAGGTACACTCGTACAGATATGATTACGAGTATGAGGATAGGGATAGAGAAATATGGTATATACGAGTATTTTGATATTGGATACGTTAGCATTTTTTAGTATGGCTTGTTAGTTGCTGTTTGCTTCTTGTTCCTTGTTCCTTGTTTCTTAAGCTCTACGAATAACAACAACAGCACGACGAGTACAAGCAAACAACTTTGTTTTTCAAAATTGCATGATAAAAGTCCTTAGGATTTTGGCTGTATGTCGGTGAAATATCGAAATATACTCGGAATGGGTTCGGTTCGATTCAATAGGGTTGGTTTTCGATGAGATGGATGATGGGTGTTTGAGGCTCTGTTGTGTTGCTCCTACTTCTTGTCTTCTCTTGTAGTTTTTGTAGAATTTATGGAATTGACATATGTGTGTCATATCCTTTCCTCAATTTGCAGTGTGTTCTGGTTTTGTTGCCCTTCCGTGCCACAGAAAAACGAGCTACGCATATCTATGCGGAAGGATATAATATCTTTGGGTATAGGGCATATGTATACGGGATGAGAAACGGGTTCTTATGTAACCAAAATACTCGTACAGCTAGCTGTGCCAGCTGTAAACACCAGCATCCCGAATTTGTTCCCGAAAATAAATAAAATATTTCGGTGAAAGAATCAAAACGACCTTCCATGTCTCAAAATCGCCCGAACGACGAACAACGAATAAATACTTGTAGCAGTAGGTATATGTAGATCCAAATGAGGCCGTTGATGATGACAACTTCTTTGTGGTCGAGGATCCGCAGGAGAAGGTAGAGGCTATAGGAGCGACTTTCCAGGAAGTGTACAAGGCGAATGACATCATTGGCCCGAACCACGACCTGGAGAATCGAGTCGACTTCTGTACAATTTCTACCTTCGAAATGAAATTGTGAATTGGCGGATCGAGAGCTCGGGTTTCACCCAGGTCAGTATAGCGAATATGGCGAATAATGTCATCACCAATGAAAGGGTATTACCACAGTTCATTTCGATGAAAGAGCTCCAAACGATTTTCGAATCGCTTAGAAGTAAAAAATCAGCGGGAACTGACAAAATACCGAACATTGTGCTTCGATATCTCCCACTAGAAGCGGTGGACATTTATACCACCCTGTTTAATAAAGCAATGAATAACGCGCATTATCCAGCGCATTGGAAAACTGCGGTGGTACATCCCATCCTCAAAAGGAATAAAGATACATCCAATCCGGCAAATCTCCGTTGAATCAGTCTTCTTCCAAACATCAGTAAGGTTTTCGAGAAGGTGATCAATAGAGTCCTGACTAAGTGGGTTGAGGACAAACATATAATTCCGCATAATCAATTCGGTTTCAAGGCGGAGCATGATATCATTCACGCTGTGTCTAAACTGGTTTCTGATATCCAATGGAACAAAGGCAAGAACCAGTGCACTGGTGCCTGCTTCATTGACTTGGAAAAGGCCTTCGATACCGTATGGTTAGAGGGGCTCTTCTTCAAGCTGAATAGGTTGGGCATTAGTAAACCACTGCTGTGTATTCTTTTTGATATGCTCTCCCGTAGACAGTTCATCGTGAAGAATGGCGATGTGACTTCTGCTGGAACATTTAACATTAAAAACGGTCTGCAACAAGGTGCGGTAAATTTACCGATCCTATTCAACATTTACACAAGTGATCTGATAGGTTCGCTTCACCATGCCATAGCATACGGAGACGACTTAATTGCGTACAGAACAGGACCAAAGATTGTGGTCATTAATATACTTTTGCAACGTGACTTAGACAAAATTAAGCGATATTGCTACGACTGGAAGTTGAAAATCAACTTTCAGAAGTCGGTAACCATTCTGTATAGGACGCCTTTGTCTGAGGCATCTAGGGATACCAGAAAGAATTGGCGAAAGTTCTCTATCGTTGGGAAACATGGACATCCACTTGCTTGTCGAAATGTAGTCAGACCAGTAGCTGTATTTTAACAAACATATGTATACATAGATGTTGCCCTGGCCAGAGAAAAAGGTGCTTTTGTCCTTACAAAGGGACTGTTTTATAGCAGCGAACTCGATGCGAGGGTGAAGGTGATCTCCTCCATGGCGGAGCGCATAAAATTCTATATAAATTGAGGTCTTGTACAATAGGGCGAACCTAATAAGAGTGGACGGCGGTGCCGCTAATCTTCCATGTTGCTCGAACAGCTGCGAACAGGCCACATGGCAGTGCGGAGCGCCTCCGGTTCAGTTGAGCGGTAGGGAGTCGCGACATGAGCGATGTTGCTCGACAGCACCAGCAACTTTGGTGGCTTGTTGAAGGGGAGGATGCTCCGTCGTCGAATTCCTCCAGTAATAGGTAACTTCCTTTGAAGAAAAGTGGGTCAGCCTAATTTTTTTTTAGCCATGGCCAGCTTACTTAGTTTTAGGTGAGATTAAGTTAGTTTTAAGAAAAAAAAAAAAAATAAAAACAGGAAAAATCATGAAAATAAAAAAATTTAAAAAAAGGATATACATATATTTATATATAATATATAACAAATGGATTTAATATTAAGCTTAATAGAATCAATCTGACTCCATGGGTGTAGTACGAAGAAGAAGAAGAAGAAGGAAAAAAAAACCAATAAGATTTAAGTGACATTTGGCGGTACACTTAAGTCCAAAAGTGTGAGTTGCATATTGGAGACTAAGGTCCAACACGTCCTCTCAAGCCACACGTATCAAAACCCAGTCCTTCCAAGCATTTCCAGTGGCTTATTCGAGCCAACAGTTTTGTAAGGACATAAGCTATCATCCGATCCGTCGGTACATCACGAACAAAATGATTCCTAATATCAATATGTCTCGTGTGAGCATGAAACACGGGATCATTAGCCAGAAATTGAGTTCCTCGATTGTCAACAAATACGGTTATGTCAGCTCAATCCTATAAAAGCAATTCAGATAAGAGACTTCGTAGATATATAGCTTCCTTCGCCGCTTCGACAGATTCGCGTACTCGCCTTCTGTAGACGATAATGCGACGCTTTTCTGTTTTTGATATGTCTATGTTATCACTGTTCCACTTAGTAAATATGCATAGCCTGTATAAGAGCGGCGATTGATAGTACAGCCACCCCAGTCAGCGTCAATATATCCGATGAACGGCTCAACAGTTTTTGTATAAACTAATCCAATATCTGCACTTCCTGCAAGATACCTGAGGACCTTCGCAGCAACCCAGTGACATTTTCTTGACTTGTTTGTGTATTGCGCCAACCTCAAAATATTATTTGCAATAGCCAGCCTTGTTGCCATAGACAAACACACCAAAGCACCCACAAGTTTGGGTAGGTTTCATATGAACTATCATCAAAAGCAATTTTTATCTTTGAGGGCGTCGCAGTTGGATTACAGTCCTCTATCTCGTATGTCTTGAGTAATCCCAGAATGAATCCCTTCTGGGAAAGCTTGATCTTATTCCCATCCTGATTTATCTCCAGACCAAGACAATATGTTGCCGGGCCGAGATCCTTCACTTCAAAATTTCTGAATAAATGATTCTTTATTTCACAAATGTACCTTTTATCTTGTGACGCCGCCAGCAAGTCATCTACGGACACAAGAATAAACAATAACTCTTCTTCAGTGTTGTTACAGAACGGGCATGGCTCATTTTTTGTAGGTTTCAGCCCCAATTGCAACAAACATTGGCTTCACTTCAGGTACCATTGGCGGCCAGCTTGGAGCAATCCATATAAGGCTTTCCGCAAACGGCATGCGTTTCCTCTGTCTTGTATGTCTTTAAGCATCTTGTTAGCTCGAACTTTGAGATCCGGGCTTTCTCCTTGTTTGAATACATTGTGCTATAGCATCTCGCTCAGCATCTCAGGCACTTTTATAACAACCACTTCGTTCAAAGACCCATTTAAATAGGCTGTCACCGCGTCGAATTGCCAAATGTTAAGAAAGAGCAAGCAGCAAACGCAAGGTTTCCAATCGTGCCAAAGGGGCAAAGATTTGAAGATAATTGACCCCGTACTTTTGACTCTACCCCTTAGCTACGAGTCGTGCTTTTCGTCTTTCCACTTTGCTATCCACATCATACTTATTAGCAAGGACCCAGCGGCTTCCTACCATGTTTGCATTGTCCTTCTTTAGCACAATCACCCAAGTGTTGTTCTTTATTAGACTCTTCACTTCCGATGCCATTGCCTCCTCCCACTCTTCACGAGCATCACCCTTCAGTGCATCAGTCAGACTGACCTCCAGCTGAGCTAGCAAAAATCTCATCCTCAGATGCAGGTGCACTTGCAGTATTGTCATCATCCTCGGTTGCTTGTCGTTTGCTGTCATCCTCAATTGCTTGTCGCTCCGATGAGCTCCGTGTTGTCCTAAATAACTTCCTTGGTCGTCCTTCCAGTGCGTAATTGTGCAGGTTCTTTTGCAATCTTCCTTTCGCACCTCCTTCACTTTAGAAAGTCCTGACGGTCTTTCAGATTACATCTCAATGGACATCACGACAATTCAACTTCTGTTGGTCTGCTTTCGGTACCTTTTGGGTCTTTTACCGTATCCATTAAATTTTCCAATCCACACGTATCACCTGGAACATTTAGATGCACCTTTAAAAATTTGACATTTTGATCTGATGCTTCTGAGGAAGCCAAATGCCATACCCCTTCCTGTCTCGAGGACACCCAACGAAAACACCTTCCTCAGATCTTTGCGCAAGTTTACTTTTGCTTGGATATTTATCAGAACTAAGCACCTTCAAACCAAATGTTTCAAGATAATTTAATTTTAAACCTTTTCCAGTCTACTGCACTCCAAACTACTTGTAAACATCTATTGCGGACATGGCAAGCAGTAGCAATAGCTTCGGCCCAAAAGGATGCGCTCACACCGAATTGCAACAACAGACACCTGGCAATGACCATGAGAGTTCTGTTCATCCGCCCAGCAACTCCGTTTTGCTCTGGAGTACGAGGAACTGTTAACCTTCTCCCAATACCCTGGTCTAACAAATAACTGTCAACTTCTGTATTACAGTATTCACAACCATTATCTGAATGAAACCACTTTACTTTCTTGCCTGCCTGTCTCTCTACGAAAATTTGATACAACTTAAATGCCTCGGAGACTCTAATCTTTTGTCTTAAAAAGTACACTTCGCACTATCTTGTGCTATCGTCTATAAAAGTCACAAAATATTTTGCACGGGCCGAAGATTCCAGTCTAAAAGGGCCAATTAAATCAGAATGCACGATCTTGAATATCTCAGCGCAAGGTTTACGACCCTTAGAAAAAGGCAAAGCAGTCATTTTTCCTTTGAGGCACACCAAATATCGCGATAAGGTTTGAGCGTATTGCACATTAACAGGAGGCACTATGTACACCAATGCGGATCATTTATAGCAAGTCCTTCGAATTCAAAGGTCCCAACCTTTCATGTCACTTCTACAGTTCGGAGCACTCAGATCGATACAACCCTTCATGCCATTTCGACAGTTCGGAGCATTCAGGTTCAGCAACCGCCTTCGCGTACATTGAATTCTATTGGACAAAATAAAGTTCTCTCATTGTTCGTAATTTTTGAAACCGAAATTAAATTAGTTCTTAAATTAGGAACGTACCATATGTATAATCGAGAACCACTATCACTTGCTATCGACACATGCACAATACCCTCTCCCTTAACTTCGGCTGATGCGCTGCTCGCGAGAGTCAATTTTGCGCTTGAGGAATCACTTATGGATTGAAATAATGCTTCATCAACCACTGTCGAGAATTCAAGCCTTGCTTGTTGGACCAGCTTTAGCACAAAAAATGTTATTGATATCCGTTGTCACGGTGTGATTCACTGCATATGATTCATCAACGGTATTTGCGAACTGCTCCTTCTTCTTGCGGCTCTCGTCTGATTTCTTTATCGGACACTCATTGGCCTTATTCCCCAATATACCACATTTAAAACATTTTATTCCTCCGGCTTTCAGTGACCCTTTTCGTGCTTGAAACGAGTTTGACGAGGGTGTCCCTCGCTCCCAACGGACATAGCTACGACCATACTTCCAGACGCCTGTTGTCTTGCTTCACTTTCTTCGATGATTTTAACCTTGAGTGCCTCGGCTGTAGGCAGATTGTCCCTGGACTCAATCGCACATCGAAAATTTTCATATGAAGGACGAAGACTGTAAAGAAGCATAATGGTCAGCAGATTCCCATTTAAATGTATCTTCATACTTACCAATTTGTCAACGACGCGGAGTCGAAAAATTTTACCATGTGAACCTTGATACAACCACCGTCGTCTACCTTCTATGGCATTAGCTGTTTGAGGAGCGTCGCTTTTCTTGCCGGTCCCTTTGATGCGTAGATTGCTTTCAGCTTGAGTCACACATCTCTCGAATATTCGCACCCGCGGATCTGCTTTAATTCCGGTTGAATGGACAATACCAAGTCGGCTTTAGCCTTCCTGTCGTTTTTCAGCCATTCGATGCGAGCATCTTCAGCATTTGGGATCGAGACACCTCCACTCACATACTCCCACAGATCATTTTTCGTTAAAAGTGCCTCCACTTGGATACACCAAGTATCGTAATTATCCTTTGATAAAAGCTCCAAGCGCGAAGACGAACTTGATGGTGCACTAATCGACATTTGTAAAACACGTCGAGTTTCTGCCACCACCGACTCTTTAACCTCAACTTTTCCTGTATCACTCATATAGAACCACAAAATTAGGCGCAGCTGGGCCCATAATCTGTTCAATTTTAGCAATTCAAAAAGAAATTTATTTTTGTGATTTCAATATAACAAATGGTCCATTGGTGATCTCATGGCACGTCTCACCGAAAAGTGGAACCAAAGCGTACATCAATCTCGCGAAAGCAAGATAGTTGCACTTGATATTTATAGGGCATTTAACAGAGTTTGGCATCAGGCTTGTCTATTGTAAAATGCAAGCATTTCGGATCGACGACTCTCTTCTTTAATCGATTAGAAACTACCTTTCGGAACGTGCAATTCAAGTTGTCTTTAATGGTTTCAAGTCTGATATTCACAAAAAAATCGCTGGTGTGCCCAAGGGCTCCGTTCTGTCTTCGATACTTTTTTTAATTCTCGTCAACGATCTCTTATCTGATACTTCTAATCCAATATATCCCTTTGCTGATGATAGTACTTTCTGCTTTTCATATTCATTCCCGGACTCACGTCTCTGTTCATCGGCTTTAGAACGGGAACGGCAGCGTACGCTAGGCTCATTCAATTCCTATATTAATAACATATGTAGCATAATCAATTCGGGAAGTATCAACAGGGTGGAATTTAATGCTTCCAAGACACAATGCTCTCTGCTATCGTTAAAGCGAAATTTAAATACCCAGCCATTATCCGTGAATCGCACTTGCATCGTAGAAACCCAAAAACTTTCCGTTCTCGGTACTTTTTTTAATTGGAAAGACCGTATATTCAATGTCACCAAAAATGCTGCGAAATGTCTAGGTTTCCTCAAACGATGTAATAAATATTTCACCTCCTCTAACCAGGCCTCAATATATGTATAAGGCGCTTATCCGTCCAAAACTTGAGTACAATGCCCACATCTGGTCAGGTACAAGCCATCTTTGCACTTGCTAGGTAGGATCCAAAATCGTTCGATAAAACTCATAGGTAATGCCAATATTACACAGTCATTCGACACCCTCGAACACCGGCGTAACGTCTCCTGTCTCACTTTGTTTTATCGCTATTTCCATCACCAGTGCTCCATTGAAATCGCCAGTAGTATTCCGCCCATCCAAACTTTCAACCGTAACACCCGTCTCGCTATGAATACTCATCAGTAATAGTATACCGTCAAGCCCATTTTCGGACGTGTTTCGTTCCTAAGCCGCACAACTCGCTATTGGAATGCTCTGCCTAGCTCTTTATTTCCTAGTCACTACACCCCTCAAACATTTAAAACCAATGTACATCGGTACCTCTTTTTTCTTCCTCCCTAAATTTTTTTCGTCGGCGCTATATACAAACATTTGAAGGGTACACCAATTCTGATTATGAAAAAAGGTCTCTTGAGAGCATAGATGTTTCTTGCGGAGCTTCCAGATTTCCAAAGTAAACTTACACGTGATGGGCTATTACGCTCCACCTCTTCCAGTTTAATTTTTCAATCTGAGTTCTAGAGTTCTATCTGCCAAGTTACAGAAGCTCGAAACTCTGATTAAATGACAATATGGCAGCGAACGTCGAGTATATAAATTAAAGCAGCCCTCACAAACCCTGTTAATGAGTCCAATCCAGTCATATCCAAACCCAACAATAACACAAACTAACTCCCATTACTTATGGTCTCATAAGTAAGTAGATTAACAAATGATTTAGTAATTTATCGCTTAACGTAAAATGTTGCAGAGAAAGAAGTAATAAAAACAGATTTATGCCATCTGATTACTGACATTTAATAACGAAATTTTTCCCTAAATTTTTAGACGCGAAGCAAATGATTTAATCAGACGAAAAGATACTGCTCTATCACAACGTAGCCTCTGTTCCACATAACGCTCAAAATCTGTAACAGATTCAAATGCAGGCGATTGCCTTTCAGTCTATACCCGACTGTCCGACCGAATAACCGCATTTCACCTCTGAAAAGCAAACTCAATTCGAGCGGCGTCATCATTTGGTCTACTTCCAAGAGAGCATAACGCAGAGCAGAAAGTTCGAATTGTCGAGAAAGTCTTTGACCCAGAGACAAAATCAACCAGTTCAGTCTTCAATCTAAAAAGCCGGAACACTAATTCTTGGTTGGTTGCCTTCGAGCCAGATACTTTCCAACATCTACCGAATGCATCTACAGCTTATGCACCAGTCTGCCCTTTTTTTTGAAAAAAAATCTCATGCAAAACAACTCTCTCATAAATATTCAAAAATTTATTGGACATTTCCCCATGCAGCAATAAAAAAGAAAAATTCAAAAAAAAAAACCGTCAAAATTTAACAAACAATAATCGCATCGTGTTCACATATCATTTGCTTTGATCATCTGTCATTAGATAACTGTTACATCGAACACAAATGTCCAAGCAGCCCCAACTCCAGCCAGAGACACAACCAGTTTGTCTTGCAAAATCAAGCCGAGACCATCGAGTAACTACGAGTATCTGTATCTGTTTCTGACATTTGGAATTCGTTTAAAAATGAAACGTCACTCGGCACGCCATCACATGTCTGTAGGCCTCTGGCGGTTAAGGTGTTTCGTTTAGGTAATTTACGACAACGCGGGGTCGCTTAAGAAGAAAGATTCACCGACACCAGTCCAGCTGTGACATTGTTTTTCTCCTTCTTCGAATCAATTATTAGGCCGTTCCGCACCGTTTGGTATAAAACGCTCTTGGCGTAATGCTTTGCAACATTTGCTCAAATGCCTCTAAGGTAACAGCAACATCAATCCCAACCACGTGCGACAAATCATGAAGGTATGTACCTTCAGTGTACTTGTCATTTCGTTTGACCTTTTCACTTTTAGCTGGACTTTCTCAATTTTCTCCTTTCTGTCTTCGTTGTTGTGTAGAGTTTCCTGGTGCTGCTGACGCTGGTAACTGTTGCATATGCCGATTTTATGGTACCTGTTCCAAAGGAAGACTTCAAACCCATCGTTGAGAAATGGTATACGAGTAGTTCACCGGAGAAGGAAGACAACGGTTCAGAGCAATATGATTTGCATTACCATGAGTTTGAGATTTATCCGAAGACCGTTCATGTACATGAGGATCATGGCCATCATGATCATGATTACTTTGAGGATTTTCACGAACATCATCCGAAGGCAATTGTGAAATATTATGAAGCGCCGCCGACAGTGCACTTAGATGAGAAACCGGAAGTGCAGGAACCAAAGATCGTGCATTTTCATGAGCACCATCACCATCATCATCATATCATGAAGACACTACCTGTGTCGATTATAAAGAAGACCGTCTACATTAGTCACGGATAGTGGGTGACATTCAGTGTATCCAATTGAGGTTGGGGTTACGAGTATTGTAGTTTAGTTTGACAAGACTGTTACTTTCGTTGCTAAGTTAGATGTAGTGTTTGGAATGAGTTGCTTAACAATAATAATAATAATAATAATAAATTGTGACATGAGAGATTGTTTGTTTTTGTTTTGTTTTTTGTTAATGACGATTCGACTTTGATGTGTGAGAGGGATAATTAGAAATTGATTTTTGTTTTTAACTCTTTCACTTGCATTTTATGAAAGTATTCGTGCTGTACTGGTAATTGCGCTTTCCCTTCTTGGCCAGCTTCCGGATTTTCCGCACGAGAGATATGACAATAAGTAGTCAGTAGAGAGTATTTTAAAATTAAATCAGACTTCCAGCCAATAGGAATTCGGAAGATCGAATAAGGCTCTGGAGTGCAGAGGACTCAACTCTTACATCTGCAGAGTGGATTTTTAAGATTGGTGGTATCTGGTTCTGCTGACAGATTAAAGTGGCTGGTGGAAAAGTCAACCCACTTAGGCCTATTGGCCCATTGTGATGCAACGTGAATCTGTGATCCTCTTATACTTGGAACCAATTTGAGCTTATGATGAAGAGTAGGAGACTGTTAATGTCTATATTCCACTACCGCGAGTATCGAACTTGTCGAGTTGTAGAGGCTGAGTACGTTCAGTCGCGAACGGAGTATCCGGATACCTGGCGACCTCCGAATTAGCTAGCCATATCTGTATACGGCGGATCTCTGTACAGATGGACCATCCTTTCTCCGCTACTCGTGTGACCACATCATGGAAAACCTAAACAAAATAAAGCCCGATACCGGTACACCTTTAATACCGGGCGGTAGAATGGTGACTGCACCGACTACCGGCAAGGCTCCTGCATTGTCGAGATGAGGTAAAACTGTGGAAAGCCATGGTGAACCATCCTCTAAAGGCACGCGCAACGAGCCTAAAAATAAATCTTCTGGGAGTGCTAGAACTGTGGCAAGCCATGGTCCTAACACTTCCTCCACCCCTAGCAGCAGCAAGTTTGTGATAGGCCACGCACTTGTCGCTGCTACCAAAACACCTCTCCCTAAGGAGGAATAAGAGCTTGCCGATGCGACTGAGTTAGGCATTCTACCTAAGACGCCGAAATGCTTCACGCATCACCAAAACCTCGGATCCATTCCACAGTGGGCTAACAACATCCTAAGAGACGGATTACCTACTGATTCCACTGCTCACGACATACCTAAAGATTACTACAAGCGTCAGAGATCGTTGGAAGAAACCGTGCCGGTTCTCAAGAGGCCCAAGAGACGCCAAAACCCCTGGGCCATCCAACAGCACATTTCTGAAGTATTTCAGTGAAATCCTAAAGGACCCAATAATAATCGCGGTACCGACAGTTCTATAACACTTGAACTGTAGTAGCTGGTCAAGTTGAAGCTTTCGAGCAACTTCTTGGCCATCATGCGGGAAAACCCCGTCCCACCTCCCATCACAAGCGACGCTGGCTGGTACCAAGGCCACGTCAAGCTTGTGGCATGTGTCAATCAAAGATCTCTTGATCTTTTCACCAAAGTCATAGGTGGATTAGGGATGATTTGGTTAGGTGCAAAATTCGAGGTCGTGTCGAATGGGGATATCCCTGGCAGATCTAGAAACTGAACCTGGATCCCAGCCGAACCCTCCTCCCCAGAAAGCATACTGGAGATCATCAGGCTGAGTAACCCGACCCTTCCGACTCATGACCGGAAAGTCGCGAAACTGGAGAAACTAAGGGGCTCTTATAGATGCGCGTTGATCGTGATCAATAAAGAATCCCTTAATCCTCTGGCCCAGACTAAAGGCATGATTCGGTTCGGATTCGAGTCTATACATCTAAGGGTCTACAAAAAGGATGAGCTGGATGCTGATAAGCAACCTCCTCCTCCTTTAACGGAGACACCACCAAACACAACCTCATATCCTTGAGTATCGATATCCTTTCCAGAAATGGATAGCGACGACTCTAATCTATCCGAGGTGACAATTAAGCCGTCGGTCTTCTTTTCTGATCCCCTGTCTGAAATGGAAATCGATGGCGAAACAAAAGGAGGTCTTATACGATCAGATGAAGAAGATGATCTCTTGGGCACATCTTCAGAATCGGAGGATCTTAACAACACCGTGGTGGAGGCTACTCTGGAAAACTGTAGCAATGGTTCGGTTTCTACAGATTAATCTCCATCACTCAAAAAAGGCTTCGGCCGCACTCATTCTGCGTCTTTCAAAAAACGCAGAAGTCATTATCCTAATCCAGGAACCATGGATTGTAGAAGTCGTGGTTCGTGGGCTTAGGACACTAGGACACTCGTAAACGCTCCGCTTTATACAACAGACAAAGGTAAGGTCAGAACTTGTATATTAGTGAAATGTAGCCTTACTGCATTTTTACTTCCTAATCTCAGCGACCCCGACTTAGCCGTTGCCAGATTGGAGACTGCTAACGGCTCTTTCTGGCTGGCATCGGCATATCTTGGCCACGATCATGTGGGCCCTCTCCCTTTTGGTAACCAAGAAAGGGTGGTACTGGAGGTGGGAAAGCAAAAAACTGGCCTCATCATCGGATGCGACGCTAACGCTCATCATACGGTATGGGGCAGTAACGACATCAATGATAGAGGTGAGTCACTTTTTGGCTATATTATATGTTAAGTACTAACCTCTTTATTTGCAACATTGGCAATGAGCCCACTTTTATTACCAGAAACCGACAGGAAGTGCTAGATATCACTCTTGCCTCCGACAACATCACACATTCTAACGAACTGGATGGTATCGTCTGAACACTCATTTTCAGACCGCAGGTACATCTCAACCAACCAACATTCCGGAATCATAGGAAATCTGATTGGCCAAAATACAGAGGAATACTGTCAGAAACACTATCCTCTGAACTCTCAAGTCGCCCGCGTGACACCAACGAGCTTGACATAAAAGTCAAGGAATTCACCCTGGCTCTCAACCAGGCTATAGCCGATTCCTGCCCTCATATTCAACCTAGAGGCAAGAAAAAGCCGCACCGGTGGACATCAGCACTGGGACTGCTCACTTGCAGAAAACTTTTCAACGTAGCAAAAAGCACAAGAAAAGTGACTGACTGGGACTCATACAAAGAATCCCTCAAATTATACAAAAAAGAACTGTGGAAGGCAAAGCGAAAATCCTGGATGTCCTTCTGTGAAAAAATCACGGAAACCTCTGAGGCATCGCGGCTAAGAGAATCCTTTCTACAAATCCTATATTGCCTAGCTGTTTGAAAAAAACCGATGGCTCTTGGACAACCTCAAGTGATGAACCACTCAATCTGCTACTGGACACCCACTTTCCAGGTAGCTCGCAATTCGCGGCCAGTAGCAACCCAAACAGGCCTACTGTAACCGGGATCAAATTTCATGGTCAGGTCACAAGAGACAAACTGCATAGCTTCTAACCATACAAGTCTGCTGGTACGGACGGTATAATACGTGCCGAGCTACAGAGGTCTTTAGATATTATTATGCCGTAGCTAGAAAATATTATGAGGAGCTGAGTAGAACTTATCCACATTCCACTGTCATGGAGAGAAGTCAATGTAGTTTTCATTCCCAAAGCCGGAAAATGTTCCCATGTTGTCCAGGACCTCAGACCTATAAGTCTATCACCTTTCCTTCTGAAAACTCTAGAACGACTTATTGCTATCCACATACGAGCTAAAATTGATCCACGACATTTGTCAACGGCTCAACATTCCTACTATAAAGGTGGAAACTGCTCTGCATTCACTGACTAGCCACATCGAACGATCCTCACAATATAGAGATTACACAATTGTCACTTTCCTGGACACAGATGGAGCCTTTAACAACGTCAACATATCCGCAATCACGACTGCTGTGTCGACTCTGCAGGTAGACGACACACTTTGGGAGTTGGTCAGTGTCATGCAAAATAGCAGGATAATCATTGAGTGGGGTTTCTGCTAAAAGATGTGTTAGCAGAGGTCCGCCGCAAGGCGGTGTCCTTTCTTCTCTTCTCTGGAATTTAGTAATTAATGAACTGCTGATATACTTGGAAGCGGGTGGTAGCAGGGTGATTGACTATGCGGATGATGTTGCTATAGTTGATGATGTTGCGTACCTCTGCTGACACATCTTTTAACAGAAGACATACCCAGTTTGGAGTTGATTATCCTGCTTTTTAGCATAAGACTGATTAACCACCCAAGTGAGACATCTACCTGCAGACTACATACTATGGTTTGAAGCTATACAGCTCTCAAAGCAGTTTGTCTTTTGCAATCAGACCAAGAATTTTGGTCCCTGTTGCAGTAGTCCTGTTTTGGTTTCTAAGCGGTCCCAATGCTGATGTCCACCGGTGCGGCTTTTTCTTGCCTCTAGGTTGAATATGAGGGCAGGAATCGGCTATAGCCTGGTTGAGAGCCAGGGTGAATTCCTTGACTTTCATGTCAAGCTCGTTGGTGTCACGTGATATCTAGCACTTCCTGTCGGTTTCTTGTTGCTGTATAAAAGTCGGCTTATTGCCAATGCTGCTAGCACTTATAATATAATCAAAAAGTGACTCACATCTATCGTTGATGTCGGTACTGCCCCATACAGTGTGATGAGCGTTATCGTAGCACCCAATGATGAGGCCAGTTTTTAGCCTTCCAGCTTCCAGCAACACAATTTCTAGGTTATTACTAGTGGAGGGTGCACATGATCGTGGCCAAGATATGCCGATGCCAACCAGTAGGTCCCTTTGGTAGCCTCCAGTTTGGTAACAGTTATATTGGGCACGCTGAGGTTAGGAAGTAAGAATGCATTAAGGCTATGTTTCAATAATATCTAAGTTCTAATTTTATCTTTGTCTCTTGTATATAGCGGAGCATATACAGGTGTACAGGTGTCCCAATTTCACGAACCGCGCCTTCTACAAGCCATGGTTCCTGGACTAGGATAATGTTTTCTGCGTTTTTCCAAAGACTCAGAATAAGTGCGACCGAAGCCTTTCTTGAGTAATTGAGATTAACCTGGAGAAACCGTATCATTGCTACAATATGCCGGAGGTGTCGAGTGCTGTTCGAGTCCTCCTATTCTGAACATGTGCCCAAGAGATCATCTCCTTTCACTGATCGTAAACGATCTTTATTTAGTTCGTCATCGGTTTCCATTTTGACAGAGTCAGAATAGGAGACCGGCGGTTTAGTTGTCGCCTCGGATGGTTTGGAGTCGTCGCTGTGAGTTAAATGAGGAGGAGGTGGCTTGTCAGCATCCAGTTCATCCTTTTTGTAAACCTTTAGGTAAATTGGAGGGTTGAGGGATTCCTTATTGATCACAATCAACGAGCATCTATAAGAGCCCCTTAATCCTTCCAGTTTCCCGAATTTCCAGTCATGAGTCGGAAGGGTCGGTTTACTGAGCCTGATGTTCTCCAGAATGCTTGCTGTAGAGGAGGGTTCGGCTGCGATTCAGGTGCGGGTTCTAGGTCTGCTTGGGATATCTTCCTTAGAAATGACCTCGAGTTTTGCCACTGGCTAAATCTTTCCTAATCCACCTATGGCTTTGGTGAAAAGATCAAGAGATCTTTGATTGGCACATGCGACAAGCTTGGCGTGGCTTTAGTGCCATCCAGATTTAGTTTTAGGCTCGTTGCGTTTGCCTTTAGAGGATGGCGCACCACGGCTTGTCACGGTTTTACCTCCACTCGATAATGCAGGAGCCTTCCCGGTAGTCGGTGCAGTCACCGTTCTACCGCCCGGTATTAAATGAGTACCGGCCTCGGGTTTGGGTTTTTTTTTGAGATTTTATCCATTAATATGTAGATCCCACCGGTAGCGGAGAAAGGATGTTCTATCTGTACAGAGATCTGCTGTATACAGATAAGGCCAGATGATCCGGAGGTCGCCAGGTATCCGGATACTCCGTTCGAGACTGAGCTATTTTTGAAGATGCTGGGCCCTGAGCTATATTGATCCTTCGCACGGGTCGTATGACTCGTTTGTCCAGTCATTCCATCGCAGTTCTTGGATGGTGGTTATGTCTGCATGCAGATCCGAGTATTATTGTTCTTTAATCGTCTGACAGGTTATCAACATTTCCAAAAATCAGGTTGAATGTCAACCATTTGAGCGATTGTTTGGCCAGTCGACGTGGACGGTCTGTCGTCAATATTCTTCGAGTCAACTGCACTTTATACGGAAAAAATGCAAAACTTCCTTCAAAATGCGCCGCAGGTGGCTCCACTGACGCAAAAATTCTGAGCGCGGTGACTATACGACACATGTGGGTTCTCGGCAACACTATTTTTTACCGCTTCAACCAGTTTATTAGAACGTATTGGGCGTTGATGAACGGCATGTCGACGATCTCCCACTGTCCCGGGATCAACAAAATTCCAAACCAAACGACGAATAGTATTGTCAGACGGTGCTTGTTGTCCAAGATATTTTCGACGATATGCACATTGAGTTAACACAACCGCTCGACTATTTTCAACGTACAGCTTCACAATTTCGGAGCGTTGTTTCGGTGTGGTATAGTAGCTGACTTTAAAGCTTTTCCATAGATCCCTACGAGGGTCATCGCTAGTTGAGTTATTAGTCACCAGAGTCTTGTCAAAGCTGGTTCTGCAAAGTGTTGACGCTCGATGTAGACAATTTTCAGTCCACCGCGTTTAAAACAGAGCTGGGCTATAGATGTGGGAGATTTAGCATCAAATGTACAAAAAAAAAAAGAACAAAAGACTTGGTGGCCCGAAGGGACTACGACCTAATTGCAGTAATCCAATTTCGGAGGATCCGTATATCATAATTTAGAGGACTGCGGTACAAGCATTCACATTATTCAATTTAAAATTTAGATGTCGCACTTATTTACTGTGTATAATTCTCTTATGGGGCTTGTACCGGCGAGGAAATACTAACCCTTGTGGCGTTTGAAGATTTTCGATAGCAAAGTCTTCCTGAAACTAGTTCTAAATAGATGGAAGGAAAGTATTCCAGCTCTAAATTGATCAAAGTTGTAAAAAATAATACATATACCCTTGCCTTACTATTTAAAGTTTAACTGTAAAGCTTAACTCTAAAGATAATTAAGAATACAAAATATTTGAACAATTTGTTTCTTTTTATTTTTTAGTTTTTTTTTTAGGGGAAAGGTGCAAGCTCCGTAATTTGGATGTGGTTATGGATGTCTTTAAAGGACTAACTCTATGTATGGATTTAATAAATTACTCAGGATGGAGACTTGCGATTTAGGTAGGGATAGTTGAACTGGATAGGACGACAGTGCAAAGAAAGGAACATCCATTCAATTAACATTTACCAACCAGCTGGAACTGGATGATGATGCACAGGGGCAGATTCGTGCAATATTTTAACGATTTTCACTTGAGCTGGTGCATGGTGCACAACTGGAGCATGGTGCGCAACAACTTCTTGGTGCTCAAGTTTAATTATTTGAACTGGTGCCTCTTGAATGACTGGAGCGTGATGAACAATTGGTGCAGCATGAACTTGTGGAGCTTCATGAATAACTTTGACTATATGTTCTGAGTGATGACCTAGTCCACCACCGAGTCCATCACCGAATCCACCACCGAGTCCACCACCGAGTCCACCACCGAGTCCACCACCGAGTCCACCACCGAATCCACCACCGAGTCCACCACCGTGCCCATGTTCATGAATAATCTTAACAACTTGCTCACTATGATGTCCACCACCGAAGTGTCCGCCATGACTACCACCATGGCCACCATGGCCACCATGATGGACAACTGGTCCAGATTCATGAAGAATCTTAATAATTTGGGCCGGAGCCTCATGATGCACTACTGGTAGCGGAGCCTCATGATGCACTACAGGTACCGGAGCCTGATGTAGCACACCAGCGTTAACAGCTGTAGCCAAAGCAAATACACAGATGAAAGTCTGGAAAATAAAAATTCGTCAAGTGGTGTCAGGATATATGTATGTACTCTAAAGGATCCTTACCCTCATTTTGATTTAAGTTCGGTTTAAATCTGTTGAACTTATTCCAAGTGAGTGCTGATGCTTACCGTTGGTCATTGTGGTTTTATATACATTCTTTGATTCACCCATTCGGTTGGCGACAAATCTCACAAGCTCTACCGGTTTGACCCTAAGTATAATCTGTGGGTTTCAAAATATAACTACGACAGATGCGAGTAAGCATCTAATTTCGAAACTAGTTTAGAGCATTCATTTTATGGTTCAAAGTTAATTCGATTACATATGACGAGCTTCGGTTGAAGATGCAAATGAGGAACTATAAGACACGCCTTCGATTAAAAGTCTTACGAATTATTGCAGCTAATGTATGCAATCAAAAGTGACTACAAAATCAACTTTGAGATACTACGGATGTAACGGGAATAAATTAATACTTAGATCACAAAATTTCGCTGAATATCCCGTGAATTGAAAAAGCATCTGTCGCTTTGATTGGAAAGATTTGTTGTTATCTCTTAGATGTGATGTGTGCACAAGCTGTTGAAATCAAAATCCTGATTTTAATGCAATGGAACATCCAGTAGGCTTGAAGTAGGATAGTGCTCTATCGAAAGTAAAAAGGGACACATTTGGTACATAGCTGTTCCTAAAAAATACCAATGACCATTGTTAAGCCTGATTGAAGAATAATCTCGTATCGTCTGGGGTAAATCTGTCTCTCAACCGATAACTCAGTTAGCGCTGTCTTTAGGCGAATCACCTTCACTACACCCTTAACACTATCCCTCGTAATTTATTCAGTCCTCGTCTGCAGTGTCTTTCTTCTTAAACAAGATCTCCTTAACCATCTACCTTTATCTTAAATTTTAGGTTCTTAAGGCACAGTTATATGACTTAGGCTGAGATTATATTAAGCCGAATAAATGTGCACTTCCGCTCCACTCAAATGATATTTCTTATTTTTTTAAAGTAGCGCGTGCTCAAGGAGTTAAGGTACCCTTAAAATGTTTGCACACAGTGCAGGTGAAGGAAAATTATGGAGGGTAGAAAGAGAGGTTCCGGTGAACGTTGGTTTTAAATGTCTGAATGTTATAATCCCACAAGCGAGTTATTCGGCTTCGGAACGAATCATGATATTTCAAAGTACGCCCGAAGGTGGGCTTGAGGGTATACTGATGAGCACTCAAGCGCGACGGGTGTTACGGTTGTAGGTTTGATGGTGGAAATAGCTATAAAACAAAGTGATACACGAGACATTTCGTCGGTGTTCGAGGGTGTCCATTGACTGGGTAATATTAGCATCACCTATGAGTTTTATCGCACGGTTTTGAATCCTATCTAGCAGGTGCGGAGATGTTTTAGGCGCACCTGACCAGATGTGTGCATTGTACATACTCCAGTTTTGGGCGGATAAACGCCTTATACATTGAGGCCAAGTTAGAGGGGGCGAAAAATTTCTTACATCGCTTGGGAAAACCTAGACGTTTCATAGCATTTTTGGCGACATCGAATATGTGGTCACTACAACGTAGGTTATCATTGACACACATATTGAGAATGAAAAGTTTTTCGGCTTCCACGATGTAAGTGCCGTTCACGGATAATGGCTGGATATTTAAATTTCGCTTTAACGACAGCAGACAGCATTGTGTTTTAGAAGCATTAAATTCTGCTCTGCTAGTGGTGCCCAAATTGGTTATGCTGATAATATCAGATTTTAATGAGTTTGACAAACGCTGGCGTTCCCGTTCTAGAGCCGAAAAGCAGGGACGGGAGTCCGGGAACGAATATGAAAAGTAGAGAGTACTGGCGTCAGCAAAAGAATATTTTGGATGAGCAGTAGCAGACAAGAGATCGTTGATGAAAATTAAAAAGAGTGTCGGAGACAGAACGGAGCCCTGGGGCACACCAGCATTTATTTTTTGAATATCAGTCTTGAAACCATCCAAGACAACTTGAATTAAGCGTTCCGAAAGGTAATTTCTAATCCATTGAAAAAGAGAGTCATCGATCCCAAAAGAACGCATTTTCGACAAAAGAGCCTGATGCCAAACTCTGTCAAATGCCTTAGAAATATCAAGTGCAACCATCTTGCTTTCGCCAGATTGATGTACGCATTAAATTCACTTTTTGGTGAGACATGCATAAGAATACCAGTGGACCTGATGCTACGAAAACCGTACTGCCGGTGTTTGAGAAGTTTTCGTGTTTCGAGGAATTTCATGAACTGGCGGTTTATCAGCGTTTCCATGACCGTAGAAAGAAGGATCTGTAGGAAGTGAAAGAAGAAGATTCGGCTTTTTTAGGGATGGGCTGGACAAATGCTGTTTTTCATCAGCTCGGAAAGAGTCCTAAAGAGTAGGATTGATGGAAAAGCTTACGCAGTGGTTTTGCAAGCGAGGAAGAACGCCACTTTAGAAGAAGGGAAGATATACCATCTGGGCCAGCGGATTTGTGAATGTTAAGATCTTTAGGAACTCTTGCTATCACATTGAAGATTCGACGCACTCAAGTGTAGGCGGAGACAAAGCACAATCTGGGAGTGTGAAGCTGGCCGCAAAGTGTGCAGCAAACAGATTGGCTATGTCCAAAAAACTGACAGCTCTTTATTCACTGTGAAAGAGCGTTGGGAGGATGAGGCAGACTTTCTGATGTTTTTGACAAACGACCAAAAGCTTTTACGACCTATGGGACATTGTAGTGTTTTTTGCCGCTGGCGTTGCAGTCATCTCTGGCTCGTTCAAACTTTTTTCGGTTTTCCTCGGCCGGGTTGGTCTTGAAGGACCGACAGCCTCTTTACAGCTCGAGTCGTAACATGACTTTTCTTTTGGTTTGATATTCTTCATTTGATAAGGGATAAAGGATCTCATTCCAAAGGGAATAGAAAACATAACGTCCAGTTAAAATTCCTAAAGAAGCTATTAAGTCCGCTCCAATCGGCTTTCTCGTATTGCCATACGTTTTTTTAGGAATCTTTACTCTAACTGTGTGGTCGGTTTACGAGAAATTAGCTGATATGAGACAATTGGCCGAAGTGCCTAGAGGAGAGAGCACATCAACGGTGTACTTATCAGTGAAATCAGTTGCGATAACATCGATTTCTTTGGCATTTTCTAAGAGAGCAAAAGAAACGAATTCAATTAGGTTTGTGGTAGTTGATCTACCTTTTAGAAAACCATGTTGTCGGGGCGAAATAAAAGGTCCGAATATGCTTCGTATAAAATGGTTTCAAAGACTTTGGGTATATGAGAGAGTTTAACAATGGGACGATAATTGATTACATCATGCTTAGATCCCGTTTTGTTTATGTTTTTGTTTATCGGGATTATAAAAAAGGTCTTTCAAGTATGAGGAAATTCTCCCTGTGTAAGGGTTAGACGAAATAGGTAGGAAAGGGAGACAGGTTGGAAGAGCATGTTTTAAGAAAAACAGCGGGGCCTCCATCTGGGCCGGGTACAAATTCATCTTTACGATTTAGTAACTTTTCTTCAATAACTTTTCTTCAAAAACTGGAGAAATTTGGTAGGCCATTGAAGTAAGAGGGATCTGGTACGAAGGAGTTGTTGAGAAATGATTGTTTGAAAAATGTAGCAAAAAAGTTGGCGATGGTATGAGGATCACTTGGAGATTTGGTTTGAAAAGCGAGGGAGGAAGGATAACCATCAGTCTTATTTTTGAAATTGACAAATTGAAAAGAGGGCTTGGGGTCGTTTATAAGATTGGTTTGCGCACTATTCAGTAGCGTTGACAGAGAGGGTTATAGAGCTCAATGAAATGAAGGTATGTACTTAGATAATTTGAATAGTCGGAAGATGAGTGGATGCGAAGGAATACTTGTTTCTTTTGTTTCGTAGAGAGCGAGAGCGGAGTCTACGATTATACCAAGGAGGGGATATAGAAGAAGTTTAAGCAGCGACCAGAGATAGATTGGTAAACTCGAAAGAAGCCCTGCATAGATATGTAATGATTTTACGGAAATTAGCTTTGTGAAAATTGTAAGAAGTGTGAACTGGTGAGAGAAGCGACTGCAGGGGGGAGTTGTGGAAAAATGAAAGAGGAAGTGGAGGATGAAATTTATCAATAGTTGAAAGAGATGCGGAACAACACGATGCTGAGGAGTTATGGAATCAGTTGTGAAGATAAGGCCTGATTGCCTTTCCATGTAGTTGGAAACGCTACAGAGTTGACAGTTAAGCAATCTAAGAAGAGGCATTCCTTAGTAGAAATGAGATTGGAAGCGTTGAAAAAAGATAAGTCTTCAGATGGAGTCCACTTCAACTGAAACAGATTGAAATCGCCGAAGATAATAATATCATCAAGCGAGTCCGATAAGTAGATCAAATCGTCAATTGCAGCAATAGCAAGTTGGTAGGATCCGATAGGTTGCGCCGGAAGAATGTAACAACACATAATATACGAGCACCTACGAGTAAGTGCTATTTTAACTGACGCAAAGTCGAGCTTAGGAGAAGTTGAAGTTGCAACGAGAGAGGAGTCCAGGCTGTTGTGAATAGACTGTAGGACACCTCAACAAGTGGATTCAATCAAGGGGGATGCGCGATCATCATCCCGAAAAACATTAAAAGAAAGAGGGAATAACTCCTGGTTTTTTATGTTGAGGATAAAATTAGTTTCAGTCAGAGCGTAGATATACACCCTGAATGACTCGAACTGCAACCAACTTCAGACTGCTATGAGCTATGACTAGTGAGCTCAAATTTTGACACATGTCAGATAATTTTATTGTTTACAAGCCTTTTAAACGATTTGCGTCTCAGTTGTGTTGAAAAATTTTAATTTGCTGATTGCTTTATATTTGGCTGGAAACCCACAAGTAGCTATCGTTAGAGCTCTCCAGCACCTCAACGTGAATAAATCATTTGTGTCTCGAACCATAGCTCGTTACCGTGATTCTGGCAGCGTTGCAAAACGCCATGGAGGTGGTCATAAAAAAACAGCAACATTGGCAGAAATGGTTCGGAAAATGAAGGCTCGAATTGAGCGAAATCCGCGTCGAAGTGGAAGAAAAATGGCTCGTGAGCTCAACATATCGTTGGAACTGATGCAACACATACTGAAAAATTAGCTTGGGCTCAAGCCATTGAAATTCTAAAAAGCACACGATCTTACACCGCGAAAAAAAAAGTTAGAGTCGAAAGACCGAAGGAGTTGCTACGCTTGCACGAAAGTGGTGAGTTGTCGAATTTGGTTTTTTCCGATGAGTCGCCATTTGTTATCGAGCAATATGTCAACAAACAAAATGACCGAGTTTACTTGCCAGAGAGGTTCTTCGAAAATTTACACCTTCGGATGGCCACCAGAAAGCAGGCAGCACCGGTGGTGATGGTTTGAGCCGCTATAGCCGCCGATGGTCGCTCTCCGCTCGTATTTTTGGACCGTGGCGTCAAAATTAATGCGATCGTATACCGTGAAATTGTCTTAGAGGCAGTATTGAAGCCTTGGGCAAACAATCATTTCGGTCGGAGACCGTGGACATTTCAACAAGACTCTGTACCGTCTCACAAAGCGCGCGTCAACCAAGATTGGTTCAAAAACGATGTTCCACACTTCATTTCTTCGACACAATGGATTGCAAATTCTCCGGATGCAAATCCGTTGGATTTCTCTGTGTGGGGTATTTTGAAGGCGAAGGTTGGAACTAAAAACCACCAAAGTTTGGACCACCTCAAACAAGCACTTTGCCGGGAATGGGCAAAAATACCGCAGAGCCACTTGCGTGCAGCGTGCGATGCTTTCTTCGGCCGTCTCAAGGCCATTATTCGCGCCAAAGATGGACATATTGAAAACTACTGATACAATTTGAAAATTGATGTATTTTTCAACGTTTTTTGCTTTGGCACAATAAAATTTATCAAAAAATAAAAAAATTATAGCATTTTAAAAAGTTATAGTTCGAGTAAGTCACCCTGTATAATGCAAGAGCATGAGATTGACGTAAAACAGCGTGAGCCTTAGAGCGCAGTCCGCTTACGTTCTGGTAATAGAAGGTGACTTTTTATGTTCGAAAAAATGTATTCTAGTCAACTGCGTTGGAGGTGTGAGAATCTTTTATATCATCTGCAACTTATTGGGGAGGAGTATTGGAAGTCTCGTGATACTTTATATAAAGTTTCCTGAGACTGGTAACATCGGTATGGAGGCCTTTCTGCTGTATGGAAACCATGACGCCTGTTTCTGTTTTACCCTCTTGGCACACCGAGTCGGATTTGTCATGCAGATAGACGAGATATAGACGTAGCATAGCAACATTCGGTGGTATCGCTAATAAGTTATGTTAATTTAACAGTGGGGGCGAAAGGGGGTCAATAGAAGATGGAGTGGCTAAGGAAGAGGGATTTGGTGTCGCAACGGATAGGATTTCTGGAGCGGAGTTTAAAATGTGAGAACTGATGAAGTTAGGATACTTAGCTGGAGTTCTGAGGCCGAAATTAGGGAAGGCGTGTGTGTTAAGAGTTGAGTGCTGGGAGTTTGAGTTGTAGAGTCGAAAGCGACACGTTGACGTTGGGGCTTGGTTTGCGGTGGAATAGAGGGAGTGGAGTATGGGTGGGAGGTTTGAAAGTAGGAAAAATTTTAGTTTTAAAACTCCAATTGGAGCCGGGTTTGCTGTGGGACGAGGAGATAGGTTTTAGCAATTTGGATGTACTTACTAACTTATTAGCTGGTTTTGGTATGAGGAACTGCTTAACTTTATCCTGCTTCTTTTCGTATTTTCCAACCATTTACAGGCACGTAACTTTTCCAGATTTCAATTTGTTACTGGCTGGATTATGGAGTAACGATTCGTATTTGAGCGGAAAATTGAGCTTGAAGCTGCGCTTGCTTCTGTGGTGAGATGTTGGAAGCAAATTGTATATAGTTGCAAATGGGATGTTATATTTCTTTTCGAAGAAAATCCAATCAATATCAACGTTTGGGGGGGCGCCTTTGGTAAGAAGCGTAGTGACCAATTAATTCTTCGAAGCAAGCTGATCAAGTCTGCTGTGCCATTCAGAAAGAGTCCAAGTTGAATTAAAGTGATTGATAAACTTCCGTGGGGCGGCGATTGGAGGAGCTAACATACATAGATCTTTTCTCTGTTGTCAAGTTGGAAGAAACTTCGCAGAAATCAGTAAGTTGAACCGTCCGCAGATGATTTATATGTGGGTGTGAGCGTGAATCCACTTCAGGTTCCATTAATTCAGCTATGAGCGAGGTAATATAGGGAACATTCTGGTAGGGCTGCGGGAAGTTTGGTGTGTCAACGATGTTGCTGTTTATTGTTACGATGTGATGTTCAATATCGCATACGAAGGATCGAGTCGCAGTAAGTCCATCACCGACATCGTTCACTTTATCGAAGATAACTTCGAATACAGTATCAGATTGTTTAGAAGAGAGTTGTTTGGACGAGGACTGGAAATGAATGTCAATGTCCTCACGCAGAAAGCTTATCGACTCGCACGTTTTTTGGTTGTAGATAACCTGCGGAGAACAGATCGATTTGATGTCACTCAGCACTTTATCTAATTGACGTAAGGGAGTTTCTTCATTCCTGGATCTTCAGGAGTCTAACTCGATGAGACTAGCAATTCGTTTATCCATATATAATACTTTACTTTGGATTTTATAAGATCGGCTGAGTTCTGCACTGAGTTACGTTACACCTCAAAAATGATTGAATTCGAGCACTGGGGATTCAGAACCGGAAAATGCAATTTAGCGAAAATTAGAACTGAAAGGAGAACATGAAAAACACATCTGACTGGTTTGAGTAATTAAGTGACACTATCGTCATAATGTCGCATGTTATGGTCGATATGAGGATGAGTTCAAGGATTTGGACTTCAATTTTAAAAGCGGCTTGTCTCATTGGTCATTGCCAATCATTAATTCCAGAATTCGACAATATTGAATGTTGAATTTCTGATGACACTTCATAAGGTTAAGCTTCTATGTCAGACCATAGATACAAGAACATCGAATTCAGAATCGTATGAGAAAATCTCGGCTTTACGAATAAAACAATAGGTAAAGAAAGCTGTTCAGAACCTCACCTAGTGCTTTGAGCTGACGGGTCCAGCCAGGCCAGTTTGCTGCAGATCGCTCACTCCATGATGGAACGCAAATTTTAAACGATTGCGTAAGGAAACCAGAAAACTTCTAAACAAATTTTAAGGCTAATTTGGATGAAAACTAGGATCTTGGCAGATAGAAGCAGAAAGAATATTCAAAGCTATTCGGACTTCGAAGAGGAAACACTTCGTGGATCAGAATCCTCATAAAGGACAAATCAGTCAGGCTGGAATCATTTAGAAAACCTGATTGCACCTACACTAAGTCGAAAGCAGAGACTCTCTATTTGATCCACCTCACAACCAGCTACAACTCGCCTGAGTAGCACAACACGCCGTAGCTGGTATCTGTCAGTTGTGAGATTGTATGATGCCACCAATCACGCTGTTGCTTCCGTCGATGTCTTGTCGATATTTTTAGCTATGCTACGAAAAGGTAGAGACCAGTTGGTGACAACTCAGGGAAGTATCTTCACGACTAATCTGACATTGGCATATATACTAAACTCCCGGCAAAAAATAAGAGTCGCCTTTATTTGAAGAATCGGTAAAGATGAAGGCACACACTCACTTCAGACCTTTAATGTTTTATGTGTGGGCAACTGCCCTGGCGAATCCATCCTCCGTCTAAAATACAACACGCCTGCCAAAGCGGAAGATCCTGTGGGACTCTGCTTCGGCTAAGTATTTGAGTCTCATCTTTGATAACAAGACTCTGTGAACTAAAAGTGATACTTCAAAAACCTCCAAGACGCTGCCGGTTTTCTGGCAGTGTAAAGGAGTTTTCAGCACGTCTATCTTAGGCGTCAGTACTTTCTACCGCATTGCTGAATCTCTCTCCTCCTGATATTCATATCATGGAGTACAACACACACTCGATGACCGTGCACATCGACCGCATTTTGACTCTGATGTTATGGATA
Organism: Volucella zonaria; assembly: GCA_963966105.1. Taxonomy (NCBI): domain Eukaryota; kingdom Metazoa; phylum Arthropoda; class Insecta; order Diptera; family Syrphidae; genus Volucella; species Volucella zonaria. The sequence goes on along the minus strand of OZ014532.1, from coordinate 57,668,366 downwards.
TGCCGATGAGGCAATGGCACTAGAGCTCCTGTCACTGCGAAAATACGATATCGGCTCGGAATCAAAGTCTGAGCCAGGATAAGAATCTATATAGACGGCCCGTCACCGATGGATCCAAAGCCGACTTAGGAAAGACTGTAAACTCCTTACTGGCGTCATGACGGGACACAAGCTTCTGCAACACTTGCTGTGAGAGTGATGATGACACCGCGAATCCTATCTCTGTAATCATGCATACGTTCGTATCACGCTGCAGGTACTCAACGACAGACTGAGAAATTCCAGCAAAAGGAAATAGAATGGAGTGCAATGGACTAGGTCTTGTCTGGATTCTTTGTTTGTAGAGAAAAACCTGCGCCAGAAGTTCAGAGATCTGGCAAAACAGTGTTTACAACTTCGAAACTTAGCCTTTAACTGTTGAGCTTTAGAGTGAAATCAATTTTTGCTTACATTTTCCTCTCTGCTACTAGCAGAATAGAGAAGAATAGAGCCTTGAGAAATTTATAATTTCATTGATATCCAACTTTTTTTGACCAGTACGGAGGTGATAGCAATAGTGGATAGTAGGTCTATACTTGCGGCAAGAATATAAAATTAAAATAAATAAACGATGAACTCTATTAAAGACCTGTATAAGAGCACTAATAACGATAGTGGGGAGACCTTCTGAGACGATACATTGCTAGAACCTTTAACACTCAAAATACAATTAAAACAAAAAATCACAGATAAGACGTTATTTATTCAATAAAATATTATTTGAATTGGATTAAGAACCAATCGAGTTCGCGATAGATCTTTGATATACGAGTATGTAATCACACTTGCACCATCATCCCACTATAACTACATAGGGCATTGTCCTAAAGGTTCCATTTTTCCTTCTTATTCTTCTTATCCTCCGCCTTATAAAAAACCTTCCTCTAAACCTGATTATTATAGGCTTTTTGGTGCAACCGGGTATCAAGGCTCCTGTATTATCATCAATACAATCACCATTTACATCAGTTTGAGTACTAACCATTCCCCACAACGCCATGGAAATAAGCAAAATGAAAGCCAAAGGATACAACTTCATTCTGATGGATGTGTCTTGTAATTCTTCGATTCAGCTAACTGATCTGATAATCAAGACCTCGTCATTTTATAAGCAAATCTTCAGAAACCAATTCATGGGTATACGTTGGCAAATGTGCAAATAGTCGGCGTGCAATTTCAACAATTTGACTAAACAAATATTTTATTCAAATAACAGATATTGACATTTGTTGAGAGCATTCAAAATTTGAGACCTGAACTCTGGGTTAGTGAATAGAATTTTGTAAATTCGAAATAAGCAATCTATTGTAGCTGCAGGTGTTGAAAACATCCACCTGCGCCATAAAATATTGTTAAACAAAGTTCAAACGCACGGAATATGGTAAGTGCGCGCTAACATCTGCGGTCTAGATGGTCTTTTTTTTTGAGTGTCAGCCAAATGTCTACAAAGGAGCACATTTTGCCGCACCGAACTGCTATTTATTTTCATTTTGCGCAGGATACCATATAACTCTTCAAACCGATGGGTGATAGCTCGCTGGGTTAGTTGCTGTCTCCAGCTTTGTCCTTTGCAGGTTTTGTTTTTTTCTTGAAAGGAAGCGTTTAGGCAAAGAACTAGTGCCCATTGTTTTCGTTACACGTTCCCTTGAACAGATGAGCAGTCTATTGCATTCAAGCCCTGCGACAATGGCTTATAGAATATTGCCGCAGTTCGTCCTCCAACTTGTCTTAAAAGCCGACTAATGGGGAAAAAAATCATATTCAGGGACTTTAACACCTTAGATGGGCCTAAGATGAATTGTCGACTAATAAGATTACCCGCAGTCTGTATCCGTGACCGTGTTTCTACGTCTAAAGGGGCAAAAGAAAAGGTGGTTATACAAAGTGGCGTACGGTTCTGTAGCGCTCGCAACCCGCGGACGGCGTTTACGCCTCCAGCGTTAACAGCACACCATGCAGTAACTTCGAATGGTTGTACTGTGTCTTCGTGGGTTGTACGCGGATTTTCGGTACCCCAGAAGCGATAATTTTGCTTTCTCACATATCCACAGAGATAGAAATAGGCCTCGTCGCTCATGATGATTTTCTATGAAAAGTTGTCCCCTTCGTTGTTGGGATTCAGGATGGCTGAAGGTTACGTGCGCTTGGCGGTCAACAGCTAACAGCTGATGCACTGTCTGCATTTTGTAAGGGAACATACAAAGTACAGTCTATGACCAAAATTCTCTGTAATGACCGCCGATTGATGCGCAATTGCATGGCACGTCGTTTGGTCTATAATCCGGGTTCCTTGGCGACATCTTCAATCACAGCTCCGATATTCTCAGCAGAACGGCTGCTCCGGGTCCGAAAAGACCTGGCAGCATCTCGTGTTATCCCATACTCTTCTACGCGAGCGGCTAAACGTCGTAGTGTTCGTTTCCTACGACCGGGAAATCCGAAATTCACGCTACGCCAACACCACCGACGAATTATTCCGCCGAAAAATCGTAACAGTTATTTCGCGTTCTTTAGGAGTATAGCGATGCATGTCTTATTGACTTCTATTCTGTGTCTGTTTACTTCACAAATGTTAAAGAAGAATTGGCATTTGCCGTTATTTGCAAAAAAACTAGTGCCACATGGATGCCACGCTCGAGCAACGTGATGCTTTAAGAACTAAAATGTATACTACTGGAATGATGACAAAATAACAAGCAAAGGTTTTGAACAGGAAAACCTATTACGGCAACGTAAATTCGATATATATTTACGTTTAATAAACCAAGTGGTCTTGCGAACGAAGTTGTACAAAATGTATAGTAAATGGTGACAAGATAAGAACGATAGGAAAAAAAGTTTAAATAGAATAACAACTGTGTGAGGTATAAAATTGAGTCTAGCTTTATTTTGAAGCTACTTTCATGCCATTATGTGTAGAAGAGCACATCATTTAAATGGTCGACTTGGCTTCGCTGGCAGTGCTTCAAGCAGTCGGTCTAATTTTTGATGACTCGGTCCAATATGTGCTTGACGTAGCCCTAGATAAAATAATCAAGTGATGTGGAATCGCATGATAGTGGCGGCCAATTGATGAACACTCGCCGTGAGATGACCCAGTCGCCAAAGTTCTCCTTCACGACTTCGAGCGTTGTATCGCTTGTATCACATGTAGCGCCGTCTTTTTGGAATCACAGTCCGGATATATCCAATAATGACAATTTTGCTTATAGATATAGCCGCTGAGCCAAACATGGGCCTCTTTCGAGGAGATGATTTTTTGACTAAAATCCGCATCTTCGGCGCCTAATTAGCGAACTCACGACGCTGTCTATGGTCGTCCGGCAGAATAAGCCGGGTTGACTCTCTAGCGATGCCTAATTCAGCGAATCGATATTTCTGGGTCTTCTTACATACTAGCCGCTACGGTGGCACCAATCTCTGTCTGGTTCATGGCATAAGAAGGTTTTTCCACGGTGCGACGAATCGCCTGCACACTGAAGTCATGATGACGACCGACCTCACGACGAAATTCACGTTGCGTCTTTACAACAATTCCCACACGTGCGGCAAGTGTAAAACGACAAACCTTACTGAATATTTTCACAGCTGGATGCCATTGGTATCTGTGGCATGTACTGTACAAGATGGCAAATGTGCCAAATGAATCTTGTGAGAATAAAGTTATTGTGAATTCGGAACTCAAGGGCGTTTGGTAGGTTTACGAGTACAAATGTGGCGACGAGGATTTTCACTAATTAAGTGAGCGTTGGATAGCTTAGATAAACCAAGAAAATTAAATTTCAAAGCGCAAATGGATAAAGTCACTTGGAGCTATCCTCGCGATCCAGCGAGATTGGATGCAGAAGATGTTGACGGATCAGCAGGCGGTGATGAAGGAAAACACGAGGCAGAGTCAAAGCATAAGTTCTGCAGTAGTTCAGCCATTTCCATCCTACAAAAAAGAAGACAACTGGAAAATGTACCTAAAACAGATGAAGCAGCACTTCGAGGCATGTCGCATTACGAAAGACAACCAAAAATTGGATTGGCGCAAACAACTTCCAAGTTCATCAAAAGCTATACGGCATGGACGATTTAGCTACCAAAACCTTCAAGGAACTGACTAGTAAGCTGAATGAACATTCCATTTCTAAAATTCATGTCCTTGCAGCGAGGTATTAGTTCCATTAGACAGTGATAAAGCCAGGGTAGTCATATTTATCGTGGGTGGCAGGTTTCAGAGGCGTTGCGCGCAATTGTCTTTGGATAATATGATCAGGGACATAGTGGTTTTGTACACACCACATGATAGTGTTAGTACCCAAGCACTTCAAAAGACGGATCTCTCTCTTCAAGATGTTTTGGGTATTGCAAGTGCATTTGAAACGACACAGAAAACGTGCTCTGCAATCAAAGAAGACGACGTGGTAGAGGTAAACGAACTGCCGGTGACCAGCGGTGACAATATTCGCCGTTCACCTTCACAATCTCTTCGAAAATCGTGTTTCATGCACCACAGTAGGATCGATTGTCGACACTACAAAACGGTTTGCCGTAAATGCAGGAAAGTAGAAGCAGTATTTATGTCAGGTAGTAGTATTTCAGGCAGCGCAGCACAAGAAAGCTAAAAACAGAAGCCGCACTCTTCAACGGGATGGCAAAGGTTCGTATCGTGGAAAAAATGTTTAGTCACGTAGTCAACAGCTCAGGCGCTAACATCCTAGGGCTAGATTAGTTTGATGTCTTCAGCTTAAGAATTGAACATTCCGTTCTCCAAATTAATTCAAATGTGTCACTTAGCAACAGCATTGAGCAGTTACGTCGGGCACATACTAATCTGTCTTCAAATGGGCTGGGAAGGTGTAAAGACTATAGAGCTCACTTGGCACTCAAGAAAGACGCTGTACCAAAGTTTGTTCGTCATCGATCCATTCCATATGCGCTGTTGGGTGGCACCAAGAAGGAGATTGAACGATTGGTTAATGCTGGTATTTTGAAGCAGGTGCATCGGACGCAGTGGGCTGATGTGGGGACTTTAAGGCTGGTGTAAGTCTACAATTGTTAGCTAATCGTCATCCTATTCCTCGGATTCGGGACATATTTCATAAGCTTCGTGGAGGGCAACTGTTTACGAAGATCGATCTTTCGGATGCATATCGAGTTGGATGATGTATCAAAGGAGATCGTTGTAATCAACACACCCTTTGGATTATACCAGTATCAGCGTTTACCCTACGGGATTAGCAGTGCGCTAGGGAAATTTCAAAACATTGTGGAGCAACTTTTCGAAGATCTTCCGGTGGCTGTTTATCTGGACGACTTCGTCGTTACCGGAAAGAATGATGACGTGCATTTACGGAATTTGGAGGAGATACTCAATCGACTGCAAGTATATGGGTTTCGGTGCAATAAGCAGAAATGTACTTTTGCTAATTTTGAGATGGAGTACTTGGGCCACACGCTTTCGGCCAATGGCATTCGACCGTCATAAAAACATCTAAGTGCTCTTCGCAGCCTACCTCAGCCCACAAGTATTAAGCAACTAGAGGCAGTTATAGGTAAATTGAATTACTGTGACCGATTTATACCGAATTTTTCACAGGTAGCAGGTCCGTTAAATGCACTTCGAGCAAAAGGGACTAAATTCATTTGGTCTGCTAGCCAGCAATCTGCGTTCGAAGTTTTGAAAAGCAGTACTCTAAAAGCTGTATGCCTAATTCACTTCGACGATGCGTTGCCTATAATTCCGACAACGGCTGCCTCAAGCTATGGCATTGGAGTGGTGATTTCTCACACTCCGTTCGCATCAAAAACGCTGGATCGTCATCAAAAGCTGTACAGTCAAATCGAGAAAGGGGCTCTTTCTATCATATACCGTACATTGCTACCTGTACGGACGAATTCTCGTGTTGCCGACAGACCACAATCCTCTTACAGTCATATTCAATCCTTTCAAAATGATTCCATGCGCCGACTTCGCAATTGGGCGCTAACTCTTATGGCGTATACCTACAAGATTAAATATCGTCCAACTACTAGCCACGGGAATGCGGACGCATTGTCCCGACTTCCAGTAGGTCCAGATGAGGGGTTCGACAAACGGGAGGACTATTTTCACGAAGTAAACAAAGTCGTTTTGGAGGACTTGGAAGCAGGTCCTATTAATGCTGCAGCGATCGGCAAGTGCACAGCTAAGGACTATGCGCTAAGGAGGGTCTTAGCGTTCGTAAAAGATGGATGGCCTGATAGACTCCCAGGAAGCGACGTGGCATTAAATCCTTATTTTGATCGTAAGTTGGCTCTAACGGTTAAAGATAATGTGATTGTTTTAAGCTCTAACCACGATCGGGTATTTATTCTGGAGGTGATGCAGTCGAGAGTCTTTAAGTTTATTCACGAAAGTCAGTGTAAAAGTTCAAAGATGAAGCAGTTGGCAAGGCGGTATGTGTGGCTCCCAGGTATAGATCAGAAAATCGATAACGTGGCAGCAGGGTGCAGTATTTGTCGGGAGGTTGCATCGGATCCTAGGAAGTAATACATCAATAGGCCTCCGGCAGAAGAGGCATGGGAGAGCATCCATTTGGTTTTCGACTGACCATTTTAAACAAGATATGGCTCATATGCGTGGACGCGTACTCAAAATATCCGAACGTGGTATCTATGCCAGCAGTGACTTCGGAAGCGACTTTTAAAGTCCTTCAGACTATTTTCGCCAGCTAAGGTCTTCCGAAAGCCAGTTTATTTCCCAAACATTTGCGAAATTTTGCACACTTCATTCTATTCATCATTGGAGAACTGCACCAGCATCCAGCCTCAAACGGGCAGGCGGAAAGATTTTTTCGAACTTTCAAACAATCTTGTAAGAAAATAATGGACGAGAAGAGAGATACGAACTCGGCAGTTAACTTATTTTTAACAATGTATAGAGCGATGCCGAATACAATTTCTTCGAAGTCTCCAGCGGAGTTACTTCACGGTCGTCAACATAGAAACATTTTATCATGCTTTGTTCCAGACAGGAAGAGGATCAAACCAAGACAACCATCCAAATTTGAACTCTTCCAGAAGGTTCTAGCTCAGCAATACATGAAGTCAAAGAAGTAGTTTAGAAATATCGTCAAAGGCATTTTAAACCACCGAAGGATATTTAAAACGCCATCAAAACCAGATGCGTTTGGTAAAGCATCAATTGGTAGCTGAAATTGCTTTTACTCAGGCAGTAGCGTTCGGGCCGTGTCACGACAAAGACGCTGCTACAGGTAATTTTGATCAATTTACTAACATATTAGCTACATCTTCTGGTCAGATTGAGAGCGATGCGGCCAATGAAGCAGCTGAAGAAACTGAGGAGCAAGTGTTAGACGAAGATTTGATCCAAACGGAAAATTCATCTAACGCATCCATTCCGGCAGCACCTCCACCCGAAATGAGAAGATCTGAACGCATTAGGGAAAAGAGTGTTAGATTCCAAATGTAACCCTAAGTTTAGGTATATCCTTACAAATAGCTCCTGGGGAAATCTTAAGATTCAATTGTCTTAGTGGCTATTTCAACTGTACACACGTAAATAATTGTGGTACGCACTGTACAAGATGTCAAATGTGTCAAATGAATTTTGTGAGAATAAAGTTATTGTGAATTCGGAACTCAAGGCGTTTGGTTTACAACAGTAACTTTGACAGCTGCTGAAACATAACAATTGGAAAAACTATCATTGCTATCTGGTCACCCTTTAATTGGTGAGTTATTGGCTCGTTGTGGTATTCTTGCATTTTGTGGCTTTGACTTGGCCTTCGTCTCTTTCCTCGTTTTGCCGTCATTCTGGGGCTCCACTTTGCCGCGGAGTGTCTTTGACTTGCTAACTTCGACTGGGGGTAGCTTTTGCTGATATTTCGTCTAAGAGATGCTATGATTGCGGACGACTTGAATGTTTGAAAGCCCTCTATTGCATCTTGCATTGGCTGATGTATGGAACGCCTTTTGCCAGCCTCTGGGACGTTGGAATTTTTCTGACTGGTGGTCTTTGCATTATTGTGCTCCTTCGGAAAGGACTCTCTCCATTTATCGTTTGATTCTCGTTTGATTTAATTTCGATTATTCATTGCAGTTGGGTCCCCAAATTAAACCCGTTGTTAATGCTCATAGTCACCTGACGATCCCATGAATGTCTTTGCATGCAGTGAGGCTAGGTGAGAGTTGACATACACTCGTAAATGGCAATGTACCAGAGCTGGGTCCGTATTAACCAGGAATGTTACTTCTGGACCCTCACTACCAACTTAATGGTGACAAAGCATTGAATGTTCTTTGAGGGCTGTCAACATTTTAACCATACGGGGGTATTTGCAGCAATAGCCTGAAGGTCATTTCAAGGATTTCAGGACTCGTCGTTTTGAGAAAAGCTGGTAGATTTACTTACAGCTAATCGGCCCACTTGAATGCAGCTCACTATTCGCCGCCTGCGACTCCAACACTGGCCTCAGCTAAGTATTGTGTGAGCCTAAACTCCTGTGAATTGTTCTATGTTTGGTTTAGAGTTATGCCCCTCGTTTCTATGTTTTCACGTTTTAAGTGATCAGCGATTTGCCGCCGAGGAAATAATTTGTCTGCCACGTTAAGCTTCCACACAACATGGAGTTACTCTGAAGTGGCCAGAGTAACAATTCGTAGGAGTTCCAAATTCATCTAATCAGCATCCCAACATTGCACAGAACTATACTTACTCGTATCTGTAGTGATCACTATAAGCCGGTTACCTCCTGGAAGGTTCGAAGGAAAGACCAATAATATTTTTTTCTTTTAAACAATTTATTTACCTACGTGTATGTATAGCATGTTTGTGTTTATAAATAGTTCGACTTAAATGAATGACAATTTTTTGGTTAACAACAACACTCCTCCATTGAGGATAACAACATTTGACGATGGTCTACCATTTACCACCACCAAGTCCACCTAATAACGCGCGAAGGCCACCACCATTGCCACCGATTTTGTCCCGATTCTCTCGGATAACCTTAACAACTTCCAAATGTCCCTTTTCCACCACACGGCCAGATTTGAAGTAATCATTTTTCCATTTACCTCCCTTGGTGATAACAACATGACCCTTGTTTCCATAAGTATCGATCAATGGCTCAACATATGATCCTGAATCTTCATAGATGATTTTTAGAATTTGTGGCAGAATGGATTCTAGAGGAGTATGATAGGACGGATAACTTGGCGCATACGATTGGCCATGACCACTGGAATATCCTTGAATGGCATAGCCACCAGCATTGTGGCCACTTGAAATTGGTGCCTGCTCATGGATAATCTTTATGATCTGTGCCTGAGCATGCGAACCAGCTCCAGCTGCAGCATATCCACCACCTCCGTATGAATACCCGCTGTCATGTACTTCAGCATAACCACCACCGTAATCCCCAGCATGACCACCGCCATGGCCACCACCGCCATAGCCACCACCGCCATAGCCACCACCGCCATAGCCACCACCGCCGATATTCTGGATTTTGATGACTTGCACTTGTGGCTGAATTACTGGAGCTGGTGCCACATGTGACAGTTGTTGAACGGCATGAACTTCTTCAACATGCTGATGCACTGGTTCGACATGTTCCAAATGCTGTGGTTGAACTTCGATTGATACATGACCACTGCTAGCTCCTGCTATGGCACCAAGTAATCCAGCATTGCAGTTGGCAATTATGGCCAAAAAGCAGAGTAGTTTAACCTTAAAGACAAGAGATATTCTTAACATTTAATCTAGAGTTGAGCTCCTGGTGTCCTTCTTACCTTCATTGTGATCGTCTTATGGTCTATCTTTCCAATCTCAATAACAACACGACGCGACAAACTGATACCACCACTTGTCCATCAGTTAACTTTTATACCCAGGAAAGAAGCGATTACAACTGCTTTGGCACTGGTACTGGCCCAGTGGTGGCAGTGGTAATAATGATGGTGGTGTTGGTGGGATTGTCGTGTGGTTACACCATTTCAAATGAGATCCGGAATTCCGAAAAACTAACAAAAATAACATGTGTGTATTTAGATGTGGTTACGAGCATTGGTACAACAGTTGGCCGCTCGTTACAAGCGCTATAAATTGATGAACCACTCACAAGTCAAGACCCAAAGAGCTACGGCACTACTTATTGTTATAGATAGCGTGGACCGTTTTTTAATCAATGCAAAAGCAGCCGTTAAAGCTTGTGTCACACACAGTGAAAGCTATTGAGTGGCTTGGTATCTCGTATCTGGTAATACTGCCAAAAAGTATCTGCAGCAGCGCAAGTGTCGGTTTTATGGGTTCGCATTAATTCGAATAAACTGACATAATATCGCCGACTCGAATACTCGTATGCCGCTCAAAGTCTACTATATAATGTGTATGCGTTCGGGCTTGAGCTAACGATTATGAGATGTAACCTGGTAAGGTCTGAGGTAAACTTGAAAGAGGCTAAAAATTTGCATATTCAAGCGCGCGCGTCGAATACGCGTCTTGCAGCATGTTACTGTTGATGTTGTTGCTGCTACAGCTGCTGTTTATCTTTGTTGTTATTGTGAATGCTTTAACTGTTACTGTTGCATAGGAAGATATTATGATTTGTCTGGGATTCTCAAGTGTGTTATGATGTTAGGGAATTTGTTGATCAATCAATTGATAGGTGTTATATGATGTCCGGTGGGAAGTATTGGGTGGGGTTATGACGGCTCTATTATACACCACACTTGATGGGAAGAAGATACTCGCACAAGATATACGAGTATGACTTTGGCAAGCGCTGATTGTTGACTCATGGCGCGCCAAGTTGGTTAAGATTTAAGAGTATGCGATTCGGTTTAATTGGATTTTTTCTATTGACCACTTATTGATACCTTGCATGCTCGACGCGTGCTATTATTTAATACGCAAGTTGTTATCCATTAATGGTTTACGGGTAAATTGGAATTTTAAATTATATTGGGCTTACCGCTTAGTTCTGTTATTCTTTTATGTACGAATATATGTGTAAGTATAAATTGAATGAGCTCAAGTTGTGTTGGATGCCACGATAGTGAGCTTGAAGGTCTAATTTCTGCAAAATAGAGGGTGTTAACTTGCATGGAATCATGATGAAAACTATCACCTCCATCTATCATAATTCGACAACCGATAAAAAGATTGGCTAAATGGCTAGTTTGCTTGACTGCCCAGTACAAACTAATTTCGATATTTAAACATTTGTCTCAATGAAGTGCAGTGATTGATTAAAAAGGGGAGGACGTGAGCCCTAACATCTCACGCCGGTTGAATTTAACAATAAAGAGTGAACTTGACGCTTAGCTACCGGAAATGGTAGTTGACCTTATCTTGAGGAACCTTGGTAGATGAAGACTCGCTGGCTGGTGAAGGCGACTGAAATGCAGGTTATTAAGAAATGATGTACACTCTTTCCAAATCAAAGATTTCAGATCTCTCTTTTCACTCCAAATCGTAAATGACCGCAATCCTATGCGATTTTCTGTAAAGTAAATCCACAGCCTGCTTACATTCGTTTTATTTTGTGACCATTTGTCTGCATTACAACCATTAATATGGTTGCAGACTGTGTGCTGGTCTGAATAGAATCACCTCCAAAGTTTTATTTTTTGTTTGGCAGCAAAGGGTGTGTAATTTTCATAGATACCAGTAGCCCGGGCTACGATCAAGCACAATTCACTGGCCAGATTGCTCGATTCCAGGAATATACTTAATTGCGTATTTTACTTCGACAACTCTCCTCACGATACTGCCATTAGGTATTACTTCGCGTGGCTGATATGCTATATCTTCTATATTTTCTGCATTAGCACGTCTTATTCTCTAGATCCTTCGCAGCTTGTTTTGCACCTTTGTTATGAATGTGCAACCTCTACCCTGAGCATCGAACTTGTCGAGGCTGCAACGAATCTCTAGAAGGGATGCCAACCTCCCCCTCCCTTCCCAACACCTTCCGAAACCATTCCTTTTTCCCCTGGGCTGGATCAAGGTATCATACGACCCGTGCCGAGGATCAACCTGGCTGAGGGCCCAGCATTTTCAAAAATAGCTCAGTCGCAAACGGAGTATTCGTATACGTGGCGACCTCCATCCCACTACTCGTGGGATCTATTAATGGATAAAATCTGAAAGAAAACAAAACCCGATACCGGTACTGCTTTAATACCGGGCGGTAGAACGGTGACTGCACCGACTACCGGCAAGGCTCCTGCATTGTCGAGCGGAGGTAAAACCTTTCAGGCCATGGTGCACCATCCTCTAAAGGCAAACGTACCGAGCCTAAAACTAAATTTTCAACGAGTTATAAGACTGTGGCATGCCATGGTGCTCTCACTTCCTTCACCCGTAGCAGCGGTCGCTGCTGCTAAAAATCCTCCCCCTAAGGAGGAATCAAGGGCTTAGCCGCAGCGGGAATCTCCATCTAAGGCGCTCTACTTAAGACGCCGAAATTCTTTACGCATTATCAAAACCTTCGGATCCATTCCGAAGGTTGGGAGAAGTGCGGACATAAAGAGCAAGTTTAATCGGGCTAACAACATCCTAAAAGACGGATTATCCACTGCTTCTGTTGCTCTCAAAACGCTAAAAGACTCATCCAAGCACCTGAGGTCGTCGGAGGAAACCGTTCCGGTTCCCAAGAGGGCCAAAACCTATGATACCAAAACCCTGCGCCATCCAAAGACACATCACTGCTGTATTTTAGCGAAGTCAAAGGACGCAGTAACGATCGCGGTAGTCGACAGAAACGACACCGACGGATCAATAACACCTGAACGGTTGCAGTTGGTTAAGTTAAAACTTTCTTCCATCACAAGCAACGCTGACTGACACCAAAGCCCCATCAAACTTATCGCATGTGCCAATCAAAGATCTCTTGATCTTTTCACCATACCCATATGCGGATTAGGAGAAATTTGGCCAGTCGCGCCTAATGAGGATATCCCTAGCAGCCCTGGATGCCAGCCGAACCCTCCTCCCCAGAAAGTATTCCGGAGATCATCAGGCTCAGCAATCCGACCCTTCGACTCATGACTGGAAAGTCGCGAAACTGGAAGAACTAAGGGGCTCTTATATTGTAGATGCCCGTTGATCGTGATCAATAAGGAATCCCGTACCTAGCGCAAAATAAGGGCATGATTAGGTTCGGTTTCGAGCCAATCCACCTAAGGGTCTATAAAAAGGATGAGCTGAATGCTGATAAGCAACCTCCTCCTCCTTTAACTGAAACCTCAAACTCAACCTCAGATATTAGAGGGGCGAAGTCTTTTTGAGAAATGGATAGTGACGACTCCTATTTCTGTCGGAAATGGAAACCGATGACAAATTAAAATGCGATCCCATACGATCAGAGGAAGAAGATGAGCTCTTGGTCACAACTTCAGAATCGGAGGACGGTTTCTCCAAATTAATCTCCATCACTCAAAAAAGGCCTCGGCAGCACTTATTCTGTGTCTTTCCAAACACATCATCCTAATCCAGGAACCATGGATCGTGGAAGGCGTGGTTCGTGGACTTAACTTAGGACACCCGTATACGCTTCGCACTATACAAGAGACAAAGGTAAGGTCAGAACTTGTATATTACTGAAACGTAGCGTTAATACATTTTTACTTCCTAACTTCAGCTACCAGGACTTAACCGTTGCCAGATTGGAGAATGCCAACGGCTCCTGCTGGCTGGCATCGGCATATCCTGGCCGCGATCACGTGGGCCCTCTCCTTGGTGATAACCGCGGAAGGATGGTACTGGAAGCTAGAAGGTTAAAACCTGGCCTCATTATCGGGTGCGGCGCTAACGTTCACCGTACGGTATGGGGCAGTACCGACATCAACGATAGAAGTGAGTTACTTCTTGATTATGTAGTATTGTAAGTACTAACCTCAGTTTTTGCAACATTAACAATTGGCATTGAATCAATGCGCATTAAGCTGTCATATAAGCGGGGTATCAGTCTCATTAAATTATAAAACCGCCCTCGAATGCCAATCGTCTCTTACGGAGATGGCAGGTCAGTTCAACCTTCACCTATGTTGGGTGCTCCGCCACAGACATATTCCAGGGAATTGTAAGGCCGACGAACTCGCCAAAATTGAAACCACTCTACCTATTTTATCGGAAAAGAGTAGCATAGGTATACTAATCGCTACATGCAAACTAACATTAAAGCTGGATACCACTAAGGTAGACAGCCCTAAGGTGGACTGTTGCACCAAAATGTCTAGCCACCAAACAGATCTGGCCAAAGCTATATCTAAATCGATCTAAGACTTTGATCCTTCTGAATAGGAAACATCTCATAGGTGTCATCACTGGGCACTGCCCTATAGGCAAGAATGCAAGAAGGCTTGGCGCCTTTACAAACTATTTCTATAGAAGCTGCATGGACGAGGAGGAAGAGGAGACATTCCTCCACCTGCTCCGTATATGTCCAACTCTCTCCCAAAGAAGAAAACTTCACTTAAGAGCTTTCTTCTACAATGACCTAAAAGATCTAAAGAATATAGAAGTTAACAGTCGCCTACGCTTCATCATAAGCTCAAATTGGTTACAAGAGTAAGAGTATCATAGAACCACGTGGCATTAGCTACTTTTACCTCTCTACTTACCTACCTATGAATGTGCAAATCTCCATCCAATTTTCTTCTGACAGCAACATTTGTTCATCCATCACAGATTTGGGCAGTTTGGGCAAAAAAGTGAGCTATAGTGCCCGAAGCGGTGTAGATACTTTCAAAACAGACCGTGATCAGATACGAATTGCTTAAAATGATAGTTATAGTTTCCATGCCTTCGGTTTGTCCAAACGTCTATCAATTTGTAGGTCAATCAGCCCTTCGTAGTGGTATTACACCGAGCTTGCCAACTAGGCGGCACTATAGCCCAGGCTGAACCTGGGCCACAACTAATAAGCCTCTCTAATTAGCGCGAGGCGAGGCCTTCCTCTGGAGCGTTGGTGTTCATTGGGTCTACATGTCCCAGCAATCTCAAACTCCCAATGAGCAGTTTTTTGACCAGGTCGTTTTCAGATAGCAGAGCCGAGGCAGACAAGGTTCCTTACTAACTCCAAGCTATAGCTCCATTGTGATGTTCTGGCTGATTCGTCGATGTTGTTACCGACCTTGATGCAGCAACAAGCTTTCTCCAACAAGCGGATGAGTTTGACAGGGATGCCAAAACTAGACATGGCTCTGTATAGTTCCTCTATTTGGATGCTATCATATGTGGCTCTAAATTCAACAAAAAGGTGATGAGTATCGATCTGAACTTCTAGGATTTTCTCCAGGATCTGCCGTAGTGTGAATATTTGGTCAATTATGGACTTACCGGGCCTAAAACCACACTGATAGGGTCCAATCAGATCGTTAACAAATGGTTTCAGGCTCTCGCACAATATGGCAGACGAGATCTTATATGCGATATGCCTCTATAGTTGGCTCAGTTTAGAGGGTCTCTTTTCTTATGAACCGGGCAAATGATGCTGAGGTTCCAATCATCAGGTATACATTCATCCGACCAAATCTTGGAAATAAGTTGGTGTATGCTCTCTGCCAAATTATCTCCTGCTGTCGTAAATAGTTCGGCCTGTAGGCCGCCCGGCCTAGCAGACTTGTTCGACTTCAGTCTATTGTCAAGTATTACTCCTAGGTATTTTATATAGTCTTTTGACCTTATGGTTTGAGTTCCTAGCTAATGTCCAACTTCCATTTTGTGATCAGCTAATTCTAGGTCGGCGTATATTAGCCAATCTTTGCTGAGATTGATTACATCTTTTGTTGCGTCTCTACTCTGAGTATCGAACTGGTAGAGTTGTAGAGGCTCAATTCTAGAGATAAGTTCTGAAACTAAAGGATGGTCACCCCTTCCCCTTATCCTCGTAAAAACACCTTCTTACCCTGGGCTGGATCAAGGTGTCATACGACCTGTTCCGAGAAACACACTGGCTGACGGTCCAATATAAGGACTCAGTCTTGAACGTTATATCCGAATACCTGGCGACCTCTGGATTAGCTAACCTTATCTGTTTACAACGGATCTCTATACAGATGGACCTCTTTTTTTCCGCTACTCATCCCATATCTAATGGATATAACAAAACCCGTGACCGATACTCCTTTATTTTTTTTTATTTTTTTTTTAATAAGTGCGTCCTCAGGGGTGCACAGCGCGGGCTTAGGAAAGCTAGGGAATTTGAATGTTTGAAGGCCATAATGGTTAGGAAATAAAGGACTCGACAGGGCATTCCATAAGCGAGATGTACGGTTTAGGAAAGAATCACGATATTTCAAAGTACGTCCAAAAGTGGGCTTGAGGGTATACTGATGAGCATTCATAGCGAGGTGGGTATTACGGTTGAAAGTTTGAATGGGCGAAATGCTACTGGCGATTTCAATGGAGCACTGGTTGTGAAAATAACGATAAAACATGGTGAGACACGTGACATTTCGTTGGTGTTCGAGGGTGTCCATTGACTGGGTGATATTAGCATCACCTATGTGCGATAAAAGCACAGTTTTGAATTCTAACTAGCAGGTGCTGAGAGGTTTTATGAGTACCTGACCAGATATAGGAATTGTACTCCGATTTTTGGCGGGTGAATGCCTTATAACGGTAGACTAGATGGCAATGACAGTTTTTGCAATTGTTTTATTTCAGTAGCTGTCAAAGTTACCAATGACATCCAGCTGTCAAAATATTCAGTAAGATTTGCTATTTCATCATGTATCGCCTTACGCTTGCCGAACGTGGAAATTATTGAAAAATATTATCGAAATTCCGGATCAGTTGTAACTACACAACGTGAATTTCGTCGTGAGGCCAAGCATCAATGCATACAAAAAGATTGACTGTTTGATGTGGCTTATGGCATGGTGACATCATCGGACCATATTTCTTTCAAAATGAGGAAGGAGACACCGTTACCGTCAATGGTATCAGGTATAGAGCGATGTTAGCCTACTTTCTGTAGCCAGAGCTTGATAACGTCGATATAACCGAGCTGTGGTTCCAACAAGACGGCGCTACATGTGATACAAGGGACGCAACGTTCGAAATTGTGAAGGAGAAATTTGGCGACTGGGTCATCTCACGGCGAGTGTTGATCAATTGGCCGCCGCGATCATGCTATTCCACATCACGATTATTTTATCTAGGGCTACGTCAAGTCTTTAGACTACGCTAACAAGCCAACTGCTTTTCACGAACTCGAGGCCAACATTCGACCCGCTATTGTCGGAATAACGCTGCACATATTGGACCGAGTCATCAAAAATTGGACCGACCGCTTGAAGCACTGCCAGGGAAGCCGAGGTGGCGATTTGTATGATGTGCTATTCCACACATAATGGCATGAACCGAAGCCAGAATCAATTTTATATTTATCACCGTTTTTGTTTTATTTAATTTTTTTTCCTACCGTTCTTATCTGGTCACTCTTTATTTGGCAAAATAAAAATAAATAAATATTATTGAAGATTATTCTATAAGGACAGTGAATCCTCAGACATTCGCATCTTCCCAACCTTGGAAACCAAAAGAATCGCCAAGGCTGGTCCGATCCTCTCATATCCCCGTTGAAATCTAACCTAAGATATTACAGCTACATATGTATATGACTTGTGAAAAGATGAAATCATCCAAGCTTCCACAATACGGAATATCACTATATCTGAACTCGTAACTTGGAAATCGTCCAATTTTTCTTATAGCAGCTGTCTAACATCATAAGATAAACTTCCCTGCTATTATGCATTTTGATTTGATCGCACTCTTACGAGTATAAACTTCCTAAAAACACTAAACAAAGATTCACGTAACATCGCCGTGCAAAAGCGTGTGATCGTACTTTTATTGGTGTCTATGCATTTCCTGCACCACATCAACTTGACAGAGACCAATTGCTCAGGTACGTGTCTGGAAAGCAAAATTTTTGAATTACTTGGGGCGCCAGGCCACTGCACGAGTACAATAATAGCGATACGCACTTGAGCGCTTATAAATTTGTCTACCTAAGACGGTTATATGTAGTGATTTAAAAAAAAAAAAATATGTATACGGGTAACTATGTGTTGTAATTCACCTATATTTTGAATTTTATTTACCGCCGATCGTACTCGTATCTCTGCACTCTGCAGGCTATGTAGATTCGCAATTCGCATACAGAGTAGTTTGAATCTCCTGATGGCACCCTTAGCGACAAAATTTCTGTTGTACAATTCTCAGTGGAAAAAAATTCAATAATTTATCTGTTGGATCAGAGGGTTAATATCTCGTTTTCATTGTGAAGTAGCTGAATTTGTTGGGTTAATACATCTGCCAGAAACACGAATCTATATATAGTGGGAATTTGAGAGGCGTATTATATGGTCATAGGGCGCCTTGCAGCAGAACAATCCATAAATTTAACATCAAGACAGTGTCCGAATGTATAGAAGTTATGGTTTGTTCCGCGCGTGAGATTAACAAAAATGCACAGCTCTACATTTATGGACTGTATGTCCGGACTTAATTCTATTTTGCAATTATTTATGACAAATTAAATCATGAGTAGACAGCTTGGGTGTGAGAAAAGTATTTTGTTGTTTGGTTGCTCGAATTCATCAGATAGGACATCAGAACGTCACCGAAGGGTCCTTTCAGGCTAGAAACCCCAACACGTTGATGATGAATGGGGGAGAACGGCCCTGGAACTTGCACCCCAACGAAAGCCAAGAAATACAAAGACTTAAGGAGCACTAAATCCCACCACCGATGTGGAGACAGCACCAGCATCACATCTCTACAATTGTATGCATGTGGATGTGGATGTAGTTAGCCAGAGAGCTAGCACCGAGCAAACCGATCGATGGATGAAGGGACGACGATCTCTTTATAGTAACACTCCAAAGAGGGAGCAACAGTGCTCAAATCCCTGAATTGATTGCTGGCTTCGGTCTACCCGACCACTTGTCCTAGGGGTCTTTGGGGGGTTATGCACTGGGATAACTGTAAAGTCATGGAAAAAATCTATAGTTAGGAAGCAACAACAAGCCACGAATATGGACGGATCTACTGTTGATAACCCCTGCAAACGAAATGAGGACAACGAGCTTCGGATTTGCACGTGGAATGTTAGGTCTCTTAATAATCCACGTGCAGCCGAAAAAGAGGACCACTGCAAACGAGGTGTTACCGCCATCCAAGAAATACGATTTAATGGGCCGGACAAAAAAGAACGAACAATTGTGACATTTACTACTGCGATTGTTATCGTCGCCGAAAGCAGCACCTATTTGGACGCGTATTTGTTGCTAGAGACAGACTTAGACAAGGACTCCTTGAATTTCCGGCATATGAACGAGCGTCTCGTACCAATCCGTATTAAGGTTCAATGTATAAATATTAGCCTTAAGTGGGCGCAGGCGCCTACAGAGGAGAAACATGACGACGCCAAAGACAGCTTCTACAAGATCTTGGAGCTGTTAGTTTTAGTTTTAAATGCATTTTATTTTCAAAATCATTAACTCTTACATACTAACAAAAAATGCTAGCTTAAAATTACTTAACAAACTTATACTAACTTACTGGCCCCACACAGGCACTCTAAGCTACTCTAAACTCTTATATATATGTCTTTCGACTTTGTTTACATTTTATTTATTAATACTTATTTTCTATGCTTAAGGCTAAGAAAAGAATTTAACAAAAAACTTAGCATATGGACATATTTTTTTATTTTTTATAAAAACTTAATATCTAACTTAAAATAAACCTCAGTCTACCTAACCTATATACACAATACACACATACACACATATAGACATTATACACAATACATACATATACCAGTATATACCTTTATATATACTAATATATGTATATATTTCTTAAATGCTAACCTAAACCTATGCAAGCTGGCCATCGCTATTCACAGAGCAAATAGATTGGTCAGCTCTGCCTCATTAGTGAGGCTGGTCCGTAATTGACAGAAACGGCGACGAAACCTGTTCTCCATCATTCAACCACCAGAACTGCTGGTGCTGCCGAACGACATCCCTCTTATCGCGATTCCCCACCGCCCTACTGAACCTGAGAAGATCTACACTGCCGTGTGCGATGTCTCTGTTGTAGTTGAGTCGCCTGTCCCCAGCTGTCCGAGCGACATGGTAGATTAACGGGACCGCTGATCTATCCTGGATCAACCCTATTTGATCTAGGTAGAGGAGTGCTTCCGATGGAACGAAGCCATCAGAGCGCACACTCTCGTGGTAAAGGTAATTGGGGTAGTAGGCACCAGATATCAGGTTATTCGTCGAGTTCATTGCTCTTGCAATGTGCCTTCGAGTCAGCTTAATTACTGTTGTAAAGGACCTCATTACGATAAAATTTTTTGTACTCCGACTCTGGTGTTCTGTACAAGCGAAGGCAAGAGCTCTCAAACACCCGAATCATTTCCATTAAGCTTGCTCGTACATTGAACCACACGGGACACCCGAATACCAGCATGGGCCTGATAAGGGCCATGTAGCAGATAACCTTTACCCTCTCATCGAGTTGGCTGCTATAAAACAGTCTCTTTGTAAGGGCAAAAGCGCCTTTGGCTCTGGTCAGAGCAGCATCTACATTTATGTCAAAATACAGCAACTGATCTAGCCAGATCCCAAGGTATCTGACTACATTTCGACAGGCAAGTGGCTGTCCGTGTTGTCCAATGATCGAGAACTTTCGCCAATGTTTTCTGGTATCCCTAGAGGCTCTAGACAACGGCGTCCTAAAGAGAATGGTTTCCGACTTCTGAAAGTTGATTTTCAACTTCCAGTCATCGCAAAATCGTCTTATCTTATCGAAGTCACGCTGCAAGAGAGTATTAATGACCTCGGTTTTTGGACCTGTTCTGTACGCTATCAAATCGTCTGTGTACGCAATAGTATGGGGAAGTGAACCTATCAAGTCGCTTGTATAAATGTTGAATAGGATCGGCGAATTGACCGCGCCTTGCTGAAGACCATTTTTAATTTGAAATATTCCATCAGAAGTCACATCGCCATTTTTCACGATGAACTGTCTGTTGGTTAACATATTATGAAGAATGTACAAGAGTGGTTTACTGATCCCCAGCCTAGTCAGCTTATAGAAAAGACCCTCTAACCATACGGAGTCGAAGGCCTTCTCCAAGTCAACAAGGCAGGCACCAGTACATTGGTTTTTGCCTTTATTCCATTGGATATCGGACACCAGTTTAGACGCGGCATGTGAGATATCATGTCCCGCCTTAAAACCGAATTGATTATCCGGAACTATATGTTTGTCCACAACCCACCTAGACAGAGCTCTATTGATTACTTTTTCAAACACCTTACTGATATTCGGAAGGAGACTTATCGACCGGAAATTCGCCGGATTGGATATATCCTTTCCCTTTTTGGGGATAGATAAAATCTTGGAGTTGTACCGCCCTAGCTATGACGTTAAACTTGTACTCGGCGATTTTAATGCAAAGCTAGGAAGTGAGGGCATCTTTGGTTGTACTGTCGGTAGTTAGCCTGCACGTCAGAACCTCCGATAACGGATTCAGGCTAATCGACTTTGAGGCGGGACGAAACATTGTCGTAGGCTCAAGCAGTTGGCATATCTCAATATTCATAAGGGGACTTGGAGAACCCCTGACAAGTCAGCATATTCCGATCGACGCAAGGCACTCCTGTAGTATTATGGATGTCCGAACGTTTCGAAGGGCCAACATCGACTCGGAACGGTTGCGGATATACCGAACATCGCAAAGACAAGCCAATACTGTGATAAATTTTGACGTCGGACGGCTACAATCACATGATATCGCCAAATCTTTCTCCGATCTTAAGAGGTCCTATGCCGCCAGCATTAAGTATTAAAAACCAGCGGCAGTTTTGCCAAAAAGCCATCCGATGTGCGGATATGGAGAGCTGCTACTCCAGGAGTGAGATTCGGAAATTTAACCAAAAGTTGAAAAAAACATGTCACGGACACAAACCCCTAACCGAAGATTGTGAGTACGAAAAAGGGAACATAGTAGTAGAGTCACAGTCGATGCTGAGGATTTAGAAAGAGACTATGTTACGGCGATGACCTTTGCTGTCATGTAGAAAGAACTTAGCAACCTAGACGTCTACATCGTTCCGGATGAAGTAAAGATAGCTTAAGTCCAGCAAAGCTGCTGGAATGGACGTCCTGACTGCTGAGATTTTCAAAATGGCACGCGATGAGTTGGTAAGGAGCATACACCAGCTGATCTGTAAATTATGGTCGGACAAAAGTATGCTCGATGAATGGAACCTCTGCCTTATTTGTTCGATTCTCAAGAAATGAGACGCTTTCAATTGTGGCAACTACAGAATCATCAGTCTACTTAACATCGCCTACAAGATCCTATCTGCCGTATTAGTCCATATCTGTGTGGCTTCAGGCCGGTAAGTCCTCCAACGACCAAATATTCATATTACGATAGATTTTGGAAAAGACCCATGAGCTTCAAGTCGATAGACACCATCTAATCATCGATTTTAAGGCCACGTATGACAGCATCTATGGAGACGAGCTGTACAGAAGAATGTCTAATTTTGGCATCATTGTGCCATTTGTGCAGGATGACGATGGAGAATGCACGCTGCCGATGTTAAAGAAGGATTGAGACAAGGCTATGTGCAGTCATGCGATTTCTTTAACATCATTTTTGAAAGAGTAGAGCATTCATTTTGTTTTTATTGAGACATTAATACACTTGATAATTTATGAATACATTTTTCTTGAATTTATGGTAACCGACTTCAATAGTTCTATCTGGTTAGCTTAAGTTTTTAGATACAATAAATGTTAATAACGAAACATATATACGTACAATTTTTATTTTAACTAATTTTCTATTAATTCTTTATTTTTGCATGTGTTTGCTCCCGACACATGTTCGCTTTATGGCTCTAGTGGCCGAAATTAAATTTATGACTAGAACTACTTACTTAAAAAGCTAAATCTTATTTAAGATAAGATACAACAATAATTGGATAAGCATCAGCATGTAATAATCATGTCTACTTAGTTAGATATATAATTATGTTTATATTATAACAAGAAGAATGTATTATTATGTATAAGCTGAGATATCAATTCAATTACTAATGGATTTTTGTTTTTTTGTATTTTTGGATACAAAATGGCATACATTTGGTTAACTTTTGGTTTAAATTCATTAAATTAGACAAATTTGAAATCGTTATCCTCTGAGAACAGGTAAATTTGCTTTTTCATAAAATGGAAGTTTTAAGTTGGAGCTGGACGGTGGTTCAAATAATGATTGTGATCTTAAATTCAATATATTAATAAGGAAAAGGTAAAAATTGTTATCTAGCACACTTTCGTTGACGTTTCTGTCCCATATATTTTTTATAATTGGGTTGGGGTGATTGGAGGTAGATTGTAATTTGTTTTTCAGTAATTTAACCATATATACGCAAAGAGGTTTAATACAATATTATTTTCTCTATATATTGTTGCATTTGAATACCATTGTTTATTTGGTTTTCTGAACTTTCCACAACAAAATCTTAGCATTTTTCGCTCGAAGTTTTCTAACTCATTTGTGGCTGTTGGTGAAACACTAAACCAACAGCCAAATCCATATGTAATTATAGGTCTTATAAGTGTTTTGTACATAAGCAGTTTGGTTTTCTTTGAAATAGAACTCGATGATAAAAGTTGTTTAAGCAGACCAGAAGCCATTTTGGCTTTATTCAGCACTGCCCTGGCATGCTTATTAAATTTGTTTTGGTAGTATATACCACGATATTTTGGTTCCGTTTTCAGTGGGATTGGTACATTATCGATTTCTAGTAACAGTGTTTTACTCTCCTTGACTGCTTTATGGTGCCCTTTTCCATAAACGTTTCTGAAGCATGTAATACTACTCTTTCCTGCTTTTAATACTAATCCCCAAGAGTTAAAATAAGATGTTAATGAGGGCACACATTGTTTCAATTTGTTAAGTGCATCGTGGGGTCTCATTGCACTTGCTAATATCTTAGTATCGTCTGCATACAAAAAGGCTTCAGTCTCATCTACCTGGCTATTTAAAGGGAAATCATAAAGATATATGTTGAAGAGTTTTGGACTAAGTAATGATCCCTGAGTCACGCCCATAAGTACTTGAAACTCTTCAGAGTATTCAGAGAAGCAATAGAGATTGCAGCTGTCCTAGATCTCAAAAAGCTGATGATCATCCAAATGAACACTTCAGAAAAATCCAGCGTTATCAGTTTGAAGATAAGTCCGTTGTGCCAAATGGAATCAAAAGTGGCCAGCAGATCTAAGTCAAGAACAACAGGGCACTTTCTATTCCTAAGGTTTTGAATGATGCGATCGTTTAGCACTAGCAATGAGTGCTCGATTGAATGATTTTTCCTGAAACCGAATTGGTTATTTGGAACAAAATTTTTTTCTTCACAGAAGCTGTCTAGCTGATCAGCCAAAATTCTTTCAAAAAGCTTTCCAACGTTAGATAACAATGATATATGGCGAAAGTCTTTGATTTCTTTTTTGCTATAGGAATAAGCTTAGATTTTTTCCACGTTGAGGGAAAGTACCCATTATTTATGCATTGGTTGAAAATGCACGAAAATGCTACATCAAGGTTATGAGGACATTTTCGCAAAACATAGTTTGAAATCTTATCCACACCGTACGATTTTTTGTTGTTTACGCTCATTCTATGAGCATTAATTTTCTCTTGAGACGTAAAAGGTGAAGGTAAGTTATCTGAGGTGGTGTTGGATGGAAGAAAGTTGGTTAAGTGTGTATTTGCTTGCCTGCTCTTAAACTCGTTGACTCTGAGATTAACATGGTTTGTTAAGTTTGTGTCAAACTGTGGTATTTTTTCTGAATACAGGTGGGAATACACCGTCTTAAATGCAATTAGTTTGTCTTCATTATCTGACAGTTCTTCTCCATTAAAAATCAAGGTATCCTTGGCTATATTCGTACCAAAATACTTTCTGCCCATTATTCTGTCGATTTCCTTAAAAGCTTGGGAAGAAGGTCTTATTTTTCTTAAACGTGACCTAAAATCATTATCCATGTCTATTTTAACTCTTGCAGCTACTGTATCCTAGAGTGCAACTCTTTATATTCCGTGTTAACCCTGTTTAAATGTCTATGGAAAATTCTTTTAAGTTTTCTAAGCCAAATGCTTTGAATTTTCATAAGATTTTTAGTCAAAAGTGAAATGTTTTTGTATTTCAAGTTTTTACTGATTTTAGTAACGTAATGGTTTTCTACACTTTAATTTATTTTATTGCTTACCTCTTGAACAAGATCGTCAATTTCAGTATTGGAAATATTTGTACTTACTGGAAGATTCATTCTGGAAAGGCTACTGTGTAGTTCTATTCTAAAATGATCCCAGTTCGTATTTTGAAAACAAGTGTAAGTGGTAGGAGGTACTAGAACAAGGAAAACATTAAAAATTTTTATATTAGTTTCTACACCAAAATGGTCAGAAGCGAAAGGAAATGTTTTACAAAGAGTGTTATTTCCTGTATTTATTGAACTTGACAGCAAGTAAAAGTCTAATACGAACGAAGATCTAGGAAAAATTGGACTGTCCGGCGAAATTATGTCTAGAGTAAGATATGATCCGTTGTAAAACTACCTTTGTATTACGTTACCATTAGGATTAGTCACAACATCACCCCAGTCAGGATGTCGAGCATTAAAATCACCCCCTAATATCACTGCGTCATATGAGCTTGCAATGCCGAGTAGCCTATCTAACTCGCTCGAAAGAGACTGACCTGGCGCTGATGGAATGTAAATACTTCCAAGAAGTATTCGTTTTTTTTTTTTTTTTTAAAAAAGAACTTAACACTCAAGAGGGTATTACTACTCTTAAAATGCCGGAGCACGTGTTAAGTTTTTCGGAAAATTGGATAGAGAGAGAGAGAAAGATTTTTGGGCTCAGCGGTTATTTCGCTCCATGGGTGGCATCCACCATTTAATGGGGAGACTAAATTGTTAGTGTAAATTGGACTTGATGTTGTATTTAGGCAACCATTCATCTCACAAGATTTCAGTTGCCTGAAAAAAAGTCTTTCGGTCACGGCTGGTATTGAAACCCCGAACCGTCCGATTGGGAAGCCAACACACTACCACTTGAGCCACGGCCACCCATTATTGTTCTGACATACTAATACACCTAGGCAAGCTGAGAAGGTATCACTGTGGAAGGGTACGTTATTAACTTTAAACTTTCCTTCAGTAACGATGGCTGTTCCCCTACCATCGTCGTTCTTATTATGTTGTAACCTTCAAAGGAAGGTTTTAGTTTGGTGTATAGTCTTGTTTCAGATATGTAGCAGATTTGAAGAGTTCGAAGGAGTGAAATTCTTTTATTATGTGAGATTATAGAGTTTGTACTTATAGAGATTATTTTAAGACTTGTGTTTGAGCCCATTATGTAACAATTGAAGCGACAAAGTCAAGATACGCAAACATCTTGTCTTCTTTACTCTGGAGTTTTTAATACGAGTAGTTAGGCCAAAATTTCTTGGTTTTAAACAAAAGTTCTTTAAACGATATATTAAAGAGATTTTTGCCTTCGTAAACAAAGTCGTTTAAATTTGTGCTAGAAGATGGGTAAGTATCTTCAACAGCTGGAGCTTCCTGACCATATCGGCAAACGACATATTATTTTTTGTTAAATAGCTTACCATGTCATTCACTTCAGAAAGAGTAGAGCAAAACTCACGTGCCAACACAAGAGGTACAATCTTTCAAAAGTCCCTATAATTATTCGGATACGCCGATGATATTGCCAAGAAAGCAGCGTGATGTCAGTGGCACCTTCGCGAGTATTGAGACGGAAGCGGCGAAGATCGGTTTAGCGGTCAATAAGGGCAAGACCAAGTACATATTGTCAACCAGAAAGAACACCCAACATACATTTCTCGCACAGCTTGTCACCCTCACTTTGAGGTGGTTAAGGGGTTTCTCTACCTAGGCTCCGCTGTCAATCCAAATAACGACACTCATGTCAATCGCTTCTTCTTTGGGCTAGAAGGCAATTGATTATCAAAACCCTCTCTCGAACAACCAAAGCGGCCTTATATAAGACCTTAATATGGCACAGAGGCATGGGCTTTATCAAAAATGGATGAGGGTAGGCTTGGCTGCTTTAAGAGGAAAATTCTTCAGCTGATTTTCGGGACCGACTGCATAGACTGTGAGTGGAGGAGGTGATACCACGGAGAAATGTACGGGCTGTCAAAGACATCGGGTGAAGCCAGAAGACTGAAGGTCAAATGACTGGTAATGCAGATCGGGTGAACACCAATGCTCCGGTCCGAAATGTTTTCGAATTCACCCTCGAGGGACAGCGCAGTAGAGGAAAACCGCCTCTTAGCTGCCACACGCAAGTAGAAGGGAACCTAAACCAACTTAGTATGCGAAACTCGAGGCAGCTAGCTAAAGATAGAGCTGACTGGAGGCGTTTCTTGGTTGATGCCTAGGTCTACCCTGGACTGTAATGCCACGTTAAGAAAGTAAGTAAGTATACGGGGTTTTCCGGATAATGTGTGTGTTTGGGGTCCGGCAATTCATCGCCGCCGAGATACAGAGGTTTTAGACAAAGATCTATGTGGCCCTCTTTTGACTCCTATTGAAAATATCAGTTAACGTATACAATTAACGTGTTAAAATTTGTTGTAGATCAGAAGTGATTTTAGCTCTTAGTAGTTTTTTCATCGTTTGTGGCTTTGGCGTTTCTTTTTTTTTTTAATTTGGCTTTCGTCCGCTTGCCGGTTTTGCCGCTCATGGGGCTAAACTTTACCGCGGAGTATCTTATTCACTTCGACTTGGCGTGGTGTGGCTGACTTTTGACCAAACTGTGGCAATATGCCGATGACGCGATGACTCCAGGATCACGAAGACTGCAGTCTCATGAACAGAGAAGCTTTACGTTCTTCAGCCGGAAACCCTTTCAGAAATGAAGCTGGTTATTCTGGAGTTAAGCCCTTTTACAGTTGATTACCTGTCTGGTGCTGGGGAAATATTGTTGCCTAACCGAAAATAATTCGTTAACTTCTGCTAAAGTTAACTTTTGGTCTGAAGGTCTAGTTTAAATTCAAGGCGGAACCCTTAGTCTTCATAATAAGCAAGTATTCTTCAATAAACAACTTTAAAATACCAAGTGTGTGTCAATAGTTTTTACTTTGAAATAATCACTTTCAGCTGGGTTTGGTTCTCTTAATTATATAATCTGGAACCGGATATGTTGGAATTGGTGGATCGACAAGCACGATTGGGGTTTTTCTAGTGCTTGGTGGTATTGGAGTAATTGGATATGGTGGATCCACTAGCACGATCGGAGGCTCTGGGATACTTGGAGTTGGTGGAATCGATGGCAGCGGAATATATTGCGGTCTAATGTAAGGAGGATCTACTATGACCATCTGCTTGTCCACTGAACCAATGCCTGGAGTTACTGGAGGTAAAGTACTAACATTAGCAAGAGCTGAAGTCATCAAAAAAGTGAAAGCAATTAATATCTGAAAATAAAGAAACAATATTGCCGCAGTTCCACAGAATTGTCTTGAAATGGATCTTACCTTCATTTTTGGTGATGATCGGTGAATTTGAAATATACTGATAACTTTTACAGCAATCCGTTGAGTTTTTATACAAATTCCGAGCTGTATCACTTTTGGATTAGAACAAACAGGGCAAAGTCTTGCTTTGGACTGTGTTGCAAAATGTTTTTGCATTTAAAAATATTCGCTAATTAACACTTTGACTCTAATCATCATTTCGGTCGCTGATTTGGCCAAGAACTTTTTCATAAACGTTAAATCAAATATACAAAGGGAATCAAGTGACTGCTATTGCCCATTATTTCACATTATATGCAAAACAGTGATATTTATGGAATTTAACATCAAGTGTGTGATGTATTGAATTGTCGTGGCATCTACTATAAGGCTGTAAAGGTAAGCGCATACGAACGGTATTCTCAAGTATGAAACGCGCGTGATTACATTCAAGGCTGTATACATATGTGTACTCGTATATCCACGTTTCTGATACTGCGCCGCTTGTAGGGTTGGCTGAATACGGACATGCCGCTTTATTAAGATAAAGGTTAACAGGTTGTTGAGGGTTTTTGCATGTGATTGACCCAATTATTTTTCTATCGCTCTAATCTTTGAAACTCGGCTGGAATTTGAGCTTCCATTACTTTGTGAACCGAATTTTCGAACGCCGTTTGTTGATCATGTTTTGTTATTGTACATCAACCGAGATTGGTTACATTTTCATTTCCGTCACGATCTTTTCTCACACATTGTTCAACATTGCAATGTGTATTTTAAAGCATCTGCCTAATATATAAACTCGCCTCTACCGATGAAGCGGAAGACTTCTATGGCCTCTTGTCCGGAGTATGATGTCAAAATTTTGCTCGGGGATTTTAATGCCAGACACATCTTCGGCGGATTAATCGGAAAGCACAGTCTCCACGAGACGACAACCGACAACGATTTCCGGCTAAATCGATTTTGTGATAGCACTAGGTTTCGAAGACTATGAATTCGCACAACAAACTGAAGTACTTCAAATGGCGAACCGCCAACCATATTGACCATTTGGTAATATATGCGAGGCACGCATAAGATATTTTTAATTTGCAAACATTTAGAGCGGCAAACGTCGACCTTGTCCACTTTCTTGTTGCAGCCAACATCAGAGCTCGATTATCCAATGAGAAGAAGCTGCGAGGCGCTCAGAGAAAAAAAATTCAACATTGGGAGCTTTAACACGACTGAAGTAGCAGCAGAACCCCAGAGCCAGAGACTCTCCGTTGTGCATTCACCATCCATAACGCCAACAATCAGTGGAACCAGCATCGCAACATCATTAAAGAGGTGCCAAACCTACCGTAGACCACTGAAAAGTAGCACTTGGTATGGATGGCGAGTACATTCTACGGAAAAAGGTGACAGAAAATGCACACCTGCAAACACTGCAGCGTAAAATAGATCGACATTCGAGCAAATTTCCACACAAGGCAAATCCAGAATAAGACCGACGAATTTCAAGTCGAGACTCACAATCTTCTGATCGACTTCAAACTCGCATATGCCAACATTCATCGTCTTGAGTATGGCGATGGCCGAATTCGGGATCCCGGCAACTGACCTAGCTGCGTCGCGTAGCATTGGAAAGCACGCGGTGTAATGCACAATTTGGAAGCAGTAGCTCCGAACTATTCCAAACCTGTACATTAGAACAGATAGTGCGCAGGGCAGGTGTTAACACGTAAGACAGTATCTTCCACAAATCTGTCCAGGCGCTGAGATTGACATCATCGATCGGTCCTATCGCACCGTCATGCAGGATTTTATGCCAATCGAAGTTATGCAAGTGGCGCAAAAGTCATCACCCTATTGGAAGATGCTATAATTTTTGCAAGTGGCGGCAAATGTAAATTTTACTTTGACATTTGGGAAGTAAACAGATACAAAATACACGTTTACAAGACATAAATCGTTATACTCCCAAAGAAGGCGGAATAATTCGTCGGTGGTGTTGACGCAGCGTGAATTTCTGCGCAGATTTCCCGGTCATCTGACACCAACTGGGCAAACACTACAACGTTTAGCCGCTCGCCTAGAAGAGGATGGGTTGAAGCAGAGATTGAAAATGTCACAGAGGACCCCTGAGTATCAACAAGACGACGTTTGGTGAAAAGCTGTACGATGTTCCCTTATAAAGTGCAGACAGATCAACGGCGTATACTGGACGAGCCACAATCGAAATTCTGAGGGCTGCATTTCCGGGTCATCTAATCTCTTGTATGGCGATTTGCACTGGCCGGCAAGATCGCCTGATTTAACCGTTCTAGACTTTGTAGGTTTTTTTTGAAGTCATGAGTCTATGCCAACAAGACTCAGACTCAGTCAAGAATGCGAGAACCTATCGCCGGAACTTCTGACAAGAGTTATAGAAAATGCCACAAATAGGGCCCGAATTGTCATCAATTCTGGTGGCGGCCATTTAGTCGGTATCATTCTTTTGACTTAACAAAAAAAAATTAAGATATCAAGTAGATATAATCCAAAAGCAGAACCAAAGTTTTTCATTAATAAAAAAATGACAGTCAAAGAACATCAGATAATAATTTTTGCGCCACCTTATATACGAGTATACCATATGTTGATCGTAAGTTGGCAATATTTTCCACTGTCTGAAGGAAAAGGCTACAAGAAGTTTGCTAGTTAGCCCACCAAAATGAACAGAAACAGCTAAGTTTACCAGTATATTGCCCACTATTATAGAAGAAAATTATGTTTTTGTGTTTACGCTAACGTTCTTGTTTTATAGTCAGAGCATACAAGAGTAGTGGTTCCATCGGACTTGCACAAAAGCGTTCTTTCAATGCTTCACCTGGGTCACGCAAGCCCTTTGAAACAAATATAGGGACGATATTACTGGTAGCCTGGAATTGACAAGGATATTGGGAAGAATGTTGTCAGTTACATGCGAGTGATGCAGCGAGAGAATAAAGTGTCATAGTGGGCATGGGAAAGAGTGTGTCGTCGTGGATGCTTTCTCCATGGGTGATTAAAATGGGATCTTTGAGATGGATATCAGCCATCGTTGAACTAATGTAGGTCAATGTTTGCGGGGGAAGACATACCTCAGACCCTCGTGGGTGACAACAGCACACAGTTTGTGTCCAAAGAATTTGAAGACTTCTGCGGATCACACTCGATGAATTATTTGACCCCTACACCGAAGCCCAACGTAGTTGCAGAAAGAATGGTCAGAACATTCAAGACGCTTATAATAGCGATGCGGCACTCCAAGCTTTATTTGCCCATTCATCGAGCAATACCAATTGAGATAGGAAAGTCTCTTGCTGAATACCTTCATAAGCGGCAATATAGAACGGTTGTGTCCGCTTAATTATCGGACACTGAACCTGCGACGTTAAGTAAGCTTAAGCCTGGGTATGCAATCTTTGGCAATATTTTTCGAAGGATTTTTCTCTCCAAACGACTAAGGACGAGCTTTAGAGAATGATCAAAGTCTTATACTCACATGGGAGCGCCTCACCATGACTGAAACCTTTTTTGACATCAAGGGTATCGGTTAAGTCATTACCGACCTTGACGGAGCAGCGAAGTTCTCAATCCTAATTCTGCACAAATGCACGAGTTTGCCGGTGATGAAAAAAACTAGACATGGCTCTATATAGCTCGTTCCTATAAACGCGGCTTTAGAATCGATGAAGAAATGGTGGGACTTCCTGAGTTTTTTTCCTGGATCTATCGGAGTGTGAAGATTTGGTCGATTGTGGACTTTCCTGGTATGAAACCGCACTGATCGGGACCAATCATGTTACTTGCGAGGACTTTCAGACGTTCACACATGATGGCAGATGAGATCTTACATATGTATATCCGATATTAGGGCGACATGTACAATATCTCTATAGTTGGCGCAGTTGAGGGGGTCTCTATTCTTGTGGATCGGATCAGATCTGAAGAATAAGTTTGTGCATGCTCTTCACAAAGCTCTTCATCAAGCCCAGCTGGTTCGTTGGTTGTCAGGTTAGATATTGCTATCCTTACTTCGTTCTGATCAGGTGGGCAGGAGATCTGGCTATCATCGTCCAAGTTGAATGGTCTATACTGTCGGACGGCGGGATGTTGGGCTTCATCACTGGTATCTGCTGAAAACGTTTTTACAACGCACCGACTGCGATTCTACTACAAGATTTCCTTCTTTATTTCAACAGGTTTCTGTACGGATGTTGCCAGAATTTTTCATCAAACCGGAGATTTATTGGTGGTAGTTCGGTTCAATTCAGCACATCAGTTGGGGCGTCTCTGATGGCAAGTTGGCAGCGCTGCAACTGGTCTTGGGTAGTTGATGCTGACGGCATAGGAGTTGTTGAGATATTTTGGGATACGCCCTCGGCGAAGATTCTGGGGGTCTCTTGCGATTGCTGATTTTATACGCTTGTCGGAGCAGGACAATATTTCTTTGTGGCGCTTGGAAAACCCGTATTTGCGTAGTGGCTGCAACAAGCTCTTGGTCCGAGCTGCTCGGAACATTTTTGTCATCCAGTATGTTGGGGGCATACTTTACGTCTATCGCAATGTGATCAATTTGATTAAGCATTTGATGATGTCTCCTGATGATGCATATTGAGATGCGGAAAGCGTGTGCTTGCTATAATGATATTTCGTCCCGCCACGAAGCCAATAAGCCTAGGTTCGTTGCCAGACGTGGTGTCGTGCAGATTATGCTTAACAACTGTCCTACCAAAGATGTCCTGCTTTCCTATCCGGGCGTTATATCAATGTCATACTTCAGTCATCGCTTTTTGGTGATGTCTTCCTTGTCTTCCGTAGTGGCATGGGCACATATTAGGCTTATGTTAGCAAATTTAACCTATGCGAACTGCCATAAAACGCTCGCTGACGTGTTGGAACCTCAGGATTTCTTACTTAAGTCCGCCGCATATGGCAAATCCGCATCCGAAAAAGCGTTATTTCTTTTCCTTATAGCAATCACCATAGTATATATCGCAGTTTTTCATCCTTCTTATGTCCGGCCCATCCCACTGGCCGCGGATGTCCTTGTGATTTTACCCTGCATGAGTAAGGGTTTACTTATGCAGATATTGGGGATTATCACTGGGAGGTAAGGCAAGCACTTCGCTAGGATCTTGATTGTTGGGTTGCTGCCCCAATCCAAATAACAGGGCACTCAGCGGTTTCTCAAGCCCCAATGCAACGTGTTTAGATATTACATAATTACAAATGTACTCGTACCTAACTATTAGCGAAACTACAGCATCACTACAAAGCAAAAATCATTGAAAAATATGGATTCATGCCTACAGAGGAGAGGGATGAATTTTCACGACAACATTTTCAGCACAAGACGTGATCATAGGTAGCGAACGTTCCCCACATCTCATTTACAAGGACTTACCGTTCCTTGACTACCAAACTATCGGGCTATACAGACTGAATCTCCACTTCTCATCCCATATACGAGCATCTGTCTTAAATTTTTTTCCATTAAGTCGAGAAAATGTTATCGGCTAAGTGGCCGCCACCAGAATTGATGACCATTCGGTATTTGTGGCATTTTCCATCACTCTTATCAGAACTTCCGGCGATAGGTCCTCGCATTCTTGACGGATATTCTCTTTGAGGGCCTCAAGAGTCTGAAGCTTATTGACATAGACCCGTGATTTCGAAAAACTTCACAAAAAGTAGTGTGGAATGGTTAAATCAGGCGATCTTGCCGGCCAGTGCAAATCGTCAATACGAGAGATTAGGCGACCCGGAAATGCAGCCCTTAGAATTTCGGTTGTGGCTCGTGCAGTATGCGCCGTTGCTCCATCCTGTTGGAATCACATGTTCCTTAGCCCCAAATTCATCCAATTGTGGAAGGAGAAAGTCATTGAGCATGACTCTGTAGCGCTCACCGTCCACAGTAGTCATTTGGCCTGCGGTGTCAGGCCCTGTGACACCTCCAGTATAAACACACCATGCAGTAACTTTGAGCTGGTGTAATGGCTCTTCACGAGTTATAGACGGATTTTCGGTGCCCCAGAAGCGATAATTTTGCTTATTCACATATCCACAAAGATGGAAATGGGCCTCGTCGCTCATGATGATTTTCAATGAAAATTGTCTCCCTCGTGGTCGAGATTCGGGATGGCTTGAACGTAGATTACATGCGCTTGGCGGTCAACTGCTAACAGCTGATACGCTGTCTGTGCTTTGTAAGGGAACATTTTACAGTCCTTCACCAAAATTCTCTGTTAAGACCGTTGATTGATATCCAATTCCGTGGCACGTAGTCAGGTTCATACTCCGGGGTCCTCTGCGACAACTTCCACCAGCTGCTCCGGGGCCGGCAAGATCTGGCAGCATTTCGTGTTGTCCCATAGTCTTCTAGGCGAGCGGGCAAACGTCGTAGTGTTTGCCCAGTTGGTGTCCGGCGACCGGGAAATCTGCGCCGAAATTCACGCTGTTGGCACAGCGAATTATTCCGCTAACAAAATTATTCCGCGTTCTTTAGGAGTATAGCGATTCATGTCTTGTTGACGTATATTTTGTATCTGTTTACTTCACAAATGTCAAAACAGAATTGACATTTGCCGCTATTTGCAAAAATGATACCGATAGGGTGATGACATTTGGGCCATCTTGCACAGCTATGTGCTGTACAGGCTTTAAAGTGGAACGCCCTAGTCAAAAGGGAGAAAGTTCACGGGCAGAAATAGTTCTGCGCCCTGAATCTATGAATCCATACCAGTTGGAAAACTCAGTAGACATGTTAACCTAAACAATTTCGAGGAGTCTGCAAGAGTTGCTTGCAACGTGGCTTTTAACATTTTGTTACCCTTCTGAATGTGCGTAGTTCTACAATAGATTTTATGAAAATTGTCTCGTGTCGGTTTCGAATTTTACCTTCCAAATGATTTTGTGGGAGAATCTCATGCCACTTATCAATGCGTTATTAGATGTCAAAAAGCCAGTATATCAGGGGAAATATTTTTTGGTCGATTTGTGTTGAGACAGCTCTATACCACGTTGCAGATGTTTTCCACTTTCATTACCGATTTTGTGTATGAAGCTATCAAGTGCAATTTTTTCACCGCACTCTGAATGGCGTACTTTAGATCTAGAAACTGCTTCAAGTACTGGTATTTCCAGTACAATATAACAACAACTTGACTATGATGGCGGAGCAGAAGCAGCTCAAATAGTAGCGACAGCGGAACTTCTACAGTCGAATGATGTTAACATCTGTAGGCAAAATTGTGTGAGAACCTTGGATGGTTCTTTGCTTCCCTCAAATTACTGACATAGTAAAGGTGGTAGGACTTGTAGGATTCCAGTGGAACTTTTAATGTCAGCCTAAACGGCATCATCTGAGCTCCTAAACCCATTAACAGAGAGAAACTGGGAAAGGAAGAGCAACTTATCACAGGACCAAATATTATGTTTTCCATAGGATCAAAAAGTGGGGGAATTTAAAAATTTACTCGTAACAAATTGGCTGAAAAATCCGTGTCGTTTCTAAGAGAGGGCACCACTTGAATCCATACTATTTTCAGTTAGTACCAACCTTCAAAAGATACGTGTATAAATTTGACAGCTGTCGGACGATTATTCTCGAGATATACCGTTGTGAGTGAAGCAACTTTTGTTATTGTGAAAAAAAAATGGATTCAAAGATGCAAAGAAATGGCTTGATAAGTGTTACCCGGACTCTGCACAAGCCGAACGAACCATTCGCAAGTAGATTGAAAAATTTAAAAGTGGTCATACAAGCACCGAAGATGATGAACGCAGTGGACATCCAAAAGAGGCTGTTTCAGATGAAAACATTAAAAAAGTCCACAAAATGATTACGAATGACCGTAAAGTGAAGTTGATCGAGATAGCTGAGGCTCTGAAGATATCAAAAGAGCGTGTTGGATATACGAGTATCATACACGAATATTTGGACATGCGAAAGCTCTGTTCAAAGTGGCTGCCGCGTTTGCTCACAGTCGACCAAAAACAACAACGTGTTGATGATTCAGAGGAGTGTTTAAAGCTGTTCAACCGCAATAAAGCCGAATTTTTGCGTCGGTATGTGACAATGACAATAAAACTTGGCTTCATCACTTCACACCAGAGTCAAGTCGGCAGTCAGCTGAGTGGCGAGCAGGTGACGAACCTCGTGCTCGGCTGGCAAGGTTATGGCATCCGTATTTTGGGATGCACATAGAATAATTTTCATCGACTATCTCCAAAAGGGGCAGACTATCAACAGCGATTATTACATTGCGTTGTTGGAGCGTTTGAAGGACGAAATCGCAGAAAAACGGCCGCATTTGAAGAAAAAGAAAGTGCTGTTTCATCAAGACAATGCACCGTGTCACAAGTCGATGAAAACGATGGCAAAATTGAATGAATTCAGCTACGAATTGCTTCCCCACCCACCGTATTCTCCAGATTTGGCCCCCAGCGACTATTTCCTGTTCAAAACAATGCTCGCCGAAAAGAGATTTAAGACCGAATCGCCGAAACAGAGGCCTATTTTGAGGCTAAACCGAAATCGTACTACAAAACTGGTATCGAAAAATTGAAAAATCGTTTCAATGAGTGTATCGTCCTCGAAGACAACTAAAGTTGAATTTTGCAAAAATTTTGTGTTTTACTATAAAACGGCGCGGACTTTTCAGCCAATGTGTTATGGTGAATACCGATGTGGTCCTCTATTAACTAGCAATTCGACAAAATCTATGAGCCCTAACATAAAAACTGCAACACATTGACGAGGCTGATGACGTTTGTTTCGTAAACTTTATGATTATAGACATCCACCAAATGACAACTGGCGTTGAAGTGAAGTAACCTTTGTTGGGCAGAAGATTAATCATCAAGAACTTCTAACTGACAAATTGGCACTCCAGAAGAAGTATGATAGTTGGGAACAAGGGAAAATTGAATTCGGCATATTGTCCAAAATATTAAGAAGCAATGCTATAAGCCCAATGACCAAGCTCCGCCTGTTCCAGTCAAAGCTTGAATCTGTGGTGTTTTATCGGTGCAGCATCTGAAAAAGGAGAATTTTGGATAGGTGCCTTCGAAAACTTTTTTTTTTTTTTTATAATCGGCGTGCGCACAAGGGGTTTTTGTACCCTTAAAATGTTCGTTCACAGCGCGGGCGAAAGAAATTTAGGGAGGAAGAAAAGACAGGTACCGATGTACATTGTTTTTAAATGTTTGTAAGTTATAACGACCAGGAAACACAGAGATCGGCAGGGCATTCCATAAGCGAGTTGTACGGCTTAGGAAAGAATCACAATATTTTAGAGTACGTCCGAAAATGGACTTGAGGGTATACTGATGAGCATTCAAAATAGCGAAATAGCGATAAAACAAAGTGAGACAGGAGACATTACGTCGGTGTTCGAGGGTGTCAATTGATTGACTGATATTAGTATCACCAATTAGTTTTATCGCACGGTTTTGAATCCTATCTAGCTGGTGCAGGGATGTTATAGGAGCACCTGACCTGATGTGGGCATTGTACTCCAGTTTTGGGAGGATAAATGCCTTATATATTGTGGCCAGATCAGAGGGAGTAAAATATTTCTTACATCGCTTGAGGAAACCTAGACAGTTCGCAGCATTTTTGGCGACATCGAATATGTGGTCATTCCAACGTAAGTTGTCACTGACACACATACCGAGAATGGAAAGTTTATCGGTTTCGACGATTTGAATTCCGCTTTAATGACAGCAGACAGCATTGAGTTTTGGAAGCTTTAAATTCCACTCGGTTGATAGTTCCCCAGTTGGTTATGCTGTTAATATTGGAATATAATGAGCTTAGCATACGCTGCCGTTCCCGTTCTACAGCCGAAGAGCAGGGGCGTGAGTCCGTGAACGAATATGAGAAGCAGAGCAAAGGAGCAAAGGAATAAATTGGATTAGAAGTAGCAGGCAAGAGATCATTAATGAAAATTAAAAAAAGTGTCGGAGACAGAACGAAACCCTGGGGCACACCAGCATTTACTTTGTGAATATCAGACTTGAAACCATCCAAGACAACTCGAATTGAACGTTCCGAAAGGTAATTTCTAATCCATTGAAGAAGAGAGTCATCGATCCCAAGAGCACGCATTTTCGACAAGAGAGCCTGATGCCAAACTCTGTCAAATGCCTTAGAAATATCAAGTGCAACTATCTTGCTTTCGCCAGATTGATGTACGCTTTGGTTTCACTTTTCGGTGAGACATGCCATCAAATCACCAGTGGACCTGTTGCTACGAAACCATATTTCCGGTCATTGCGAAGTTTTCGTGTTTCGAGATATTTCAGGAGCTGACGGTTTATCAGTGTTTCCATGACCTTGGAAAAAAGGGATGTAAGTGCAACGGGTCTGTAGGAGAAGAGAGAAGAAGATTCGCCTTTTTTAGGGACGGTCTGGACAAATGCTGTTTTCCATCTGCTCGAAAAGAGTCCTAAAGAGTAGGATTGATGAAAAAGCTTACGCAGTGGTTTTGCCAGCCTGAAAGAACACCTCTTCAAAAGAAGGGGAGATATACCATCTGGATCAGCGGATTTATGCATGTTTAGATCTTTAAGTACACTTGCTACTACACGAGTGCGGAAGTGGATTCGTCCCATTGTAGATTCGACGCATTCAAGTGTAAATGAGCGTTGGGATGGAGGATGAGGAGGAATTTCTAATGTTTTTGAAGAATGACCAACAATTTTTACTGCCTTTGGGACATTGCAGTATTTTTTGCCTGATGTTTTGGTCGTATTGGAATTTCACACGCAGACGTTAGAGTCATTTCTGACTTGTTTAAATTTTTTTCGGTTTTCTTCCGTCGGGTTGGTCTTGTAGGACCGAAAAAACAATTCTCTAACCCTGACAGCCTCTTTGCAGCTCGAGTCGTACCATTCCTTTCCTTTTGGTTTGATACTCTTCATCCGATTAGGGATAAAGCATCTCATTCCAAAGAAAATGGTGTCTGTGATCAACGTCTAGTATTCGCGTGGACTCATTTAGAAGCTGGGTTAAATTATTTTCCGCAGCGAAGACCTCAACACACCGTCATTCGGGTGTTGTCTGGCCAGAATGTTGAAGCCAACCAGAATTGTGTATATTGAAATCGCCCGTAATCACGATTTCAGTATGAGGATACAGGGATACAATTCTTTGAATGGAGTCAGACAGCGCATCAAACTCGTGGAAGGTCGAGTTGCTGTCCAGTTTGGAGCTTCTGTAAATAAAGCAGTAGTGGATAAGTTTCTTACTGAGATGGAATTTTAACCACATGAAATTGAATTCCGGATTGGAACAGGGACTTCAGTGTGGTGGAATTTAGTAAGGAACAATTTAAGGATATTACGGCAAAAACGCATTTCCTACTCAGAGCTCTACGAGGGAACTGATTAGGATTATTTATTACAATGCAAGACGATGGTGGCAGTGAATTAGACAAACATTTAGAAAAAAAAACACGTTACCTGTGTTACATTGATCGTCATGCTATACAATGGAATACACTATACAAGATCGCCACACTACAGTCCAAGAAATAGAAGAATAATTACGACGGACCTGAGGAGAGTTAGGACGCAACTCTAGTAATTCTACTCGGTGGCGAGTGGTGCTATGGCTAGGACCTCCAAAGATATTTAATCAATTAATAATGTAAGCTTGCTAAAATATCATCTATTACACGGTCTTCTTTCGAACAAATTTCAATGTATGTGGATATATTTTAGGGACCACGTGATGTCTTTACATTGATTTGTGTTGGTTTATATTTAACCAAGCTCACTTTAGATGATTCATTCACGTGTGTGACTTCCGTCTTAGGGTTCCTTAGAAAATCGACCCAACCGACCTTACAACCAGAGCAGATCACTGCCAACAACTAGATCTATTCATAGGATTATAATTTAGGAAACCTCGTGGACCAACTTACCTTTTCATATATTTTAGTAAGCCGTTGAAAACAGATCCAACCCATTTAGTTGTCGTCTGTTTTCAACGGCTTACTAAAATAAAGGCCGAAGATGCTATA
Organism: Volucella zonaria; assembly: GCA_963966105.1. Taxonomy (NCBI): domain Eukaryota; kingdom Metazoa; phylum Arthropoda; class Insecta; order Diptera; family Syrphidae; genus Volucella; species Volucella zonaria. The sequence continues at coordinate 57,627,690 of OZ014532.1, read as the reverse complement.
TGAAAAGGTGATTCCGATATTTAAAACTCGAGCTTCTAAGTTTATTTACTCATGTCGTATGCATTTTCTTATTCATTTTCAGATTGACACAACTTTAAAAGATTCTTAAACAGAAATTCCAGGATATGGTCCCTTTTTGACGGGTACAGCTGGAACAACAGCAGGATATTTTTGGATAATTGGCACCTTCTGGACAGCTGGTACTAATGGAACATTATCCTGGACTTTTATGGGATTTCCTTTATCAAGAATTGGATAGGCTGGAGCCCCTGGTTTTGAAATGATAACGTCGGCAGATGCAACAGCTACCAGGAGTGCAAACAAAATTAAGAGCTAAAATACAAAGTATTGCTTTAGGTTCACAAGGCGGTTTCATTGTAAGTGATTCTTACCTTCATTTCGGTTGTTAATTCAAATTATGAGGACTTGCTAATGGCTAACGTATTGAGGAGCTCACCTTTTTATACTTTTCTTCTGAAAAAACAATTCAAAATTTCAGTTAACCGCAAATTATCACACCTGACTAACGTCGTTTTAAATGTTAATTGTAAAAGAATGCACTTGACGTTGAAAATAAAATTGCGATTCGTACATCGAAAACCAGTGACCGAATCCGATGTACGAGTATCTTCTCAATTAACACATTTTCAAGAACAAAGAGTGTATCATCAAGATACTGATTCACTTGTTAAATTTTTATTTAAAGTCTTAACTCGAGTTGAAAAGCTTCATACTTTAGGCTTCCTAAAAAATCCGAATCGTATCTATAAATGCAATGTCTTACGAGTATATGGCTGACAATGTCCTTACCTCAGCTCAAACTGATTACTTTCTTTCTTCCCGAAGAAGACTTAAAAGGATGCCGCTATATCCTCTCTAACACTTTGCACTGGAAAGGTACAATAACAATCTACGGCGACTACCTTTATGAGCTAGTTAAGCAGATAATGTTTAGATTCAATCGGACGGCCACAATCTGTCCCGACCATACATTTCATATTAATTCGATTATCTGGTATGTTTGTTTCAAATAATCTCTGTACAGACAGTAATCGAATTTACTAGCAAACAGGTCAAGGCCCTCAAAAAGATCGAATCAGCCAGACAGGAAATACTCAGAAAATCTGGCTGAATCTACTCTGAGTTGGTAGTAAAGCTTCTCAGTATTAGGTTCGAAACTTACTTCCAAGGTTAACCAGATCACAACCGTCTCTAAAGCTGCTTTTATCACCAGAAACACAACCCGCTCTAGCTCATGTTTGTCGCTGGCAGTGATTAATTATGAGTCTATGACGATTTCAATTCCGCTGGTACAGATGGAATACACACAGAAGATACAAAAAAGCTGTTAGATGCCGAACGAATAAAAATTGCTAAAAAAGTGTTTCAAATGCCTGGAATTTGGTCACATAGCAAATCAGTGCAGGAACAAGGAAGACTACTCTAAATTATGCAGAAGATGCGGATCCGAAGAACATATTGCAAAGGAGTGCAACAAGCATCTCTTGTGCATGTTTTGCAGGAATGATTACCCGGAAGACGCAAAACACGTAGTCGGCAGCAGTAGATGCCGGATTTTCAAGGAAGCTATAACCAGAAGACACCCATGAAGATCATACCGCTAAATCTCGATCAATGTGAGATAGCACAAGATATTTTAAGACAGGCAGCTTGTTGCAAAATTCCGCGTTTTAAAAGTTATTCAATTACTTATTTGGAAAGGTGCCGGGCTTACCGGCAACCAAGCAAAACAAAAAAACCAAAAACTCGAGCACAAAAAAAAACAGCAACCACACGGATGGAGGTTGGTAGTCGAATGAAAGAGAATGCGTAAAACTGAAGATAGGCCGAAAAGGGGATCGCAAGAAAACCGGAATTGCAACCAGCAGCTGGTTCCTAGCTGCGCACACCGGCTGCTCAGTTCGGGGGAGTTCGAAAAGGGAGGAAAGTAAACGTAGACAATATGTAAGTGGGCGGGAAAACAAGATAAAACAAAACAGATGAACTTCTCCCTGATGGAGATTTAAGCTATGCAGATTTATTTATTTCGTATTTTTCTTTTTTTCTTTTTATTACGCGGGGGATGACAAAGGCCGTGTGAGTGTCAAAAGGAATAACCCAGTAAAGGGTGTCGTGTAGCACCAGAGGGGTTGCTCACCTTAAAATTTTGTAGAACTCAATTTAGTGGCCAACAGAAGGCCCACGACTCTGTACGATCACGAGGATGGTGCCCTTTGGGGCCAACGGGGTCGCGAAACGGTTTTGACCGTAACCGCGAAAGGGTTACGGTGTTTGCCAAGTGAACGGTAAGGAGCCTTACGGGATCACCGAATCACAAGTATCCCCACTTAAGGGAGGATTACACAAAAATTGACGTTTTATAACAATAAAATGCAAAAGGGTACTTAACTCTTTTCCTGCCTACTTGAGGGTCGCTCCTGTCTGGTTACCAGGGGATTGGTGAGGGGACTGGGTACTTCCCGCCGCTGTCACTCTCGTCGTTGCTTCGTCTGTCGGTGTCTCGTCTTTCTGCGCTTCGCTTTTCTTCTCGCTGGGCGTTTTTTTTTTTTTTTTCGTCTTTGTTTGTGGGATTTTTTTTGTTCGTTCGTTGGATAGTTTTCTTCTTGTTCGTTTTTTGTTTGTTTTTTTTGTTCGTTCGTTGTGTGGTTTTCCTTTCTTCTTGTTGGTTTCTTTTGTTCGTTCGTCGTTTGAATTGCGTTCCTCTTTTTTTCTCGTTTTTCGTTAATTGTTGGTTTCTTTTTTTTTCGGCTTGCTGGTGCTGGTGGCACTGTCCGCTATGACGGCTAGATATTCATTATCCTAACCGCGCATTTCGGCTAGTTGCCTCTCACACACACACATTCATACGTGGTTCCACTAATTCAGCTGCAAGAGCAAAGGGACTCACTTCCAGAGCTCTGACAGCCTCCCTGTGGAACCACCCAATCACACCAGTCGATGTTTTGTCGTGTTCGTCCTGTTCGTTTTATCTGTCGAGTGACTGCTTGGGTCCATATCACACCCTCGGACCCGGAACACTTTTTGGGACAATTAAGAGGAGCTCAAATAGTGACCGCCAAGTAGAGAGGAAACCTTTCCCAAGAATAATATTAAGGGGGCCGTAAGTCTCCTTGCAGACAAGAGTAAGGGGGGGGGGGGGGGTGGATCGTGGAGAATCGTGAGCTTTCTTTCACAATTGTTTCTTTTGAATTTGGAGGTTTTGGGGGTTTTACAATTTATATAGCTGGAAGCAAACAATATAGAATTTAGGATGGGTTCTCGGCCATTGCTGGGGCGCCGACATCTTCGGGCATCAAGGGGGGGCAGACCGTCCGTCCGCTAGAGTTTCCAGCCCGTCCGCCTGGCTCTACCCGGGGTACCTATATGTCATCTCTGGGGCGGTAGGCCGAGGGAGGGAACTGGATCCAAAGAATCCAGTAAATCCAGTAAATCCCACCTGTACCGTGGCATCCAGAGCATAACGGGAAGAAAAGAACGAGGACGAAACGAGAAATGGCAGGAGGGTAGAGGGGTGAAACAGACAACAACAGCACCAAAGGGAATGGAGGATTTTTGAGGCGTGATTTGCACGTAACAAGCTAAATATGTAAAACCCTTGACAGCAACGTGTGGATCTGCGACCAAACGAAGCTGGCAGCAATATGTCCATGCGGCAAACAGGCATTCCGAGAAACCTACACTCATGGATATGGTTTTGCCCACCCCAAAATTAATGGCATACACTTTAATAGCTGTTATGCCTGACCAAGCTAAGCAATGGATGAATTTGAAGAAATGCTAGATAATCTAGCTGAAGACGCACGTGCAAGATATCCAATTGTTATAGGAGGGGGTTTTAATGCATGGGTAACCGAGTGGAGCAGCAGGTTTACCAACCCCAGAGGCTATTATTTAATGGAAGCATCACCTTTTCGGAGAGTGTGACCAATCCACTGCCACTTTCGTCGTCGTATGGTTTAGCCTATAGGTTCATGGTCCGTTCTCTGATAAAGCTGTTCGTTAGAAATTCGGCTTGGCCAGAATATCCTTAAGATGTAGCGTAGGCACCATTGACAAACGTTTGCAGCTTCCTCGTGATAGTGGTGGCCACATCCATATAGTAGAACGGATTCAACGTTGGAACGGAACAGTCGTAGCTTGGTGTTTAAGCAAATTGCATTACTTCGCCAAACTGTGGATAGTATCCCAAACGCAGATTTTGCTTTGCCTATGCGGTTGGCTATATCCAGTTCGGTTCCGCCATCGGCTGAGACATTACTCCGAAGGCATTGGAAACTCTCTACTCTCTTAACCGTCTGTCCAGCAATACATATATAAGTTGGTGAGTTTGGTCTTAGGCTGATCAGTTTTGTTTTTGCCGAGTTAATTTTCAGCCCAACAACGTCTGCTTCCATCTCCACATTTGTTGTCATTTGGTGAAGGTCCATTATTCTGTGAGACAGAAGGCATACATCGTCGGCGCAGTCAAGGTGTTTGAGTTCAGATGTAAGAGTCCATCGAGTTAACAAGGCCGCATTCAGCACATCGCTAATCACCAATAGAAACAGTATTGGTGAAAGTATGCAGCCTTCCCTAACTCCGCTTTGGACTTCGAATTCCTCAGATAGTCTTCCTCTGTGCAAGACGTGTCATGTGGACCCATCACTTGTAGCCTTAATAATTGCTATTAATTTATAAGGAATGCTTCTCCTGAGCAAGTCACGCCAGATAAATTCCCGATAGACACTATCAAACGCCTGTTTAAAATCGATAAATAGCAGGTGAAGTGGTGATCGGTACTCAACACACTGCTCGATGATGATCCGCAAGGTGTTGATGTGGTCGACACAGGAGGAGCCAGAGCGGAAACCTGTCTTCGAGGTGTTCTTTAATTCGCTCCAGGATGATTTTAACTATTATCTTGGCCACAGCAGGCAGCACGCAGATACCTCTCCAGTCTTCGCACTGCATTAGATCACGATCATTCCCTTCTTCCACTCGTCCAGAAAACTCTCGGCTTCATATGTTCTCTCGACAAGTGGAAACAGTAGCTCAGCTGATGCCGTTGGCGCAGATAGAAACAGTTCCGCAGGTACGCCGTCAAGTCCTATCGCCTTATTGGTTTTCAGTGCTTTGATCGCGGAAATAATTTCCTCCTTACTGGGGTTTATGGTGTTAATTTCTTTCTCCGGACTCTTTAGTCTGACTTATGTGCTATTGCTGGCGAATACTCGGTTTAGAACGGAAGCAAAATGCTCCTTTCATCTCTTCAGTTGATCCTCATGAGATATTAGCAACGAACCGTCTAAGCCTTTCACGGGGTGTTGAGTAGGGCTTCGGCCACCTATAAGGTCTTTGGTGATTCTGTAAACGGTTTTGCTGTCGCAACTCGCTGCTGCTTCTTCTGCTTGCGTGGCAGATGCCAGCGCATTGATGTAATTTCGCTTGTTACTTCTCATGCTACGCTACACTTCTCTCATCTTCATGCGATGTAGGGACTCTAGATCGATCCTCCATGCTGCTGGAGCTGCTGCAATTCGAGCTCTTAGTTGTTTTCGTTCGTTGATCCTTCTCCGGGTATATTCGGAAAGCCACGCCCTATGGTTTCCCAGTTTTCACAGCACACCAGTGGTGTTGGATGGTTGCGGGCAGTGAGCTGCTGAATGTTTCCACTAGTCGTGAGAGATGGTCCCTTGATTATTGGCGCACTGTGGGAACTCTCAGTCGGTCTACGTTGAACCTAGGTATTCTTGTGTCGTTAGATATTCGAACGGCAGCAGTGCGTAATTGGACAGTAGCTATCATCAGATGGTGATCTCGTACCAACCCCATGTCCGCACCTCGTCTGTTTCGGACGTCTAGAAGACTACTTCTAAAATGGCGACTGATGGCAAAATGGTCCATTTGGTTGGGGGGTTGCTTGCCTGTCAGTTGACACCCAACTGATTTTATAGCAGGCCTTGTACTCAAACATGGTGCCACCTATGACAAGACGATTTGTGTTGCAAAAGTTAACAAATCTTTCGCCGTTGTCATTGCGGTTGCCTAATCCGTGCCGTCACATAACATGTTTGAGCCCTTCGTTGTCCCCCAATACAATGACAATGTCGCCGTTGGGTGTTGCATTATAAACAGCTCCCAACTGGTTGTAGAAGGTCTCCTTTTCTTCCTCAGACGAACCATCCGTGGGGGCGTAACACTGTATAATGGTGACGAAACGTACTCTTGTCCGGAATCTGGCCATTGAAATCCTATCACCGTGCGGGTGCCAGGATCACCCCCTCCTAATACAAATGTAATATAGAGGTCACGTACGGGTTGGTGAATTCTTTGGACCACCGTTTTGCAAAACCTAGTGCGGAGTTGGCTTTAAGGGTTATCCCATCCATATGTAAACGGAAGATGAGCTCCCTATCACACAAAATGCCGAGGTCGCGAAGAGATTGAACGGAGGAGATAGGTTGGTTGTGGAGAAGGTAAAGTCGGGGAGGAGGTTGGTGCCGCTTATGCGACAAGATCAAACAATTTTTGAGGCACCAGATCGAAAAACTATCAAAGTCTTGTTGAAGTAGGAAGGGGTCATGGGGAGAGGAAATGTTTTTGAAAAATTTGGTATCGTCGGCGTAAATGGAGACAGACGAGTGTCTGATGATCCTGTCGAGATCATTTATGATTAATATAAAAAGAAGGGGACCGATATGGCTGCCTTGTGGTACTCCAGAGGTGGCCAAAAATGGAGCCGAGTGGGCTGACCTAAAACGAACACTGTAAAAACGGTTTTCGAGGTAAGAGGATATCCATTTTAACGGTATGAGGTCAAAGCCGAGTGCAGACAATTGGAAGAGTATTAATGGATGAGAGATTTTATCGAAGACCCACCAATGGTGGGTGAATGGGTCGATGGCTTATCGTTGAACGAGGGAGAAGGAAGGTAGCAGTCGGACTTTCTTTTGCAGTTAATAAATTGGAAAAAGGACTTAGCGTCGTTTATAAGGTTGACTTGCGCATTATTAAGGTATCGCTGGCAAAGGGAATCGTAAAGTTCGGTGAAATGAAGATAAGCACCAAGATAGTTGGGATAGTCAGCTAAGGATCTGCTGCGAAGGAAAACAGCCCATATCTTGTTTCTCTTATTTCGTAAGGAACGAAGCTTTAGCGATTATACTAGAGAGGACTAATAGATGATCTTTTAAGGCGGGAAACCGGAACGTAAAGGAAAAACTAATTAAACATTTCTCTATAAAAAATGGATAAGGCATCATTTTGCTAAGGTTGTGAAAGTTAAAAGGGGATCTGCAGAGATAGTCTCTGATTTTGTGAAAGTTTGCTTTATGAAAGTCGTAGGACAAAAGACTTGTGGAGAGGGTGGACTGTACGGAAGAATTATGAAAAAACGAGGGAAGAAGGGGAGGGTGGTAGCTATCGATTCTTGAGAGAGATAGGGGACAAGGTGAGACTGAGAAGTTAATTGTATCTGTTTTGAAAATAAGGTGTAATTGCCTGCCTATATTATGTAGTTAGATATACCGCTGACTTGGCATAGACTTGAGTCTGTTAAGCGATCTAAGAAAAGACATTCCTTAGCTGAGCTGGCATTTGCAGCGACAAAAACGACTTTATCTTCTGATAGAAGATTAAAGCGACTTAAAGGGGAGCGATATTTTTATTGCGACATACTCGTAGAGTCGATTTTTGAGGATGAAGAAATGGTTATGGGAGAAGAGTTAAGACTGTTGTGGATCGGCAGTAGGACGCTTCGACAGGGGAAATCATCATTTGGCCGGGTCGCGGAAAACATTAAAAGTAGGGGGGAACAATTCCTGGTTCTTTATGTCGGGAATCAGATTGGTTTAGAACAGCTGGCAAGGAAGGCAAGTTATGGACGAAAAAATTTATCGTGGTCGACTCAACGTCGCTGTAGGTGTGAGACTCGCTTAGAATGGATGTAATGACCGAATGTCTGCCACTTTCTGAGGGGACATGCTCAAAATGTCGTGGTACCTGACATAACGGTTCCTGGTGGTGTAGAAGGTAGAGAAGTGATAATATGGGTGGTTGGGGTTAAGTTGAAAGAGACGCGTTGGCGCGGGTGCTTGGATGGAACGGATGGAATTAGGGGATTAGAGGATTGATGAGTAAGAGCTTGTGTCGGATAAGTGAGGAAGGAGGACTAGAATTGGGGAATATATTTGTTTTGAAGCACCAGTTAGTATCGGGATTAGTGCTTCGTTTTTCGTTAGGATGTTTCTTTGTTACCTTTGGAAGGGAGTTGGAGAGGGGTCTCTTTTTAAGCTTACAACGTTTATTTTTAAAATTTTGGTTGTCGGCGAGATGTGGGTTTTCCCGTTCCTCGGTACATTTCGTGATATTTATCTTCCCGGGTTTAGTGGCCTTACCAGGGGGAGTAGGGAACAACCAAGAATATTTGGTTTGGATGTTGATTTTGAAGCTGCAGGTACTTTTGTAGTCAGCGCTGGAAATCATCTGGCATTCGCTAATGGTGATAGCATAGTTTCGATGAAAGAAATTCCGGACCCAATCAGCATCAGCATATTGAGGAGCACCTTCTACGTAGAATGCCGTATGGTTTCCCCATTTTCAGCTTTTCGAGTCTGGTTTTCCATTCGGAGGAGATCCATGAAATTCCGAATTATTTGAGCAGTTTACGTTGGGCGGCGGCTTCGGGCGGGATACTAGCTGGTAAAATCAGCACGATTTCGGTTTCCGTTGTTAGGGCGACGGTAGGAGGATCTGATCACAATTTTTCCTCAGGTTCTCGTATATACAATGTTGGCCAAAACTGTTTTAGGGTATATTTCATATAAATTAAGCCCAATGTTGATTATTTATTTATAAAATCAATGAACAGTAATTTAACGATATTAAAAAAAAAATGCAAACATCCAATTGAATTGGCTTTACTTTTCAGCTGACTAAAACAAAAACAACACAATTTGCTCCGCAATTTTTTGTTATGAGAAAAATAGAAAAATCGTCACTTACAACTTATTATTGCACGTACAACTACTCATATCTAATTTGTTAATATTAAAAAAAAGGTAATAGACTTATTAGCGTGTATTAGTCTGCTGCACCAAGTTCTTCAGACGCAAGGCTCTAAGAGTTATTGTTAAAATAATTAATTTATTTTGTAAAAAAATAAAAACCTGTGAACCACCCTGTGTGACTAAATTGCTATTTTATCATTTCACTATTGCTCTATTATATTTTTACCACTATCAATTCTTATGTACTTGTAAATGCTTACAATTTTCTAATGATCTGTGCAGTACACTTATTCTAATAGAAATCAGTTCCTTATCTCAACTTACAAAAGTTACACGTGTTTTGGTTTTGAGAATCACTTTATTTTGTTAAAGTCAAAATCTTTTGGTGCAAATTTATATGTATGTGAACGGGATGGAAATCGATTTAATAGATACCGAGAAGCAAAATCAGTTCGCCGACGATTGGTATTTGGGTAAATTTGCTGTGGAAAATTATATTCTTTTTGGTTTTAACAATAAATGCATCTAAATACACGGGGTGTCCCAAAAATCAACGTCAAGTGGGAAACGGGTGATCGGAAGGTCAAGTGATGTCGGCTATTAAAAAATTATTAAAAAAAATCTAAGTCATGTACTCGTACTTTTAAAATTATTGGAACTCAAAAAAAATATAGAAATCTGGCACCCTGTTACGATCTTTCAAGTACTGTGACCGCAAATCTTTACTTTTCTTCGTGTAACACTGAGTAACTGTTCTGTAAATTACAGTCAAAAATTGAAACATAACTATATCGGTTTTGACTAAAATATTGCTTTTTTGCCAATCCATGTATCTGAAAATCATTAATCACCTAACTTGAACTGACTGTGTACTGACAAAAAAATGTACTATGCCATTTTGGCAAGTAACTTTAAAAGATGCCGTATTTAGTCTGGTTTCCAAAATGGTATGGCATTTGCTAGACTAACGCTTAATTGAGGACAAACACAATATTATGCTAAACAAACCCGATTCATAGTTAATTCTTTTTAAGTTCAAATGAGTACCAATGGATAAACACGCCATTTCGACTAGTGTGACTGAAGCAGATAGAGATGCCATCCTTATCATTTCATTTAATTTTTTTTTCCTCACAGAGCACACAGAGCACACAGAACACTAGGTTCTCTTGGTGTATACTCTCAGGATCGCTTTACACATCTGTTGTTTATTACAAATGATCTGGTAATGAGACGGTCATATCTTCTGGAGTTGATGTCTGCTACGGGTTCTGCAATTTTTTAGCGCTATTCTATCGGCTTAGAATAAACTTTTCCTTTTCCTGCTCCCCAGCAAAAAAAAATCGAGTGGATTTAAACCAAGTGAACGGGCTGGCCACGAAATTGTACCAGACCGCCCTATCCACCTGTTGGAGTATTCCCGAACGAGGAACTCTCGTACTGTGTGAGCATAATGCACTGGGCAGCCATTTTGTTGATACCACATGCATTCATTTAGTAGCACGTCTTCCAATAAATTTGGTAAGTGGTTCTCCAAAAAATCTAAATAAAAGTCAGCATTCAAATTCTGAGGCAGCTCGAATGGGCCAATAATTCTACCATTCAAAATTCCCGTCAACATGTTTACTTTAAAACGGTACTGTGATCTATCTTCCCGCATCAAATGTGGATTTTCCACGTGCCACTCGTACAAATTGTGCAGGTTCATGTAACCGTCCCTTTGAAAAGTTGATTCATCCGACCATAGAATTTTTTCGAAGAATCTCGGATCTTCTCTGAACCTCTACAACATCGTTTGACAAAATTGCACTCTGTCTGGATAATCTCGGGGTAGCAGACTTTAGACTCGTTGTACATGGTACGGATGGAGCTGTTTATTCCTTAGAATTCGGTGTGCTGTACTTTTGGGCACTTATATGCTTTCTTCAATTGCAGGTACTGAGATACTAGAGTCTTGTGCGACTACTTGTAAGACTTCGTCCTCGTAGGGCATGACGGGTTTTCCCTCACTAAGCATAAAGATTTGGAAAGCGACCCTCTGAGAATGACCGATGCACATGTACAAACACTCGATGGTCTGGATGACGCTGACTATTTGGGTATCTCTCATGATAAAGTCTGGCTGCAGCACTATCATTACACCTGCATTCCCCATAAATGAGATGCATGTTAGCATATTCCTGAGCAGTGTATCACGGGCTCAACGATCAACATTAGTCCAGAAGAAATCCAGGTTCGACAGAAACGGTAAGATAGCAAATCAAAGACGCAATGCAATGGAGTCCAATAAAGAAAGCCAAAGTTGTAAGCACGAAATCAACACGAATACAGAATAATGCGCTGTAAGCGAAGGAGCGTAACGTGCTGCAGTATTGCACGATGTGCCTATTCGTCACTGCTTGATAAGGGTGGCATCTCTATCTGTTTCGCTCAAACTAGTCGAAATGGCGTGTTTATTCGTCTCAATCACGGTGTCACTGTCTGTCTCGCTCACACAGAATTAACTATGAATCGGGTTTGTTTAGCAAAATATTTTTTTTGTCTTCAATTAAGTGTCATACCATTTTGGAATCCAGACTAAATACGCCAACTTTTAAAGTTACTTGCCAAAATGGCATAGTACATTTTTTTGTCAGTACACAGTCAGTTCCAGTTGGGTGATTAATGATTTTTAGATACATGGATGGACAAAAAAGCAATATTTTAGTTAAAACTGATATACGAGGGTTGCCTGAAAAGTTTCCGACCGCAACGTAAAGACAGCGACACTCATCAATAAAAGATAATGAACGCTAGTTTTGCATCTTTTGACAGTTACTTACCGAAGTTTCAGTCATTTTGGATGCGCAGTTTTTAGTTGACAGTCGTTGGAGTGGGTCGATGTGAGTGTTTCTTGTGAAAATGGAAAAAAATTGAGAATCGAGCTGTTATTAAATTCTTGTTTTTGAAAGGCAATAGGCCTTCCCAAATCAAAAATGAGTTGGACTCTGTGTACCGGGACTCTGCACCATCTTTTACCACTGTGAAATTTTGGGCTGCTGAATTTAAACGTGGCCGTAAGACCTTGGGAGATGATGAACGTTCGGGGCGTCCAAAAACTGCAACCACTGACGATAACATTTCTAAAGTTCAGCAAATGGTGTTAGGCGACCGCCGAATTAAAGTGAAAGAGATAGTAGAGGTTGTGAAAATGTCCAAAGAACGTATTTGTTACATATTAAATCAAAATTTAGGCATGAGAAAGCTGTCCGCGTGTTGGGTGCCGCGTTTGCTTACGTTAAACCAAAAACGTGTTCGAATGAACATTTCCAACGCTCTGTTGGCGCAGTTTAGGCGCAAAAAATCCGAGTTTTGGAGCGGATTAATTACTGTAGATGAAACTTGGATACACCATTATACGCCCGAAATAAAAATTCAGTCAAAACATTGGACTGCAAAGGGCGAGCCGGCTCCAAAAAAAGCAAAAACTGTTCGGCTCGGAAAGTGATGCCGACTGTTTCTGGGATAGTAAAGGAGTTATCTTAATCGATTATCTTCAAAAAGGAAAAACCATTACAGGAGCATACTACTCATTATTACTTGCCAACTTGAAGGCAGAAATTGCGGAAAAACGGCCAAATTTGCAGAAAAAGGAAATCCTGTTTCACCAAGACAACGCGCCGTTTCACACCTTGGCGGTTGCCATGGCGAAAGTCCATGAACTACGGTTTGAACTGCTTGACCATCCGCCCTATTCAATAGATCTAACCCCAAGCGACTTCTTTTTGTTTCCTCATCTAAAAGCCGCGCTCGGAGGACAGAGATTTTCGTCAAATCTGGAGGCAATCATCTTCGTGAACAATTATTTTGCAGAGAAAAACGCCAAGTACTATTTGGACGGATTAGAGAGATGGGAGCATCGCTGGGAGAAGTGTGTAGAGTTACAAGGAGACTACGCAGAAAAAAAAATTTGAGAAAAAATGTCTTGTATCATAGTTCGGTCGGAAATTTTTCAGCCAACCCTCGTAATTATGTTTCAATTTTGGACCGTAATTTACAGAAGAGTTACTCAGGGTTACATGACCAAACAAAAAAAAATCGAAGAAAAGTAAAGATTTGTGGTCACAGTACTTGAAAGATCGTCACAGGATGTCAGATTTCTCGATTTTCTTTTGAGTTCCAATAATTTTAAAAGTACATGACTTAGATTTTTTTTTATAATTTTGTGATAGCCGACACCACTTGACCTATCACCCGTTTCCGGCTTGACGTTGATTTTTTGGACACCCTGTATACATAGCTGGCCACTTTTGAATTTTTTTTTCGTTCAACGGTTTTTTTTTGCCATCATATCAGCTGAGAATAGTGAATTGAAAAACTGATCAATGGGGCTCAGTGGAATATCTTGAAATTTGAAGTAAAAATTATTTTCAGTGCATCTGATTTATTGAAATATGTGATAGAGGACGAAGTTAAGCCGACTGATGTTGAAAAATTGCTGCCGTGGAGCTGTTTCGACAGCAAGGCTCAGAAAGTTATCGCCACTTCGATAAGCTCACAACCCCTTTTATACATAATAAACTGAAAGTCTTTGAAGTGAAATCAAAGGCGAGTATCCACATGCTTCAACAGCAATTTCACAATTTTAGTAAAGACCCGCAAGATGATATTGCTTTACATATTTCAAAGCCACAGACCATTGTTCAGCAGCTATCCGATGTTGGGGAAAAGATTTCCGATTCAATGGTCATACCCAAAATCTTAATGACTTTTCCTGCATCATTTTGTCATTTCCATGGTGCTTGGGAGCAGTCATTAGACAATCTTACTGGCAAGCTAGTTCTAGAAGAGGCGCGTATTAATTCCCAGAACAATTTTTTTAAACCTGGAGGGACTAGTGCTCTAGTTGCAAACAAGCCATATACACCTAGTAAATCGCATAACAAAACCAGATAGTTTTCAAAGCCAAAAAGATGTTTCTTTTGCAAAGGAACAGGGCATTGGAAGAACGAGTGTCTAAAGAAGAAACAGAAGCTGTTGGGTGGGCCGAATTCGACTGGGAATTGTTTGCGAGTCGCTGTTAACACAAAGTGAAGCTAGTGCTGATGAGTGGTCCTTGGATTACGGAGCGAGTGACCACACGACAAGTAGAAAAGAGTGTTTTTTTTTTTATAAACTAGCACGCGCTCATGGGGTTAAGGTACCTTTGAAATGTTTGCACACCGTGCAGGCGACGGAAATTTAGGGAGAAAAGAAGGATACGTACGGATGTACGTTGGTTTTATATGTTTGAATGTTATAATGACTAGGAAATAGAGAGAGCTCGGTAGGACATTCCACAAGCGAGTTGTACGGCTTAGGAACGAATCACGACATTTCAGAGTACGTCCGAAAGTGTGCTTGAGGGTATACTGATGAGCATTCATAGCGAGACGTGTGCTACGGTTAAAAGTTTGAAGGAGCGGAATGCTACTGGCGATTTCTATGGAGCACTGATGGTAGAAATAGCGATAAAACAGAGTGAGACACGAGACATTTCGTCAGTGTTCGAGAGTGTCAATTGGTTGACTGATATTTGTATCACCAATTAGTTTTATCGTACGGTTTTGAATCCTATCTAGCAGGTGCAGAGATGTTTTAGGGACACCTGACCAGATGTGGACATTGTACTCCAGTTTGGGCGTATAAATGCCTTATATTGTATATTGTGGCCAGATCAGAGGGGTAAAATACTTCTTACATCGCTTGAGGAAACCAACCTAGACATTTCGCAGCATTTTTGGCGACATCGAATATGTGGTCATTCCGACGTAAGTTGACATACCGAAAATGGAAAGTTTATCGGTTTCGACGATGCAAGTGCCATTCATGGATAATGGCTGGATATTTAAATTTCGCTTTAACGACAGCAGACAGCATTGCGTCTTGGAAGCATTCAATTCCACTCTGTTGATACTTCCCGAATTGATTATGCTATTAATATAGGAATTGAATGAGCTTAACATACGCTGCCGTTCCCGTTCTGCAGCCGAAGAGCAGGGACGTGAGCATGGAAACAAATATGAAAATCAGAGAGTACTGTCGTCAGCAAAGTATATCCAATATATTCGGATTAGAAATGGCAGACAAGAGATCATTGATAAAAATTAAAAAGAGTGTCGGAGACAAAACGTAGCCCTGCGGCACACCGGTATTTATTTTGTGAATATCAGACTTGAAACTATCCACAACAACTTGAATTGAACGTTCCGAAAGTTAATTTCTAGTCCATTGAAGAAAAGAGTCGTCGATCCGAAAAGCACGCATTTTCGACAAAAGAGCCTGAAGCCAAGCTCTTTCAAATGTCTTAGAAATATCTTACTTTCGCCAGATTGATGTACGCTTTGGTTCCACTTTTCGGTGAGACATGCCATCAGATCACCAGTGGACCTGTTACCACGAAAACCGTACTGCCGGTCATAGAGAAGTTTTCGTGTTTCGAGATATTTCATGAATTGACGGTTTATCAGCGTTTCTATGACCGTGGAAAGAAGGTACCAACCCACCACATTCTTGTGGGAGGTAAGCTTAAGTTTAATTTTAAGTTATAACTTGTATTAAGCCGAATAAATGGGGGCCTTCGCCCCCGCCAAAATTAAACTTGTTGGTGAATAAAGCAACATTGGTTGTAATAAAATATTTTTTTTTTTTAATTCTCCGCTTATAAAAAAAAAAAGTTAACTGTACCTCCAGATAAACGGCGTTAAATGTATGGTCCTTTACAACGATATCGTCGTACTAACAAACCAGTCCTATTCATACAAATTGTTTGTATTTGGAAACTTGAATTTCATTGTGTCCGTTGTTTACCTTGAAATCTAATAACACTAAGCCAACATGCCTGAGCATAATTTTGAAAAATTTCCAAACGAAAACGGTCAACAATAATTAACACAGCTGTTGAAATGATATTCGCCCTGGTCCATAGGTCAATTTAACCAATTCTTCCACACTCACTAAAGTGAATCTTTGTCAAGTCATTCTTGATTCGTATGCCTGTTGACCTTGTGGCATCTTTTATCTGAATTTACGTTGCTCTTATCAATTTAAGCTTTTTTTTAAAAATACATTTAATCATGACATCCACCGAATACATTAAGCAGTTACTTCGATTTGTTTGTGTACGTATTTTTAGACAAAAGTTATAACCGTGCGTCGTTGTGTGCCATTCAAAAACATCTGCTGTATGAACTCACCAACTACAAATTTAGCCCCCAAGTATCAATTGATTGTCTAATGTAGTCGTAGTTATGAAATATTTTATGAATAGATACTTAGGAGTATGTTTACTTAATACGCAGATACGGATGGGTGCTCATAGAATCTGAGACCACGATTCCACTTGTTTTATTCATTAGAACGGCCCTTTGCAATGATTCGCTTTTCAGTCGTAGTTAAAATTCCAAGCGGAGCGGTACGAATTTCGAAATTTATTTTTGAATTTATTTTGTCCCAAGGCCACAGCTATTACAGTGGAAAATATGGTTTGCTCAGTATATTTGACTCTGGTGCTTGTGGGAATATTGGCTGGATTGGTTTATATTTTTTTGGTGTGGAACTATGATTATTGGAAGAAACGTGGAATTAAAGGACCCAAGCCAGCGGTCATCTATGGCTGCCTTCCGAATATGATCCAACGGAAGAGAAGCGTCACCTATGACATTCAGGACATTTACAAGTATGAGTCATTGGTGTGCCTTTAAGTGATGTTGAATTAAGAAATTGGATTCTTACAGGCAATACCGTCTGGATGAGGATTTCGTTGGAATATATAGCATGCGCACACCACAGCTTTTGGTTCTCAGCCCCGAATTAGCACGAGCTGTATTCGTGACGGAATTCAAGAACTTCCGGGATAATGAAGCTTCCACTTGGGTAGTTTTTGTAGAAACATTTGTAATTTCCTTTTCATTAGAAAGCTCTAACCCCCTTAGTTCGATAAGAAAGCCGACAAAATCATGTCCAACAATCCATTTGTCCTCCAAGGTGATGAGTGGAAGGAACGCCGTCAAGAAGTCGCCGGTGGACTCAGCCCAATTAGAGTAAGATTGACATGGTAAATGGTTCAATAGTGACAATGATTTGTGATATTTTTCCTTAGATCAAAGCTACGTATCCTGTCACGCAACAAGTTTGTAAGAGGCTCATCGATTATATGAAACGAAATTGTACTCACACAGATTCCAGCGGTATTGACGGTAAAGATGTAAGTTCAGTCGAAAACTGCTGTAATTCAAATCATACATACTCGCATGTACATATATAATGTCTTTCTTACAGCTTTGCTTGCGTTATACATCCGAAGTGACGAGCGACTGTGTACTGGGTATTAAGGCTGGAAGTTTAAGTGACAATCCAACGCCGATCTTGCAAATGACCAAGACACTTTTCCAGCAAACGTATTTGTTCACATTATATGCTATCCTAGCTGGATTCTGGCCAAAAATCAAGTCGTTCTACAAAGTCAAGTTCTTCCAAAAGGAGACTGAAGCATTCTTTTTTAATCTGATGGGGACAGCTTTTGACTTGCGTCGCAAAGCTAATGTGGATAGAACGGATTTTTTAAATTACATTCTTCAGCTGCAGGAGAAGAAGAGTCTTTCAGATGATCAACTGACTGCGCATTCGATGACGTTTCTATTAGATGGATTTGAGACTACGGCTTCTGTGATTATACATTGTCTGTATCAAGTGAGTTCTGTGCCTGTTTTTTAGTTTTGATATATTCTTTTTAAAAATTGCATGTATCTCATAGTTGTTGGGTTCACTTTCACATTCATATGTTTACCAGTTCTGTCTAAGTGTCCTGTTAAATGTCCTCAGTCTTAAAAATGAAAGAATGTGTATATGTTGTCTGTATCCAAGTGTATCTGGGTCTTTTTAGTGCTTTTTAAGAACTCATTTGATAGTCTCATGTATACAAACTGTATATTCCCGCAAGAGCAAAATGGTTTTCCGGCAGTGCAACAGTGTACACATATGTTTTGTTTTTTTGTTGCGCCAAAGGATTACCAGTAGCCCGGACTGCCAACACGCACGATTAGCCAGCCTGATTGTTCGATTCCAGGAAGACGCCTACGTTACTAAACCACACTCTACATATTTCGACCACTTTCCCCGTGGGAATACTGTTAGGTATTATCTCGAGAGACTGGTAAGCCAATCAAGCTATTTATGTTGCAGCTCTGAGGCTTCTGGTGTTGCTTTTCTTAGCCTTTCTATTCTCTGTAGCTCATTTAGTAGAATTGTTATAAAAATACATATTTTCGCCCAATTACCCTCTAACTGCAACATGTGTTCGAGGGCAGAGTAGTCCCCTATGCCATGAAGAGTGGGCAATAAAATATTGTATATGAATGTTCCGTATCTACATCTTCATTTGGGAATTCAGGGTGAGCTGCTGTGTTCTTGTGATAGCCACAGTGGCCAGACAGGAACTGCGTAAGATTGTAGTTGCAGTCTCCATGTATACGTTCTATCCAGTCATGTATTGTCGGTATCAGTTTGTATGTCCATCTGTCTTTCGTTGTAAGTGTTATCCCAGTGAGCTTGCCATATAGCTACTCGTATTGACGCTGTTTTTTTTTTTTTTTTAATTTTGATGCTCTTGATTTCATTGACATCGTGTTAGCTTAAAACTCTTCTGTTATATATCCGCAAGATTTGATCTGCAATAGTGTCAACGGGAACCATTCCAGCTATAACAAAGGCAGCCTCGTTTGATATGGTTGGAAAGCCGCTGATTGTCCGAAGCGCGCAGAGTCTGTATATTTGGTCTCCATCGTCCTCAGTTCGTGTGCGCAGACTGGGCCGGTATACAACAGAACAGATCTGACAACTCTGATCTGTTTTGCGTATCCAGGTCCACCAATATTAGAGAGTATGCGCGAGGAATCTCTCTGCATTTGTGATGACTTCTTGGTTAAATAGTCCACGTGTGTTTTGAACCGTAATCTGTTCTCCAGCATTACTCCAAGGTATTTAACCGCTTTCTTGGACCTGATTTTTTTGGTTACCAACCTAGAAGTTGGCGAACTCTATAGTTTTTCGACTGGTCTTAAGGACAGCCTCTGTTTTATGGTCGGCTAGATCTAGGCTGGTGGCTACTAGCCAACCCTTTACCCGGATAATTGCTTCGTTTATAGCGGAATTAACTGCATGAATCTGTTTACCTCCTGTTACGACGGCAATGTCATCGGCGAATCCAATTACCATCACCCAGGGAATGCCAATCATAGGCCTCCGTCGTACATGATGTGGGTGGCCGTGGCTCAAGCCGTAGTGTATTGGCTTCTAAATCAGACGGTTTTCAATACCAGCCGTGACCGAAAGACTTTTTTTCAGGCAACTAAAATCTCATGAGATGAATGTTTGCCTAAATACAACATAAAATCGATTTACACTTAATTTAGTCTCCAAATTAAATGTTGGACGCCACCCATCAAGCGGCATAACCACTGAGCCCAAATATCTTTCTTTCTCTCTCTCTTTATCCAATTTTCTGAAAAACTTAACACGTGCTCCGGTATTTTAAGAATAGTAATACCCTTTTGAATGTTAAGTTCTTTAAACAAAAAAAAAAACAAAAAACAATAGGGGCCCTAAGGCCGATCCCTGTTGAACTCTGACAGTGACATTGTAGTATTCTTCACGGTCATCTGTATTAAATCTCAACTTCCTGTTGTGGAAATAGCTCGTCACTATACGCAGCAAGTTATATGGTGTATCTATCCTGGGGAGTGATCTTCCAATGAACGACCAGTTCGACGAGTTAAAAGCATTTTTACCGTCCAGCGTTACTACTGCACAGTACTCCTTTCCCATTCCATGGCGTCTTTTATTATTAACTACTGCTCTTATGGCATCAACAGTAGATCGCATTTTTGTTGGTAGTCTGAGAGGGCTCCTTTTTTTCGTTTGCCATTACGAGTAATTTATTGTAGATAATCTTCTCGAGGATGTTTCCTATGGTGTTCAATAGTCATATTGGGCGATGGGACGATGGTTCTCCTGGAGACTTTGCCACTTTTCGGCACTACTGCATCGTCATCATAAATATTGGCTCATTGCCTTGTTCGAGATGGCTTGCTCGCCATATTGTCGCCTATCTTGTTGCATGCTTGAAGCAGCACCTCCTGGGTAATTAGTGGAATGACACAGCACTGACTTCTCTTACGACATTTCACATAGCAGCTGATATTTGGGGGAAAAGAAGCTCTACTACGGATTTCAGCATTCTTGGACATGTTATTGGATGGCTTCTGTAGTCCTTCAGTTTGATCATCACCATTCTGTATGCCGGACGCCAGGGGTTAATGTCGGCCACCTCACAGAGGCTTTGCTGTCCATGGCTCTATTTAAATTGCGCCTTGCCAGTTTAAACGTATCCAGGCATTGTTGGAAGTCTGGTCCGTTTCTTGAACGCTGGACCGTGCGTCGTGCTTAAAGTCACCTTGCCCGAAGTGCCTTTATTTGCTCGTACCACGAGTAACACGGTGGTGCCTTCCTGCTGTTTATTCTTCTAGGCATGTGCGAGGGTTTCCGTTGTTCCATATAGTAGTTCTGTCGTTCCATTTTGGACCCGTCAGTTTTGGGAGCACGACTGGTTGATTCCCTTTTATTTCCAATACTATCATTTGGTAGTTACTCTGTGAGTTTTCCTCACGGACACTCTGTTTTATCGTCCTCAGGATAGAACTGCTCACAAGGATGATATCGATGATAGAGCATATTCCAGCTTTCCGCTATATATGCGCTCGACCCATGTTGGCGATACTTATCGATAGGCGAGCGGATGTTTCTAGTAGGGCCTGCCCAATGGTGTTAGTGGGTCTGTAGTCTGCTGGTCTAGGATGTTCTGGACTATACTACAGTAATTAAGATTTTTAGCTCTCCGAAAAACTGGGCATATGTTACTACCAGCTACATGCTTCACGCCATCTGGATGGTTTTTCTTCCAGAACATAGAAGACGGCTCCATATCGCAGTTCTTTGCTATGTGGCCTTCTGTCCCATATCTCCTACATAGTCTCGGGCGATCAAACTCTAGCATTTGAAACATTTTTTTAGCAGCGTTCGTTTGCCCATCCGACTGTTAACCTAGCCGATTTTAACCATACAAGGTTGCAAAAGTTTTCCTGCGTCTTCTGCGGGGAGGATGATTGTTGCTATTTAAGTTCCTCCATGAGTACTCGTATTTCGCAGGGATAAAATGTCTGCTGGTGAAAAACTGTCACAGCAAACTGGACTTTGATGGCATCGATTATATCGTCTACAGCAGTGACCTTATCGATGTCTTTAACCTCAAGAATAGTGTGGTGCGTAAGTGATCTTACGTTCTCTTGATCCAATAACGCTTCACTAATGACGCCTTTGAACCCGGTGGCCTTAATATCAGTCCCCTAGCGTTGTAAAGGGTGTTTTTTTTTAGAGGTATACAAATTCAATATGAAATAAAAGACTTAAAGCTAATGCTAATGTCTATGATAATTCTATGCCATTATCTATGTATATGCATATGCATATGAGCGCCACAGTTAGCTGTAATGAAGCGCAATCATGAAGTCCAATTTTCGACAACTTTATCGAGCAACTAGGGCCGTATGTTAGCAGTAACACGGCGAATGTTGACTTCCAAATCGTTCAACGTCTCTGGTTTATCGGCATAGACTAGTGACTTCACATACCCCCAAAGAAAGTCAGTTGTGAGATTACAGGATCATGGAGGCCAGTTCACAGGTCCATTACGCGAAATTATGCACCCGTAATAAATTGATGGTGTCGCGTGCCGTGTGACATGTTGCGAAATTTTGTTGAAACCAAAGCTCTGTCATACCAATGCCATTCAACTGAGGAATGGAACAAGTCAGAAATCATGTCTCTATAGCGCTCTTAATTGACGGTAACGTAACAATGATTCCACCAGCCCATAAAGCGCAACAAATAGTGAGTTTTAATAGTTGTAACGGCGTCTCGACAAAGGCTTCTGGGTTTTCTCCACTCCAAATTCGGCAATTTTGCTTGTTTACATATTCATTTAACCAAAAATGGGCCTCATTGGAGAGCAAAATTTTGGGTTGAAAATGAGGATCAAGCTGAATCATGTTTTCGGCCCATTCACCGAACCTACGAGACATATAATGGTCACGCGATTTCAAATCTTGCACAAGCTGGTTCTTATAAGCTTTTAAGCCAAGATCTTTCCGTAAAATATTCCACAAAGTGGATGGGCATAGCTCCAATTGCTGTGCACTATGGCGAATCGACTCATTCGGATTCTCCTCAACATTGCGCTCCACAACGGCGATAACTTCTTCTGTTCGCATTGTTTGCCATCTTTGCGGATGCGTATTATTTACTAGAGTATACGTGGTGCGAAAATGATTCATCGTGTTCCGAATAACTTGCTCGGATGGACGATTATGTCGACCGTAAAATGGACGTAACGCATGATAAATTTGGCGAATCGAACAATAGTTTTCAAAATAAGTTTGGACAATTTGCACACGTTGTTCTTGCGTTAGTCTATTCATCGTAAAATGACAAAACGTACTAACCGCAAGTCAACTTTTAACTGTCAAATTAACTATCCGTAGAAACTGTGTTGAGAGTTTCAAAACAAATCCTCTAAAAAAAAAAACACCCTTTATGAGGAGGTCTCCCTTTTTGTATCTTCCAAATTTTTCCCGCTGTTTCTAGTTTGGACTCTGCAATTACCTTGCATAGTATGAGAGGGTTCCCGTCAATTTGACAATGGCATAAGGTCTAGTTTTTTTAGGCCTCTAGCTGCTTCTTTTGGGCGATCTTCATTTTGGCTGTATTCCGTACATCCTTATTTTCCTGTCGTCTGCTTCTTTTTGATGGCTGCATTTGTTTGCTATTCCTTGGTCAGGGCCAGCTTTCCTATCGTTCGACTGCAGCATTATAATGGACCTGTGAACTGGCCTCCACGACCCTGTGATCTCACACCTTTAAACTACTTTCTTTGGTATGCAAAGTCACTAGTCTATGCCAATAAACCAGAGACGTTAGACGATTTGGAAGTCAATATACGCCATGTTATTGCTGATATACGGCCCTAGTTGCTCGATACAGTTGTCGAAAATTGGACTTCACGATTGCGCTTCATTGGAGCTAGCCGTGACACGAATATGCCTGATATCATATTCAAACGGAAATGGCATAAAATTATCTATTAAACAAAGCTAACATTATAGACACTGACATTAGTTTCAAATATTTTATTTCATATGGAATTTGTATGCTTCTGAAAAAAAAATAGCCTTTATTATAGTTAGTTGATAATTCAAATTTTAGTTAAGGGTATTCAGAAAAATAATTTCAAGGAATAACAACAATTTTTCGGTCCTTTTTCGAATTATGCAATTTTTGCTTCTATGTTATGTTTTTTTGCCGGTAAAACTTTGGCATTACGTAACCAATTTTAGTCCGCGCCAAAAACAAAGTTACTTTTCTTGAGTAATTGGCACCCAGGGAATACGAATCCGTTGTCAAAAAAATTCTACATGTTATAGATTCGCCAGGTGAGACTGTTCGAAAAGTCGAACGATGGCCGTTCGCTCTGAGTACGTACCATACATTAATTAAATATTTAAAAAATTAAAAAAATTTTTTAAGAAGCCAGTTAAGTAATACAACATGTAATTTTTACTTAACAGCTATTTTTTTTTCCATTTATTGTGTACAGCAAAGCAGTTTTTTAGATGCAAGCATACTTGGTACTTTTCGCACATTCTCATAGTGGGTTTATGGCAAACTTTGCAGCGACGAGCCTTTTTGTTGGCCTCTGCTAGAAGATGATGCTAGCCAGGACACGAGGAATACGAGAAGATCCTCGGAATAAGGTGCACCTCTTCTGATGTTTGCAATAAATTTGTCACGAGGTCAACTCGGAAATCCATCTGCGAAATCTTTGGCCACACCAGCATCTTATTAATTAAACAATTTAGTTACCAGACATTGACAACGGCAGACTTAAGAATATCCAACTAAAGTGGCCACTCCACGGATATAGGAATTGTAGCTTTTTATGATAAACAGTTGCAGCAGAATAATTTGGACCGGCTGTCCGTCACGTTGTCGTTACCTTCGCGTTGTAGGAGTTTGATAGCAATGTCATCTCACGTTTATCTTGCCAACGACAACAAGCAATCTTATTTGCTTTATCGAATCAAGCATCGATTTCACCTAGAAATACAATGCTTTGCCTGTTTTCAGGTCTGGAGCAGGCTTTCCTAAGCGAATACTACGTACAGTTCCAGAGGCAGAAATCAGTTGATCCCTCAATAGACACATCAGGTAGTGCGATGTGAAAAAGTTATCAGAATATAACTGATGTCGTTGAAGAAACTCCAAAAGACTGGCCATATGCATCACAATAGAGGACCCTAGTCCGAGATTCTTGCCATATTGATTGGAAGCTCCACCATATGGCATCAACTGAAATACAAAACCGGTCGAAGCAGCCATGCACCAAATCTTGTATCCAAGTTTATTTTTTAAATACATTTCGTAGCTATGACGTCCAAAATAGGGAAGCATTTGCTCGTCAAATAGATAGATGTTCTTCAAAAGCGCCAAATTGCAAAAAATTTTTGTTCATCAAATCAAAAAGAATACGAACTTTGATGTACTTATCGTTTTTGTTTAAATTATTATTATCGGCGAAATGGAGATATTGGTTTATTTTTCGAAACATTGCACGTGACATGGTCTGTTTCACGATTTGCCGATCCAAGTGTTGCTTATTTGTGGTAACTTATTATAGCCTGACAAAATTAATATGCCAATAAATCTTTTTAAAAGAACAGTGTTGAATGATTGGGCGAATTGCGCATCATTGTGTTGCATAGCATATATCGCTCGCACATTTCATTATCAAAGAAACAGAAAAATATATCGGGCGGTAATTTGTTCTGCAACTTATGCTGAATGGAAAGTTTCAGAAACTCTAGCGGCTCCGGATTATTTGAAATTCTAAAATCTAGTAATCTTGTCCGAGTTACTTTTTTCCATTGCGGAGCTGGGAAGGCTGTAGGTAATTTGAAGTTAGGTAAAACCACATTGACGGATGGTTCAATGTCAACACGATCAGTGTTGCGGGTAGATCGCCGAGTTATTTGTGTTATTGCCGAAGTATCATCAATGAAGTTCTATTTCTATTTGGAATACGCCGACCATACCTTTTTTTAAAGATTCCTCGTTACTTAGAATTTCATCGTTAATATTTTCTTCATCGGTAATTCCATCAAACGTCTTTGGTGGAATAGCGCAACAATTCCAACTTCATCATCGCTGTTCAATAATTCTTCTAATATATCACAAACACTCAAAAAATTACGGCTTTGGAAAACAGTGCTACCTCTGGGGTTGGATTCATCCAAGAAAATATCCATTTCCGACTTAACATAAGAATTTAGGCACAGAAGCTATCACAACACTAAAACAAAAAAAATATTTTGTTATACTTACAATCGAATTATTCTGCAGATGATTAGGAGAATTCAAAATTTTAGGTTCATCTGCATATAGTGCACAACCGTACTTAAATGGATTTCACAAATGAATGAAAAAACAAACCAAAATCTAAAAATTGCACACACTAAAATTTATAGTAATCTAGATGTCGCTACAAGTTTGCGGCCACTGTTCGACTTTTCGAACAGTCAACTTCGCTGATCTTTTCAAGCATGGTAACGAATCTTAATTCAAGACTTTAGTTCATAATTAACTATTTTTGAATATCGTGAATAGTTTCTATCGATATTTAGATTTAATTTATTCGTAAATCTTACTAAATTTCTAATTAGAAAAAAAAAGTATAAATATAAGGTAGCCAGAAGCTCAAATTAAGGAAGGGTGCCAATCGCAATTATTTTTTCCTGAATGCCAACAAAACGAACTACGTATAATATTGCATTTTAAGTTTTATCATAACTGTGCTAATAAAATTCCTTTTTGAAATCAGGCAAAATTTACTGTTCGAAAACTCGAACAATGACCTAAAATGGTTTAAGATAGAAAAAAATACTAAAAATATAAAAATAATATTAAAGCTCCATGTAAATGAATTTTCCCCTTCAAAGTAATACCCATCGACTACAACACACTTATGCCAGCGCCTGATCCAATCCTAGAAACATTTTTTATATTCGGTTTTCGGTACGTCCATCAGTGCTTCCTGCGATTTTTCTATTACTTCCTCTCGGCTGCTGAAACGCGTTCCCAGTTGTGGTTTTTTAATTCGATTGAACAGAAAGAAGTCACAGGGAGCCAAATCAGGTGAATTCGGTGGCTGTTGGATGGTACTAGTATTTGTTGCATTTTTCGTCAAAAAATTACGAATAATGATGGCACTGTGCGACGGTGCGTTATCATGGTGCAAAATCCACGAGTTTTCTGCCCACAATTCTGGTCTCTTTCGGCGAATTGCTTCACGCAAACGTCTCACAACGCCCAAATAATACGAGTACTCTTTGTTTACTGTCTGGCCTTCTGGCAAAAATTCATGATGCACTACACCGTTGTAATCCATGAAAACCGTGAGCATTGCCTTCTTTTTTGCTAATCTAATGCTCCGTCAGTCACACCGTCAAATATTGGTTTCGAGAGTTTCGTGGTGGCCGCAACTCCGCTACCGATCAAGTCCGCAGCGGCAGACCCTCCGATGCGGTTACAGAGGACAATGTCAAAAAAATACATGAAATGATGTTGGCTGACCGGAAAGTGAAGGTGCGCGAGCTAGCAGATACCACAAAGATTAGTACTGAGCACACACGCCATATTTTGGGCAATATTGTGCATATGAAAAGTTATCCTGCCGCTGAGTGCCGCGCACGCTCACTCCTGACCAAAAATACGAACGCGAGAGCACTTCGAAAGAG
Source organism: Volucella zonaria (assembly GCA_963966105.1). NCBI lineage: Eukaryota > Metazoa > Arthropoda > Insecta > Diptera > Syrphidae > Volucella > Volucella zonaria. The sequence goes on along the minus strand of OZ014532.1, from coordinate 57,600,761 downwards.
TGTTTGGACTTGCTGATGCGGAATCGGGCGGATTTTTGGCGTCAATTGCTAACTGGATTTGAATCCCTCGGACTATTATCTCTTCCCAAACCTAAAAAGATGGCTCATCAGTAAAAAGTTCAGCTCACGCGAGGAAATCATCGACGCCACGGAGGAGTATTTTGCAGACCTTCCGAAAAATTACTTTTCGGACGGGGTCAAGAAGTTGAAAAATCGCTTTAATAAGTGTATCAAACTCAAAGAGGACTATATTGAATAATATAAAAAAGAACATTTAGTATTAACAATAAGAATCACAACTACGAGGGTTGTCTGAAAAGTTTCCGACCGAACAATGATACAAGACATTCCTCAAAATTTTTTTTTATTTTTGTACATGGTCTCCTTGTAACACTACATACTTCTCCCAGCGATGCTCCCATCTCTCTAACCCGTCCAAATAGTACTTGGCGTTTTTCTCTGCAAAATAATTGTTCACGAAGGTGATTGCCTCCCGATTTGACGAAAATCTCTGTCCTCCGAGCGCAGCTTTTAGATGAGGAAACAAAAAGAAGTCGCTTGGGGCTAGAGCTGGTGAATAGGGCGGATGGTCAAGCAGTTCAAACCGTAAATCATAGATTTTCGCCATGGCAACCGCTGAGATGTGAGACGGCGCGTTGTCTTGGTGAAACAGGATTTCCTTTTTCTGCAAATTTGGCCGTTTTCCCGCAATTTCTGCCTTCAAGTTGGCAAGTAATAATGAGCAGTATGCTCCTGTAATGGTTCTTCATTTTTGAAGATAATTGATTAAGATAACTCCTTTACTATCCTAAAAACCGTCGCCATCACTTTCCGAGCCGAAAAAACAGTTTTTGCTTTTTTTGGAGCCAGCTCGCCCTTTGCAGTCCACTGTTTTGACTGAATTTTTGTTTCGGGCGTATAATGGTGTATCCAAGTTTCATCTAGAGTAATTAATCGACGCCAAAACTCGGATTTATTGCGCCTAAACTCCGCCAACAGAGCGATGGAAATGTTCATTCGAACACGTTTTTGGTCTAACGTAAGCAAACGCGGCACCCAAAGCGCGGACAGCTTTCTCATGCCTAAATCTTGATTTAATATATAACAAACACATTCTTTGGGCATTTTCATAACCTCTACTATCTCTCTCACTTTAATTCGGCGGGCGCCTAACATCATTTGGTGAACTTCAGCAATGTTATCGTCAGTGGTTGCAGTTTTTGGACGCCCCGAACGTTCATCATCTCCCAAGCTCTTATGGCCACGTTTAAATTCAGCTGCCCAAAATTTCACTATGGTAAATGATGGTGCAGAGTCCCCATATACAGAGTCCAACTCATTTTTGATTTGCGTAGGCGTATTGCCTTTCAAAATGACTGAAACTTCGTTAAGTAACTGTCAAAAGATGCACAACTAGCATTCACTAGCTTTTATTGACGAGTGCTGTCCAGTGTTTGTCCAGTGACTTACGTTCAGAATCTGAGCTATTATGAACAAACAAAACTTAAATACAATGATCTCAAGCTTCTAACAAGTAGATTTAATCCCTTCGTATTCAGGAAACTAAATTCAAATCTGACCACGTCCCTAAAATCAAAAACTTTAATACTTTTTTTAAAAGCCTCACTTAAGATACAATTTCCACCGGTGGTGTTGCCATTTTTGTCAAGGATTCCTTTCATTGCGATGAATTAGATCTGAAAACTAGTCTTCGGGCAGTAGCGTGTAGCATACGTATCTATTTTCCACTGAAGTATACATATTATATGATATTTATATTGCCGGTTCTGAAACCGTGTCCAAGGTTAATATTGGCAATCTTATTCGCCAATTTGATTGACAATTTTTGCTTTAGGAGGGGTAGGGTAGGTAATATTGGCTGTTGGAAATAACAAACCACTTAGGTCTATTGGCACATTATGATGCCACCTAGATCTATGATCCCCTTATAAATGGAACCAGTTTGAGCTTATGATGAAGCGTAGGAGACTGTTTACGTCTATATTTTTTAGATCGTTTAGGTCGTTGTAGAAGAAAGCTCCTGCGAAAGCGAGAGCTGGACTTGTGCAGACTAGGTGGAGAATTGTCTCATCCTCTTCCTCGTCCATGCAGCTTCAACAGAAATCGTATGTAAAGGCGCCAAGCCTTCTTGCGTGCTTGCCTATGAGCCAGTGTCCAGTGATGACACCTATGATAGCGCTGAGATGTTTCTTGTTAAGAAGGATCAGACACTTAGAGCGATTCAGATCCAGTTTTGGCCAGATCTGTTTGGTCGCTAGACATGTTGGTCCAACAGACCACCTAAGGTCTGTTCTTTTATTGGCGTACAGCTTTAATGTTAGTTTGCACGCAGCGATTGGTGTACCTATGCTACCCTTTTCCGGTAGAATAGGTAGAGTGGTTCCAATTCTGGCGAGTTCATCGGCTCTACAGTTCCATGGAATATCTCTGTGGCCCGGCACCCAACAAAGGTGAAGGTTGAACTGCTCTGCCATCTCCATAAGATATGATCGCCGTTCAAGGGCGGTTTTAGAATTCAATGAGACCGAGTTTAGGGACTTGATAACGGCCTGACTATCCGAAAAGATGCGGATACGAGTATCATTTGCCGATATCACGTTTTTCTTCAGCCAGGACAGAGCTCTTTTAATCGCCAAAATTTCCACCTGGAACACGCTACAGTGATTTGGAAAACGGGAAGAGAGGCTTAGATTTAGCTTATCTGAGAAAACAAAGTCACCAACTCCGCTATCGGTTTTAGATACATCTGTGTAGAGATGGATTGACTTAGCCTCCATGAAAGCATCTTCCTCCCAAAAGGATGTAGAGGGGAAGCTTACACGGAAGTTTTTGTCAGACCAAAGTTCGGGTATGGTGTCATCGATGTTCGCTGTGAGGATTCCCAATGTATTAAGAAAGCTAGCGTGACCAAATGAATTATTTGTCCACTGTTTAGTCGTTGCAATTGCAGCTATTTGCCTGCTGAAAATATCGAGGGGTGTCAAATGAAACAGAATGTCTAATGCCGCAGAAGGGGTATACCGCAATGCTCAGCTTATGCATTTAGGAGACTACTCTCATAACATTTTATGCGGATCCGAAAAAGTATACATAAAAGGAAAGCTCGTTGAAGAATTAATTAACAATTATGAACTTAATCTCTTCAATAATGGTGATCCAACACATTTTAGTTTTGTTTCTAAAACATATAGTTGCATTTGTTGTGTTTGATTAAAATACTTGTTATCAATTTTATGTTCTTTATTCAAGAGTCTAAATTGGATTGGTTCTAAGAAACTGTCAAAGAGTGAAACCCACCACGCTAGTCGATTGTGTATCTACACTTGCGGTCATAAAAACCGCACCACCTAATGAGTTCTCAAAAAATGTCTAATTACATCAGATCGTAAGGGTTTTTCCCATACTAATGAAGGGTATTCCCCATAGCGGAGTTCGGCCTCGTATTCAGTGCAAAAAAAATCAGTTTGAATTGAGTTGTGACGGTGACAAATAAAAGAAAGTGAAATGTCTGGTAAATATCATAAACTGACTCGGGACGAAAAAGTTCAAATATTGACTTTAATCGAAGAAGGGCTTAGCTATCGTGAGATTGCGGTTAAAATAGGATGCTTTCATTCAACTATCGTACGACTGATGAAAAAAAAGAAAATTTGGATCCACTGGAAAGGAAAAAAGGCTCGGGACGAAAACGTAAAACAACCCAGAAGACGGACAATGTAATACAACGAATTAGCATGAAAGATCGCTTTAAAAGTCCTTTCCATATAAGAGCAGAGCTGAGTGAATTTCATTAAGTTGATCTAAGCGCCGAAACCATACGCCGACGGCTACGGGAGATAGGTTTATATGGAAGACGACCAGCGAAAAAACCTCTCCTAACGACAAAAATGAAACAAGCTCGCTTGACGTGGGCAAAAAAGTACGAAGATTGGACACAGGATGATTGGCGATGTGTGATATGGTCCGATGAAAGTAAATTTAATTTGTTGTGTGCCGACAATTTGCCATACGTACGACGGTCAGCAGGTGAAAGGTTCAAGGACGAGTGCATAGCCAAAACAGTGAAGTTTCCTCAAAGCCAGATGGTTTGGGGATGTTTTTCTTTTTACGTTTTGGGCCCTTTGCACTTTGTTAATTGAACTATGAACGCTCAAAAGTATGGAGAAGTAGTAAGGGAGTTTTTGGTACTATCAATTGAACAGCATCATTCGTATACTGACAAGTGCATTTTTCAAGATTATTCTGCACTTTACCACGGCGCCAAATCCGTAAGTAAAGTGTTATAAATCAACTTCTAGATGTCTACTTTATAAATAATAAACAGACAAGTAACTTTTAGCTCAAGACAACGTTTGATGACCTCGGAATTACCAGACTAGACTGGTCAGCTAATTCGCCCGATTTAAACCCAATCGAACACTTGTGGCATATAATGAAACGTAAGGTGGCTGAACATAAACCAGAGAGTAAAAAAAAGCTAAATGAAGTTTTGGAACATGTATGGGATACTGAAATTTCAATGGATATTACTGAACTTCTAGCAAACTCGATGCCTTCTAGAATAAAAGCGGTTATAATCGCCAAAGGAGGAGCAACTCGGTATTGATAATTTTTTAGTAAAAGTAGCATATCTAAATATCTTATATACACATACATAAAAAATGTATCGTTTGATTTTGTTAACTAATGACTGTAATAAAATATTTAAAAAAAATGAGAAAATTAACTGGTTTTCTTTCTTTGTTAATATCTTTTTTCAAACATTCAATAAACAGATGGAAATTAGATAGAAATACTTATAAACTACTGCGGAGTACTGAACAAAAATTTCATTTCATTATAAAAATTATTATCGTAGTTATTAACAATTTTTTAATCATTTTGATATAGTGCGGTTTTTATGACCGCAAGTATAGTATGAATGTGTGATTATGTATAATATAAGCGGTAATGATAATTCATAGAGATTAGTATGTAAAGGTTAATGATAGTTATTATTATGTTAGAGATGAGACATTGTACATCATCTCCCTTCTTTTAGTTGGCTTTACAATTCAATTCATAGCACTCAGATGTAAGGGTTCAAATAATATGAATAAAAATAATAATTTTCGAAATTTAGTTTAATTCACAATTTCATGTACAAAAATTCAGTTTTACTAAGTTTGGTTTCCGATTTATTCGACCAAATCTTGTGGTATACTCTCTGCTCGGTTGCTGCACTGATTCGGGTTCTTGATCGGCATTGTTGTTATACGGTAACGGAGATGAATTGGCATCTTTCATTTCAAGAGAAGAGCGATTATTGTTTCTAGAGGCAACAGGTGTTCTCTCTTCCGCATCGGATAGCCCTATGTGAGGAGAATTCATTGACCTGCGCATGTGAAATGTATTTCTACGAATGATTCTGTTATTTTTATTTTGAAGTAAGTATGATCTTGGACGTTCATGTTTGGAGACTACTCTAGCAGGTTCCCACTTCCCATTATGTCTATATACTATGTTTTCTCCTTACTTAAGATCGTCGCGAAATCACGACGGGGTCGAACCGGATTGTTACTTATTAAATTTTTTACTTGTCGTTTTTCTAATAATGCTTGCAAGGCACTTGGAATTTTCATTTCAAGATCTTCATCTTTTATCGGTCACCATGTTCTTAATTTACCATTCATAAGCATTTCTGCTGGCGAATACCTAATTCCTGAAATTGGTGTACTTCCATACTCTAAAAGAGCTTGCTCTAAACTACCTTCGGACTTACGAATTTTTTTAAGCATTGATTTGCAAAATTTCGGAGTTCATATGAATTGAAAAGTTGATATTTTGTGGAATGCAATGAATCGAAAATATTTTGTTTAAAATTTTAATAATGCTTGATGCAGTTTTGTCTGCGATTGAGTGGAGTTCTATCCACTTGGAGTAGTAAGCCATTCTCACTAAATCCGGTTTCCCCCCGTAGTCGAGACAATCCATTCCAAGTTTTTGGAAAGGTCGTTCAGGCACAAGATGTGGAATTAATGACTGCTTTTTATTTTCCGGTCTAAACATTTCACATTTCCGACATTTAAAAATCATCTTTTCGATATCCCTATTCGTATAGGGCCAATAAAGAGTGGTCTTGGCCTTATTCAAAGTTTTTGTTATACCCATGTGAGACTTATGAAGTACCTCTAGCATTTTGTTAACTAAATTGTGTGGGACAAAAACTCTGTTCTCATAAAAAACCAAGCCGTCTTCTACAAATATTTTCTCTTTAAATTGCCAAAAGAACTTAAAATTTTCTGGAACTTTTTGTTTATTTGATGGGCATCCATCTTCGTACAGGCGTACAAGAGTTTGTAGTACAACATCGTTTCTAGTCTCATCTTCAAACGTCTTTCTTTTTGGATTACTCATATTGATACTGTGTATGAGATCTTTTAATGGTGATGATAACAAGTCAGCTACATATAAGAACTTGCCCGGAACAAACTTAATTTCAGTTTGAGAGTTTCAGTTTCATGCGTTGTAAACGAGTCGAATGAACTTCACCTACATCTTTTTTTACTATAGCTACCAATGGCTTATGATCAGAATTGACGGTAAAGTGGTACCCATAAATGTAATTCTTAAATTTCTCACAAGCATAAACAACAGCCAATAATTCTTTTTCGATCTGTGCGTACCTTGTTTCAGTGTCAGTCAAGCTTTTAAATGCGTATGCCACCAGCTTACCATCCTGAAAGAGACAACACCCTAAACCATTTCGAGAAGCATCAGTTTAAACCAAGATTTGCTTCTTCGGATCAAAAACGGCAAGAGTATCTTTAATATCTTTGAAAACTTTGCTATGATTCGGAGACCACTGAAATTCATTATTTTTTTTTAACAATTCCCTAAGAGGTGCATTTAAATTCGAAAAGTTAGGTATGAAAGCGCGAATGTAATTGAACATACCCATAATGCTTTCTAATTGTTTTTTGTCGTTTGGTTGTTTTAGTTTTATAATAGCTTCAACTCGACTTGGGTCCGGACAAATTGTATCACCAGTGAAAACATATCTAACTTTATTTACGCACAGTTGCAGTTTATCTTTGTTAAATTTAACGTTTACTTCACGAGCTCGTTTTATTACTCTCTCAACATTTTCGTTGCTCCTCCTTTGTTTTTCCTCCAACTATATCATCATCGATGTAAACAAATGTGCCAGGTAAACTGGCTAAATAGTTTGAATTAAATTTTTGAAACTTCTCAGGTGCCGTTTTAATGCCGAAAGGTAAAACATTATATTGATACGACCCAAATGGCGTGCTAAAAACTGTCAGTTCTTTTGATTTTTGGCACAATTCAAGCTGCCAAAATGCTTCCTTTAAGTCAAAAACTGAAAAGTACTTAAGTTCTCTCATTGCGCTACAAAAATCATCAAGTGTAGGAATTATACAGTGCTCATCTTTCAAATTCACGTTAAGGATACTAGAATCTTGGCATAGTCTTAAAGACCCGTTGGCCTTTTCTACAACAACTAACTGGTGTGACCATGCAGACGGTTGATCACGCTTGCTGACTATTCCGCGACACTCCATATTTTCAAGTGCTTCCTTAACATTTTGTCTGATACTAATTGGTATTCGCCTCGGAGGTTTACTTACAGAAATACTATTTGGTTTTAATTCTAATGAGCACTTATCTGGGAATCGTCCATCACCCGAAAATACATCATTATGTTTAAGAATAAATTCACTATTACTGCTCACTTCATGCACCCTTTGAATTAACTAAGCCCTAATAATGGCTTTGAATCATTGCCGACTGCCATAAAATCTGCCTCAATTATTTTGTTTCCATATTGAGCGCGAAGACGAACTAACCCCTTCGTTGGAATATGAGAACCACCATATGCCTCTAATTTAGTTTAATTTTATGTTTACAGTTCATATTTTTAACATCTTTAAGTGGTATAACATTGACATCGGCCTCACTGTCCAATTTAAATTTAACCAAACAATTTTCTATCGTAATATTTTCATGCCAACTTTTGCCACTCTGTCGAACCTGATTAATCGAAGCAATACTACCACCCGAGCTAACACCAACCACCTCCATCGAATCAATATATGACTCATCCTCATCATCCTCGTAGTCCATTTCGTTACTGTTAATATTATTTATACCCTTAAATCTACATGCTGATGCAAAATGATTGTACTTGCCACATCTCAAACAATTTTTTCCAAATGCTGGACAGCGACCTTGAATATGGTTTCTTTTACACTTGTGACACCCGACAGCATTCATATTTCTTCTCGAATTCAACTATTTTTGCTCTTCACTAGTATGGTGGTCTCCTTTCTTTGTTACATGCATTGGAGATCTATACTAAGAATAAGATGGAAATTTAGAAACATGATTACTGGTACTGAAATTTATTTTAGAATGCTTGTTATTTTGTTGTTGATGACTTATAATATATATAACTTAATTCGTGCGGTCTTTTTTTCCAAAATTTGAATGTTTATTTCAGCAAAACATGTACAATAGTATTATTCAAGGTATTGCCCATCTGAAGCTATGACTTTTTTCCATCTTTCTGGCAATTTGTGGATCCCATCCCAAAAGAACTGCGCCGGCTTGGCAGCTAAGAATGAATCAAGCCAATTTTTGATATTCTGCTCTGATGTGAACCGTATTTCAGTGAGGGCGTTCTGCATCGACCGGAACAAATGGTAGTCAGAAGGGGCAAGGTCTGGGCTATAAGGTGGGTGGGGTAAGACTTCCCATCCACTGTTTTCCAAATAGTTCTTAACCGGAATAGCAACGTGGTGCCGAGCGTTGTCATGATGGAAAATTATTGCCTCGTGTCTGGTCGCATATTCCGGGCGTTTTTCGGCCACTGCTCTCTTCAAACGGATTAATTGTGTTCGGTAGCGTTGCCCATTGATGGTTTCACCCGGTTTTAGCAGCTCATAATACAGCACACCCATCTGATCCAATCAAATACAGAGCATTACCTTCGTGTCATGGATATTCGGCTTTGCCGTTGATTTGGTTGGTTGGCCGGGTTTCACTTATGATTTTTTGCGCTTGGGGTTCCATTGGGGATTCATTTTTCGTCACCAGTAACAATCCGATGCAAAAATGACTTCCTTTTCTGGCGTTCCAGCAGCATTTCGGACATGCAAAACCGCCTTTCGACGTTTCGACGTCTATCGGCTTGAGTTCATGTGGAACCCAATTTCCTTGCTTTTGAATATATCCAGCTGCTTTTAAATGTTTTGAAATGGCTGCTTGAGTGACACCCAAAGATTCTGCGAGCTCGTCTTGTGTTTGGCAACAATCGTCATAGAGTAATGCTTTCAGTTCTTCATCTTCAAACTTTTTTGGCTGCCCAGGACGTTCATCGTCTTCCAAGCCAAAATCACCACTTTTAAATCGTGCAAACCACTTTTGGTACGTTCGCTCAGCTAGCGCATGTTCACCATAAACTTCCACCAAAATACGATGACTTTCGGCAGCAGTTTTCTTCATATTAAAGTAATGAAGAAGAACTCCCCGCAAAAACACTTTTTCAGGCACAAAGTTCGACATATTTGAGTGAAAAAAAATTATTGTTGTTTACGCTTTAAATGAATGACATATACTGAAATGACGCACAATTACAGTAGCTTTCCAGCGCATGTCCCAATGGCATAATAACAATAGAATAATACAAGTTACGCCATCTCTTAGCAAACCGCAGAATTACTGCAATTGACGATCCTCGTTCTGCTTGCATCTGTTGAGCTTGCATGCTTGCTTGCTCTGCCACGCGACAAAGTTATTTAGTCTAAGTTAGGTCAAGATTATCGGTCTTCAATAGCTGCAAGCGTATGTTTGGCTCTGCAATACCCATGACAACTCGATCTCTGATCATGTCATTCTTTTGGCAATCAAAATCACAACTTTCCGCTAATTTGACGATATCAGAAAAAAACTGCTCGAATGGTTCTCCTTCCTTTTGGCTTCTTGAGAAGAATATATATCGCTCATAGACCATGTTGCTTCTTGGCATACAATATGTTTCAAATGCTTTTATGACTTCATTAATTTTGTTCTTATTAGCCTCAATTATAGGTGGCGTTTGGAATATCTCAATGGCTTTTTCTCCAGCACAGGACAAAAATCTTGCTATCTAGATAGCGTCACTTTTTATTTTCCACATGTTGTAAGATTTGCTTCAATTCTCTTTGACATTTTCATCCACTAGTAAGGGGCCAGGTTTTTGGAAATCACAATTTGCCATTTTATTGTTTTAATATTATTGTTTTTCGGCTTTATTCTTCACTTTTTTTTTTTTTGTTCTTTAAAGCGACTGCGCCATGTTGTGTTTGATTAAAATATCATGGTGCAAAATCCACAAGCTTTCTGCACACAATTCTGGTCTCTTTCGGCGAATTCCTTCACGCAAACATCTCATAACGCCAAAATAATACTCTTTGTTTACTGTCTGGCTTTCTGGCTAAAATTCCTGATGCACTACACCGTTGATTGTAATCCATGAAAACCGTGAGCATTGCCTTCTTTTTTGGCTGAAAACGAAGTTGTTTTTTTGGTCTCGTCTCATTTGGTCAACGCCATTCACTTGCCTGATGTCTGCATTGCTTGTCGTTCTCATAAACCCACGTCTCGTCTTCAGTAATGATCTGTTTTCTATTGCATTCTTGCATACACATTTTCTAGCAGATTTCTTCGAAGAACTCATTCTAACGAATGCTATGATGAACAGTAAATAGAGTGACGAAAAATTGGCGAATAAAGGCGCGTATTCACACTATCGCGCAGCCCACGAAGTCTTTCGGCTTTTTTTTAAAGTAAAATACCTGTCGAGTATTTAAATATCCACGTCATATCTCATACCACTTCTATGGTCCCTAGGGCACATATTTCAAAATTTTGTCAAAATCGTACGAGCCGATGTATGGGCAGCCTTTAATGGGTTAGACAAATAAGTCAAAACAAGCACAGCTGTAGAGAAAAGATCCAAACATGGTCGAGAAGGGATAAGGCAAAAAGGGATAGAGCAAAACTTATTGAGTTACATTTTCCAGTAAAAAACAACAGTGTAGAAATTAGGATCTTCCACACCTACCCGCTTTTGATACTTCAACCTTTGTATAACACTTCTTCATTATTTCTTTCTTTCCAGCTCGCTAAAAAACCCAGTACTCAAGAAAAACTACGCGAAGAGATATTCAACAATGTTAACGATATTGGTGAGCTGGAATTTGAGAAACTCCATGAACTGCCCTACCTCGATCAGTGCCTACATGGTAAGTCTTTAAAAAAAAAATTAATCCTCACACATTTGTAACTCAAAATCAAACTTTTTCAGAGAGTATGCGTATCATTCCGCCTTTAATGTTCTCAACAAAACTTTGTACCGGAAAATGTGAACTCACCAGTCGAAATGGCAAGAAAGTCCGATTAAGTCGTAATGATATTGTGTTGATTCCAGTCTACGCTTTACATAATGATGAGCAGTTCTTCCCGAATCCAAATGAATTCCTTCCGGAACGATTTGCTCCTGAAAATGGTGGGGTGAAGAAATACCGCGACATGGGAGTTTTCTTTCCATTTGGGGATGGTCCGAGAATTTGTCTTGGAATGAAATTCGCCCTCACACAATCTAAGGCTGCCTTAGCTGATATTGTGAAGACGTTCAATGTAACCCTGAACCCAAAGACTAACACAAATAATCAACTTGATAGGACGAATTTTATTGGAACACTAGACGGTGGAGTTTGGTTGGATTTTGAGGAAAGAAACTAAATGATGTCAATTATTTGGAAATACAATATATTGCTTTATTTTTATTTCTACATATTTTGATGGGTTACGTATACAGTTTGTTAATTATTTTCCTAACACCTGAGAAACATCGTTGATCGGTGAGAGCTTACCGGTCGAAAAGAGATTCTATTGTATACTATACTTCATAGAAGCTATGGAACTATGGTGGCAACTAGATTACATATCAAAGAGTCCATTTATCTCCATAAGCACTTGTGTATTAAATTTCTAAGAATACCTCCTCTCCACTGTGTAGCAACTGATTCAACATGCCAACTAGAGGAAAGCTTCTCTGAGTCAAACATTTTAAGTGTGAGCACAGGTAAAGATTCAGCAGGGTTTCTTAAATCTCGTCAGTGTTTCCAAACTGAAAACTAAGGTCCTCTAGCCTTATGCATGCTAACAAATGGAACGGAAGGTTCTCGAACAAGTCGATCCGACTTTTCTGCTCATAAGACTAGAAAGATTGGTTGATATCTATCTTCCGCAAGGCACTATCCCGGTTATCTTTTCTGCATCCCAATATCCACAATGGTTAAATTCATTACATACTGCACTAGAGTTCTGGGTTCGATTCTTGGATCACTCACTGAATGAATGAAATTTATTTTATTGGGCCATCTTTTCAACTGTTATTTGGGAATGAGCATTTTTGTCCGCATAGGGTTGAATAACGCTGCCACTTTATATGGAAGTCCAATAACACCCCAACTGAAATGATATCTTAAAACATCTTCACGAGTAGTATAGCGCAAACAATGACTCTGGAATCAAGCTCTTTCCGACTGCGGACATTTTCCAAAAAGGGTAACATCTTAAAAACTTTGTTCTAAAGGCCAGCCCTAGGTATGCCTCCACTTGAAGCATGGTTAAAATTAATGCACCGAAAGATCGAGACAGGTCTCACCTAACTTGCTCCCAAAGGCAATGCTACTCTGGTAATGCCATTTTGATCACACAATCCGCTGTAGGTAAGTAATCGAACGTTGTCAGTTCGGACGAGATGCTAGGTGTGGAAGGCCTGTTTTCACACGAGATGTATGGGTGAAAATAAGGTGCTAATTATCCTCCGACTATGTAGGCTTCTGCAACTAAAGGATTCGGATGAGAATGAACTCATTGCTAGCGTAGCTACAAAACTGGAAATAGGATCTGCAGAAAGAACGTTCTGACCTTTAATAGTCCACGGTGCAGTTGAACAACTGACGGATGCCCCAAAATGCAATAAAGCAGATATAACCATTGGCTGAAAAGTCCGTGCTGTTTCTAAGAGAGGGCACCACTTGAATTAAATCCATACCATTTTCAGTTAGTACCAACCTTCAAAAGATACGTGTATAAATTTGACAGCTGTCGGACGATTAGTTCTCGAGATATACCGTTGTGAGTGAAGCAACTTTTGTTATTGTGAAAAAAAAATGGATTCAAAGCAATTTCGTGTGTTGATTTATCATTGCTTTTTGATGGGAAAAAATGCAGCCGATGCAAAGACATGGCTTGATAAGTGTTACCCGGACTCTGCACAAGCCGAACGAACCATTCGCAAGTAGATTGAAAAATTTAAAAGTGGTCATACAAGCACCGAAGATGATGTACGCAGTGGACGTCCAAAAGAGGCTGTTTCAGATGAAAACATCAAAAAAGTCCACAAAATGATTACGAATGACCGTAAAGTGAAGTTGATCGAGATAGCTGAGGCTTTGAATCTATCAAAAGAGCGTGTTGGATATATCATACACGAATATTTGGACATGCGAAAGCTCTGTTCAAAGTGGGTGCCGCGTTTGCTCACAGTCGACCAAAACCAACAACGTGTTGATGATTCAGAGGAGTGTTTAAAGCTGTTCAACCGCAATAAAGCCGAATTTTTGCGTCGGTATGTGACAATGGATGAAACTTGGCTCCATCACTTCACACCAGAGTCAAGTCGGCAGTCAGCTGAGTGGCGAGCAGGCGACGAACCTCGTCCTCGGCTGGCAAGGTTATGGTTATTTTCATCGACTACCTCCAAAAGGGGCAGACTATCAACAGCGATTATTACATTGCGTTGTTGGAGCGTTTGAAGGACGAAATCGCAGAAAAACGGCCGCATTTGAAGAAAAAGAAAGTGCTGTTTCATCAAGACAATGCACCAGTCGATGAAAACGATGGCAAAATTGAATGAATTCGGCTACGAATTGCTTCCCCACCCACCGTATTCTCCAGATTTGGCCCCCAGCGACTATTTCCTGTTCGCAGACCTCAAAAGAATGCTCGCCGGAAAGAGATTTAAGACCGATGAAGAAGTAATCGCTGAAACAGAGGCCTATTTTGAGGCTAAACCGAAATCGTTCTACAAAACTGGTATCGAAAGATTGACAAACCGTTTCAATCAGTGTATCGCCTTCGAAGGCAACCATATTGATAAATAAAGTTAAATTTTGCAAAAATTTTGTGTTTTACTATAAAACGGCACGGACTTTTCAGTCAATGTGTTAATTACCACCCAGACCGGACAGAACAACGATGGAAAACTGCGACAAATACCATTGTGCATGCTGACACAGTCAAATAATCTTAATCCTTCGCAAACGCTTTTCAATAATCCGCATAGGTCTTAATTCCCCAACATAACTTTTATAAATATCCACGTTCCTACATAGTTTCCGGTTTTAAACGAAAACATCTGTCGCTTAAACATAAGTTTACGGGATGCCCACACATCCATGGAAGCAAGGATACGCCTTGCCATCACTCTGCAGCCTTCCTGAGATACCAAAGCAGAACTTGTGTTGGAGGCACAAGTTCCACCCTTGGTATGAGTCGAGGCCCATCTTAAACCACTTGCTGTTCTTACGGTCACAGCACCCAGTGCTTATTGCAACTATACATTGGGTCAAATCAACAGGAAGACCCTTCCACGATTTGGGTTTAGACGAAATAGATGAGGAACCAGTCTCCTTGTGTTTTCTTTTTAAGCAAATTTCTCAATCTTTTTCAGAGAGACATCAGGAAAGTCGCTGATCTTAAAAAGCATTCATTTAACCGGCCGGCAGCCTGATAAGTCATACCATCTGCACTTATCCTCATATGGAACCCTACCCTCAATAGAAGCCCTAACCAAGGACAAAGGTAGTCCTTACGTATGTTCGGATTCTGAAAACCTATAGACTGAGCCTTGCTTAGCAAATTCATCGACGATTTCATTTCTCGCCATCCTATGGTGACTTGAGACATGAACAACACTGAAAATTCAGACTTCCGGCTGCATTTACAAAACCGTTGTATTCTCAAACCAAGTTGGAACTGATGAAAGCATTCAGCAAGGTCTTGACTGTTGCTACAGATCCAAATGCTTCGCCCGTAGGAAATAAAATCCTATGTTATCGTCCACCAGAAATACACCAGCGACGCATCTTAAATCGGTTTTTGGAGACTACGCTCCTGTCCTGCCTCAGATTTTAGCCGAAACCTGTCCTAAGCATAGGAGATGTCGAGTTCGTATTTCTTCGCAGCATTAGAGCTTTTGTCTACATCCATTGAGCTGTCAGTGCCACTTTTTCTTGTAGGCTAGCAATCTATTTGGGTTCTTTGTGCTCCAGATTGTTTTAGTATTTTTGCATCAAGCAGTTTTGTCTGCGTGCTCATCCGAGATAGAGGGGCTGTATTCTTCGGAATGGCAGTGTGTTTTTCTGCTTTTGATAGTCCTTTGATGCGAATCTGTATTTTAATTTTTCATCGATAGAGAAAGTCACTGCATCACCTCCACCCCTTTCCTTTGAGACCCTGAGAACACGCCTAACTGTTATGGGAATGCCAGCATTCTGCTTGGCGAGCCTTGACGGGAAGTCTTTCTCGGGCATTTTCGCATCGTCGGAGAAGGCGGTTATGCAAGGGTACAGTTGGGGATTTCACTTCCCTGAATTATACGAAGTTTGGCTCCTGGCCACTTTTGCGTGGCAGGCACCTTGATGCGAGCGTCATCTGCAATTACGCCGATGCGGAGGCTTAAGTCGCTAACATTCAACTGAATACGTTCGGCTGAGGAGTGACGAACTAAGAACTGCCAAACTTGATTCCAGTGGTGGTGTGAGCAACGTGCCGAAGGATGCAATGTTAGGGGACAAACCAACCGCGAGCGAGCTCTCTTAAGCGCCTTACCCAGGTATGGTGGCGCTGCCTTTTATTTCCGGCCTTACTCGAACTAAATTAAATTTTAAAATGGAAATACGAAACACAAGACAGACCATCCCCCCATCCAAAAGAGTTAGAGGTGAGTGAAGACGAAATTTCGACTTCATCAATGTCCCTCCTGGTAGGGCTAATGGAAGAAGTGGACCAACTTGCTAGAGATTGACCGTCTTCACCGTTGAGCAGGCTGGTACTCACACCGGTGATACACAGGGCAGGACCTCGGTCAAAGGGGTAGCCAAGGCAGCGTTATGCCTGCCGCCTCCATCACCGCTGCTAAGAGTGCAAACGAACGGGCAAGGGTTTTGCTACGTAACGCTAGGAGTAAGGTAGCAAAATATGAGGGCTGTGATCCCAGCAACATAAGCGAATGGGAAAAAGCTGCCTTTGAGAGAGCGAACGACAACGTCGTGGAGCCGAACGATCCAAAAAAGGTGAAGGCTGAAACTTTATTCGAATTGCGTCGTAAGCAAAGCCACCCGAAAGATGAGCTTCTCGTTATCGTGTTAACGAGCTGGAGTCTATCGGTCGTCGAACAATCAACCAGTGGAAAAACGTCCAGGAGAAGTTCCAAGACATCCTGCAGAAGGAATTATTCACAACAGGAAACCGGAAACTTCAATTCCATGGCGCTGGTTGGGAAGGCGGGCGCAAGGTTGTAGCTTGTAGGAATAAGTCTTCTGTGGACTTCCCCAGACGATTTCTTTTGGAATTATGCGATTCTTAGGAAAGAATCAAGTTAAAATGCACGACGGTGGCGGAGTTGGCACTTTGCCGACAGCATGGGTATGTTTTCCGTGTCCCTACACGTACCCTGAGAAGCTCCTGGGGTTATTCCATGTGCAGAATCGGGAACTAAAAGCCTTAGTCCTTAAGACGGGGCCTAGAAAGCAGTACTGGAAACATTTTCTGCTGTCCCTTGACTACTTACCATACCTCGAAAAATCGAAAGGCATGTTAAGATACAGCATGGGCACATTGATGGTCAAGCCATCGACCAAGGGAAAGGACGAGGAGGAACCCCACCAAGATGATGGAAGTGCTGCAGATAAACCTGCACCACAGTAAGGCAGCAACGGCCTCTCTGGGGGAGTACATCACCAGACAGGACGTCACAGCGCACAAGAGCCCTGGATGAATAGGGACAACAAGATCCAGGGTCTTAGGCTGCAAAATTACGAGTTATTCTACAAGGTAAGAGGTAAGATCTGGACTTGCATCATTACCAAAAACCAAATAGAGGCATTTCTTTTGAATAATTACAGCTCTGGTGATCTAGAAGAAACTAAGAGACTTCTCAAGGCAGAACAATTGGATGCTGATACTGGGCTGTGACGCAAACGCCCATCATATACAATGGTGAAGCGGTGATATCAACCCAAGAGGTGAGTGCTTATACGATTTTATTTTATCTGCCAACCTCAATTTTGCAACAGAGGGAATTCACCCATTTTTGTGGTGAAAAATAGGCAGGAGGTGATAAATATCACCCTTTCTGCAAATATAGAAGGGTTAGAAATAAGGGAATGGAGCTTAGTCGACGAAGCGTCAATGTCGGATCACCGATGGATACTCTTCAAGATGAACTTTCAGAACAGGATATGTAGTTTTAAAAGAAATCATAGGAAGACTGATTGGGTCAAGTATACAGAAGTGGTAAATATACACCTGGATACCCAATCAATCACCTGCGATATTAGATAGGGTGGGAGAAAATATTAGTAAGGCACTAACAAAGGCGTTTGAGAAACGTGGTGGAGTAGGGAGATAGGCTTAAAAAGGATAGAGGTCAGGAGACTCTATAATAGCGCGAAGCTTTCCAGAAGCGACAGTACATGGAATGAGTACAACGAATGCAAGAAACAATTCTAGTACCTAGTTAGAAAGTCAAAAAGGGCATTCGCAGTACTTACCTGCGAATCTATCGCGTTAACAGACGAGGATTCGAAGTTACGCAAAATGCTTTCAAAGGAAGCGAGCGTTCCTAGCTACCTCAGGAAAAGTGACGAAACCTGAGCTGAAAGTAGCCGATAGGTTGTGGCAACACTGGTGGAAACCCACTTTCCGGGATCCACAGTATCAGGCGACCTTGGCATACTACAGCACACTGAGAACATTGATCTCCCTCTCTCTCTCTGAAGAGGAAATAGGTGTTTATATTAACAGGAAAAAATTACGGTGGGCAATTCAGTCCTTTAAGCCATACAAATATCCCGGTCCGAATGGTGTTCCACCGATTATGCTACAGAAAGTACCGGACGTAGCAATCGAAAAAATTATGGAAATTCTTAGACATAGTCTAAAAATAGGGCACATACCAATAGCTTGGAGGGGAGTTAAAGTGGTTTTTATACCTAAGGGTGGCAAACACGGGCATATAACAGCAAAAGATTTCAGACCAATATGTCTGTCTAGAGCGTTTATTAGAGATTGACATTACAGCAGGCTTTTTGATTGAGTCCCAGCGTACATATATGAAAGGGAAATCTATACAAAACGCCCAGCACGAGGTGGTGGGGAAAATAGAGAAGAATCCACACTTGGGAGAGTTTGCGATGGCAGCCTGCCCCTAAATTAAAGGAGCCTGTGGAGTGCACAGCCATTCAAAGCACTCTAGTAGACGCTAACATTGAACAGGGTTTGCAACATGCTTGCAGGCAAGAAAATAAACTGTTCCATTGGGCAATGCTCGATCAGAGTGCCCGTAACCAGGGGAACCCCTCATGGTGGAGTCAATCAATGACATCCTCAAAAATCTTAGTACAATGGGTATAAGTGCAACGGGATACGCAGATGATGTAGTCATAATAGTGCAGGGAAAATACTTAAATATTTTAAGCGACATTGTGGAGGTTGCCCTGAAGATGATCAGCACTTGGGCAAAAAGATGTGGTCTCAATGCCAACCCTTAGAAAACGGAACCTGTCCTTTTTACCAGAAAGTACAAGATACCTCAATTCAAACTCCCAAAACTCAACGAAGTCGAACTGTCCCTTTCAGACAGCGAGAAGTATCTGGATGTGAATCTAGACAAAAAACTCAAGTGGAATCTTAATGTAAAAGAACAGTAGGAAAAATTTGGGGCTTAAAACCTGCTATTGTTTACTGGCTGTATACGGTGGTGGTAAGAGCCATACTTACATACGGCGCACTAGTGTGGTGGAAAGCAACAAACAAGAAAACGATTTACGGAGAATTAGCGACGGTTCAAAAAGCGGCTTCCATAGCCATTATATAGTAGGTGCACCCCGTACAAGCCCTACGGCAGCATTGGCCACCATTTTACACCCAACACCGCTTGATTTACAGATCAAAAAACATGCTGGCAACAGTGCGAAACGACTAATTTGGGTTACTGAAAGAGCAGAAGTTTCTGACATGGCACGGTCCTAGTGGAGCTACTGCCAGGAAATCCAGTTTTAACGGATGAAATTCGTGTCGACTTCGACATCCCTTATGATATAATACATCCGGAGAGGCAGGACTAGCAAAAAGATGCAATAATCTGGTATCGGAAAGAGATATCGCTCTCTGCATCGATAGCTAGGCCGCACTCAAGGCAATAGAATCAACCAACGTCAACTCTGATACAGTCACGGGCTGTCGCACAGATCTCAAGGCACTATGCAGTCGGAACTGGGTAAGACTGTGCTGGGTGCGTGGACACTGCGTATAGAGGGAAATGAACAAGCGGATGAGCTTGCAAGAAGAGCAGGGCTACTCACCAAGAGTGAGATTGCGGACATCAAACCACGGAGGAAAAAATCGCAAAGACAGCCAACCTAAGGTAGTCACGTCTTGAAGAACACAGGGTATCCAAGGCTCTTTGGCCGCTTTTTGACAGCAGAATGTCTAGGAAGTCAATAAAATTAAACAGGGATAAGCTTACGACAGTAATAGGAATAATGACAGGACGCTGAGACTCAAATTGTCAGATATGTATTAGTATTTGCAAATTCTGCGGTGATCTGCAAGCTGTTGAGGACATAACACATAAACTGTGTGAATGAGAGGCAATATCGTGTATTCGAAGAACATTTTTCGGGAAATACTTTTTCGAAAACCTAGAGGAAATAAGCGGCACGAACCTCAAAGGCTTTCTTGGCTTTTGCGGAGAAATTGGGTGTGTTACCAGGAAGGTTGTTTAGGTTTTTGTCATTTGAAGACAAATTCAACT
Organism: Volucella zonaria; assembly: GCA_963966105.1. Classification (NCBI taxonomy): domain Eukaryota; kingdom Metazoa; phylum Arthropoda; class Insecta; order Diptera; family Syrphidae; genus Volucella; species Volucella zonaria. Next base: position 57,580,588 of record OZ014532.1, on the reverse strand, counting down.
GGTTCCACAGGGATCGCGATGGGCCCGTTTTGATGCCTTGTGTCTGTGTGATAGCATATCCATCATACCCCTCTTTAACCTTACCTAACCTAGTACCGTTAGTTACTGAGCTATTTCTCAGCCCTCAGCCAGATTGTTGGCACGGTACGGATAACACTGTAATCCAGCCCATCAATAGCAATGACACCATTGGTACCGAAAAGTTTTCTTAAATCACGGGAAAAACTCCTGCATCAGTGTGTAAATCGGCGTGTGGTTTTTTGAGTATGTTGGATGGGGCCTCCTCCGTTCGCGGAGGGTTCACCTCTATTTTATTATAAACCATTTTACTTCCAGTTTGGACGTCTTTGGTAATTAGTTCGACGTCTCACCTAGATTCTTTGCATAACTTTAGGATCTTTAACTCTTAAAGCTTTAAGCCACGACAAGGTAACCAAAGAAAGTTAGTTGGGTAGGTAAAATGTGTCTATTGCAAAGATCAACACACTTAGGCCTATTGACCCGTTGTGATGCCACGTGGGATCTGTGATCCTCTTACTCATGAAACGAATTTGAGCTTATAATGAAGAGTTGGAGGCTGTTTACGTCTATATTCTTTAGATCGTTTAGGTCATTGTAGAAGAAAGCTCCTAAGTGAAGTTTTCTTTTCTGGGAGTGAGTTGGACGTGTACAGAGTAGGTGGAGGATTGTCTCCTCTTCCTCCTTGTCCATGTACAATTGCTTCATCAGAAATCTTTTGTAAAAATGCCAAACCTTCTTGCATACTTGCCTATAAGGCAGTGTTCAGTGTTGACTCTGAGATCAATCTCTTAGAGTGATTCAGATCCAGATTTGGCCAGATCTGTTTGGTCGCTAGACATGTTCTTTTATTAGCATCCATCTTTAATATTGATTTGCACGTAACCTATAGTAGGAGTAGTTCCAATTTTGGCGAGTTTGTCGGCCTTACAATTTCCTTCGAACGGCACACAGCAAATCGAAGGTGGAACTGCTCTGCCATCTCCAGAGGAGATGATCGGCATTCAAGGGCGGGTTTAAAATTTAATGAGACTGAATCCAGAGAGTTGATAGCGGCCTGACCATCCGAAGAGATGCGGATATCCTTTGAAGATATCACGAAGAAAATTCAGCCAGGGCAGAGATTCTTTAACCGCCAAAATTTCCGCCTGGAACACACTACTCGTACAATGATTTGGAAGACGGAGAGGCTTAGTTTTGGTTTATCTGGGAAAACACCGCCGCCAAATCTGCTATCGGTTTTAGATCCATCTGTGTAAAAGTGAATGGACTTGTCCTCTATGAAAACATTGAGGGGGAGCTAACATGAATGTCTTTATCAAACCAAAGTTCGGGTTTCTCTGTGAGGATTCCTAGTATAAAAAAATTATTAGCGGGGCTGCAGTTGACCGCATTGTCTAAGGCTGTCCACCCGTAGATGAGTATGGGTCTTATGACCGAGATGTAGAGCCAGTGGGTTATGCGAGGTTAAAGGCCATATTTGTTCCCAATAGATTTTTCGTAAGAGAATAAAACTATTGTAGCTTTCTTAACTCTTTCTTGAATGTTAAGTTTCCAGTTTAGTTTCCTGTCAAAGAGCAGACTCAGATATTTCGCTGTAGCGAAGAAGGCAGAACTGGTACCGTTTATTGAGGTAGGGTCTGTAATTGGAATTTTATATTTCCTGGAAAAGAGGGCAAGACCAGTTTTATGAGGGTTTATTCCCAATCCACAGCGATCAGCCCAACGGGTTAATCTATTGAGATTTAATTGAAGGAGTTCTTTAATGGTATTAAGATGCTTACCTGAAACGGCAATAACAACGTCATCTGCATAGGCAATCACCCTGCTACCTCCCGCTTCCAGGTATATTAGCAGTTCATTTACTACTAAGTTCCAGAGAAGGGGAGAGAGGACACCGCCTTTCTGCGTACCTCTGCTGATGCATCTTTTAGCAGAAGCTCCACCCAGTTTGGAGTTGATTATCTTGCTATTTAGCATAAGACTGATCAGTTCCCTAAGTGAGTCGTCTACCTGCAGAGTTGACAGCGCCGTTGTGATTGCGGAAGAAGCGTGTTGTTAAAGACTCCCTCTATGTCCAGGAAAGTGACCATTGTGTACTCTTTATATTGTAATGATCCTTCGATGTGGCTAGTCAGTGAAATCAGAGCCATTTCCACCGACTTGACTTTACAGTAGGCATGTTGGGCCGTTGACAGAAGTCTAGGATCAATTTAAGCTCGTATGTGGATATCAATCAGTCGTTCTAGAGTTTTAAGAAGGAAAGTTGATAGACTTATAGGCCTGAGATCCTTTGGGAGAACATGTGAGTATTTCCCGGCTTTGGGAATGAAAACTACATTGACTTCTCTCCATGGCAGTGGAATGTGGATCACAACTCCTCATGATATTCTCTAGCGTAGGCAGGATAATATCTGGCGAACTTTGTAGCAAGCGAGGTATTATACCGTCCGGACCAGCAGACTTGTATGGTTTCAACCTATGCAGCGTTCAGTGCGGTTTGTCTCTTGTAATCAGACAATGAATTTTGGTCACAGTAGCAGTAGTTCTGTTATGGTTGGTACTGGCCAACCTGGAAAGTGGATGACCAGTAGCAGGTTGAGTGATATATCGCGTGAGGTTGTCCAAGAGTCATCGGTTTTTTTCAAACAAATAATCATCATAGCATTTGCAGAGAAGATTATTCCTAACCGCGATGTCTCAGAGGTTTCTGTAATTTTGTCACAGAATGATCGCCAGGGTTGTCGCTTTGCCTTGCTCAGTTCGTTTTTGCATATTTTTTGTGCAAAGTTTTCTGCAAATGTTCCTAAGCAGTCCCAGTGCTGATGTCTACCAGTGCGGCTTTTTCTTGCCTTTATGTTGAATTCCTTGACTTTCCTATCAAGCTCGTTGGTGTCGCGCGGGAGGCTTGAGAGTTCAGAAGATAGTGTTTCTGACAGTATTCCTCGGTATTTTGGCCAATCAGTTTTCCGATAATTTCGGAATGCTGGTTGGCTGGGAGGAATATCACTAAGTCTGAATTGGGTGTTTCTGTCTGAAAATGAGTTTTCAGACGATAACATCCAGTTCGTTAGCGTTTGAATGATGTTGTCGGAGACAAGCGTGATATCTAGCACTTCCTATCGGTTTCCTGTTATAAAATTGTGCTCATTGCCAATGTTGCAAACTGTGCGGTTAGTACTTATAGTATAATCAAAAAGTGACTCACCTCTATAGTAGATGTCCGTACTGCCCCATACCAGTGATGAGCGTTAGCGTCGCACGCGATGATAAGGCAAGTTTTTTTGCCTTTCAGCGTCCAGTACCATCCTTTCTAGGTTATCATCAGGGAGAGGGCCTACATGATCGTGGCCAAGGTGTGCCGATGCCAGTCGGTAGGAGCTTTTGGCGGTCTCCAGTCTGGCAACGGTTAAGTCATGTCGCTGAGGTTAGGAAAAATGGATTAAGGCTACGTTTCACTAATATACAAGCTCTAATCTTACCTTTGTCTCTTGTATAGAGCAGAGTGTATACATTTAGGTGTCCCAAGTCCACGAACCACACCATGGTTCCTGGATTAGGATAATGTCTTCCGAGTTTTTGAGAAGACGCAGAATAACGGCGTCCGAAGCCTTTTTTGTGTGATGGAGATTAATCCTGCGAAACCGTATCATTACTATAATTTACAAGAGTAGGCTCCACCTCGGTGCTGTTCGAGTCATCCAATTCTGAACATGTGCCCAAGACCTCATATTCTGCCTCTGATCGTAAAGGATCTCTTTTTATAGATCCATAGATGGTTTGACTTGAAACCGAACGGAATTATGTCTTTTGTCTGCACTAGAGGGTTAAGGGATTCCTTATTGATCACAATCAACGCGTATCTATCAGGGCCTCTTAGTTCTTCCAGTTTCACGACTGTCGGTGGGGTCGGGCTGCTGAGCCTGATGATCTCCAGACTGCTTTCTGGGCGGAAAGGTTCGGCTGGGATCCAAATGCGGGCTCTAGATCTTCTAGGGATATCGTCCTTAGGCACGACTTCGAATTTTACACCTGGCCAAATATCTCCTACTCCAGATATGGCTTTGGTGGAAAGATCAGAGGCTCAAGCGATAAACTTGAAGTGGTCTTGCTGCCAGCCAGGGTCACTTGTGATGGGAAGTGGTCCGGGGTTTTCCTGTAGGTGTCACGTCTGTCGATTACTGCGATCGTTCTTGCGTCTTTCAGGACTTCGCTAAAAGACCTCAGAGATGTGCTAGTGGATGGCCCAGGGGCTTTGGCGTTGTGGGTTTTGGGCCTATTGGGAACCGGGACGGTTTCCTCCAACGATCTCAGGCGCTTGGAGGAGTCTTTAGGTGTTTTGGGAGCAGTGGAAGTAGTGGGTAATCGGTCGTTTAGGATGTTGTTAGCCCACTCAATCTTGCTCTTTATGTCACCTCTTCTCTCAAACTCCAGAAGGGGTCCGAAGGTTTTGATAATGCGTAAAGCATTTCGACGTCTTATATAGAGCGCCTTAAATGGAGCTTGTGGATGCTCTTAATTCCTCCTTCGAGGGAGGGATTTTAGTAGTAGCAGTAAGGTCGTGGACTGCCGCTACTAGGGGTGGAGAAGGTGATAGGACCATGGCTTGCCACAGTCTTATAACTCCTTTGGAGTTTAATTTTAAGCTCATTGCGTTCGCCTTTAGAGGATGGTGCATCATTGCCTGCCACAGTTTTACATCCCCTCGACATTCCAGGTGACTTGCCGGTAGTCAGTGCAGTCACCGTTCTATCGCCTCGGGTGATCCTACGAGTAACGGAGAAAGGGTGGTCCATCTGTACAGATATCTGTATACAGATAGGGCTATCTAATTCGGAGGTTGACGGAGTGACTGAGCTATTTCTGGAGATGCTGGGCCCTCTGCGCGGGTCGTGTGGCACCTTGATCCAGCCCAGGGGAAAAAGGAATGGTTTAGAAGGTGCCGGGAAGGGGCACCAGCACTCGCCTGGAGAACTTCTCGAGATTAATTGACCTTATTCAGCCTCTACAACTCGACAAGTTCGATGCTCAGTGTAGAGGAACGAAATGAAAGAGGAAAGGATTGTAGGCGGAACTTCACGGGTGATGTCTTCAAACCGATCATTCTGGAGAAATCACTCGTATTTTGGAAAATCTGCGTCTGTCTTTTAGGCAGAGATATACGCAATCCAGATGGCTATGAACTACGAGTATATTGTGAAGAATTGGTGGCGAGGGTGAACCATATTTATCTGCATCTGTAGCGACAACCCAGCCTTGCTCAAAGGTTTGCTGAGTCCTATCACGACTTCAAAGCTAGTTTGAGAAAGCAAGATTTCCCTGAACACAGTTGGAGCCTTGGTTGGGTCCCAGGTCACAATTAGATCATGAGAAATTTAATCAATTGCCCATGAGCTTGCTAGGCAAAGCTCAAATGAGATTTTTGCAGAACTCGAACGCCGTCGGGCTGTTAGTTTAACTTGATTTGAGCATAACTACAGATGACATTACTTTCCAAATGCATGCGTCGCGACGTCTTCAGCACACGTGAAATAACACCCTGCGATGGTAGAATGAGCGTCTTCCATACGAGCGCATTAAGCTGTCCGTTCTCGGCGTAGATGTGGTTGATACTGGTACTGGTACTAGTTTGTTTCTGTACAATGGACAATGGACGTTACTTATTCAAGTGCTCTTATATTTTCATGTGTGCAAAAATTTTAAAAATTTCGAAATTCTTTTCTTCACGAAAGAATTCAAATTGAATTCGTCAACCTTCACGCGTGTTAACTTTATGCCATCTAAGTATTATCTCAAGTGCTATTATCGATTTCACTTTTTTAAAATATTTTTGATCATCACATCTACCAAATACGAAATTTAATTTTATTTTTCGAAAAAATTTATGGCTATACATGTTTAGATGTGCGTCGGCTTATAAGTTCACCAAAAAAAATTAACCCCAGCAATTAGAAAGATATAAAAACAGTATATGTATGTACGTGTAGCAATAAAACTTCACTCATTATCAATTTTGTTGTCCAAGATATAAATAGACGATTGCTTAGCTGACGCTGACTGCTTATAGAACTGCGGCCGACACTTATTTTGCTTATTACAATCGATCGCCCGCTTGAAGCAATTTGATCTTCAGTTGTAGTTGGATTTTTAAACGGAACGGTAGAGTCGTTATATTTTAATTTTGGATTAACTAAGTTTGAAGGCCAGTCACATACAGTACCAATAAACAATCGGAAACATGATCAGCTCAATACTTCTGACTTTGGTGCTAGTGGGAATATTGTTTGGATTATTCTACATCTCTCTGGTGTGGAACTATGATTACTGGAAGAAACGTGGAGTTAAAGGACCCAAGCCAGCTTTTATCTATGGCAACTTTCCGAACATGATCAAACAAAAGAAAAACTTTATGTATGACTTTCAAGATATTTATAAGTACGCGGACTTGGAGTATCTTTGAGTGATTTTCAATAAAGAAATTGGATTCTTGCAGGCAATATCAACTGGATGAAGATTTCGTTGGGGTATTTAACATGAGTAGTCCACAGCTGTTAATTCTTAATCCCGAATTGGCACGAGCTATATTCGTGACGGAATTCAAAAATTTTCACGATAATGATGCCTGCAATTGGGTAGGTTTGGAAGTTCGAATGTCAGTTTGTTTTTATTCAAGTCATTTACTGTCCTTAGTTCGATGAGAAAACGGATAAAATTATGTCCAACAATCCATTCGTCCTCCGAGGTGAAGAGTGGAAGGAACGTCGTCAAGAAGTCACTGGTGGACTCAGTCCCAATAGAGTAAGATTGACATGGTAAGTGGTTCAATGGTGACGATGATTTTTGATAATTTTTCTTAGATCAAAGCTACGTATCCTGTGACAAGAGAAGTTTGTAAGAGGCTCATCGATTACATGAAACGAAAATGTACTCTCACCGACCGCAGTGGTATTGATGGCAAGGATGCAAGTTCAAACAAAAACTATTGAAATTTGAATCTCATAAGGTGTCTCTATTACAGCTTTGCTTGCGTTACACATCCGAAGTGACGAGTGACTGTGTGTTGGGTATTAAAGCCGAAAGTTTTACTGATAATCCGACGCCAATTCTGAAAATGATCAAGACACTCTTCGATCAATCAAATATATTCATGCTTTACTCTATCGTGGTAGGACTATGGCCCGTAATCAGGTCGTTCTACAAAGTTAGATTCTTTCCAAAGAAAACGGAGACATTCTTTTTTGATCTGATGGGGTCGACTTTTGATATGCGTCGCAAAAGCAAATTGGATAGAATGGATTTCATGGATTACATCCTGCAGTTGCAGGTGAAGAAGAACCTCTCAGATAATCAACTTGCTGCGCACACGATGACGTTTCTGTTGGACGGGTTCGAGACTACGGCTGCTGTGATAACAAATTGTTTATACCAGGTGAGTTCTTAGATGTGATACTTGCTCTTTATTTGGTTGGGGTAATAGGCTTACGGCACTTGAGCTCTTAATGCTGTCCGTACAGTGAGAGGATCGGTTTGATCAGTTTGAAAAGTGCATATTTGTGCTCAGTGTGCCGTGTCGTCAAACGATGTGGGGACAGTTTTACTAAACTCGTTCCGCTTCTCCTTCTGCCTGATATAAAAAGAAACTCTGTCCTGAATGAATAACCGGTTGTTTGACAGATGAAGTGTGTGGCATCTGCTTCAACGTCAAACGAATATCAAACACGCGTGTCTTGTGAGCTCCGGCAAACTCAGTGCATATAATTAACTAATTGATTTATATTTATAAAGTTTTTGTCACAAAATTGTGAGCAGTAAGCCATCTACAGATCTGAAATAAAATTTAATCGAAACAAAGTCACATCTTAAGTTAAAATTATGAAATACCACTTTGATCATAAAGTTCCCGCACCACTCCACCGTGTGATGGTCTCATTGCTCCGATTTGAGTTCTGTTTCATTTGTTAAGTTGGTAAATCTGTTGCTGAGATTCCCTCTAAATCTCAGCGTCATAGCTTGACATTTGCAAAAGTTACGTAACCAAGAGTACATCTATCTCTGTGTGTGTTGGCGATTTTTTAAAATTTTAGAAATGGATTTAAATTTGCAACAACGAACGTGTACTCGTATTAAATTTTTTGTAAAAAAAGGGATTTAATGATGCGTGAACGTTGGAAATGTTGGCAAAGTGTTTTGGCAACGATTCTCTAAAGAAAACGGTCGTTTACCAGTGGCACGAACGGTTCAAAAGTGGTCCTGAGTCAATCGAAGATGATGAACGGAGTGGCAAACCATCGACATCGAAAACCGACGAAAACATTGATGAAGTAAGTAAAAGAAATGTTGGTCAATAACCGCAAATTAACCGTCAGAGAGATAGCGGAGGACTTGAACATTAGGGTGTCCCTTATATGGTCGATTTTTTTTTTCCTTTTAAATTTCGTAACGCATACCCACTGTACTACCCTGCTAAGCACAAGCACACACGTGAATCAAAACACAACCAAGAATCTCTTGTATACTGAGTTTATTATATGTTTCTCGCCCGCTTACGATGGCGGTCACTGATCGACTTCAGCCTCAATCCTAGATCCGGTGATCCTGTTGATCCTCTAGAACTGAACTCGCCGTCGTCTTCTGATCGCTCTCAGTGCTGCCCAGTGTTAACGCTGCTCCTGTTTCTGTTCCTGGAGAAGTACGCAGACCCTTTTAATTTAGTCATAAGTGACTCAAATGTCGGAAGAGGAAAGTTCTCCCTGAGTATAGTGGTATTTGCACACCGCATATCTATGCACAGACGGATATCTCCAGTTTCTTTGAACACGATCACGATTGGCGAAATCCAAGAGCTGGGCCCAACAACTGGTTCCATGATATCTTGTTCACTAGCATCTCTTAGCTTCTCATCACATCTCTCCTCAAGCGCTGATGGAATCCGACGTAACGGCTGCTGTATTGGCTTAATGAACTTATTTATAACCAATTGTATTTTTATACCATTAATTTTTGGAAATGCTTGAACTTCCTTTATTCGGTATACATCTAGGCCTAAGGCCCGTCAGAGCAAAGATTGCCTTCCATTTCTGATTACATAAAATGGTGAAATGATCTCAGCTTTCCCATCGACACTTGTAGGTGCCTCAAACACTAGTAAGGTCTTTAGCAATTACTGTCCAGCATAAGCGCGAAACTGGTTTCTCGTTTAATTGCGCACGTTCCACAACATCGAGGAATTCCGATGTAATTGTTCTCAATAACTTTTCCCCAGCAAGTTCAATCGTGAGCCAGAGTCGATTACCATTGATATCTTCGAGCCGCCGACGAAACAGCCTATGCTCCCGTTCGAGGTTGAGTTAAACTCGTCTTTTACTAGAAAACAATCATACTCTCTCGATTTAGCCCTATGGTTCTTTTGATCAAATTCCTGTCGACTGTTTCATAGTTCTTCAATGTTTTTAAGAAGCATAAATCTTGATTCAGGGCTTTTACTGCTAAATTGCTTTAAATAAGCTGTTGCAATAATTAAGTAAATACTCGTATCTTGCAGTGGTAGCTTGTCTTTAGCACACATTTTAAACAGGGATTGCAGCAAACATATCTTTAAAGCGTAAATAGCTCTCGCCATCCATCGTCAGGTACGCCCCAGGAAGTTTGATTTTAAATTTGTTTTCATTATCTGCTCCCAAAAAAACAATAGGAATTCAATCAATTCCCGATGATCGTCACGTATAACTGGTTTCAGTAATTCTTTTTTATAATAGTTAATTAATTCGTTAATGACCGTCTCACAGAATTATTTCTTTGCGAAATCAGACCATGTTTCGATAGCAGTTGGATCAACGTTCTTCCAATTGTCTCTGATTTTTTTTAAATAACGGGATATCCGGACGGGTGGTAACTTGGCGGACCTTTAATTCAAATACATATCTCAAAACCAGTTCATATATAGTATATGATGACGGCAAGCAAAAAGTAGCAATTCTCTTTCTATTTTTTGCTCCAAAAGCACGCAGTACATAATCTGTACCTTATCTCTGAGGTCCCAATCAGAAATCGCTTAAGCTGTTGTCTTTGCCAGTAGAAGTTTCGAGTTTGGGCACTGCTAAAATATGTTCTTTTTCTCCGAATGAAATCAGAATTGGCAGTCGTTCTTTTTCTAAACCCGTCGCATTTAAACTTGGTAACAGTTTTCCATCCCAAAGGTCACAATTTCAGGAAAGTTGTTCTGAAAATCAGATTTGATCGATTTTGCTCTTTCTTCTCTCAGTTGGGTCCGAACTCGTTGAATAGAAGACTTATTGATTGTAAAATCTTCACAACTGGGATCAAGTGCTTCTATTATAGCCTGAAGTGTGTAAACAGAATCCCTTACACTTAGTTGATACCTATCTAAAGCATCAACTAATTGAGGGATGATAAAACTCGTCCTTTTTCTTTTTGTGGTAGACAGCGAACTTACGGGTTGCGTTTGCGAAGTGGAGGGCAAATTTTCATCCAAAATTTCGTCAGAACTGATAGACTGTTCGTGAATATCTTGAGGTGGGCCATTGTATGAAGTCGAGAAGTTCTTCCCAGTCATACGAGCAGACTTTAGTCTTTTTTCCTCTTCTTTTAGTTTTCTTACTGCCTTACACGTTCTTCTATCTCAGCTAACGTTTTGTCAGCACCCGCTAAACAACCCGAACGCCGTGGCTCTTTTTGTTTTTGTAGAACAATTTTGTCTTCCTCTATTTTGATCTTTCTAAAGCATCAGTGTGTGCGATATCTAACAAATTATCTAAATCTTTTTGAAATTTCTCTTCGCGGTGCTTATAAACGTCCTGTGGTTTTTTACAGTTTTTCTTGCAGCTCTCTCCAAACTTGGTAAAGATCCACAAGTTTTTTCACACAGTTAGGTACAGTTTTGGCGGGTATTCGTACCTTTTCCCAAAATATAATGCACTCCCGAATCTCAAGATTTGCACTTCCATTTACAGTCAATTTTACTTCGCGAATATTAAAGAAAAGAACTGAGAGAACTTGGCGATTAGACGGTAACTTTGTACCAGTTATTTGGTGATTTATCTCACCAAACAAGAAAAAGACTTTTTTTAATACTTCTTAGTTCCACTGACATGTTGAAACTTTATTGTTATGCACGTTAACTATTCGATAAAATGCAAACAAATGACAAATAGGACGAAAATGGGGTCATCTTCGTAAATTGTATGAGCATATATTTCGCGCGCAACTCGGCACGGGTTGCTGCGATTCAAATAAGATAAAATTTTATTTTCAAGTATTTTATGGTCAAATGAAAAAAATTGGAGCGTATGCGTTAGAAAATATTAACTTTGAAAAATAAGGGACACCCTATTGCCCATGGATCAGTCCAAGACAGTTTGGTTAATGATTTGGGTTTCTGTCGTGTAGCAGCAAAGTTGGTGCCAAAAGACCTTAATTTCATGCAAAAAAGAGGTCGCGTTGACGTCGCAAAAGTGATGATTTGCGAGGCTGAATCCGATCCCATATCCATCAAAAGGATCATTACTGGAGACGAAACATGGCCGTGGGCTTATGAGTACGACACGCAATCCAGACATCAGGCAAGTGAATGGCGTTCACCAAATGAGCCGAGATCAAAAAAATCACGATGTTTTCAGTCAAAAAAGGAGGCAATGCTCATGGTTTTCATGGATTACAACGGTGTAGTGCATCATGAATTTTTGCCAAAAGGGCAGACAGTAAACGTTATGGGCGTTATGAGACGTTTGCGTAAACCAATTCGCCGAAGGAGACCAGAACTGTGGGCAGAAAACTCGTGGATTTTGGACCATGATAACGCACAGTGCCATCATTATTCATAATTTTTTGACGAAAAATGCAACAAATACGAGTACCATCCAACAGCCACCGAATTCACCTGTTTTGGCTCCCTGTGACTTCTTTCCCACTACAGTAATGGAAGTAATGGAAAAATCGCAGGAATCACTGACGGACATACCGAAAACCGAATATAAAAAATGTTTCGAGGATTGGAACAAGCGCTGGCATAAGTATGTTGCAGTCGATGGGGATTACTCTGAAGGGGACAATATAGATTTATATGAATAATTTTCTGAATAAATTCGGGAATTTTGATCAAGGTGGTATGATGTGCGGATTTTGTTTAGCATTGTTTTTCCGCAGTGATTTTCATAAAAATGTTCCCATTATGATGTTGGGAATTTTTGTAATTTACAGAACGGATCAAAGGAAGATTCTTCGATTAGTACTTATTAGTAATGTTAGTTCATTCACGATTTAAAATTCCGAATAAGTTATTTCTTGCTATGAGAATTGCTATTTTTTGCACTCATTCCACTCAATATATGGAGGCTTCGTCCCTGGTATTGGAGATAAAGATAAGAATAGTTGGAAGGGCTAAGAAACCCAAAATTTAGAGGGTGGATAACAAGGACGAAAGGATCATTGCGGACAATCGAGTTAATTAATTTGGGTTACATTTGGTAACTTACATGTTAATTTTGGTATTTAAATTTCCTCCTTTGTTGTTTTTTGTAATACTTTGTATTTCTCTTTGATTTCTTTATTTGTCTTCTATACTTTTCTCTATATTTACCAGATGATCTATTTTTTACTAAGTTCATGCAAAGCTTACTGCTTTGCCCGTTATTCGTCTTCCTATTTAGATATTCTGCCCTATTCTCCTTTTCCTTTTGAAATCTATCTGCTAACGAGTCGATTTGTTCTCTAGCTATAATTTTTATAATAAAATCTATCGGTCTCAGATTCGTTGTTGAGTGAATTATACAATTGTAAGTATTTATTATTTGGAATACTATATTTTGTCGCCCAGTTCGGATTTCTCACTCAATGCATTCCTAGCCCTTAAGTGCTCATTAAGTGTTCCATGAAGCCTGTCTATGTCAGCATTACCAGTCTTTAGTGAACCTGTTGTCCTGTGAAACGTTATTTCGCTTTCTTTGAGAAATTGTTCGACCGCGGAGTGCAAAATACAAGTTTCGTTATCTGACACTATATTGTTTGGTTTCCCTAAAAAATTGATCCTTTCTTTGATTGCATTCAGGATAGCAATGCAGTTCCTATCTTGCAAGTTATGTATGGTCGCATACCTAGAGAACTTGTCAATTGTTGTTAGATACATTTTGTTTCTTTCGGGAAATCAAATATCTATACGAACAATGTCATTGAAAAGCGTTGGTTATTCAGTAATTTGCATGGGTATCCATAGAGGTTTGCTATCATGCTTGGCTATGATACAAATTTCACAGTTATTTACAAACTTCTGTATTTCTGTTTGTAGGTTTGGGTAGAAATACAGATTTATCAACTCAGAGAACATTTCATTGATGCCGCGATGATTTTTGATAATATGTTTTTTTTTTATATTATTTAGCATTTCATTTTTATCGATAATATCAATCAGTCTGATATTGGACTTTACTATATTTAGCCTTATGTTTATAGAAAAGTATTTAACATACAAGTTCGGAAATTCTCCGAACAAGGGTAGGCGTCGCAAAGCTTATATCAATCCTGAATCGAGCACAAAAAACCGAATAATTTTATGGCTTCTACAGGGTGACTTACTTGAACTGTAACTTTTTAAAATGCTATAATTTTTTTATTTTTTGATAAATTTTATTGTGCCAAAGCAAAAAACGTTGAAAAATACATCAATTTTCAAATTGTATCAGTAGTTTTCAATGTGTCCACCTTTGGTGCAAATAATGGCCTTGAGACGGCCGAAGAAAGCATCGCACGCTGCACGCAAGTGGCTCTGCGGTATTTTGGCCCATTCCCGGCGAAGTGCTTGTTTGAGGTGGTCCAAATTTTGGTATTTTTTAGTGCCAACCTTGGCCTTCAAAATACCCCAGACAGAGAAATCCAACGGATTTGCATCTGGAAAATTTGCAATCCATTGTGTCGGAGAAATGAAGTGTGGAACATTGTTTTTTAACCAATCTTGGTTGACGCGCGCTTTGTGAGACTGTGCCGAGTCTTTTTGAAATATCCACGGTCTCCGACCGAAATGATTGTTTGCCCAAGACTTCAATACTGCCTCTAAGACAGTTTCACGGTATACGATCGCATTAATTTTGATTATACGGCCACGGTCCAAAAATACGAGCGGAGAGCGACCATCGGCGGTTATGGCGGCCCAAACCATCACCATCGGTGCTGCCTGCTTTCTGGTGCCCGTCCGAAGGTGTTAATTTTCGAAGGACCTCTCTGGCAAGTAAGCTCGGCCATTTTGTTTGTTGACATATTGCTCGATAACAAATGGCGACTCATCGGAAAAAACCAAATTCGGCAACTCACCACTTTCGTGCAAGCGTAGCAACTCCTTCGCTCTTTCGACTCTAACTTTTTTCTGTTACGGTATAAAATCGTGTGCTTTTTGGAACTTTAATGGCTTGAGCCCAAGCTCATTTTTCAATATGAGTTTCATCCGGTCCAACAATATGTTGAGCTCACTAGCCATTTTTATTTCACTTCGACGCGGATTTCGCTCAATTCGAGCGTTCACTTTCCGATGTTGCTGTTTTTTTTATGACCACCTCCATGGTGTTTTGCAACGTGGCCAGTATCACGGTAACGAGTTATGGTTCGGGACATAAATGATTTATTCACGTTGGAGGGCTCTAACTAGCTATCGTTGTGGTTTTCCAGCCAAATATAAAGCAATCACACTATAACGTTTGAATTCCATCGCGGATAAAAAATTTTCAACACAACTGAGACGTAAACCGTTTAAAAGGCTTGTAAATAATAAAATTATCTGTCATGTGTCAAAATTTGAGCTCACTGTCATGAACGGTTTGGAAATTATAGCAGTCTGAAGTTGGTTACAGTTCGAGTCATTCAGGGTGTATGTAGTTTTCTGAGAGAAATTACTACTACTTTTTTATGAGATTTTTGTTTTTTGGTATTTACAGTGGTCTCACTTTGAGGATTAATGTTGATGATAAGTTCATCTTTGTAAGTAAAGTACAGCAACTCATTTTATGTTACACAGAATGCACCACGAGGAGGTAGACTTGCTTTGCATTCTGCGTCCCAGTCAGTCAGTTTGTGAGTAGGTCTGCAGTTAGTTAAAAATAGTCCAGTCAATCTTCAATGTATTAAAAAGATATGAAGTCTCGTCAATGAAGCCATCTCCGTACTGCTGTTACTGTCGAGTTCGTTGAGTTAGTCGTTGACGGTGAGGAGCCCAAGTTGTTTTGGCGGTAAAACATCCTCTAGGTGCTTACTATGAACGGTGGGAGGGTCGAAGTCCTTTAGCTGCAAACTCACACTCACTTCACCATCGATAAAACATGGGTACACTTTTTTTACGTCTACTAAAAATTCATGATTTGGGAGCCCAAGTCCCGAGCAAACCAATGGAACCCAAGTCCCCAGCAAACCAATGGAACTACAGAAAGTCGCTATGCACTCTCTAGGCTTAGAGAGAGAAAGATATATGAAAACATTCGTCTCTTTCTCGCCTATCTACATGACAAATCGGACTCGGTCTGCTACGAAGGGAAAACCAAAACCAGCGACATGGTATCCATCCAACAGGAAGGCCGCCCTACCGACCCTATCAGTCGCAGGAACCTTTATGTCAGGTACCACGAGATTTTTAGCATATCCCCTCAGAAAGTAGCAGACGACGTTCACTCTAAACGAGTCTCACACCTAAAGCGAAGCCGAGCTGACCACGATAAATTTTTTCGTCTATAACGTGCCTTCCTTGTCAACACTTAAACCATCCTGCCATACATCTCCACCTCACAATATCCCTCTTACATTTTACTACCAGAATGTAAGAGGTCTTCGCTCTAAAACCAATGCTGTCCTACGTCAATCGCATTATCTTCCCTTTGATATTTACGCCTTGACTGAAATCAATTTGATTCCCGACATAAAGAGCCAGGAATTTTTCCTCCCTACTTTTAATGTTTTTCGCGACGACGATCCTACCCGCCCACATGATGATTCCCCCTGTCGAGGCGTCCTACTGGCGATCCACGACAGCTTTAACTCTTCTCCCATTACCATCTCTTCATCCTCTAAAGTCGACTTTGTCGCTATAAAAATATCACTCCCCTTCAAGTCCCTTTAAGTTTTATGTTGCTACATCCTGCCAGCGCAACCTACCGAATCCTACCAACTTGTTGTCGATGCGATCGACTATTTAATTGATCTGTCTGACTCTACTGACGATATCTTTATTTTCGGCGACTTTAATCTTCCTCAGCTACAGTGGATTCCATCAGACGATCAATCGTTCTTCATCGCTTCAAATGCCAACTCAGCTAAGGAATGTCTTTTCTTAGATCGCTTAACAGGCTCAAGTCTATGCCAAGTCAGTGGTGTATCCAACTATATGGGCAGGCAATTGGACCTTATTTTTACAACAGATTCAATTAACTCCTTAGTCTCACTTTGTCCCCTATCTCTCTCTACAATCCACAACTACCACCCCCCCCACCCCTTCTACTTTCATTTTTTCATAACTCTTCCAGTTCACTACTCCCACAACTCTCTCATCCTACAACTTTCACAAAGCAAACTTTCACAAAATCAGTCACTATCTTAGCAGATCCCCCTTTAACTTTCACAACCTAAGTGTAAATGATGTTGTATCCTTTTATTATAAAGAAATATTTAATTCTTTTAGCCTTTACGTTCCGTTTTCCCGCCTTCAAACATCATCTACTAGTCCTCCCTGGTATAATCGCAAGCTTGTTATGGGCTGCTTTCCTGCGTACCAGATCCTTGTCCGACTATTCCAACTATCTTGGTGCTTATCTTCATTTCACCGAACTTTACGATTCCCTTTACCAGCGTAACCTTAATAATGCGCAAGTCAACCTTATAAATGACCCTAAGTCCTTTTACCAATTTATTAACTACCAAAGAAAGTCCGACGGTTACCCTCCTTCCCTCTCTTTCAACAACAAGTCATCAACCGATCCACTTACCATTGCCAACCTATTTGCCAGCTTCTTTAAACAATCCTTCACCAACGACTCCTTTGTACCAGATCCATCCTATTTTCATTACCTACTGAACTTCTCCAATGGCCCACTTCTCTCTCACATCTTGGACCCCTCTTATATCGAATATAAATTACACCAACTCAATGACGAATTTACACCCGCTCCAGATGGCCTCCTTGCCATATTTCTTAAAAAATTTTCTTCGTCTCTTTCCCTTGCCCTTTCTGATCTCTTTCGTCTATACCTTTCACAAGGAGAATTTACTCAGGTTTGGAAAACCTCCTTTATAACCCCGATCCACAAAAAGGGATCAAAGAACGAAGTAACAAACTATCGTCCAATCGCTAAACTCTCCCATATACCCAAACTCCTCGAAAGTATTTTGTATGAAGCTCTAAGCTTCCAATGCAAATCACTTATTTCCCCTAGACAACATGGCTTCCTAAAGGGTAGGTCAACCACCACAAATCTCGTTGAATTCGTATTCTTTGACATCTCTGCCCTAGAGAACGGCAACGAAGTCGATGTAGTTGCAACCGTTTTTAGCAAAGCCTTCGATAAAATTTCTCATCGATTAATACTCTTCAAATTGTCTGCCCTCGACTTTGACCTCATACTGTTAAAATGGATATCCTCTTACCTCGAAAACCGTTTTTACAGTGTTCGTTTTAGGTCAGCCCACTCCGCTCCATTTTTGGCCACCTCTGGAGTTCCTCAAGGTAGCCATCTCGGTCCCTTTCTCTTTATATTAACCATAAATGATCTCGATAGGATCATCAAACACTCGTCCGTCTCCCTTTACGCCGACGATACCAAATTTTTAAAAACCATTTCCTCCCCCCATGACTCCTTCCTTCTTCAACAAGACCTTGATAGTTTTTCGATCTGGTGCCTCAAAAATTGTTTGGAACTTAATATCACCAAATGCCAATCCATCACCTTGACACAAATCTCCTCCACAACCAGTCTATCTCCTCCGTTGAATCTCTTCGCGACCTCGGCATTTTGTGTGATAGGGAGCTCAACTTCCGTTTGCATATGGATGGGATAATCCTTAAAGCCAACTCTGCACTAGGTTTTGTAAAACGATGGTCCAAAGAATTCACCAACCCATATGTGACCAGGTCCCTCTATATTACCTTTGTTCGTCCCCTCCTAGAGTACGCCAGTCAAGTATGGTCCCCATATCATCGCGTTCATATCTCGAGAATCGAAAGCATCCAGCGCCGTTTTCTTCGATTTGCTCTTCGAGGTTTGCCCTGGGATGATCTTTTACTCTGCCCCCCTATCAAAACCGTCTCAACCTTATTAACCTAAACACCCTTGAGGAACGCAGAGATGCAGCCGACTTTCTCTTCATTCATCGACTTCTTTCAGGTCAGGTTGAATGCACGTCCCTTCACAATTCTATTTTCCTCAACACTAACCCTCATAATCTACGTACCCCGCGTCTCTTCTATCTACCAACCCAGCACACCTCTAATTCCGTATTATCCAAACTCCCGTATGCTACGAAAAATCAATTCAAACCTCATCCGTCTTTGACTTCCACCGCACCACTTCCTACCTCAAATCCGTTCTCCTTCACCACAATAACCAACCTTAGTTTTAAGTTTTAGTCTAAGTTTAATTTTACGTTATAGCTTGTATTAAGCCGAATAAATGGGGGCTTTCGCCCCCACCAAAATTCTATTCTTTTTGAAGGCAGTATTTTCGATAAAAGAAAAGTGGCATATAGTGGTGAAGTTGGTGCGTTGTTTTGCGGCATAAAATAGTTTTTTTTCAGAAGCTTGTTCTGATTCTCCAGATCATTAATAGTGTTGGTTGTACCTACACTAGGAGGGGCTATTGTAACTTAAGATTTAATTAATTTACCTGAAAAACCGTATTCACAGGCATTTTGATCGCAAAAGAAATAATTATCGCAAGAACCTCGCGAATCTCTAGCTGACTTTGAGGCCCATGGAAAAATTTGCCGATAGATGGGTTAATTGTATTCCTACAATTTTTGTCACCCTTTTTTTTTAGAGCTTTTTTTTGAGCATCACTACATCCAACCGAACTTTATATTTTTGCATTTTTCCACCTTCATCCGTAAATTGCAACACCGTGGGGGAGTTGATGTTTTAGCGGGAATTAGACCAATTTCTTCTAAAAAAGAAATGCTGTTTTTGTTTGTCGACACCTAATCCGCAAACGAACAAAATATTGAGAAGTTATTTAGTTTAGGATGGATTAGAGGATGATTAGCCACCATTGCTTACTCACAATAAATAATACCCGATTCGCACTAACGTTGAGCATAGAATGACCTTTGTGAATATCAATAACTAAAAAAGTTGGTCGTTGCCCTTGTATTGGTGGCTGTTGTTCTCCACAGGATTTTTTCCAATCTACTGCGTCTGGGTTCCTAGCGACCCATTTCCATGCCGAGCCGATTCAGCCTTCTCCGTGGTCTGTTCCTTAGAAGATTGATCCGATCGCTTATCTGAGCCAGGTAGAAATTAATAAGGGCCTTCGTATCTTTGTCTTTGATGTGCCTTCAGATGGAGTCGGTGACCTTCCCAAGTTGATTTTCGAATTGGTTCAGATCTATGACATGCACGAGGTTAAAGTTACCGTTGACTATCCACGTTTTACTTTCCCCACACTCGCACACACATTCACACACTCGCTCTCTCCTCATTTGGCTCTAGCGGACCCAACAACGGGGTTATAAGCTACAACACTAGCACGCTTTGCTAGTGTGTACAAACTCCTCAGTCTCGGAATTCGCTCCCACTTCCAGTCATGACTGGGAGCTGCACTGAGAGAGTTTATGGAAGCTGTGGATCCTAACTATGCCTAACTGTTTTCTCTACCATTAGGTTCTATTAATAAATTGCGAAAGGCAATGTTTTTTTTTCTTTCTGCTACCCGGGTATTTTTCCCCCATCGGATTACACTAATAAAAATTGTTTGCAAAAATTAAAACGATTGCGAAGGAGAAAGCGGTTTCGCTGGGAAGTTAGCTGGAGTCTTAGGGCGAAAGGAAAAAAGTGTAGATACAATCCAGAAGGGGTGCTCCTTTGTTGCTCCCTCGTTGGGGTGTTGCTATGAAAGAGATCGTCGTCTCTTCACTCATCGATCAATTGTCTCGGTGCATCCCCATTCATTGTGGTGCTGTAATGCTGGTGCTCGTATTCACATCGGTAACAGGATGGGGTGTTCCCTTAGCCTCTTTTTGTTTGGGCTTTCGTTGAGGTGTAAGTTCCAGGGATCGTCTTTCCCCACCGTGTTGGGGTGTCTGGATTGAAAGAATCGTCCGTTCCCACCCGTCGGCGACTTTCAGAAGTTCTGTCTGATGCAGCCTGTTGCGAATCTCCAGTCTATCTATGGGCTACGACAATGGTGTTTCTGGTGGACCTCCTGTCGCACCCTGGGGTTCCTGGTTCGTCGTGAGTCTCCCTACTGAGGGCTTTACCAGCCGAACTTTTTTGTTCTCCTCTGCGGGGAAACCCGCCCGTGAACCTATGTGGATTGTTTTCCGAGGCCAGGGATTGGTGGGCCACTGGCTGATGGGAACATGGCTACCCTCCATCTCCACCAGAGCTCGGTGTTCCCACTCAACGAAAAGAGCGACCGAAGGGACTTGCAAGGAAAAAGGAGCCAAACTTGTTGCGGGAAAATTTACTGCAACACAACTAATTGCGGCAACCTTGCCACACACATAGTTCGGTATCCAATGAAACCTGAACACTCGCACTCCAATGAAACTGAACACAGTTTATCGAAACAAGTATCTTCGCCGAATTCGCAGTTAATTTTTTGAATCATTTGTATAGACCGCTGTGTAGCCTGTTGGGAATTTTACAAAGAAACTTTATGGTCAGTCACTGTCAATTCAATTCACTAGAGATGACGTAAATGATAAGCCACAAATGTGTACCTCTTGCCTACCTAGACCCATTTTAGCCACAATTAGCACATTTATTTTCCCCATACAATAGAATAAAATATTTATCTGTTATTTTTTTGTTCTTAGCTCGCCAAAAACCCCAGTTCTCAGGAAAAACTACGCAATGAGATCCTCAACAATGTCAACGATATTGGTGAAATTGAATTTGAAAAACTCCTCGATCTGCCCTACCTCGATCAGTGCATCCATGGTAAATTTTCATAAATAAACATTCACGTACGTACACTTTATATAAAAACGAAAATTGTATTGTATCTTTTCAGAGAGTATTCGCATCATCCCACCGGCGATGTTCACGATGAGAGTTTGCACTGAGAAGTGTGAACTCACCAATCGAAATGGGAAGAAAGTCCAGCTGAATCTCAATGATGTTGTAGTGATTCCAATCTTTGCCTTACATCATGACGAACAGTTCTTCCCAAATCCAAATGAATTCATTCCGGAACGTTTTGATCCAGAAAACGGCGGAGTGAAGAAGTACCGCGACATGGGAGCTTTCTTTCCATTCGGGGATGGTCCGAGAATTTGTTTGGGAAGAAAATTCGCCCTTACACAATCTAAGGCTGCTTTAGCTGATATTGTGAGAACTTTCAAGATTTCCCTGGATCCGAAAACCAGGAGAGATAATCTACTCGACAGGACGAATTTTATTGGAGCGCTTGAAGGTGGAGTTTGGTTGGATTTTGAGGAAATGCACTAAGTGGCGATTTGTGTTTTTTTGTTGTTTTAAAGATTTTTTGAGTCGAATTAAGTTTAGAAAAGTATTTTCATTTAACTTCCAATAATTTGTATGAAATGAAAAATAAAATTTTAATTTAATTAAAGATAGTTTACATGATCCATACATTTACCTACATATCTACTAAATCTAGTTGGCAACTGCATTTCCGCTGATCTATGACTGGATATTCGCTTGACTGGCCTCCTGCTGCTATGTTCCCAAATTAAAATACCTCTTCAGCCCATATTATCCAAAATCATTAGCCTTAAAGTCTTCCTATTGGGTTATCTGAATCGTGCCCATATCTCTAGACAATTGACTAACGTGTCCACCTAAATGGCTCTGTATTGTGGAGTTCGAGTAGGTACTGAACAGCGCCAACCTGGCGATGCCTACTGCTGTAACTATGTGATAATTTTACTTTCCGCCGAGTACCCGTTTCGTCAAGCCCGAGAAAATAGCAACATAATCATGGCTTGTCAGACAAAAGTGCAATCAGTAGTTCTAAAAGACAATCATGGAGAACGACTAAGGAAATTTCTATCTTAGGAACCTTCAGTAGCTGATGATCTAAAACTACCCAACGATATTTACATGAAATCAAACACTGAGGCTTTGGGTCACTTTCTAGAATGCATATCTTCCTAGCCAACATGAAGTCTCAGAGGGAATATTAGATGAAATCAAAATCAGCTGGGCTATAGATCCATTCTCCGCTTAAAAATCCCCTGGAATGGACCGGATCATACCTATCATGCTTCAAAGAAGAAAGACTATTCAGCTGTAGCACTAAATATGGATATACCACCTTGAACAAAAAGTTCCCGCGCCACACCACCGTGTGGCGCTCCCATTGTTCCGATTTGAGTTCTTTTTTTTTGCTAAGTTGGTAAATCTGTTGTTGATATTCTCTCTAAATCTTAGCGTCATAGCTTGACATTTGCAAAAGTTACGTAGCCAAGAGTACATCTATCTCTGTGTGTGTTGGCGGTTTTTTACAATTTTAGAAATGGATTTAAGTTTGCAACGAACGACGAACTTTTATTAAATTTTGCGTAAAAAAACGGATTTAATGGTGCGCGAAAGTTGCAAATGTTGGAAAAGTGCTTTTTGGCAACGATTCTCTAAAGAAAACGGTTATTAACCAGTGGCATGGGCGGTTCAATAGTGGTCGTGAGTCAATCGAAGATGATGAACGCAGTGGCAGACCATCGACATCGAAAACCGACGCGACGAAAGCATTGATGAAGTAAAAGAAATGTTGGTTAATAACCGCAAATTACCCATCAGAGAGATATCGGAGGACTTGAACATTGCCTATGGATCCGTCCAAGATATTTTGGTTAATGATTTGGGTTTCCGTCGTGTAGCAGCAAAGTTGGTGCCAGAAGACCTCAACTTCATGCAAAAAAGAGACCGTGTTGACGTCGCAAAAGAGATGATTTGCGAGGCTGAATCCGATTCCACATTCATCAAAAGGATCATTACTGGAGACGAGACGTGGGTTTATGAGTACGACACGCAATCCAGACATCAGGCAAGTAAATGGCGTTCACCAAATGAGCTGAGACCGAAAAAACCACGTCGTTTTCAGTCAAAAAAGAAGGCAATGCTCACGGTTTTCATGGATTACAACGGTGTAGTGCATCATGAATTTTTGCCAGAAGGCCAAACAGAAAACAAAGATTATTACGAGTATTTGCGCGTTATGAGACGTTTGCGCGAAACAATTCGCCGAAAGAGACCAGAATTGTGGTGGATGTTGCACCATGATAACGCACCGTCGCGGTCGCACAGTGCCATCATTATTCGTAATTTTTTGACGAAAAATGCAACAAATACGAGTACCATCCAACAGCCACCGAATTCACCTGATTTGGCTCCCTGTGACTTCTTTCTGTTCAATCGAATTAAAAAACCACGACGGGGAGCGCGATTCAGCAGCTCTCGGCTGGAAGTAATGGAAAAATCGCAGGAAGCACTGATGGACATACCGAAAACCGAATATAAAAAATGTGTCGAGGATTGGATCAAGCGCTGGCATAAGTGTGATGCAGTCGATGGGGATTACTTTAAAGGGGACAATATAGATTCAGATGAATAAACTTGTATTTTAAATTTTCTGAATAAATTTCGAAAAATTTTTGATCAAGGTGGTAAGTCAAAATGCTAGAAGGAAGTGAAGGCGGTTTCCATTCCCAAGGAAGGTAAGCCTAGCCATACCCATCTAAAAGACCCCATGCTCAGAAGCCTAACAGTGTTTATTTTAAAAACTTTGGAAAATTGCCTCACTCTAGTAGACTGTACTCGAGGGATCTAGCCACAAGCCAAATCACCTTCACAAAAGGTAAAGGGACAGAAACGGCCCTGCACGAAGTTGTCAGTACGATTGAAAAAAAGTGTCTTCCTTGGAATTGAAGTCACCTTTAAAAATATTTGCATTTCCGCTGTACGTAGAAACTTAGAAACTGCCGGACTTGGTTCGGCATTAACGAACCTGATAACATACTCGTATATGCTCCGCAACAGTAGGAATCACCGTATTATGGGTCACTACCTCAAGAGGCAACCCACAAGGAGGAGTAATATAGCCTCTTCTGTGGACCATAGTTACCAATGAAATAATTTTGGATCTGCGAATGCGGACGACATGGTTCTTGAAGCCGCTGGCAAGTTCCCCTGACAATCAGCGAAATTCTAAATTATGCCCTCAGAATCGTCGGTGAATCGACCAAGCTCTGTAGGCTGGGAATCAACCCGAAAACAACAGACCTTGTCCCCTTCACACATAATAATAATAAACAATAAAGAACGTGAGGGCCTAACCCCAACAGCTATCGTCAGACGTACATATCTTAACCTACGGCAGCTTAGTATGGTGGCAATCCACAAATAAAACTGGAAACCTTAAATTAATGACAAAGAACACAGGATATCATGCATTGACTCAGCTCCTGCCATGAAAACGACACCAACAGTGGGGCTAGAAACTATATTTTGGGTCATGCTACTAGATCTCTACATGAAAGAATCGGCAACGAAAAGTGCTTTAAGATTGAGCCAATTTAATGGGTGGAAACCAAACCCCAAGACCCAGTCCTGGATCCCTTAAAATAAACTGGGTTTATGCTCCAATAGGGACTATATGATACCCCGTCATAACTTTGAAATACCATTCGCCTATAGTTTCCCAAGCAGAGAGGCATGGAAAAGGAACTAAATGTTAGAAGACTTGATATCCATTTTCCAGATCCAGCGCTGGAATCCTCCCCGTTCAATGGTAATGGCTGAGATACGAGTATTGGCTGATAAGCGGCCAGAGTTGCGACAATAAAGACAATATTCCACGATGATATCACCATATTCATTGACCGCTAGAAGTCCATTAAGGTGGTCGTTAAGGCGGTCGTCTTAAGGCAAGACGTTAAGCTCTACAGAAGCCCTGGCCACTAGTGGCAGGCAATAATGATAAGGAACTGGCAGATAAAAGTGCCAAACCTCCTCTCTGAACTCTACGGATGAAAGTAAAGCACGCGATACAATTCAAAGCCAATGAAAGGTGCACAAATCTTCCGACCTGTGAAACTTCAAGGAAATTATGACCGGAATTCAGCAAATCCAGAACAAGTAGCATTCTCCTGAAATCAAGCTCTAAGTTATCTACCCTTGTTGGCTGACTCACAGGGCGTAATTCTTCTGGAGGCTCAAGGCATAAATGTGGACTCACGATCTGCCCCTTAATTGTCTGTGCCACTTTCTCAGCCTCAGCAATGACAATTCGGAGCCAATTAGCTTTGTAGACATTATTCCATTGTTGAAGGCTCGGAACGTCAGCACTTACTCGTATAGAACCTACACCTGTTTTCAAAAGTGGGCTTGTACGAATCACAGTCAATTCCATCCGTGAACCTGAACTCTATATCCATGCCGACCCGTATTTTATTTTCCACACTGTTGATGTCTCTTTTAGAACTTAGAACTACTCGCATGTGCGTGCTTTGTTGTTGACAGACACGCAGTAACCCTATCGTAGAAGATCAAGGCTGGAGTGGTATTAATGGGTTTTCAATGCGCATTCTGTTTCTCACTAGCAAACCTTTTAAAAAACTTAACACATACCCTTGCGTTTTGAGAGTGTTCGTACGATGAGTTCTCTAAAAGCAAGTGGCACAGCTTCAGTTCAAATTAGCCGAGTCTATGTCATTTCTTCTTGTTCATTTAGAAGGACACGGTGGAGGGTAGAATTCGACAGATTCAAATGATACAAATAGTCGTTGCATCGGGTGCAGCACTTTGAAAAACTGTTTTCCTAAAACTATGCAACAATTTGTAGTGTTCTGGTTCAAAGCTTTAAGCAAAGCTTGTTTTTGAATGTATACAGGGTGCCCCAAATTCATTCAACCAATACATTTATTATTCCTTGCACACTTTGTTTAAATCCTCTAACCCTTTTGACCCCTATTAAGAGTTCAACAATGCGCTTGAGTTTCCTCTAAAACATCTCTAAAGATCTGGATTTTTCTTCGGTGGTCCTATTCTATGTTTGTCTACGGCGGCCAACTAGTCTATCTGATTGAATAAGTGGATTTCATTGCATGGCGTACTTCGCTATGGAATTGTCTTGGCGTCACAAAGTGTGACTAATTAACTGCGACTTCTCCTTCGTATTTTTAAGTATTTTGTCTGCAGTTGGTCGTTCGATATACAGTTTGGCCAGAAACGTCCAAGATGTTAAGTAGCCAACTATTTACGAAGGTTTGAAGCTTCCTTGTGCGGTTTAGATGCTAAACACCCATAAAGTACCACAATTTCCATGTTTAATCGGAACAATTTTAGCTTGGTTGGAACTTTGCTTCTCCAGCTTTAAGATAACATATCGGATGCAGTTCTTAATTTGTGAATTCCGCGTCCAAATCCAATCAGCATCAAACCTAATGGTTCTCAGTGGACCATCTGGCTCCTATGCCAAGCCACCAAACATCATCAAAGTGTATGATTCAATATATGAAATGTGATATCATAGTCGGCCCCTTGTTTCATCTAAACAGAGCTGCCGGATTACACCACTGATTACATCGAGGAATAGCTGTGCCGAAGAATACAACCCTACCTTACTCCGCTGCTGTCAAGTTCCTCTGACGTCCTACCGCTTTGTAAGACATGACATTAATCACCATCGCATGTAGCGTTTACAATATCGACTAATTTCTTTCTGATATACGTCGTCTGGAAAAGGCTCGTCATATATCCATTCAAGCTGTCGAAGGCCTACCCAAAATTGAAGAAGAAATATAGCGGAGATCTCTACTCAACGCATTGCTCAATGATGATCCGCAAAGTGCTGATGTTTTCGAAGTATAAGACGATCTTACACTCGATTCAATTACCACAATCTATCAGGTTCCCTTCTTGGACAGCTTCTAATATTCGGGTAATGTTTTACTAATTAGTTACTGTAGGATTTGGAAAAGTTTCGCAAGGATGCCATCTAAGTCCTTACAGCCAGCCTTAATTCAGCATTACTGGTAGGACCTGCAAATTTTTTCCGCCGTCTGGGAACCTTTTCCTCGTACATAGTCAGTAGAGTTATGTGAAGTCCTTTTACTAGTGTGAAACTTTGACCAAAAACGAGATCCTTAATTATATTGTATTATACCATGTCCTGCTGTCATACTTACTTGCTACACTTCTTTCCACTTCATGCGGAACTGTTACAGTCGCTGCAATCCTTGCTAGGAGCTTAATATGAATCGATATCTAGGTGTCTGCTGTCAACAATATGCTTCGGCTTTTCCGCACTCTACCGACGATGGTATCTGCCCCAGACATGTAATAATTTTTCAGACCATTCCAGTGGTAGTGGATGCCTTTTTTTACAAGTGGGAAATTAGAAAAGAAAAAACGGGAGATACTGATGTGTATTGGTCTAGAATACTTACAAGTTATAATGACTACGAGCTAAAGAGTCGGCAAGCTCAAACTGCCATAAATCCTTTTGAGCCCATAGATGCGATGCAAACAAAACCACTACACGCCCTTAAGGCATTTCGCAAGATGTACTCTTAAAATATTGACAGAAAGAGAAATCCAGGTAAACGTTGGTTTTGAATATTTGCGGCTGATAATGACTAGGGAATAAAGAGCTCGGCAGAACATCCCATAAGCGAGTTGTAAGGCTTAGGAAAGAAACACGACATTTCAGAGTACGTTCGAAAGTGGGCTTAAAGGTAAACTGATTAATCATTCATAGCAAGACAGGTGTTGCGGTTGAATCTTTAAAGAGATGGCATTCTACTGGCAATTTCTATAGTCACCTACAATAGTAGTGAAAATAGCGATAAAACAAGGTTAGGTAGGGGAAAAGTACGATGGTGTTCGAGGGTGTCACCTATGAGTTTTATCGCTCGTTTCGAAGTCTATCTAGTAAGTGCAGAGAAGTCTTGAGAGCACCTGACTAGATGGGGGTATTGTACTCCAATTTTGGGCGGATGAATGCTTTATATATTGAGGCCAGAGAAACCTAGGTTGTCACTGTCATATATACCGAGAATGAAAACGGCAGCAGACAGCATTGTATTTTGGGAGCATTAAATTCCACTCTGTTGATAGTTCCCCAATTGGCTATGCAGTAAATATCAGAATTTAGTGAGCTTAGCATGCAGTGCCGTTTGCGTTCAACAGCTGAAGAGCAGAGACGTGAGTCTGGGAACTACAAGATCTTCCGAAATCTGACAGTTGATATCGGCAACATTATTGAAGCTATATCTGTCAAATTGGCTGTCATTTATTCAGTCTGTTTCGCCAAATCACCATGGACGGACGTAGCGTTCAACAACACCTGCAAATAAATAAATAAAATAAAATAAAAAAATTATAAAATTTCCCATTTTACGGTCGCCATAAACGTCCTACTGAGACGACTATTCGCAGTGTGGTGGATAAAACTGGACTACCAACGCTACATATCTTCACGCTTAGACTGCACTTCCTCTATATCAGAAAAGTTCTTGCTCAACCATCATCGTCTTCCCCACAAGGTTGCTATGCACCTTAAAAACCGAAACCTTCATTTCTTTGCGGAATGTATCAAGGCTCACCCAAGAACACAATGTGCCCTTGCACGAATTAATCGGAAATGAAACAAACTGGGAGAGCACACTCAACGAAATGCTTAAAAAAATCCACTACTCAACACGGAAGCTTTTCGAGACGCAAAGTCAACAAAGCCAATCAAGATTCACGTACAGAATACTACAGCATGAACTTGGAGAAGACAGCTACTTTAATGACCGGAACAGCGTAGAGACCATCTCAACAATATTCAAAGCCAGAGGCGAACCTTTACACCTGAACTATATGCCATACAGAAACAACGGAGGACACGAATGCACACAGTGCAATCTGGGAACGAAGAGGATGTCCTTCAATCCGCTTAACCAGTTCAGGATACTCTGCCAATTTAAATTGTCAAAGGCGCCTGTAAAGACAATAAAGACACCTTAGACAAGGTTGGCACTGCTATTTTGGACGCAGTCTTTAACGAAAGATCATGCATCCTCGATACTTCTGCCCCTTTTAAAGCCAAATTGAAAAGGAGACATTGGTGTTTCCACCATAACTTTTTCCAATACTTTTCCAAGCCCGGAAGTAGGCTAACGCCTCGGCAAGAACTAGGATCAGACTTAGTCTTATCGGGAGACTTCAGCAGCAAAACCACCTTCGCCTCCTTCCAACTTAGAGGGAAATAACTCCTGGCAGCACACTTAATGTATCTTCTATGCAGGTACTCTGGAATGGCCTTCCAGATGGCTTTCACAATCTCTCCGGTCATGCTATCTGCTCCAGGAGATCTCCTGGAACCAAGAAGTAAGACACCATACTCGACTTCGGCAGCTCTATAGCTCTGGATAGCAGGGTGCAATACACACGAATTGCCTCAATGCCTCAATTGCCTCAGTTATCACAAGTTCTTTTGCTTTGTACAATTTCTCAAGTTTCAATATGAAATTCTACACTTGCTTGTTCTCATA